>CM076574.1:169943333-170543333 GCA_034641835.2 Pinus albicaulis | reverse complement strand
GTAATAGGATGTGATTTTATGATACAACCAAAGGAGGATTTCCATGGGTAAAACCATGGATTGATACCCACTGTAATAAGCATATCAAAGTATATATACAACAAAATAATAATAGAACAATTTATCGATGCGAATAAAAGAAAGGTGACCAAATGATCAGAAGAAAATGAAAAAAGGAGAGAGTAAGCAAAGAATACGTATATTGTGGGACCTATGTGAATATGCATTACAAAAAAAAGGATGGTATGTTCGCAACAAAGATGTTTTTCAAGTAAAAACAATTTCTAGTATTAGCACAAAGTAAGACAAAGAAGGAACATAATAGAAAACAAATTAGAATTTCAACAACTACACTCAATTTAGAGGTAAATAAGGGGATTGATGTTCCTAGTAGGTGGATTCCTACTAAACCTTGGGGATAGGTATCTCCAATGGGCCAGAGCTTGAAAATTAAGGAAGGAGATAATATCTCATGCAAGCACATGCTTACAATTTTTGTAATTGTAGGTGGGTGCCTACAATATCCATTTAAATAAAATAAAAACTTTGTGGTTTTATCCCTTTATGGGTTTCCACGTTAAATAATTGGTGTCCTTTGTGTTTTCTATATTGTGTGACACATTTATGTTAAATTCACAAACTAAAACAAGGAATAAGGATTCAAATGAAAATTTATTTTGGGCAACTTGAATATTGATTCACCCCCACCTCTCCATATTCAATAGGAGTTTTTTTGGACAAGCGAGGAAGAGTAGTAACCAAGTCACTGAAAGAAGTGATTTTAGGTGGAGGAGGGTAGGGGGACGTGGAGAAAACCACCCCTGAGGATGAAGCCATGGACATGATTAGTTGAAGTGATGAAATTTTTTGAAAAATCTATCAAAGTTGGCGATGCTTGATTTATTTTTAAGGAAGGGTAGGTGCATAAAAAATACTATTGCTAATGCAATTTTTTAACGAAATGATGACTAGGACATCTTATCAGACACTACTACCCAAAATTTCATATATTTCCAAATTTAGATTAAAATCCACTCCACTAATGAGATTAACCACTTGCAAAAAGATTAATCAAAATAAATTGTCCTAAAACTTTTACCTATGCTCATAGGGTCCCTACACATTGGGCAATGTCAGAGAGTGGTTATAATTCCCACTCGCTAACCATTTTATGTTATGATTAGTTATTAGCCTATCCACTGAAATATTTATTATTGGGTAATTCCTTGTTGGGATTATTAATATATGTATGAGGTATGTGTATGCTAGCTACATAGCCACCTTCTATGGTTTGTTATGCTAGATGATTGATTAATTATTAAGTTTATCATTAACCTTAAGCTTGATTAATGATTATCCTTAATTTTGATTAATGGTTATCCTTAATCTTTATTAATGATTATCCTTAATCTTGATTAATGAATAATTTTAATTAACCTTAAGATATACTTTTAAGTATAAATTTTAGGTAACTTCATGTTACTTACAAAAAATGTAACTTTAGGTAAATATTATGTAACCTTATGTATAATAATATTAATGTCACTTTTTAGGTGTAACCTTCTGTTAAATTTGGACAACTAGGTCCAAACTCCATGTTATGATGCTCAGATTAAGAGGCTAATATTTTTGTTGGATTCCTCTTTCGGAGAGGTGTAAAATCCATATATAATTTGTCTTAATCCGATGAGCAGAACATTTATTTTGAATTTATTATTCATAATAAATTATATGTGCAGGTCGGCCTTAAGGTTTCACACCCCCAGCAGATGTGTCACACACCCCAATGATGGATATAAATACAGGCAAAGTTGGAGAGCATTTGATCACAACACAACTCACATCTTCTTCTCTCATCTGAGATAGTACGAGCTCCTTGGAGGACGAATTCAGCCCACACGTGTGAAAGAGAAGAAGGACGAATTTCTGTACGGCTAAGCTGAAGGACGAGTTGCTGCAGCTAGGGTTTTGCAGAAGGTTTGACCAGCGTTGACTTTGGTCAACGCATGGTCCAATTGGGCTGAAATTTGGTGAGAAGTTCGATTTTGGAAGGCCGTACTGTTTGGCACAAAAATCGAGGTCAAAGGGTTGACCAATCTGCTGCTGCGTTGACTTTTAGCTTGCTGCCCTGCGTTGACTTTTTCAGGACAACGTTGACTTTTTTTGGAGTTGACTTGGGTTGACTCGTTTGCTGATTGGAGGACTGTTGTGACACATTCTGGGTTGGCTGACCAAGGAGACTTTGCTGGTTGAAGCATCCTGTTGACCGCTGTAACGCACCACCACATTTTTCCTGTTTCTGATTTGTCTTCTATAAGATCCACTTATATGTTCTATCTGCATTTTACTTAACTATTTGTATGATTGTTGTGAGAAAAGTAAAGTTGCTCCTAGCATAGAACATCTACAAAAATTTACATGGTATCGGAGCTGAGGTGAAGACAAACTCTATCTTTAGCAATCACCACCGGAAGAAATGGGTTCCACTAGTCTTGAATTCAAGGAGAATGACAAGCTGACTGGCAGGGATGACTTCCATGCCTGGAAGATGATATTAGATCTCAAATTGGAAGATCATGATCTCTTGGATCATGTGACGGGTAAGATTCAAGAACCTCCATCCAATGCTACCGTTGCTGTTAGAAACAAGTATAAGAAGGGAGAAATCAGAGCAAAGCTGTTGATCAGGGAATCCATACATAAGAGTCTGGTTGCCTATATATCTGAACTAGGCACATCCAAGGAGATGTATGACAAATTTATCCTTATGTTCAAGGTAAACAATGTGAACCAAGTGCTATTCCTCAAGAACAAGTTGAAGAATATGAAGAAGGGCCGGGATGAATCTATTCAAACCTTCTTTCTGAAATTGACCGAAACAAAGAATAATCTGCTGGCTATTGGGGAGACAATTGCTGATCGTGAGATGGTTCTCACCGCACTTGGAGGACTCCCATATGAATGGAAAGTATTCACAACTACCATTCTCAACAATAATACCATTCCTAACTTTGATGAGCTTCTGTCTAGATGTATGCAAGAAGAAACAAGGATGAAGGAATTCGATAATGACAGAAATGCTGCCTATGGTGCTCATTCCCGAAAGAAGAACTCTGGTGGTTCTAAGGACAAAGGAAGAATGAGGACTCAAGAGAAGAAGGGTAAATGTTTCACCTGCCATAGGCCTGGTCACTATGCTAGAGAATGCCCCTTCAAGAAGGATTCTCCCGATAGTGATGATAACAACAACAACCAAAGGAATGGGAATCGAAGAAATGACAAATCCAAAGGAAAGAGGAAGGCTCACTTTGGTGGAAACAATCAACCTTCTAAAAGGTCCAGAAATACCAGGTATGAGGAGTCTAATGTTGTTGATAAAAGAAATGAGTATATTCTTGTATCTGCTCTCTCAGCTGCATCTCCGCCCGACACTATGGATGTCTGGCTAATCGATAATGGTGCCTCAAGACACATCACCGGATTCAAAGACACACTTTCTGACATGGTTGAAAGGGATACTAATCTAGAAATTATCGTTGGGGATAATGCCACATATCCCGTGAAAGGGACAGGGACTGTGACCCTCCACTTGTCTCAAGGACAAGTCCTACGTTTGAAAGATGTACTCTATGTACCTAAATTGAAGAAGAACCTTGTGTCTGTATCTGCCATGGAAGACAAAGGATTCAATGTAACTTTCTCTGATGGAAAGGTGTTCATGTGGAAGGAGATCTTCAAGGAAGCTATCTCAATTGGTTTTAGAGTTGGTACACTCTACCAGGTTGGAGGGAGCCCGTTGGGACCTATGACTTGTGATACTATCCGACAAACCGAACTATGGCACCGAAGATTTTGACATCTTCATTACAAGGCCCTTCCTGAAGCAAGGAAGGTGGTGACAGGGATGCCTGACTTTGGAAATAATCATGAAGGTGTATGTAAGGGCTGTGCTGAAAGAAAACATACAAGGGGACCTTTCCCCTCAAGTGTCACAAAGACATCTGATATATTGCAACTGGTCCATTCTGATCTATCTGGTATGTTGCTCGTAACATCCCTGGGGGGATGTTCTTACTACATGACATTTACTGATGACTTCTCTCGCAAAACCTGGATATACTTCTTGAAGAAGAAGGATGAGGCTTTCATGTGGTTCCGTACCTTCAAAGCCTTGGTGGAAAATATGACCGGAAAGAAGATCAAGATTTTGAGGACTGACAATGGCACTGAATATGAGTCAAATGAGTTCAAATACTTTTGCAGAGAAGCTGGAATTAAGAGGGAGACTACCACTGCATATACTCCTGAGCAGAATGGTGTTGCTGAACGCAAGAATAGGACTATTGTGGAAGCTTCCCGTGCCATGCTATGTGACCAGGGTCTACCAAAGTTTCTGTGGGGAGAAGCTGCAAATACTGCTGTGTACATTCAAAACCGATGCCCTCATTTCGCTCTGGACTCCAAAACTCCCGAAGAGGTTTTCTCTGGTAAGAAACCTGATGTCTCACATTTTAGAATTTTTGGATGTCTTGTTTATTTTCATGTGCCGAAAGAAAAGAGAAGGAAGCTGGATGCTTCTGGGAAGAAAGGAATGTTTGTGGGCTACAGTGAGACTTCTAAGGCCTATAGAGTCTATGTACCTGGTCAAAGGGAAGTAGAGATATGCCATGATGTCACTTTTGACGAAGATGCTTCCCTGAAGAAAGTAGTAGATCTTCCAAGATCTGAAGAAAATCATGAAGAAAGGCTTGGAAATCAAGAAGAACCGCAGGATGAGACAATGCCTGATATTGAAGGACCAATGGACCCTATCGATCCATCTCCTTCACTGGGAAAGAGACCATCATGGCTCGGGGACACCCTCGAAGATGCTGAGGGTCATGCTGCCCCAAGGGGGACATTCCGAGAAAGCAAGAAGCCGTGTAGATACCAAGGGTATCTAGCTGCCATGAGTACTATTGTACAATCTGAACCTGGATCTTTTGAGGAAGCCGTAAAGCATCGAGTTTGGAAGGATGCTATGCACGAAGAATATGAGTCCATAATGAAGAATGATGTCTGGGATGTGGTCCCGAGACCGAAGGACAAATCTGTTGTCACCGCGAAATGGCTCTACAAGATCAAACATGGATCTGATGGGAGTGCTGAAAAGTTCAAGGCAAGATTTGTTGCCTGTGGCTTCTATCAAGAGGAAGGAATAGACTATGATGACATATTTGCACCTGTGGCACGATATACCACCATCTGATCAATCATAGCCCTTGCTGCTACGCAAGGATGGAGTCTTCATCAGACGAATGTCAAGACCGCTTTTCTGCATGGTGCAATAAAGGAAGAGGTGTATATAGAACAACCTCTGGGATTTGAAGTTTAGGATCGAGACACTTATGTCTACAAGTTGAAGAAAGCCCTCTATGGGTTAAAGCAAGCACCCAGAGCTTGGTACGAGAGGATGGATAGTTACTTGATGAAGCTGGGCTTCACTCGAAGTAATGCTAATCCGAACCTTTACTTCAAGGTTGTGCAGGGGAAGCCTCTCATTTTAGTGCGCCTTAACCAGACGACCTCTTCTGGCAGTCTTTGACCACTCTCATTCCTTGATATGGGGAGCTGTTCTTGGGTTAGAAATGAAGGACCTAAGTTGATGCACTACTTCCCTGGGCACAGGTGCAGCGAGGAGACTGGAGAGATTTCCTTTCTCAAAGGAAAATACATTGTGAAGCTTCTGGAAAGATTTGGTATGGTAGACTGTAAGTCCGTGTCGACACCGATGGAACTCAACTTTAAGAAGTTGAGTGGCAGCGCTGCTGGGCCTATCTTGGCCAATCCTACTGAGTATCGTCAACTCATAAGAGCTTTGATGTTCTTAGTGAACACCCGACCAGATATATGTTTTGCAGTGAACACTTTGAGTCAACAGATGGTTGAGCCTCATCACTTTCACCGGGTTGGTGCCAAGAATCTTTTGAGATATCTTCGGGGCACGATAAACCATGGGGGGCGAGAAACCAACTGCCCAGGAGTGATCTCCATGGATATCTCACGATGCCGTGCGTGGCCGGTGTGGTGGATCGCCGAGCACATCGGATCTTGCTTCAATCTTGGTTACCTTGATCTCATGGATGAGAAGGAAGCAGAAGTCGGTGGCTTTGAGCACCGCGGAGGCCGAATACATTGCTGCTAGTATGGCCTGTTGTGAAGCGGTTTGGTTGCGAAAGCTCTTTAGTGAGCTGTTTGGACATGTGCTAGATACCACTGTGATACTCTGTGATAATCAGAGTGGGATTCGTATGACTGAGAATCCTGTGTTCCACGACCGATCGAAGCATATTGATATCAGGTACCACTTTATCCGGGATATGGTACAGCGAGGCGCCGTAAGGCTCGATCATATAGGAACTGATGAGCAGGTCGCGGATATCCTCACTAAGCCCCTGGGGAAGGTCAAGTTCCTAACCTTCCGTGAGAGTCTTGGTGTCGTGGAAAGACCTTATGATGTGGGTCCTGTTGGACGATGAGCTCTGGGAGCTCTGGGGGGCTTTGGGGATAGCTTCTCGGAGCTATAAGCACTCATAATGCTTCTGCCCCACCTTTGTGATTATTGAGCTGGTTCGCCTCTCATTTATCTGTGCCCCGTATGCATCCTACCCATTGAGTTCAGGGCTCATGGGAAGTACCTCTCATTTGGCCAATGAGGTGGTAAAAGTTAGAGACTATTAGCAAAGACTGATGGACGCATCAGAGATTGCCGTACTCTCTATCTAGGATGGCACGGTCCAACCACTTGATCTGGGATCAAGTTTAGTGAGGTCTGGGACCTCTGCCTGACTTCGGGTCAGATGAACCAACTTTGGGTTGGTTGGATACTCTTCATGAGTTTGATAGAGGTTTTGAACCTCTGGACTGATTATGTCAGTCGGGGGATGATGTCTTTGTGACTGACCCACCTCTGTTCTGAAATAAAGAGGCCAGCAAAGCAAGTTACGGCGGGATGACGCACGATGTTTGATTGCACTAATGGATGGAGTTCTCCCTAGTTGAGAGGGAGTGTTAAATTTGGACAACTAGGTCCAAACTCCATGTTATGATGCTCAGATTAAAGAGGCTAATATTTTTGTTGGATTCCTCTTTCGGAGAGGTGTAAAATCCATATATAATATGTCTTAATCCGATGAGCAGAACATTTATTTTGAATTTATTATTCATAATAAATTATATGTGCAGGTCGGCCTTAAGGTTTCACACCCCCAGCAGATGTGCCACACGCCCCAATGATGGATATAAATACAGGCAAAGTTGGAGAGCATTTCATCACAACACAACTCACATCTTCTTCTCTCATCTGAGATAGTACGAGCTCCTTGGAGGACGAGTTCAGCCCACACGTGTGAAGGAGAAGAAAGACGAATTTCTGTACGGCTGAGCTGAAGGACGAGTTGCTGCAGCTAGGGTTTTGCAGAAGGTTTGACCAGCGTTGACTTTGGTCAACGCATGGTCCAATTGGGCTGAAATTTGGTGTGAAGTTCGATTTTGGAAGGCCGTACTGGTTGGCACAGAAATCGAGGTCAAAGGGTTGACCAATCTGCTGCTGCGTTGACTTTTAGCTTGCTGCCATGCGTTGACTTTTTCAGGACAACGTTGACTTTTTTGGAGTTGACTTGGCTTGACTCGTTTTCTGATTGGAGGACTGTTGTGACACATTCTGGGTTGGCTGACCAAGGAGACTTTGCTGGTTGAAGCATCCTGTTGACCGCCGTAACGCACCACCACATTTTTCTTGTTTCTGATTTGTCTTCTATAAGATCCACTTATATGTTCTATCTGCGTTTTACTTAACTATTTGTATGATTGCTGTGAGAAAAGTAAAGTTGCTCCAAGCATAGAACATCTACTAAAATTTACACCTTCACTATTAATTATTAAATCAAAGTAAGTATTATTGATAGGTGGAAAATCAATTTGACCTTGGGAGAATTATTACTATTGGTGGAGTTGTGTCATTGTGGTATGGAAGACCTGCCTCTGTTAAGCATTTTAAAGTTTTTGGCAGTAAATGCTACATCAAAAGGAACGAGGAAAATCTAAATGAATTTGAGACAAGAGTAGATAAACATATCCTAATTGGAAATTCTTCCAGGAGCAAGGGTTACAAGTGTCATAATAAGAGACTTCACAATATTTTTGAAAGCATATATGTGAAATTTAATGAAAGGCATGTTTTCTTTAGAAGACGACCACAACATGATGAATCCAAAGGCTATGAATTACTAGATAATGGGGTCAAAGAGCATCGATAAAAATAGGAACACAAATATTCAAAGGAATAATATAAATAATAATTTCTACATCAAAATTCTCCATCAAGGTATGTATAGAAACATCATCCTACGAGTTAGATTCTTGGAAATAAAGAAACTAGGGTGCAAACTAGAAGAACGTTCCTAGGCACATCTAGTCATGCAAATATAGCTTTGTTATCTATGTTAGACCCTCATAGTTTTTCTCAACAAAGTCAAGAATAATGTTTGGATTAAAGCAATGAATGAAGAATTGGATAAAATAGAGAAAAATGAAACATGCGTCCTTGTCCCAAGTATGCAAAATAAAAAATGTAATATGAACTAAATGGATATTCAAAAATAAGTTAAATAAAGATGGACAAGTGGTTAGGAACAAGGAAATACTTATTTGTAAGGGTTATGCTAAGAAAGAAGGAAACATTTGCACATGTTGCAAGAATCGAATCAATTATAATGTTCTTAGCATTTTCCTTCTTTTTTAAATTCAAAGTGTTTAAAATGGACATTAAGTCAACATTCTTAAATGATCATCTAGAAGAGGAATTTTATGTGGAGCAACTTGAAGGATTTTTAATGAGCAACAACGAAGATTATGTATGTAAACTCAAGAAAGGTCTATATGAATTAAAGAAAGCACATAGGGATTGGGGTTACATGCTAGAAAGATATTTGTAGTAGCAAGGTTTTAAGAAAGGAATAGCTAATAAAAATCTTTGCATAAATGATGAAGGTAATAATATGTTGTTAGTTGTTGTATATATTGATGATATAATTTTCGGGAGTGATGTAAAATCAACGAGTCAAATATTCCCAACAACCATGCAACAAGAGTTTGAAATGTATTTGCTTGGAGAACTCTCCTTCTCTCTTGGACTACAAGTTCAACAAACATGGAATTTTTTTTTTCTTTATCAAACCAAGTACCTCAAGTAAATTATAAGAAGATTTAAGATCGATGAATGTAAACTTGTAATTACACCCATGGAAATAGAGTACAACCTCAGCAAGGATGACGAATCCATAGAAGTCGATCAATCTATTTATAGACCAGTCATTGGAAGTATATTCTATCTCACAACTACAATACCTAGTATTATGCATGATATTAGATTGGTGGGACAATTTCAAGCCAACTCTAAGAAAGCTCATCTCAAGGTAGTCAAGGAGATATTTAAATATATGCAGGGAAAATTAGACTTTGGTTTATTCCTAAAGATAAAAATTTTACTCTATACGCATATATTGATGTTTTTTTGGGAAAGAAACATTGATGACAAGAAAAATACCAGTGGTGGAACTTTATTTCTTGGAAATTATCTAGTCTCCTTTCTCAGTAAGAAGCATAGTACGATTTATTTTTCTTCTACTTAAGCATAATACGTTGTAGTTGCATCACGTTGTACATATTTGTTGTGGATGATACAAAATTTCAAATATATTTAGATAGATTGCACTCAACCTGTTTCTATATTTTGTGATAACACCAATGCCATTAATATATCAAAGAATATTGTGGCACACTCCAATACAAAACAAATTCCTATTAAATATCACTTTCTAAAAGAACAAGTATTGAGTCAAATAATTACGTTGGAACACACTCTTACTAATGAGTAGATTGCATATATATTTACTAAGCCTCTTTCAAGAGAGCCTTGTAATTATCTTAGACAGAGATTGAGAATGATATCTTTCACATCTCTTCCATAGATTTCCTACATAGGAAAGGGGGTATTTTTCCACATGTAGCATGGATAGTTATATGCCAACAGGTCGAAAAAACAATATAGCATCATGTTAGGGGGAGTTATAAGATCCAAAAATGAAACATGTATCTTATGATAAAATTGATGACCAAGCAACACCAAGAAAAATGTTTTTTCATGGGAATTTGAAAGGAAGCATGAGCTCAAAAGGAGCACATTATTACATATAAGGGGAAGTAGATTCACTAGTATCCTTGAATCGGAATCCTCTTTTCCATTGATGTCAAAGGGTTGGAGAGAGTAGAAATTAGATTTTCAGAGCTATGGGAGAATCTATAGCTTCATATGGGAGATTGTTGACCAATGTTTTTCCATTGATGAAATTGTTGTCACAGATGTAAAATATATCATTGGAACTAGAGGTATCAAGAATATGGTGTTCCAAGAATATATATGTTTATTAGTTAAAGGATCAAGGTATTTTTGAAGTTGTGAAATGTATGTGTATGTAAGAAGGGTCAAAACCCAAGCCTTGGGTCTTAGATGAAAAGGTGAAGTTGTGGAGGTTGATCTCATCGTTGTATAGAAACCTAAGTAGTGCCAAACACGAAATTTATTATTTCATGCACATGTTGTGAAGTGATAATAGGTGCATCGTGCATATTAGTGTCTGCTAGTATTCAAAGTTTTGTGGACATTAAGCCCTGCATGTCAGATAAATGGAAATAGGTATGAGTGGTTGATCATCATCTAATAATGTTGTGCTCGTGATTGAATGGCTCTTGTTGACCACATGGCCCCACTAGTGTCAAGGGTTAATAGGAAGTGGGAGTCTATGATGTGAATTTGTGTCATACCTCCTAAAAGAGATCAATGATCTAGATCTATTGCACCCATTACCCCCTGTTATCACTCTCCCCAACTTCCTATGCTGAAATTAGGAGTGAAGAAAGGTAACCACATACCAAATTTTAGCTAGGCAGCTAGCCCTACCTAACCAGAGAGGGCTCTCTCTGTGTCACTTTTTAAATATTCAATTTTAGGCTGAATACCAAGTTTTAGGCTAGATATGAATTAATTTGTTTTAGAATTTGTTTGATGGATAAAAATTATAATCAATGAAGCTAAAACTGATTTCAAAGACTGAATTGCAGAGAACTGAGCAAGGCAAGATAGGAAAACTATTTGAGCAAAATTAAGTTGTCATTTATGTATAGTGGTAGAAAAGAGAGGGGTATGAATGAGCATTTTACTGAATTCATTCATTAGAAGAAAAGACACAATGTAAAAATCTTAATAAATAGAACATATGACTGATATTTTCTTATAAAATGATAATATTTTTACACAGAAAGTGAAATGGAAATGAAATAATAGAAAGAAAGTACAGTGCTCAAAATAAATACCACATGAATCTCACAAAATTGCTGCAACTCCTTTGCTTTCATTAATATAGGTCCATAATAATACACAAAGTCTTAAAACTCGATTATCCAACCAAAAATACTCTGTACAATGAAGTATTTATAGAAAATCAAAATTACAACAGTTACATTAAAGGATATCATAACAAATAGAGCTTTATTTTCCAACTAAATTCTAACTGCATCATGGAAATAAATTCTATTTTGATGTGTTGGCGTTGCTCTAACTGAAAATTGTTGCTGAAGGAGATGTTTGCGGGTTGCATTGGCTGTCAGTTGACAGATGATCTAGAAAAATTTGATTTTTCTGTTTTTACTAATTACTCCTGAAATTAAAACATATTTTCTTAGCACTCTTCATCATGGATGATCAGTTTCATTACCTTACGGTAAACTTCATCTGCTTCAGTTTATTTAGCAAAGGTGGGCCTCATCACAAAGACATGTTTGATCTCATACTGAATGTAAATGTAATTACTCAGAGTTCCCAACAGTGCCTTTCTTGTCAATGTGCCTTTAATGTTTGAAAACTTTGTAGTATCTGTAGAAATTTCCTTCAGTCTTCTCCAATAACCTTGCTTGGTCATCAATTTATCATTAATCACAAGCATAGAAGGCAACCCTTATTGTGTCAGAGGCTCTATTTTGATGAAAAATATCTGAACTGTGGTCTCCAAACTGTGACATTTATCCTCAAGCTAAAGAATCAAATTCTTCTTTGTTAGAACCTTCTTCACTAGCAGGATGTGTTGGCTCGAGGGGTCCTGACCTAGGTTTAGAGGTTAAGGTTTTCCAACAAACCCATATACTACTGGCCCTTTCAATAGTGACCTACTTGCGCAGGCCAAAGTCTCACCCGAAGCAGTATGGGAGGGTGCTAGAACCAGGTTTCCGCACCCTGGGAGAGGGCAGGTAAGTTAGGCAGAGCTACGTTCAACTTCACAAATATCAGATCGCATATTACAGAACTCAGATCTATCAGTCCCTTCGCATCCACATGCACAATATCATATATAATCACAATAAATAATAGATACATGACAATAAATCAATTATCGCAGTTATTCTTGTATAAAGTCTAACAAGCAGATTCAGATCAATTGTCAACGCAGCATAAGTACTTAACATAGTTACTTGCAGAGCTCAATATAGAAGCATGCATAACATACATATATCATAGAGTCCAACAACCTTCCGCTTTCATTAATCCTT
Source organism: Pinus albicaulis (assembly GCA_034641835.2). Classification (NCBI taxonomy): domain Eukaryota; kingdom Viridiplantae; phylum Streptophyta; class Pinopsida; order Pinales; family Pinaceae; genus Pinus; species Pinus albicaulis. Next base: position 170,530,691 of record CM076574.1, on the reverse strand, counting down.
CAGATCCTTTTATAATACCCAAAACCCAACCTGCGCACACAGCAACAGGGTCCTCACACAACAAGACTGAGGATCTTCGCGCACATAGCCAGCAAGAGTCCTTTCCCCAAAAACCCAAAATAGGTCTACTAATTCGTGATTCGTACCAATCTTAGTTTAATGTCTGCCTTACAACTCAAAAAAGGTTCAATTACTTATACTAATTTAGCCTACGCATCCAATGGTCCGCAAACCATGGTTTTTGGACTCTTGGTCTACCCTTGACCCACTTACAAAGAATTAAGGGCTTTGAGCCACCCCAAAACCCCTGTGTTAGACTAAATATAATCAAAAATATAAAAAATGGACCAGATTCGCAGCTTTTGTAGGAAACCCTGTTCCAACAGTCTCCCAACACAATCTTGTGACTTGCCCGAGTCATTGTGGTGGTGGGGTCTCCACCTGCGTGCAATGCATTGACGACTGCAACCAACGGGGGTGTAATGTTCCTACTTAGCCTAAGCTAAGAGGAACATTCATTTTTGGTTTTATTTTCTGTTGCATGCATAAATGAATAAAGGAGGACATGTAAAACTCCTAAGTCGACTAAATAAGTCAATGCCCATGTAAACACAGTTAAATCAGGGCCATGTAAATAATCACTTGCAGGTGTGAAAGGGGTTTGAGCTGTGAGACTGGGTTAACCTTGACCAAATCCACAACGCTATCTAGGTTCAATGCATCTCCTAAAGGGACAACACAGTTTTAGAAAGAGCCCCCTCATGTGAAAAGAGCTAACTCATCAACGTGGTTTAGGGTTTGCAAAGGCTCTCATATTATAAAAGGAAAGGGAAGGCAACAAGAGGAGGTTTTTGATTGATCATATTCTTGAGTATTTTGTCTTCTTAGACAAATACTATTCTCTGCTGTTTAGTGGAGATTTTTTCTTGGAATTCCTATGTAGGGATTTCACCTCTTCCTTTGAGGATTCTTGGAGGAGTGTTTGGTGAATTGATCCACTATTAGGTTTGAGGCCAAGCTCTAATTTCAATTGCAGCACTGATCCATCAAGGGTTTTGCTGCTCTTGCAAGCTGTAGCAAGTGGGAGTCTAGATCTGCAAAGATCTAGTGTATTTTGGGAGCCTCTTCTCATGGAATGTGTCTTTTAACCTCCTGGAAGAGTGCCTATTTTGTTTTTACTTCAGATCTTCAATTTTGCAGTGGCTAATTATGTAATTTGAGCTACAAAAATCCTCCTATTGATGGACTGCATTATTTTGGTGTGAGGTTCTTCATGGTGTTTTGCTCATAGTTTAGATCAGAGATCTCTAGTGTCGGGCTTTGCCTTCTACTTGGTGATCCATGGATTAGCTTGTTGATCCATGTTCTATTTAGATCTGATCCATTGTAATGAAATGTTATATTCAGAAATTCACTGCAACATTTTATATATCTGCAACTTGTTTCTCAGATCTACTCTTATTCATGCATGATTTGGTCAAAACCCCAAGGGGATCTTGTAAAGAAAACTATCTAGTTTATGAATCTAAAATAGATCTGATGTTTTGTCCAAAGATCTGTCCTAGATCTGATTTGTAATATGCAGCTGCTACAGCTCCTGAAAATAACGTTGTTGAGCCATTTCTGTTGATATATACATGTTGTAGCTCTCTTTTTTGAAGATATCTTGCTCCCTTGTCTCATGTAATATACTGTATATTGAAGGAGCTTCACTTTAATTCTGATTTGCTGCTGTAATTTCATTTATTAATCATATATGATGGTATCCTACTCATATGGACCAAGACTGTGTTATTCTTGAGCCAGTTTGTTGTGCATAGCTGCAGCCCCTCTTGTAGGGTGTTTTCCAGCTAGACTAGGTTGTGGGAGACCTGTTTACCACACCTAGTTTGATTTTTTTTTGCTCCCCTTCTGGATCTAGACCCCAGATCTACTAATCTAAGGGATCCAAGGGCTGCAAACTCATTTATGTACATCAATATCCCAAGGAGTGCGTTATTTTTCCAAGCTTGCTGTGCAATCCCAATTTGGGAACATTACAGTGGTATCAGAGCTTATTTCTTGGCACAGCCTGTGCTTGCCTTGGAGCACCAGTCATGCTGCATTCAGAAGAAGATGATCCTCTTACTGAGAGGGAGAAGAGATACCAGAATAGAAGTCATAAAAAGTATGACTACACTACTGATGATCCTAACAATGGTCAAGACAAGGGGAAAGCCCCTGAAACTACCAGTGATAAAGAAGGAAAAGAGTTTGCAAGAACTTTGTTAGTGGCCATGCAAGATCTAGCCAAGGAGATCAAGGAGATGAGGGTGGACATAATGAGGGAGTCTTGGGAGATTTCATCAAGGAGAAAGCTCTGACATGTCTCATCATGGGATTGGACAACCTGTGAACCTGCCACAAGCTCCACAAGCCTCACAACGCTCCACTATTCCTACCTTCTTGGCTGTGGAGAATGAAGGACTACAAGAGCAAGCCTCCCTTGAAGGTTACTTTGTAGAGTATGACTCTCAAAGTCAGAGATTTAAGGATAACTTGAGTTTCCAAGACTTTTGCCATCTCAAGGACCAAAGGAGACCAGCGCAGTAGTATAGAGATGGTGGATTCTTTCATGGTAGACACCATACTATGGGAAGATTCTTTTTTCCCAAGTTTGATGGATCATCCTCCAGCTCTGCCAAGGCATGGGTAGAAAAGCTGGATATCTATTTCTAGTTGAACAAAGTCCCTGAAGCTGAGGCCATCAAGATTGCAGCGCTGCACTTTGAAGGTGAAGCACACAATTGGTGGTTCCATCTATTGTCTACATTGGGACACATCAATGCGAGTACCTATGCTGAGTTCACTAGAATACTGGTGGGGAGGTTTGACAGGAAGGATCGTGAAGCACCCTTCACAAGCCTTGCAAAGCTGAAGCAGTCAGGAGATGCAGAGACTTATATCTCTGAGTTTTTAAGATTATCAGTCATGGTCCCTTATCTATCTGTAGCAAGGAGAGTCTACATGTTCATCGATGGCCTGGAGGAACCTTTGCATGGGTTGGTTAAATCTACCAAGCCCATCACTTTGCATGATGCCATTGAGAGAGCTAGAGACCTCCAAGATGCCTTGCCAAAAGCAAAGGCAACTTTCCAAAGCAAGGCCCCTCACTTTCCTAAGGGGAAGGAAGGGAAATATGCTCCTCCCAAGGAGAGCTCTTTGAAGAAGCCTCTTGATGTTGATCTCAGGAGGGAATTGAGGAAGAAGAAGTTGTGATTCACTTGCCAAGAGTCATGGGTACCTAGACATAGGTGTGCTGCTGGAAGAGCACACTAAATAGAAGTCTTCTCTGATTTTGAGGAGGAAGATGATGATGAGGAACCTAGGAAGGGTCACAGCGCTGATGATGAGGAGGAGGAACAAACACCCACCAGAGATGGGAAGGGAGCCTTTGCTCCAACCAGTGGGACTCTTGCCTCTTTGAGAGGAGTGCCTAAGTACTTGACCCTAAGAGTACAAGGTTCAGTTATGAATCAGAGAGTATATGTACTGATTGACAGTGGGGCAACCCACAACTTTATTGATGCTCACCTTGTGCAAAAGAGAGGGATCCCCGCTGATACTTTTGAGGGATTTTTTGTCTTGATTTTGGGAGATAGGACCATGTAGTGCATGCAATATGTTCCATCACTCTCTATCACTATGGGATCCTACACCTTGGTGGATCACTTCTTTGTAGTTGACATACTAGACACCAACATCATCTTGGGTGTCCAATGGTTGATTACCTTGGGGAAGGTTACCACTGATTGGAAAGCTTTGAAAATGGAGTGGGTGGACTTGAAGAGTGGGAAACCACAAATGATTCAAGGCATGCACACTTATCCTTCACCCAATGTTTCCACACAAACAACAGAGATGGATTTGCACTGTGGAAGTAGGGATCTCACAGTCCCTTCTCTCATGTTCATGAGGATGCTGCAAGGGACATTGTTATCTTATGTCAAGCCACCTGGAATGCCATCAGATTCAGATCTTGTGGGGGAAGCCTCACAAAGTGCTGCTCCAAATCTAGATCCAGGAAGGATTAGAGAAATAGAAGACCAAGCTACAACGTTGTGGGAGGAAAAGAATGGGAGGATCAACCTTCCAAAAAACAACTTTGGCATGTGTAATGTCAAAAGGACAATAAAAAACAAGACAATCACTCCCATGGATGAATCAGCAGTGCTATCATTGTTGAGCAGTGTGGATCTTTATTGGAAATCTCAACTGCTTGTAGAGTATTCAAAAGATATCCACACAGGTGTGATACTAGATGGCATGCATCAAGAAGAGGGCTACTTGGTCCAAGGAGGGGTCATCTATTATCATGGTAAGGTCTTTTTGGCTAGAGCTTCCAAGCTCAAGCAAAAGATCCTACAAGGAGCATATGAAGAATTCTTCCTCAGCCATATGTGTTCAATGAAGATATATTCCCTGATCATGGAGAGTTTTGATTGGGAAGGCATGAGAGAGAACTTACATCAGCACTTTCAAGAGTGCAATAGCTATGGAGGATTGTGGCAGCCAATGGACTCTTTGCAAGAGTCATTTCAGCCAACTCTTCCTTTGCTTGAGAGGAAGGGAGAGTTCATGGACAACTCCATGTGTGTGAAGGACTATGATGGTAAAGGGTCTGATCATGGTAAAAAAGTTGTATTTTCTGATCTATTACATTCCTTTGCCATGTTTTTGAGGGTGGGACTCCTAAAGGGAGTGAGAGATCATATGGATCTCATAGTTTTTTGGGGGCCAATGGAAAGTCCAAACTTGGCCACTCCCTTGATGTGCAAAGGGAGATTCCTTTTCATGATGGGTGCTTCCCAAAGGCACCAAACTTATGTAACACCTTCAATCATGTTAAGGTGACTTATGTAGCAAGAGTGTGGTGGGAATGCCACTTACCACACCAGGATCTAATGAAGACAATAGGTGCACTGCGCTGGCATCTCATGTGGGATTTTGACCCACCTTGTCAAGTTCAGATTTTAGTTTGCATCTATGTAGTCTTGTTTCCATACATTAATGATATAGTTGTATTGTTTATGGGGTTGTATGGACATAGGATGGGCAATGTGTATGTACCACATGGGTTGGAACTTCAACTTGTACTTCATGATACATGTTTTAGATGTAGCATTGCTCCACCCATTTTTATTTCTGTTGAGTTTTTCACTCCGGAGGGGATGGAATATGCACATATTATGCTGGCCTTGGAGGAGAAATTCATGATGCTTTGGCTTGCTGAGAATTTGGGTTATGATGGAGGTTTGATCCTTGATGATGCCAACAATGAAGGAGGAGAAGAACTACAACTCTTACCCTATCAGTTTCTTGAGGACAAGCAACATTTTGGAGGGGAGGACTGTAATGTTCCTACTTAGCCTAAGCTAAGAGGAACATTCATTTTTGGTTTTATTTTCTGTTGCATGCATAAATGAATAAAGGAGGACATGTAAAACTCCTAAGTCAACTAAATAAATCAATGCCCATGTAAACACAGTTAAATCAGGGCCATGTAAATAATCACTTGCAGGTGTGAAAGGGGTTTGAGCTGTGAGACTGGGTCAACCTTGACCAAATCCACAACACTGTCTAGGTTCAATGAATCTCCTAAAGGGACAACACAGTTTTAGAAGGAGCCCCCTCATGTGAAAAAAGCTAACTCATTAAGGTGGTTTAGGGTTTGCAAAGGCTCTCATATTATAAAAGGAAAGGGAAGGCAACAAGAGGAGGTTGTTGATTGATCATATTCTTGAGTATTTTGTCTGCTTAGACAAATACTATTCTCTGCTGTTTAGTGGAGAATAGTTCTTGGAATTCCTATGCAGGGATTTCACCTCTTCCTTTGAGGATTCTTGGAGGAGTTTTTTCTGAATTGATCCACTATTAGGCTTGAGGCCAAGCTCTACTTTCAATTGCAGCACTAATCCATTGAGGGTTTTGCCGCTCTTGCAAGCTGCAACAAGTGGGAGTCTAGATCTGCAGAGATCTAGTGTATTTTGGGAGCCTCTTCTCATGGAGTGTCTCTTTTAACCTCCTGGAAGAGTGCCTCTTTTGTTTTTACTTTAGATATTCAATTTTCCAGTGGCTAATTATGTAATTTGAGCTACAAAAATCCTCCTATTGATGGACTGCGTTATTTTGGTGTGAGGTTCTTCATGGTGTTTTGCTCATAGTTTAGATCAAAGATCTCTAATGCTGGGCTTTTCCTTCCACTTGGTGATCCATGGATTAGCTTGCTGATCCATGTTCAGTTTAGATCTGATCCATTGTAATGAAATGTTATATTCAGAAATTTACTGTAGCATTTTACAGATCTGCAACTTGTTTCTCAGATCTACTCTTATTCATGCATGTTTTGGTCAAAACCCCAAGGGGATCTTGTAAAGAAAACTATCTAGTTTCCAGATCTGAAATAGATCTAATGTTTTGTCCACATATCTGTCCTAGATCTGAGTTGTAATATGCAGCTGCTACAGCTCCTGAAAATAATGTTGTTGAGCCATTTCTGCTGATATATACATGTTGTAGCTCTCTTTTCTGAAGATATCTTGCTCCCTTGTCTCATGTAATCTACTGTGTATTGAAGGAGATTCACTTTACTTCTGATTTGCTGCTATAATTTCATTTATTAATCATATATTATGGTCTTCTTCTCATATGGACCAAGACTGCGTTATTCTTGAGCCAATTTGTTGTGCATAGCTGTAGCCCCTCTTGTAGGGTGTTTTCCAGCTAGACTAGGTTGTGGGAGACCTGTTTACCACACCTAGTTTGATTTGTTTTTTCTCCCCTTTTAGATCTAGACCCCAGATCTACTGATATAAGGGATACAAGGGCTAAAAACTCATTTATGTACATCAATCTCCCAAGGAATGCGTTATTTTTCCAAGCTTGCTGTGCAATCGCAATTTGGGAACATTATAGGGGGCAACACTTCTTGACTCTGAGCAGCAACGCTCTGTGCAATAACTACAAGATTTTGCGATGTCGGTCCCTTTGTCGCAGCCATGAAACTCTCCAGTGTCTGTTTTAGTTTCTTCACAGCACCATCAACATCCTGTGAGAGCTTGAGGGCTGCAGCAGCCCAAGGCTTCAAGCGTTCTCTGATAACATGCTTCTTATGGTGGAGTCCCTCGATCTCATCTCGGAGGGTGTTGTTGGTCCTCAATCGTGCCAAATGCTGTGCAGGGACCAAGGTAGGTAATGTAGCCTCGATCTACACGAAATCTTCCTCCTTCTGTTGCAAATCCTATTTGATTTTTTAGAGGACCAGATTGCACTGGACCTTGGTCCAGAGCTACATGGCGTCCTCGAGTAACTGGGCGCCCTAAGAAATTTGTCCTGTAATGGTGGTTGTAGCCGCGGTCACTAGCGCAACATGCTGGGCTCATATCTCTGGGGGTGTTTCGAGCTGTAGTTTGCCTTGTAAGTTAGTTATTTGCTGCTCCAACTGTGTCTTAATGACCTGCATTTCCATCCTGGAAGCCTTCAATGCTGCGACCAATCCTTCCACTTTAGCCCGGGGGGTGGCTACGGTCGGGATCTCTTTTGTAACCTCTGTGCAGAGATGGTGGATCAAAGATGCGAGCTCTGCTTGTTGTGCGACAACAAAGAGTACTTTTGCATTCTGTTGTGCGATGGTCTGTTCGACCATACCAAGTTGTTGGTGTACTAGCTTGTCACGATGGTGAATCCCCTGAAACACAACGGTGTGGAGACCCTCTAATGCTTCATGGGGTAGCTTGGAAAGATTCAACTGCACCTCTACACCTTCTTGGAGTTGAATCTCCTAGTCCGACGAACTGATCACAAGGGTGATGCTAAGTAAGGGATAGAGACAACCTTATTTCGTGGCTAGTGCTGTACTGCTAGATGCAGAGGGAATTCGTCCCTAAACCACGTGGTTCTGTATCGTGTCTAACTTTAGTTGTAAGGTTTGAAGTTCTTCCTGGATGGCGTTGATCGCAGTCTTCTGGTGTTCCTCTAAAGCTACCCATTTTTCTTCTGTGGCCAGTGTGACGACATCTGCGATTTGTTCGAGATCTCTGTCCATCAATGTAATCATCTCATTTCATTCCTTCCATTGAGCGTGCTGCTTCTTTTAGGGTCCCTTGACAGGCTCGCCTATTCGCTTCGTACCTCTGATGTTTACTTCCTTTGTGCCTAGCTGTGAATCAACCTGGGTTTCAGCCTCGGTGTTCTTCGTGGTGGTCTGCTTTGGCTGCGTGTCCTTTTTCGTGGCTACGCCTGAGTCTTTTCCTGTGCTTCTAATCTCCTTGGTGATAACAGGTGGGGGTACCTGCGTCGTGCTAGTACCAGTGGTGCCCCTTGCGCTGCTTTTGAAGCCTATCTTCCAGGCGAGAGGCCATAGTGCAATCACATTGTCAATTTCCTCGTGTGCTACCATATAAGGAAGTGACGTCCAGGTTTTATTCTTGTGGCTACGGATCTGAATGTTGTTCGTGGTAACCTGGAATGCTGTGATACTCTTGTATTTTTCATACACTGTGAGGGACAGCTGAGGTTGAGAATTGATGGCTGCGGCCACGCTACTCTGGAAGAGGACCCAGAACACTTGGTTATCTTCTATGCACTGCGCATCCTTGGAATCCCAAAAATGGGCATACCGAGCCCCTTCGCACATATCTAGAGGGAGCTCGGGGAGTACTGACTCTGCAGGGGTTTCCCAAGAAACGAGGGCTATAAGAAATAATAGCCAAGAATAGCAAAAGGCTTTTCGCTACTCTTGCGATTCGTGGACGTTGGCTAAGAACTCGTTGCATAAGTATTGGGCCCAATTGAGGCAGGCCCCCTTCGCACATTGACCGGCTAGCCCAATGACTTAGGCAGGGACGGTTGCGACCTGGCACTTTCACATTGGCTTGCAAGCTAGTAATATGGTACCCCTCTACGTAGCCGAGTCGCTGATGGATTTTATGACGAAGCCTCACGTATTCCTTTCCACATGGTAGGTCTTACGCACATACTCAACGGTGTCCCCTTCATATTTCTTCCCCACACGCTCCAGAGTGTGTGGCCTATTCATGGGAAAGCCTGTGATTTTTTGAACCAATGTAGCATCTATGGGGACCCTATCTTGAATCCATAGGCAGCCATTGTGAATTAGGGCAAGCAGCTGTCGAGCCAGCCGATCCATGACGTTGTAATGGCCAAAGTGGGGCATACGCAACAGGTTCAAGAATCCGGATCTGGCCAATCTGCTTACCCAGCGCTGAGGAACGACTGCGACCCCATCGTCCACATAAATTGTGTCGAAGTACAACGCGGGGGTCAACTAAGGGAAGGTTTCATAATTCACCAAGTCGTGATCATCGAATTTAACCTCATGGAGCTTCCCGCAGGGGTCACTCTAGATAGGGACTTCTCCCAGGGTTAGCGACGTCTGTAGATAGGTAACAAGACCATCAAGGTTATTTGGTGTGCGTGTCGAGGGCTTGCGCGGGCAGATGAAGGGAGGTAAACAATTGATTGGATTGGAAAGCAGGGCTTCCTCCTGTGCAGCCTGAGTCTGAGGCGTTGCTCGCGGGGACTTGGCATGCCGTGGGGAGGTCCTAGGATTCCTTGAAGCCCATTTCACAGCTTGGGGGGATTCCTTGAGCCTTGTGCCTGCTCTTTTCCCTTCCTTGTGACCGGCATTGAGGGCATTTCTTCATCCTCAGACCCGATCTCCATTACTTCCTCAACTTCTGGGGCAGTAGGTGTCAAGGGCTCAGCCGGGTTAGTGGCTGTCATCCTAGCACGAAAAATTAATCCCGAATCTGGGTGGCTACTATCAGAAGGGGGAAGTTGATCTGACATGAAGGGGACAGTGTAGACCCGAAAAATCTTACAGCTCAAGCTCGCGCGAGATAAAGAGGATAAGTACAAAATATGCAAGTGAGACAGAACCCTTGTTTGAGCTATCTGACCCTTTTTATAGTGCCTGTGGGCATCCAAAGGTAGGGTAAAATTGACCTGGAACTTACCATCAAGTAAATGGTAAAAAATCCTCAAACTCCGCCCCATTAAATGCCAACGGCCCGCTCCTTTTAACGGTAACTTTTGATTTTTACCAGATGTTATTGTGCCAACGGCTAGTTTTTGCACCTCTTGTGCACTTGGCATACCTGCTATGCTTGGGTTAAACACCTACACCTCCTGCGCATCTTCCCCTAACACAGGCTTAATCTCTAAGTACTTCAAACCCAAAGATATGTTCGCTCGGCATGTGTCATCCCAATAGAACTGGGCTGCCTTCGTAAGAAAATATTTCAAAGGTGCTATGATCACTGCATACCTTCGAACGAACTTTATGTAATAACCTGCATGGCCAAGAAGTGAGCGCAGCTGTCCCCTTATTGCGGGAGCTGCCAGATATATAATATTCGCATCCCCAATTTTAGCCAATGTGGGGTGCGTCTCAACGTTATCCGTTCGCAGCCCGAATGGTTCGGTAACCGTGTGTACCTTGTTTAATTCTGAGTCAGAACCCTCTCATGGATCATTCTTACCTTATTTTAGGGTTAAGCTGCAATATTTGATCATGCTTGGAACCCGTGGTTCCCAATTGGGTATTTCAGGTGTGATTCACCCCATGCTACAGTGTCAATGTCGTGCAGAGCTGGGTCAAGCGCCTCTATCCCACCTATTAATCCAAATTTTCCCATAAATTCATCCTTCAAAGTCTCCCAGTGGCGGGTGCGCTGATGGAGCTCCGCATCTAAGTACCATGCGGTGGGAAGTGGTCCCAGGGCATGAATAAGGAGATGAACCCATTCCTAGGCAGTTCTATCGCACCATTGTTCTATCCAAGTGAATAAACATTCGTGTGGATCTTCGGGTCCAAGGAACATTTTGATTCGCACGTCGACTGGGGCCTCAAATCATAGGATAATCATATTCGGACACTCCTCCCAATCTTTGAATGCCTCCTCATGCGTCACCCACCATTGCGCAGGTGATCCACACATGGCCAACTTACAGGCCCATAACCGTCGTTCTTGGGGAACCTCGGCTTCAAATTCTTGCAAAAAGTCCCTAACATTACCAGAACCATCTAAATAAGGTATATCTCTTACCTATGAGGAGATGCAACGGAAGTTCTTCATGATCCAAAGACATCGTAGCGCAGAGACATCATGTAACCGGTTTTTCCAATTCTCTATCTACTCATCGGAGTCGGAGAAACATTCACTGTCCTTTTCCCAACAGAGTACCCCCTCTGCCATGGGGTTGATCCAATATTAATCTCACGCAGTCAACTTATAAATGTGAACCACATATTCTTCGTCACGCAATGGTTATGTGTATTGTTCACCTTCCGCAGGATCTAATGGTACTATTACCCTTGTATCGTTATTCTCGAATACCATGCTTCTCTTCTTTAGGTTAATGATGCCCCCCATATTAATGGCCCAATCCAAGCCTAGGAGTGCAGGGTAGGGGTCCGCATCTTTGACAATCTGAATTACTTCAAAATCAACCCGGACCTTAACCCCTGTGATATCCACCACAATCTTCGATAGTCTTACCAAGGGTATGATATTTTGTTGATTGGCCATACGCAACTGGATAATGGACCATTCCAACTTAGGTTCCCCCATTCGTTGCCAAGTCTGTTTAGGTAATACATTCACATCTAACCCTAGGTCCAAAATAACCCAATCCATATCATAATCACCGATCTGCACAGTCAACCGCATCTCCCTACCAGTGTGTTTCTTATATCTATAGAGTTTGTGTACGTCCTTGACTTCGGGAGGGATGATAGGTCATGTTGCACAACTATCTATCAATGCTTGAAGATTTTCCATAGCCTTTGGGTTGCATAACAACTTCATACATGCCTGTAAAAAGGGTTTGACCTCCTCATCTTCCTTGAGGTCTTCAGGCGACTGCGAAGTAGATGCCTCTACCTCAGAAAAGTCTTTGCGAGATGCGACAAATGTTTCTTTCTCCTTTTTTAGATCCAAACCTTCCTGTTTGATAACTGCTGGTCGGATCAGAGGCTCGATTGAATTTTTCTCGCTAGGCCCCCCGGTGGCCATCCCAATGCGTGTTACGACATTCACACTTGGATCTTTGTCTCATAGTTCAGTCTTAACCCTCTGCACATTCTGCGTAGGTGTCGGCTAATTTTCCTGCATCTTCGCTATCAAGACTGGACAATATTCAATCACATGGTCCAGCTGCCTGCAATACCAACAGGACTGTCTTATAGGGTTTGGACAGTCCCTGGAAAAGTGCTTTACCTCCCCACAGTTATAACAAATTAGTTGCCCTCGTCCCCGACCTGCGCTTCCACCTGTTCCGCCTCCCCTGCCCCTTGCTAGGGAGCCCCCTGCGCTCGAGAGGGATCTTGTGAGGATGGATTCAATTGTACCCTATAGAGATTCCCTCGATCGATCATCAAATCATACATCTGGCAGTTCTGTTCATCTTGTCCTACCAACCTGCAGAACCTGCACCATTGTTTCTTTACTTCTGGGACGCACGCAGCAAGGCGGGGACAATGGTTTGTGTCGTGTAGTCCTGCAACGCGACAATCATCGCACCATAGTACCGGCCCACTTGGTCCTGCAACTTCCCTAGGGCGCAACGGGCTAGGTCCCCCATCCTGCATGTAGTTTGTTAACAGAGGGAAGTTATCCTTGGTGTGACCATTCGTCTTGCATCGTATGCACCATATTTCAAGGCTAGCCTCTGCTCCTCACTCCTTTCGCAGATTCTGGATCTCCAGTTTCCCTTGGATCTGTTGGATGCCTAGCTGGGTATCATCTCTGGGTGCAACTTCTAACTTCATAGCGACCTCCAGGGATTTTTCCGGTGATTCGAAAGTTTGGTGACCCATAGGTATGCGCAGGTGAGCCAACAACATAGCAATGAACCATTCCGTGTGCTATTGGTCATCGTACTAAAATCCTCCTCCTCTGATCACCTTCTTCAGTCATTGATTGGCCTCCCACATAGACTCAGAAGGCCCTTGCTTGAAATCCTTTAGATCGACCACTATTTGAGAATAAGAATTAGCCTTCCTGAACTGTTGTTTCAAGTCGTTCTTGATCTCTTCAATGGTTGAGTTTGCATGTTGTCTGATGTATCCCATGTACCAATCCAAAGCTCTTCCTTCGAAGGCAAGGGACAATTATTCCCTCTTCACCGCATCACTAGATACATTCTGCACAGTCCATACTGACTCTGTGACAAACCAAAACTGATCCATGTCTTCATCTCCCACACTCTTAAAGGTAGGCAACTTCATGTGTGCAGCCATGTCATCTTCTGGTGGTGGAGGTGTAGGTGAATTCTTACCCCTATGCTGGTTCGAGAGTGGTGTGGCTGGAGGACTTTGCGCAACTACTTCTCTTACCAAGCTGTAGACAGATATACCTCCTTCTTGGTTGGTCCGATAGTATTTGCCACTTCGCGTTGTAGTCCCGTCCAAATTAGAGGTCATTCATTCGGTGTGGCTACACAAAATACTTTTTTTTCACATAATAATATCTTAATCAACAATGGTAAATTCTTCACAAACTTACCCCTAAATCTTTTGAAGAAACTTCGCTCTGCTTCAGAGTAGGAGACAAACTGATCGATGGCAAATTCTGTCATGAATCCTCCTAGCACGCTATCCACCCAGTGGTCTACTGTGCGAGTGATGGTGTTATCAGCCTTCTCTAAATGCTAGATCAATTATGGGGTCCGTTGTGTGACCCGCTCATCCTTCCAACACTTCTGAAATTCGACCAACCTTGCGAGCCACTCCTGGAGATCGATCGTAATGGTTACAAAGAAGATGTCGTAGATCTCTGTGAAAATATACTTATTTTTTCACTCTTCGGTGGTCAACCTCTTACTGCGGTTTTATTTTACTGCGAATTCCTGAACTTGTTGTTCGAACCATTCACCAATTTATTTTCTTTCAGGTTTCCAGTACGGCCTTGGCATTACTCGATCCCTCTCTCAAAATGCTCCCGGTCTCAGCAACATAACCATTTGTTGGCTCGAGGGGTCCTGACCCAAGTTTGGAGGTTAAGGTTTGCCAAGAAAGCCCTATACTACTGGCCCTTTCGGAAATGACCTGCTTGCGCAGGCCAAAGTCTCACTCGAAGCAGTATGGGAGGGTGCTAGAACCAGGTTTCCGCACGTTGGGAGAGGGCAAGTAAGTCAGGCAGAGCTACGTTTGACTTCACAAATATCAGATCACATATTACAGAACTCAGATCTATCAGTCCCTTCACATCCACGTGCATAATATCATATATAAACACAATAAATAACAGATACAGAACAATAAAGCAATTATCGCAGTTATTCTTGCATAAAGTCTAACAAGCAGATTCATATCAACTGTCAACGCAGCATAAGTACTTAACACAATTACTTGTGGAGCTCAATATAGAATCATGCATAACATACAGATATCATAGAGTCCAATAACCTTCCGCTTTCATTAATCCTTTAGATCCTTTTACAATACCCAAAAACCAACACGCGCACACAGTAGGACTGAGGATCTCCGCGTACATAGCCAGCAAGATTCCTTTCCCAAAAAACCCAAAACAGATCTACTAATTCATGATTCGCACCAATATTAGTTTAATGTCTGCCTTACAACTCAAAAAAGGTTCAATTACTTATACTACTTTAGCCTACACATCCAATGGTCCGTAAACCGTGGTTTGCAGACTCTTGGTCTACCCTTGACCCACTTACAATGCATTAGGGGCTTTGACCCACCCCAAAACCCCTGCGTTAGACTAAATATAATAAAAAATATACAAAATGGACCAGATTCACAGCTTTTGTAGGAGACATGTTCCAACAGGATGGTTTATGTTTTGTCATCTATACCCAAATCATCCAGCTCATACATGTTCTTTCCATTCAGAAACTTAATGATATTTTTTGCTATCGCAGGCTTATCTCCTAACTGTGCTTTGATTGTTGTGATAGCCTCATTTTCCTTCTGTATCATCTCTTTTTTCTCAAATATGACATGTGTACATGGCCCAATCTCATTAAGAGACTCCATGATTTCTACCCAAATTATCTCTTTTACCTGGCCTAAAGTATTTCCAATAGTTGACTCCTTTTTCTCTTTCTGTAACCTCTCAATCAGATTTGTGGCTCTTTGTGCTTCAGCTCGTAGATCTCTGTGAAAATATACTTATTTTTTCACTCTTCGGTGGTCAACCTCTTACTGCGGTTTTATTTACTGCGAATTCCTGAACTTGCTATTCGAACCATTCACCAATTTATTTTCTTTCAGGTTTCCAGTACAACCTTGGCATTACTCGATCCCTCTCTCAAAATGCTTCCGGTCCCGTCAACAGAACCATTTTTTGGCTCGAGGGGTCCTGACCCAAGTTTGGAGGTTAAGGTTTTCCAAAAAACCCCTATACTACTGGCCCTTTCAGTTTTGACCTGCTTGCGCAAGCCAAATTCTCACCCGAAGCAGTATGGGAGGGTGCTAGAATCAGGTTTCCGCACCCTGGGAGAGGGCAAGTAAGTCAGGCAGAGCTACATTCGACTTCACAAATATCAGATCACATATTATAGAACTCAGATCTATCATTCCCTTCACATCCACGTGCGCAATATCATATATAAACACAATAAATAACAGATACAGAACAATAAAGCAATTATCGCAGCTATTCTTGCATAAAGTCTAACAAGCATATTCATATCAATTGTTAACGCAACATAAGTACTTAACACAATTTCTTGCAGAGCTCAATATAGAATCATGTATAACATACAGATATCATAGAGTCCAATAACCTTTCGCTTTCATTAATCCTTCAGATCCTTTTACAATACCCAAAAACCAACCTGCGCACACAGTAGGACTGAGGATCTCCACGCACATAGCCAGCAGGAGTCCTTTCCCAAAAAACCCAAAACAGATCTACTAATTCGTGATTTGCACCAATATTAGTTTAATGTCTGCCTTACAACTCAAAAAAGGTTCAATTACTTATACTACTTTAGCCTACACATCCAATGGTCCGCAAACCGTGGTTTGCAGACTCTTGGTCTACCCTTGACCCACTTACAATGCATTAGGGGCTTTGACCCACCCCAAAACCTCTGCGTTAGACTAAATATAATAAAAAATATACAAAATGGACCAGATTCACAGCTTTTGTAGGAGACCTGTTCCAATAGGATGGTTTATGTTCTTTCATCTATACCCAAATCATCCAGCTCATAAATGTTCTTTGCATTCAGAAACTTAATGATATTTTTTGCTATTGCAGGCTTATCTCCCAACTGTGCTTTGATTGTTGTGATAGCCTCATTTTCCTTTTGTATCATCTCTTTTTCTCAAATATGACATGTGTACATGGCCCAATCTCATTAAGAGACTCCATGATGTCTACCCAAATTATCTCTTTTACCTGGCCTAAAGTATTTCCAATAGTTGACTCCTTTTTCTCTTTCTGTAACCTCTCAATCAGCTTTGTGGCTCTTTGTGCTTCAGCTGCATGTGAACTATTAGCATTAGATTTCTAAAATTGAAATAATTTTACTTTATCCTAAAATTTCTTTATCTCCTCTTCTTGAATAGGCATATTCTGAGCTGCTTTGGTGAACTGCTCAGCTCTATTTGCAATACTTGTTGTAGAAGTTTGAGCTATAGGGATGGTTGCTAGAGGCATTGCTTCTAAAGGAACCTTTGATGTTTTCGATGATGCTTCATTTTCCTTTATCATTTTTTCTAAATCTGATTCCATATGATTTCTTTGAGCATTATTCTCCATAATTAATTTCATCATTTATGTCTTCTGGGATTCAGTTTCTTCAATATCCTTTGCCAAAGGATCTTCTGTGGCTGGAATTTTCAATTGTTTCCTCAATGTTGTTATGTCATCATTTTTATTCTTGATGATTTCTTCAATTTCATTGACATTTGATGGATCATATCCCATTTTAATCACCATATCTTCTAGTGTTTTAATTCTTGTATATTTTGCAAATGATGACACCTTCTCCATTTTCAACTGTGACTGTACATTTGCCAATGAAACCTGCAATTTTGATAAATTCATAGCAGTGTTAGTGAGAGTTGATGAAATCATCTAACCAGTTTGTTCATGTAGCTCCATTTGATCTATTGGATGAATCTCTTTTGTATCAAATTCAAATGTAGCCCTTTTATAATCTGCTGGTTGTGGAATTTTTGCTTGAAGAAAAGCAAAATGCATTTTTTTTTTTTTTGGTCTGAATCAAAGGCTGAAAGCAACCTACTTTGTGAGCTAGGAGTTTGTTTCCAAAATTGGTTGTATGTACTTGTATTTAACATTTCATTCTTTAGATTTATCTCTTTAAAGGTGTAAAATACAGTCTTCTCCTTCTCCCCTGTAGCAACTATACTAGTCTGAATGGATTTCTGCTGATCTTGAGAAGTTGTTGTTTGTTGATCTTTAGAAATTATAGAAGTAGTAGGAGTAGTAGAAGTGTTTTTGTCACGAGCCTGTGTGGAAGGAGGTGTCTCTTCAGTAATGATAATTAATTATTTGTCTGACTCCTTGTTGGGATTGACCTTAGGATTAAGATTTGTCTTCTTCCTGTAATGAATTTTAATCTCTTTGCTGGATGAATAAGTCATTGGAGATGATTGATCCCCTCTAACTCTTTTTCCTTCTCTTTCATGTGCAATAGGAGTCTGCAATGTTTATTTAGACAATGTTTGTTCTTCAGCCTCCTGTAAAGTACCTTCAATCCATTCAAGATGATTCATGTATTTTTCAATCTCTGGTCTAGGTGTATGGAAATATGATGTAGATTTATTTTCTACCCTCAGTTTAGAAATGACACCAATTGGAACATAAGACCATGTGAAACTAAGATTAACTGCATTTCTTTCAACAATTTATCTGCTTCCTCCCTTGTTGTCCTGCTATTACAGATAAAAGTTCCTATCTGTGTTTTAATTTTAAATTGTGATTTCTTTTTAGTAGAGACAAAATGCACTTCATCTGGATCAATCATTTGTCTAATATACTCCAATGAAAAAATCCTCATGGGGAGGAATTTTTGCAGATTATAAGGTGGAACCTCATAGCCATAAAATCTGAGTTCTATATAATTTTGATAAAGATACCAATGCCTTGTTCTAGCTTGATTTGATAGCTGCAATACCTTTCTAATTTATTCACTAATCTTGGCCTCTAGAGTGTTATTGAGTAAGATTAGTGTTGGCTGAAGAAACAATTCCACAAAATGTTTATATGAATACTCTTTCTGTTGCTTCATGACTATTGAACTCCAGAAAATGATTGACTGTCGATTGCCTTCTTCATTAAATTTCTATAAGGAAAACTTATATTTGTCTCCCTGAGAGTACAAGAACAAGTAAACTAACATAGAGGCATAATTGAAAACCTCTTCAGTTGTGAATTTAACAAACTGATCATGGATAGAATCTGCAATAAACTGATTGAAGTTGAAAATGATGGAGGGTTTGGAATCTGTGGAAAATATGGACATGAATCCTACGATGGCTTCATCTACCCATTGGTATGAATAATAACCAAGAAGGTAGGAAATGTCTGTGATGATTTGTTTGGACCTTTAAGGGAAAATGGATGATGGAAATGGAGGGTTTTTCTTGGGTAATGGATCATTTTTAGTCATGAATAGCTCAAGATTTTGAGCTCTCTTTGAAAATCTAACTTTTGATATATTTCAATCAAGGATTCTTGGGAAAATGGTGTGGCATTCTTTGTGTTTGTGGCTTGCATCATTTTTTCAATATTTTGGGCATTGATGGTCACTAAAATCTCTACCGTAGTAGCGATAATAGCTCTCTGGTTTAGCATATACCAAGCTTGGCATCTTCTAACAAATTCTGGATAACTATGGGTGTGAGGAAAGATGAAATGTGGAATATTGGAATCCCAAAATCCTATATCATCAAATTTATCTAAGAATTTATCTTTTAACCATCAATATAACTAAAAAAATATCAAGGTCAGAAAGAGTTTCATGGATTTTGTGGTCTTTGTCTGCTAAAGGTATGTGATGAAAATCAACTAGAGGGTGTAACAACAGAATTACTGGTTCTTTTGGTCCTTTCTTCTTAGGAGGCATGATTGGCTCTATTGAAATGGCGAAAAAAGGAATTTTCTGATGCAAAACAGAGGCCAAGACTGAGGAGAAACACTACAGAGTAGAGAAAAATCAATATCTGCAAAAGTAGGCTTTAAACAATGGTGAGGTTGATCTATGGAATTTTGGTGGTAATTTCAAATTTGCAAACCTGTGTATAGCAGATCAAAAAGTAGAATAGAAGTCTAAAACAGGCGTTCAGTGATGAATTTATGAAGAATTTGTTTAATTCCCATTTGAAAAGGGCGCGGGTACGTTTCCTAATGGTTAGAAATTAAATTAATTATCTAATGGTCATTGAAAGGAGAGAATTGATTTGATTGGATAGTTCATAGTCCACGTCGTCATGACATGATTGGCGAGAGAAGTAATGGTTTCAATCAGTGGGAAAGCAGGATTTCGGAGGGGTATAAAGGTGGTAGGTGGTTTCATGCGAGGGGGGGGGGGGTGGATGTGAAATCAGCTGCTCATGACATGTAGTAGTAGGGTTAGGCTTTTGAAACCACTGTTTTGAAACCCAACCCCCCCCCGAAATTGAGTCTCGGACGATGAGGGGGGCCGAAGTCACATGTGAGTCGTCCGATGTGAGGAGGATGTGATGGATGATCGGTGAGATGGAGGGGAGTTAGCATACGACGGAGTTAAATGAAATGTGGGGTAGGGGTATGATGAAGGTGATGTGACATGAATGAATGATGAGTAAGGGAATGTAACATGTCACAACGATAGTGGAGAATAATAGGTAGTGGAAAATACGCATAGGATTAAATCCTATGGTTTTGAGAATATTTTTTTGAAATATCAAATACAAAACTTTGATAAGAATATGATTTCAAAAATAATTCTTTTTAATAGAGCTCTTCATTTATTCTCAAATACAAAAATAGTATATGGAGTTATAATGACATGCAGAGTTTATTTCAGACTATGAAAATTGATTTACTCCTTCAACAAGACCTTTATGGATGAAATGGAGGTTTGACTGCCTTATTTTTAGTGAAAAACTAAAGAATTTTCATGGTGCATTTTTGACCCTAGACTTGACCTATATGAGATGGAGTGATATGATTTTAGACCTCTGAATGGAGATGAAATAATGTGAAGGAGAAGCATATCATGATAGGACTTGTTTAGCGACCAAAACTGTTGCTGAAGACTAACTGAAAAAGCAAAATTTTTTGACTAATGACCTAATGGAAAAGTCTCAAAAGAGCTATCTTTGATCACTAAAAAAATTAATCTAACACCCCCCAAGTACAAAAACACTATTTGGGGGGGGGGTGGGGTTTGCAAAACTATTAATGTTCATAAAATGGTTTTGGCGATCAATAGGTGGCGGAATAGAAATCTGTTGGTCATAGTTCCTGAGCACTAGGAGGTCATAAGTAAACACTTAGGTGCTAATAAAACTTCCCCATCCAATCTAGGTGCACATAATAGAACGAGTGGTGAGTGGGAGGATGACATGACATGGAAGATATAGTTGGCAGGCTGATGATATGGCCTAATGAGATGATTACATGTGTCAATGATGTGTATAGGATGACACATGACAATCTATGGTCATGACACATGGCACTCTATGCTCATGATTCATGGTAGGTGGGTTTTTATTTTTTGGGTGGCCAAGTGGCTCTTTTCTGAGTGACACGTGGCAGTGATGTTGCACGATAGGGGGAAAGAGATGACATGGAAACTTGAGGAGAAGACACGTGGAAATGACATAACATGACACATGGAAGACAATGACATGGAAAATGATAGGAAAAACATCGATATTCATGCCATGAGACTATTTGGTAAAGTTTCATAGTGTTACTTGATTTTCGAATAGAAGTGGGCTCAACAATTATCAACCACCACCCATTGCCCAAATAAAATGAGTGTGCATCACATGAAAAGTGCTCTAATGGAAAGCGATAAACAAAGAGTTTTCCCTTCAAATGAAAATAGACAAAAAGTGAAAAAAATGTCTATCAGACTGCTTAGAAAGAAGGTGTTGTAACAAATGGTGTATTAATGGAGAGGTGAGTGACAAGTGGCGGGCCAATAAGCACCTATGGATCTTAAGCCCTTAGTTCCTGGCCCGTGGTCATATTATGAAAGACACCAAAGGAAAATGATTTCTTGAAATGGTGTTCCCTTAATGAGTTCAACAATAATAGGATGTGATTTTATAATACACTCAATGGAGTATTTTCAAGGGTAAAACCATGGAGCAGTACCCATGGTAATAATCATATCAAAGTATATATACAACACATAATAATAGAACTTGTTGATGCAGAGAAAATAAAGGTGAACATAAGATTAGAAGATAGTGAAAAGAGGAGAGAGTGAGCAAAGAGTATGTACACCGTGGGACCTCTTTGAATGTGCAATACAAACAAAACAGGTGGTATATTTGCATCAAATGTGTTTGTCAAGTAAGAACAACCACTGCTATTAGAACATAGTAAGACAAACGAGGAATATAATAGAAAATAGATCGGAGTTTCAACAACTGCACATAATTTATAGATAAATAATGGGATCAATGTTTATAGTAGGTGGGTTCCTACAAAACCATGGGGATATGTGTCTCCAATAGGTTAAAGCAGACAAAATAAGGAAGGGGATACTATCTCATGCAAGTGGGTTCTTGCAAATTTTGTAGTTGTGGGTGGGTGCCTACAACATCCATTTAAAGAAAATAAAAACTTTGTGGTTATCTCCCTTTATGGGTTTCCATGTTAAATCTATGGTTTCCTTTGTGTTTGCTTTATTGTGTGATTAATTTCAGTTAAATTCACTAACTAAAATAAGGAATAAGGATTTAACGAGAAAACTTATTTTGAGAAACCTGAATATTAATTTACCCCCCCTTTCAATTTTAAATATGAGTTGTTTTGTACGAGCGAGGAAGATCAATAACCATGTCATTGAAATAAGTGATTTTACATGGAGGAGGGAAGGGGGCGGGGGGGGGGAACCCCGCTAGAGGATGAAGCAATGGGACTGAGTTTTGAAGTGATGCAGAGTTCAAAATATCTAGCGAAGTGGGCGATGCTTGGTTTAATTTTAAGGAATGGTGGGTTCACAAATAATATTATTGCTAATGATTTTTTTTTAAATAATGACTAGGCTATCTTATCAGGAACTAGTACCCCAAATTTCATCCTTTCCAAAGTTAGATTCAAATCCACCCCACTAATGAGATTAACCACCTGGAAAAAATATAATGAAAATAAATTGTCCTATAACTGTTAGCTACCATCATAGGGTCCATACACATTGGGAAAGGTCGAAGGGTGTTTGTATTTCCAACTCCCTAGCCCTTTTATATTACGATTAATCATTAGCCTACCCGTTGAAAAATTTATTTCTTGGTAATTTCTTTTTATTATTATTAGTTATTGTACGAGGTATGAAAATGGTAGATGTTGTTATTTGTGATACCCTCTTTTATTTATGTTGAATGGTCCTATTTTTCATTATGGTACAAATAAGGACAGGTGCATTCTTGATTGATTAAAGAGAAGGCCAAAAGGGAGAACCAAAATTTTGGGAGACGAAATGAAAAGGGAGAGCCAAAATTTTAGGAGCCAAAATGAAAAGGGAGAGCAGAAATTTCAGGAGCTGAAATGAAAAGGGAGAGCCAAAATTTCAGGAGACGATCATCGAAACATTGGATATAAGAAATTTTTGGAGCAGTTGGTAATAACAGAGCCTGATATTAGAAGATCTGAACATTGTACCCTGAACTTCAGGAGGTCGGACCTTGAAGCAGGCTGGAGCCTTGGCAATTTATTTCCTTGGCAACATATCAAAACCCGATATCAGAAGATTGGTCATATTAGAACCTAGAAGTTTCATAAATCCTTATCGGAACTTGGGACCATTTCTCTCTCCTCCAATAAGACACATGGCAACAGACGATTAGTCCTGAGAAGCTATCGAGGCAGGTGACGTCAGCATCACTTGGAAGTATGAAGGAAATGTGGTAGTATGAAGAACAAGTGGCAGTCAATTTCGACATTTTTGGGTGGCTTAATATGGAAAATCAATGTGACATGTGTTAGCACTAAGGAGGCGCCACGTGGACACGATGACATCAACATAACGTCATCTCAGAGGTCGATTTTTGGGAGGAAGGAAATATTATAACTCCTCCAAAATTGATACTTGAAAAGGTTTTGAGGTAGGGGATTCTGACGTTATTGACACTTGGTCGTAGAGACCCGGGGAACCAAGGTCGTAGAGCAGGTTCAGGCACCCAAGTTCTATGGAGCATATGAGGATGGAAATATCAGAACTCCACTATGAAAGAATTATCAGAAAGTTTTGATTCGATGAGTGGGGACCCCATATTTTTTGGAGGTTGGTTGTGAAAGGCTAAAGAACCAAGGGAAAAGAGAAATACAAAGGGATATAGGCCACCGATGGTATTATGAATACCTTAGCACCTAAGTGCTATGCTGCAGGTCACAACACCCGGTCACATAGAGGAAGGCAACAAGCGACTAAGAAAAAGGGGCTCCAAATATCGATCTTTCATAATTGCTTTAATGAAAGTTAGAATATGTGGAGCTCCAATACTGCAACACCTAAGTGTTATACCGATGGTCACAGGAAGTGATCCTATGGTGGATAAACAAAAAAAGGGGCTAATCACTAGGGGGATAAAGCATTAGAATTCTGGTGATTTCGTAATGCATCTCTTAATAGAGTAACGATATGTTAAAGCCTCGATACTGAAATATGAGGAATATTAAAGGATGGATGGGTCTGTAGCTGAGTAACTATGTTGTGAAGGTTGGTAAGCAGTTGGAGGGAGAAAACAACAGGTGAATTGGCAGGTAACCGTGGGAGGAATACAACCGCAGAGGTGTGGCCAGATCATCAACCCACCACGAACCCACATAATGGAACCTAATTCCACTGTAGGGAATCAAAGAAATCGTCAATGTAGATATTTTGATGTGACACGACATGTTTTTTTTTATGTTTTTTTTTTTATGTTCTGTAAATAATTGTTTTCAATAAAAGAATCAATTCAATCATGTAATCATTAGGACAGTTACGCTAGTCACACACTCATACAACTATGTAGTTCAAACAATTGTAGCATTGGAAGATATTTTTGTAAGTTTTTTGGTTTTGGTTCTCCCTCTAAAAAGGGAGGAAAATATCATTAGAGGGGTTCTGAATTCTATTTTTCAAAGAGAGGTTCTGAGTTTTGGTTCTATTTTCTATTCTAGAGGCTCTGTTTGTTTTGCATATTTCACAAGTTTAGGCCTATATCCTATATTTCATTCTTGAAGATTAATGAAGAAGTTTTTGGTGATTCCAAGCATTGGAATATGTAGTATGTGTTATCCCTCTATATGTCACTTCATGTGTCTTTTTCTTCAAAATTTGTGTAATTGTAGCTACTGGATTCATTCTTAAGTCACATATTTACTTATGTTATGTAATAGCAGATGGTACCTATGGGATTGCATATTTATCTATGTTATGTAATACTATATGGTACCTGTGAGATTGCATATTTACCTATGTTATGATATAGCAAGAACTACCTAAGATATGTTGAGTTGAAAGCATTAAAATGTGCTCCATAATTTCTGTACTTCATTCCTTTATCTTTTCATTTTTCTACTGGGATTTGTTGCATAGGATTCTGTGTCTGTCCAGTCCTTTGCACTAGATTCCTTCCCTCTATTTCTCCTTTCCATATTTAATGCAACAAAAAATAAAGTTGCAGTCTCTGTGTGTAGTCCACCTAACCTGAACATTTTTTCTTGGGAATGATATATTGTTTATGTGTATATTGAATATGCCCCTGAGAAGGGTAATTGAACTAGATTTAAATCATTTTACATTTATCTGTTGAGGAAAACTGATTTATATTCAAGAGAGACTAAGATGTCCTAGGCACTAATCTCTCCTCAACCTAGGGGTTGTCTCCAGGAGCTACAACATATTCCAACGACATTGTCGGGGAAAAATCAAAATATTTCCCTGGGTATGACACTTGTATACCCCTTGGTTAGGTGAGAAAAAGGGGATGTGTGTTGAAGATCTATCGCCTTGGTGACTCCACTATCGAAAGCCTCATTTGATCACATTCGCTTTCAAAAGGTCTCATACTCGCTTTAACACTTCTCAATAGAAAACTCCCCCTGTATTCGACCATGAAAAAGTCATATATAGAAGACTTTGGAAAGAGAGAACCCCTATTACTCTAGATCTTGTAATATCATTTTCTGAAGTGTCAAATTCTAGCTCTCAAATGGTAGAGATAAAATACTCTAAGCCCTCTTTCAAAGCCTTGGAATATTCAAAAGAACGTTGCCAACTATTTAGCTTATTTTCCTCGAGAGTTAAATCTAAAGAAGCTTCTGTCAGTTCACCTCCCCTCACATTCCTTGCCTTCCCAGAACCTGAAGAAGTCAAATATTTCCTCATAAATAGTCAGAATCAAAGCACTGTTAGCACTCCATCTCAGCCTTATATAGCCATAATCCATATAACTCCTCAACCACGCCCTGTGGTAAATATTCGACCACCTCCATTGCAAAACACGGTTGTCCCTAATTTACTACTTAATAAATATGCTCCAATCAACTTTCCACAACCTATGAATAGGATGCCACAATATTACCTTAAAAATATTCCAAGGTTCATTGCAGAAGATGATATTTTATCCCAAAAACACATAGAAGATTTTTGTGCATCTGCCGAGAATTCAAATGTGGAACATCCGAACATAATCCTAAGACTCTTTGTTTAGTATTTGGATAAATAGGCCAGGAAATGGTTCAATATTATACCAAATGCTTAAATTAACACCTGGGAGGAGATGGAGAACTCTTTCATACAAATATGGGGATAGAAAATGGACAATGGATATATTCTTACATAATTTAATGCAATGAATAAAAAACATAATGAATATGTTTCAAAATTTATAAAGAGGTTTAATAAATTATATAATAGTATTCTTGCTGAAATTAAAGCTCCATAGGTTGTTTCCAAAGTGGTTTTTTCTGGAGCATTTGAACCAAAGTTTGGGTTTAACCTTAGAGAAATAAAGTCTCGTACTCTTAACCAAATCCAAACAGACGCCTTGGAATTTGAAGCAATTTTTTACCTCCATTGGAAAGTGGAAAGGCAAAGTTGAATATGGTGACAGGAGGAGAGGAAAGGAAGAGGCCAATTCTTTAGGTCATGTAAAGGAAACTAAAGAACATAAACTAGATAACATGAGCAATTTGATAATGAATTTTTCTAACAAACTTGTAAAACTAGAGTTGGAGTACACAAACCCTCCTCAACAAATTCAACCAACTCATAACAGAAAATTTATCCCCCTATATAGGAGGTCACCCTTGTAGATCTTGCAAAGGGAGAGAAAATATCATCAAGATCGTATTCAACCTCCTTTGTATTTAGAAGAGGATCATGAGTATATGGTTGAAGAGACTATATAATTTCAATAAAATCAGTTCTCTTCTCTCTTGGATGGAGATAATGAAATATAAGCACATGAAGGAGAAGAGGATGATTTGAATGCCCCATTGAATGTTAATGAGATATAAAATTATTGTAAGAAGTTTTTTGATTTCATGAAAGCCCACTTAATAGGAAATATGATCTTAGGTCATCTAGGAAAAGGTCTAGGGGGCAAGATAAGAATGAAGAAAATCTCAATCCAAGCCCCCCTAAGCCAGCAGATAAGGGGAAGAAACCACTCAACCCTGTTTAACCAACCAAGAAATAATCCTCCAATCCTATTCCCAATGATTCTGGAGGCTCCAAAATAGAGAAATCCCCCCACCGATAAAGCCAATCTATAACGAGACCAAAGAACATGTTGAGTCTGCTAAAATTGATAAAAATCCCTCTACCTTCAATCTTCAAAAATAGTTGGAGAAAGTCAAGATAACTTCCCATTTGACTAAATTATTGAAAAAACTCAGTTAGAAAGCCCAAGTGTCTCAGTTTATGAGTTTTTCCACCATTTCTCCTCTGCAAGACAACCTTAGTTTGTAGGAAGAGAGGCCCATGGATGTGTTTGGACGCCACGTGGAGAAGCATTACTCTTCGACTACCTCATTCTATGTCACCTTGGTTATTCATGACCTACTACTACATAAATGTATGCTTGACTCTGGAGAATCTCCTAAGTTAATGCCATTATTTTTTATGGAATAGTTGGAACTATAGATAAAAAAACCATACAAATATCTATACTCCTTTGATTCCAAAAGAGTAAAGTTCCTGGGTGTGATCAGAACAAATCTGAGTAAAAAGTGTAGTAATGGATATTTTAGTTGCTGACATCCATGCACAATTTGGTATACTTTTTTCCAGGTCATGGGGAATGAAAATTGGGGGTCCATTAAACTAGATTTTGTTGATCAGCGGTTGTCATTGATGTTAACCCAAGCAGCACCAGGGCTAACCCAATATTGCATGGGAATTTTGACTTACCAAATTGATATATTCTGGGTCAATAATGCTTTGGATGGTTTCTACTTGTTGAGATGTTTCCATTGATATATGGCACGCCATGTAATTCTTCACGGTTTGAGAGATATTCATGTTTGAAGTTTGTACCCCCAGTTAGTGGGCTAAAACCCCATGGGGTTGGGGCATGGGTCATTGAAAAGTCATAATTAATATTTTTTATGCTCCTAAAATTCCTCCCACGTTCACTTGTTGAAGCCCCTCTCAACTTAAGCATTCATATAAATTGTGATCTTCATTTCCTCCTTGGGAAAGGGATTCGGCCATCTAAAACAGGTCATCTTGGAATTTTTGCTCTAACTTTTTTTTCTATGAAGGTTCAAAAGCTGAAATTTTTATGAGGCGAAGCTGAAATCTTGAGGAAGCTACAGTAAAAATTTCAGATCAAGGTGCGCAATATTTTTGGAGATATGATCTGTGTAATTCAGGGTTTTTGCAGGCTCCTGAAATTCATCTCAAAGACGTGACCTTGGTAAATTAGTCATAAATCTTTCTATGAGTATCGGATTTGAATTCCATAAAAAGTGATGGATAGTGCACAGTCTTTAATTTTCTCTCCATCAATTTCAGAAACAAATGAAGAAACACTGACACATGGCACGCCGTACAAGTGCGCTCTGCTGAAACAGTCCATAATTAGGGCATTGTGAGAGATTGGGTATAACTCTCTCTTCAAGAATCCAAATTGGGTCAGACCTATGGCATTGGAAATATGACTCAGAGGACTACTACAGGACCAAAAATTAGATATTGAGGATCTGAAATGACAGAGATACACCAGATTCAATATCGAGCTCCTAGAAGGCAAGAAAAAGCTAGATCATGTGTTGTCAAGGGTTGCAAAGGACCAGAATTTATACGGCAGAAAATCAAAGCAAGGTGCAGTATATGGTAGCATGACAAGAGCATCAACCAAGGTGCATAACAGCAGCAAGAAGTTCATCATATGAAGTCTTCAAGTGGGCAGCACTGCATACAATCATTGTAAAGGTGTCATTGTACTTAGTCATTGTAAATACATTATTGTACAAATTGTAATAGTGTATATCTGCCAAGGGTTGAAGAGGCAGTATTGGGAGGTCTAAGATCATCATTAGGTGGTTGTATCAAAGTTGGGGTTATGGTCTAGTATATATTCTTCTTCTACATCATTCTATATCATTGTAAAGTGGACCATTTTCCCTGGTACGAGAATCCATTCTTCTTTTATTCTTCTATAGGGTGGTAGGGTGGTGCTAGGGTGAGTTGTAGCTCATTGGGTGTTGGGGCATCCGTTCAGTTGACTACTAAAAAATCTCGGGCATTGGAGCGTCCATCCAATGGGAGATGGAGAAGAATGCTTTTCTAGATTCTAGGAAGTTGGAGCTTTATTTTCAGTTGGAGTTGAATATTAAAGAATTACTAGAAAATCATTAGGTGGTTTTTGTCCCGGAGTGGGTTTCCACCTTAAAAAATATGTGCATTTTTGTTCCTCTTGTTTACTGCTATCATTGTACAAACATTGATAATAATTGAATATTAACTAATGCTCTAATTGAAAAGAATACTAATTCACCCCCCCTCTCAGTATTTCCAACAAATTTAACGTATGCTACCATTCTAGTGTTTGTTGGAGAGGAGCGTCGATTATATGGGGAATCTAGATTCATGAAGACAGTTACAAAGACATATTGTTCAAACAATGCTCCTGTGTATAATAAAGAGAAGGATTTTTCTTGTATTCTATTAGAAGAAGATTCTCAAATAATTGGAGACACCCGAGTGGAATTTTTAGCTCGATTGAGTAAACAATCATCAGAGCATGACAAGATATGGAAATTTTAATTTGATGGTGCTTATTCTAGGGAAGTGTTATAAAATATTTTATCACACTCCACTTTGTGTTGTCATACCACTAGTGTTGCAAAATATGTACCCCATGAAACATGTCTAAAACATCCCTGAAGAAGTGGAAGAAGAATTGACTTGAAAAGATTCTAAAAAGTTTGTCAAGAACCTTGTTTTACAATCCCAGTGCATTCTGCATAGATGATGACTCACGTTTGTCACCTTTTCCCCTACTTATGTCTAGCGTTGGTAGCACAACTTTTGTATGGAAAATACGCACTGGCCCTCTTCAGGCAGTTCTTCCCAAAATGAGAAGGCTCAAGAACGACGACGTGATTTTAGGTAGTTGATGATTGGAACGAGACCTCCTATTCTTGGCCCTAGATCATCCTTCCATGGATCTATCCCTTGAGATGTGAAACTCCTCCCTTGTTTTATGGATCCTCAACTCCATATCCTTCCCTATAAATGAAAACGCTACGATCCACTAATGGTTGGTTGCCATCCTATGAGATTAATCATGCCCAATCGCTGCCTATTTTCAAAGGAGGAAGTTGTTTGAAGGCGAAGGCTAGGAATTGGAGTCTCACTTGAAGGAGGTGTCCAACATCAAGGATTCTGGTTGCATTGTTCCCTTTTTCATTCTATTAATAATACATTATGTGTTTAATTTCCATAAATATGTAAATTATTGTCTATTTATTATAGTGTTCCTTGATCTGGTGCATAACCTGTACCGGAAACTATTATGCTTTGTATACGTTTGTTGTCTCCACTTGTCTTTCCTTGTAGGCACTCATCTACACCAAAGGAGATGAGATCGTGGTCATGAGTGTGGAAGCGAAATAATCAAGGCTGACACCAAAGAAACTGGTATCAGAAAGAGGTAGGAAATCTATCATACTTCATGTTTTCTAGCATAAATTAAGAAATGTTACATATATTTGTCTCGTTTGTTGCTAGATCCCCCCAATAGGACTAGAGGGATTATTCTGTCAGCAAAAAGGATTGCCTGCACAACAAAATGGCGACTAGTGTTGGAAAACCTTACAAGTTCTCAGCCACAGCTTCCCGTTGGTTACCGAAATCTTTCCCATGATCCTCCACTAGTTGATGATGTGATTGATTAGAATTAATCTCTAATCAATCCCACTCCCTCTGAAAGTGAATCCCATGAGTAGGTTCTTGACCAACCATTGGTTGAGAATATGATTGACTCGATTCCACCTTCAGTTGATCATACCTTTCCCATAGATAGTGAACCCCATATCGCTCATGTTATTCTTGTTTCCTAATATTATAATGAATTGGAGGTAAATCCCCCCTTTCCCATGGTACAGGGGGCTGATTCTCCCATCCCATAACACAAGGGGGAAGTTCTTGTGTTCCCACGACACCCCCTCCCAATAGTATGGTCACTTCTTTTGATTGGAGTCAACTGTTAGGATATCGTCTTCCTTCTTACATGCCATTTCATATCACAATACAGGCTTATAATATACCTGTAATTGGAAAAATCATAGATTAGCATGCATCTGTTAGTATTCTGTCCTCAACTACTTGGAAATATTTAGGTTCTCTGCAGCTTGTTCCCGTTACCCAAAATCTGTTGGATTTTAACAAAGGAACTAGTGAACCGTTAGGGATCCTTCCTAATTTTCATATTAATTTGGGAGGAAAAATCATCTATATTGATTTAATGGTTGTACAAGGCCCTTTGGATTTTAATTTACTCCTTGGACGTGATTATGCTTATGTCATGGGAGCTCTTGTCTATTTTATCTTTCTTGTGATGTGTTTCCCACATGAAGGAATAATCGTGACCATTGATCAAATTTAATTTATTGGTCCTACTTTGACTCCCAAACAACCAAAATACCTAAATGGTCCTTATATGCAAGTGCTATCTTCCCCACCAGAGGTTAATTATGTGGAAATTTGTTCCATGCCCATGTCTACTGATGATCTAGTCAATGATAAGTGCATCATGTAATAGGGCATTGGATCATGATATTTCCATTAGATCCCTTGATATGTATCCCTTCTAGAGTGTTGTTCTCCCATCTGATGAGAAAATCTTGGAAGCCATGACCTCTTATGGGACATGATCAAGGTCACGAGAGCATAGTTCATTTTCTTGTGTCAATCTCATTAAAAAATGAAATAAGTTGTTGGAGCAAAGTTCCTTTTCTTGTGTCAAGTTTGTTAAAAAAATGAAACAAGATGTTGGAGCAGAGTTCATTTTCTTGTCTCAAGCTCCTTAAAAAATGAAACAAGGTTCTCCGGAGCAGATTTCTTTGTCTTGTGTCAAGATTTGTAAAAAATTAAAAAAATTCCTAGAGAAAAGTTCCTTTTCTTGTGTCAAGCTCGTTAAAAAATGAAAAAAGGTGTCTGGAGATGCATAAAACAAAACCAAAATATCACCATACCGAGGATCCTCCTATGAGATGGAAAAGAGGTTCTCATTACTCCCAAAAATTTCCTTGTCTTGTGTAAAGGCTGTTAAAAAATGAAACAAGGTGTTAGAGCAAAGTTCACAGTCTTGTGTCAAGCTCGTTAAAAAATGAAACAAGTTGTCAGAGAAAAGTTCACTGTCTTGTGTCAAGCTCGTTAAAAAATGAAACAGGGTGTAGGAGCAGAGTTCCTTGTCTTGTGTCAAGCTCGTTAAAAATGAAACAAGGTGTTGGAGAAGAGCTCCTTTTCTTGTGTCAAGCTCGTTAAAAAATGAAACAAGGTCTCTAAAGCAATGTTCCTTTTCTTGTGTCAAGCTCGTTAAAAAATGAAACAAGGTGTTATGAGGATAGTTCTTTTACTGTTTCAACCTCTTTAAGAAATGAAATAGGTTCCTACGAGGATTGTTATTTTACTATGTTAACCTCGTTAAAAAATGAAATAGGTCTCTATGAGCGTAGTTCTTTTACTATGTCAAGCTCCTTAAAAAATGAAACAAATCCTCTTTCAATTCGAGTCTTTGATTAGATCTCGTAAATTCCCAGTCAAGTATTTCACTTGACCTAGTAAATGAACCTTCATTCCATTCACCTATTAGTGAACCATAGTCTACTTAGATGAATGGAATGAAGCTTTGGGGGCATGTCCCTCGAATTGAGTCATTATGCTGGGGGAACGTAAACTTATTCCAAGCATATTTTGTCTACATTTCAAGTTTACGTAAAAATGAACCACTCTCAAGCATAGCTTTTCCTTCGTTTCAAGCTTGTGTAAAAATGAAACCATCTTCAAGTATTCTCAAGAATAATTTCTCTCCATTTCAATCTTGTGTAAAAATGAAACCAATTTCAAGCATACTTTTTCCACATGCTTCAAGCTTGTGTAAAAATGAAACCAATTTCAACCATAGTTTCCCATGTTTCAAGATTGTGTAAAAATGAAAACATCTTAAAGGGTTCTTAAGCATAGTTTCCCATGTTTCAAGATCGTGTAAAAAATGAAACCATTTTGATCCTGCCTCTCGTGATTTCCTTTTTATCAAACTTTTGTCCCATATGTGCCTTAGTTTTCTCATTCTATCATCACCATCTATTTGGCCAATCATACACTTTCATTTGGTTTGTTTACCCTTGCTCGGGGAACCGCTGCCATGAGTGGTATTGTTAGCCAACCTCTTGACCTTTGCATGTTTTTTAGTAGTTCCATCATCACTGAAACTAGTTGCCACCCTTTACACCACTCCTTTCTCCAGGAGGAGTCCTCTTTCAACTCTTTTCAGACTCCCAAAATATGAAAATATTGTCGAGCACTTTTCTTTTCGAGCTTGTAAAAGTAAATGAAAAGACATCTACTCAGTATAAGTTTAACCATTTTTCATACTGAGATTGACTAATTACAAAAAAGGAATACCTTAGTCAAACAGGGCTAAGAGGGTCTCTCGAGTACTATTTTCTATGTTTTTGGATTCGAGAGACTATCTACAAAAAGGGACATTTGGAGTTTTCTTTTTTTCCTCTATTTCAAACTCTCTAAAAATTAAAAATATGTCAAGTTTTTATTTCACTGGACTCGTTAAAATAATTAAATATTGATGGAATTGTCAAACATGATGATACTGAGCTACTCCTTCCTAGGGCTCGTTAAAAATACTAGGATGGATTCATCCGAAGGATGAACTTATAAACGTGAATAATGTATCCTCTTAAAGATTGAAATTAAAAATAAAGAGGTACTCACTAGAAATAGTGGGGGTAAATGGAAGGAAACACATATACTTACTTTGTGTGAAAGGCAGTATGTCGCTCTTAAACATGACACTTATCTATATCTCATGTCGGGTTTGGGACATCCTCACTTTGTAACTTGTCTTACTAGGTTTGGGAAATCCATTTTCCTTTCATTTGATTATATATTCACCATGACCTCTGATCTTATTTTGAGTCAAATGCTTCCAAATTCTGGTGTCATATCCCTGATATGTTAAAGAGAAGTTCGACCTACAAATTCAAAACCATTTATACCATGTTTGACTTTCTCTGCATCAATCCTGAATCACTCTTTCCAACTTTGAAAAATACTATGTTTCATGTCGATGATGTGGGAAAAATTATGGCCCTCCTTCACTGAAACACTTCATGTTGACTCCAACTCATTATCTAGGAAGATGATCTAGAAATCCGCTTTCAGTACCTTGGAGCTTGCATGCATCAATGGTAGGTTCACATTTGATGATAGGTTCACATCATTGGCCTTCGATCAAAATATTCTACGATTATTTGACTTCATCTTCATTTTTCACACTCGTGGATTGTGTTTTGGTACCTTGGGAGCCATTGTCATCATTGCTGGTTTCCCTCGTGCATGTTAACAATTAACATCATTGACCTATAATCAGGTGGATTCTACCATGTTCGAACTCAACACATCTATTCACATGGTCAGATTCGTACTTTGGTTGGATCAAGATAGAGGTGAAGACCCTGGGTTTCATTTGATAAATCTAGGCTATGTGGATTTATTCAGTATTAATGATTTTACACACGATCCTTTCTATTCATATGGTTTCACCCATGCTGTGGATATGTGTATTCATGATTATAAACATGATCCTTTCTAGTCATATGGCAACATCCATGTCGTGGATCCATGTATTGTTAGATTCCTACTCATATATTTATTGTTAGGCATAATTACATCATAGATTTCAAATATATTGTATTATGTTTGGTTTGCAGGTCTTCTGACAATGGTTCTTTGAGTCCTTCCCTTTTCTTGGAAAGAACTTCAGCCATCACTTATTGTTATGACTTCATGCTTTAAGGGGCATCTGTTATACATTATTTTTTCACACTCGACTTTCTGTCATCATACCACCAGTATCGAAAAATATGTTCTCCATGAAACATTTCTAAAACATCCCTGAAGAAGTGGAAGAAGACTTGACTTGAAAATATTATGAAAATATTGCCAATAACCTTATTTTACAAGCCCAACGCGTTCAACATAGCTGATGACTCACACTTGTCACATTTTTCACTACTTATGTCTAGCACAGACAACGTGAATTTTTTCAGGAAAATCCGCGCTGGCCCTCTTCCAGCAATTCTTCCGAAAATGGAGGAGAAGCTTCCCTTAATAGAAGGTTCGAGAACGAAAACATGGTTTTAGGTAGTTGATGATTGGAATGAGACCTCCCATTATTGGCCCTAGATTCTCCTTCCATGGATCTATCCCTTGGATGTGGAACTCCTCCATTCTTGTATGGATACTCAACTCTCTCTCCTTCCATATCAATTAAACCCCTACCATCCACTAATGGTTGGTTTCCATCCTATGAGCTGAATCATGCCAAATTTATGCCAATTTGCAAAGGAGGAAGTTGTTTGAAGGTGAAGGTTAGGACTTAGAGTCTCACTTGAAGTAGGCATCCAAAATCAAGGCTTATGGTTGTATTTATCCATTTGTCATTCTATCAATAAAACATTATGTGTTTCCTTTCCATAAATATGTAATTTTTTCTCTATTTATTGTAGTGTTCCTTGATCTGCTGCATAATGTGTACTAGAAACTATTATGCTTTGTATATGTTTGTTGTATCCACTTATATTTCCTTACAAACACTCATCTACACCAACAAAGAGGATATAGTGGTCGTGAGCGTGGAAGCGAAAGAATCAATATTGATACCAAAGGCACTAGCATCAGAAAGAGGTAGGAAATCTACCCTCCTTCATGTTTTATAGCATAAGTTAGGAAAGGTTACATATGTTTGTATCGTTTGTTGCTAGATCCTCCCATAGGACTAGAGGGATCATTTCTGTCCGCAGAAAGTATCTCCTCCACAAAAGGAAAGAAATGGGGCAAGTGTGATATTGGTATCTCCAGAAGGTTGCTTGATCCCTCTCTCTTTTAAGCTACTATTTGAGACCACAAACAATGTTACTGAATATGAAGCTTTGTTGTTAGGGATGCAAGCTACTAAAAACTTAACATTGGATGCTTGACTATGTTTGGAGATTCAGAGTTGGTGTTGAGGAAATTAAAAAATCAATGTCAAACCAAGCATCCAAGATTGAAGTCTTACAAGAATGAAGTATGGGATTTGATTGAAAATTTTTCTTAGCCTTCAATATTCAGTTCCTGTCCAAAGAGTGAAATAGAATGGCTGACTCTTTGGAAATCATTTTTAGAAATTTTAAGCCTCCTCAAAATCCTTTGCTCAGATATGAAGTTGAGGTCAGGTACATGCCTTCAGTACTAGAAAATGTGAAGTACTGGCAGGAGTTTGAGGATGAATAATAGATCAAGCGCTTCATGGAGGTTGTTGGGGAATTCTCAAACTCAGAGATTGATCAGAAGGACAAGAATCCGATAGATGAACAACAAGCAAATTGGGAAGGATCTATTGTTGGTCACAAAATATTTTAACTAAAAGGAAATATCATCCCGAGAGGGTTGGTTCCGTTGGAAAGGTTTTTCAACTCAAATGATGTGGTTGTTAAGCCAACTGTACAAGAGCTTGAGGAGGAGGTGGAAGATTATAATATCGAAATAGAAGAATATCCAGAATCATCAAATTAGCTAAAGGATTTCCTAGGGAATACAAAATAAGGTACCTCTAACTTTTCAAGGAGTACATGGATGTGTTTTCTTGGTAATATGATTATTTGAAGACTTTTGATCCCAGTTTCATACAACACAAAATTCGTTTAAAAGTTGGAGTGAAGTCATATAAGGAGAAGCTAAGGAATATTAATCCTATGTTTCTGCCATCAATTGAAAAGGAGGTGAAGAAAATGTTACAAGATAATATAATTGTGCCTTTGAGGTACTCAGACTGGGTAGCAAATTTAGTCCCAGTCAGGAAGAAGAATGGGGAGATAAGGCTACATGTAGATTTAAAAAATTTGAATAAGGCCTCACTGAAAGATAGCTATCCTCTGCCTTAAATGGATTGCATATTGCAAAAAGTTGTAGGGTTTTCCCAAATAGGGTAGTGGCGACTGTTTTATTCTCAGAAAAATAATGAAGGAAAAGAGCAGTCAATTGCATTTTTCAGCCAGGTGTTGCAAGATGCAGAGCTGAAGTATAATATATTAGAGAAACATGCCTATGGCTTAATCAAAATCTCTGAAGTCATTTCTAATTTACATTCCACACTCAAATATAATAACTTATGTTCCTACATCTATCGTGAAATACATTCTCATGCAGGGCGACAACGAAGGAAAATATGAAAGTGGCTTTCCAGGATTCAAGAATATGATATGGACATAAAAACTGCTAAGTTGATAAAGGGGAAGATATTAGAAAAAATATTTTCTGAGGCTAATTGGCAGGCCTTTGGTATAAACCTACTGTAAAATAGGAAGGAGAAAGTGGAGGGGAAGATAAAAAAAAAACAATATTGAAACTTCAACACAAAAAATTCAAATGAAGTACTTTGTATCATAGTGGTATAAATATCTTATGCATTATCTACTTTTATGAAATTCCCATTGAATTTTGACAAAGTGAAATACAGATCATTGAGGCTACAAGATCAGAATTTTGATATCTCAAATGGCTAATCGTACTAGAAGGACCTAATGGGGATTTTTCTTTTTTGTCTAGTAGAAGAGGATATTCCAAAAGTGATTGATGAATTCCATAACTGTTTACGGGAAAAATTACAGTTGGAAATCCACAACCCATAAAATCCTCAGAGCTAGTTTCTATTGGCCAAAATTTTTTAGTGGGATTCATGCCTATGTTAGGTTCTCTGAAAAATGTTTGATTTTTGCAGAGAAGCAGAAATTAGCACCTCTCCCACTGATCCCTATTTTTGTGGAGGAGTCCTTCAGGTAATGGGGGATAAATTTCATAGGATAAATACATCCACCATCCAATGGTCAATGCAGATGGATACTCAAAACCACTTATTATTTAACGAAATGGGTGGAGACCATCCGAACTAGAAATGCAGCCGATGCAGTGGTCATTAAGTTTACGGAGGAGAATATCCTTTCTAGATTTGGTTGTCCAAAGAATATTATCATTAAAAATTCTTAGGTATTTAAATTATTCAATTTTATTAGTTTCTGTCAAAAGTACAACATTATCGTGGGACACTCCACCACCTACTACTTGCATGGAAATGGATTGGATGAATCTTCAAATAAAACTCTAGTGAGGACTACGAAAAATACCATATCATAAAATTAGAAAAACTAGGACTCACAACTGAGATTTTCTCTATGGGGAAACATAGTTACTACCAAGAGGTCAATCGGGAAGTCTCCTTTTGAGTTGGTATATGGAAAGGCTGTAATTTTCCCTGTCCAACTAGCCATGCTAGTGGCTAAAATTCTACAAGATGTTGAGGACGATACAAATTCTTTGACCAAGAGAATAAATCAGCTGGTAGAACTGCAAGAAACCATAGGGGAGGGAACTCAAAATATGATTAAATATCAAGAAAATATGAAGGCTCTTTTTGAAAGAAGGGCAAGAGACAGATCCTTATATCCAAGAGATTTGTTTCTCAAATGGGATATTAGGAGAGAGGACAAAGGAAATCATGGGAAGTTTGATCCCTTGTGGTTTGGACATTTCAAGATATCTGAATCCAAAGGAAACAATACCTTTTTACTCAAAAATTTAGATGGTGAAGTGCTTGAACTTCCTGTGAATGGGAAATTTATCAAGCTCTATTTTAAACATTAATAAGGTCCATTTTCACCCACTGTGTATACCAATGATCCATTGTACATACCAGTAATGTTTTAAGTCCTTACTGCTTATGTTTTTTTTTTTTAGGCACTTAAATAAAATGACTCCATGCCCAATAGATAGAGGCACTAATCTGTAGGTTCTCAATGCATTGCTTGCAATACATTGTCCCCAATTGGATCCGATGTTGTTTTTTTCTTTCTAAGTAAGCGTAATCTATTTATCAACAAAAAATATGTACATCAGGTCTCATCCATAACCATGCCCGAGTTAGAGGCATATTTGAACAAAAGATCAGAGTTGAGCACTGCCCTCCCCGAGGGAAACCAGTGCTGAGAGTTTTCCAACAAAATCCCACGCAGGGGAGGCTAATAGTTCGGATTATATAAAGCATAATTAACAGAACCGAGAACCTTAAGAGAATAACAAACATGAACATTTTCATAATGACAGACAGAGCCAGAGCAAAAAAACCAGGAAAGGAGGGAGGCGCTACTCGTCAGGTGCTTCTTCAACGACCCTACACCAGAGTTCATCCGGTTCGCCTTCAGTCGTGTACAGGTCCTCAGTTGAGTGAATCACCTTCCCAGTAGCAGAAGGCCCCTTCACCTCGCTCGCTTGATTTCCATTTTTCTGCTGCTCGCTCTCATTCCCATGATCTGGTTTTTCATTGAGCTGCTCGTTCTGAACATAACCAATGTCGATATTCATCTCGTGAGGCTCTGAGCTAGGTGGAACAATGTCGCCTTGGCTGGCGCCGTCTTGGTCGACATTAATCTCCACGTCCTGCAAGTTCAAATCGCCCGCGCTATGCCTCAGAGCTTGAGCATCCGCATTACTCCCTGCCCCCCAACCAGAATTAGGAATCACATCCTGAGGAGTTTCCCGAAAGACAATCGTGATGGAGGTGGTGACTCTTGGACAATTTAGAGAGTCGTTGAAAGATAAATGCATAGTTTGGGAGTGAGCGGAAGACTGCGGGGGAGTAGGGGAGCAAACGCTTCGCCCAGAACAAAGAATATGACCCCCGTTTGCTCTGGCAGTGCTGTTGGAAGTAGGAGAAGCCTCTGCAGAGGTGCTGGAGGAAGTGGGGGAGCACCTCATCTGTTGCTGAGAGGAGCCTCTTCTGCACCTCATTCGGTGTCTGAGACGCGGCATGTTCTCTGTCAATTCTGAAGAGTGGGGGAGCGGGAGCAGGACAGAAGCTTGGGTCAACTGCGAGGTCCAATTCACCGAGGCAAGCATGCAATTCCCGGCAATAGAGTAGTGGAGACTGTCACTTAGCTCTAAAAAGCAATGGAGCTTAGTTCGTTTGCCTGTGACAGTGCGCTCTGAAGAGAGCCTAATATCCGGGGAGCAGCAAATCGTTACAGGCCGGGGAAGACTGCTGGAATTGTGATCGCTCTCCATCCTGTAAACGAATAAACCTGTGCTACTGAAAACCTCCAGCATTAAACCATAATAAATTTGAGTAATCACCATGTCCAGGTCGCAGCGTGTGGAATGGTCTTGAGTTTCGGAGGCCGGGTTGTTATGTGCGCCGGGCTGTAAATGCATTAAATTTTTCTCTCACCTGTGGATGCACCGAAGGAAAATTGCAAGGACGGTTGGCATATGGCTTCCCATAATGCCGCCAGACCATCCCATCACCTTAATGCCCCTCATAACCACCCGCATCCGGGAATTGGATCCGATGTTGTTATCTGTAATAACCTCTTGTATTTTTGTCTAATGGTCTTATTTTTCATCCTTGGTACAAATAAGGACAAGTGAATTCTTGATTTATTAAAGAGAAGGGTGAAAGGGAGAACCAAAATTTTGGGAGAGAAAATGAAAAGGGAGAACCAAAATTTTGGGAGTCGAAATGAAAAGGGAGAGTTGAAATTTCAGGAGCCAAAATGAAAAGGGAGAGCCAAAATTTCTCAAATCGATCATTAGAACGTTGGATATAAGCAAAGGCTAGAGCAATTTTTCATATCATAGCCCAATATCAAAAGGTATGAACATCAGACCCCGAACTCTGGGAGGTTGGACCTCGGAGCAAGATGGAACCTTGGCGGTTTATTTCCTCGGTGGCATATCAAAACCTCAGAGTTTCGTAAATCCTTATGAATGAGTTCTTTTAGAAAAGCACCAAAGTTTCAAGGAGAAGGATTTACAAAGGAAATCACATGCAAAACCAAATAACCTGGGACCCTTTCTCTCTCCTCCAATAGGATACATGGAAACATACAATTGGTATTGAGAAGCTGTCAAGGTAGGTTACATAAACATGATGTGGTAGTATGGAGAAAACATGGCAGTTAGTTTCAGAATTTTTGGGTGGCCTAATAGGAAAAATTAGTGTGACACATGTCCCCACTAAGGATGCACGACGTGGAGAGGATGACATCAAAATGATGTCATCTTGGAGGTCGATTTTTCGGAGGAAGGAAATATCGTAACTCTTCCATAATTGATACTTGAAAAAATTTCAAGGTAGGGACTTTAGATTTAATTGGAACTTGGTCGTAGATACCTAAGGAACCAATGGTACAGAGCAGGGTCGAGCACCCAAGTGTTATGGATCATATCGGGATGGAAATATCAGAACTATGATATAAAAGCATTATGGGAAAGCTCTGATTTGATGAGTGGGGCTATGATATTGTTTTACTGTTGGTTTTTAAAGCCTAAAGAACCAAGGAAAAATAAAAATACGTAGGGAGATAGGCCCCCAGTGGGATTATTAAGACCTTAGCAGCTAAGCGCTATGCTATCACTCACAACACTCGATCACATGGAGGAAAGGTGACAAGGGGCTAAGAAAAAGGGGCTCAGAATCTCGATATTTCATAATGTTTGTTGAAAGTTATGATATGTGGGGCTCTGATACTGTAGCACCTAAGTGATATACCAAAGGTCACAAGTAGTGGTCCTATGGTGGAAAAAAATGGGCTAAGAATCAGGGGGCTAAAGGCATCATAATTATGGTGATTTCGTGACGTCTCTCTTAATAGAGTTACGATATGTTAAAGACCTGATACTGCAATAAAAAGGAATATTGAAGGATGGATAGGTCGCCAGCTGAGTAAATCTATGCAGAAGGTTGGTAAGCAATTAGAGGGAGAAAATTACAGGTGAATTGGTAGGTAATCGTGGGAGGAATACAACAGAAGAGGCATGGCCAAATCATCAACCCACCATGAACCCATATAATGGAGCCCAAGTTGTTAGGTCCCTATATTACAAGTGTAGTTCCTTATTGTTATTAGTGTAGCCCCCTTATTGTTATTGTTGTACCCATGTAGTCCCCATATTGTTATTATTGTGCCCCATAAAATCCCACTATTGTTATTATTATTCCCTTACATTATTATTGTTAGGTCGACTAGGATTATATTGTGACCCCATGGA
This sequence comes from Pinus albicaulis, assembly GCA_034641835.2. NCBI lineage: Eukaryota > Viridiplantae > Streptophyta > Pinopsida > Pinales > Pinaceae > Pinus > Pinus albicaulis. The sequence continues at coordinate 170,488,643 of CM076574.1, read as the reverse complement.
CTCCTATATATAGAAAGGAGGTTTTTTAATTTGATAATCCAAGAATTTTTAATTTATGTAATGTAAAGGAGGTTTCCCCCTCAAATTTTCTGATTTATAAGGCATTTATCTCTCTTTTCTTCAATTTTGGGAGCTGGTTTCATAACATTTGGTATCAGAGCTTTGGATTCTAGGGTTTCGCTTCTTCAAACAGTTCATCATGGAATTTTCATTATAAGTTGTTTTCTACAAAGGTTCAAAAGATAAAAAATAACCCCATTAGTGAAGAAATCCTAAGGAACTTCGTGTAAAAATTTCAAATCTTGGTTCGCAATATTTTCGGAGATATGATCTAGAGAAATTAGGGTTTTTGCAAGCTCTCTAATTTCATCTCAAAGAGGTGACCTTGGGAAAATCATCATAACTCTCTCTCGAAGCATTAGATTGGAATTATGTAAAAAGTGTCCAAAATTGCATAGACTGTAGTTTCCCGTGTATCGATTTCAGAGCTGAAGGAGGAAACAGTGACACATGGAACACCACACAAGTTCTCTCTACTGCATTAGTCCATAATTAGTTCATTGCGGGAGATTGGGCATTAGTTTGCCTTGAAGAATCCAAATCAGGTCAGACATGTGGCATTGGAAAGAAGATTCATAGGGATACTAAAGGAACAAATATAAAATCTCAGGAATACGAAATTACAGAGATACATCAATTTCAATATAGAGATCCTTAAAAGCAAGAAAAATGTGTGTATTTTTTTGTCAAATTGCATAAGTCTTGTTTGAAAAATCTGTTTGAAGTGATTCCAAGGGAATATTGAAGCATAGATATCAGTATTGGGTTCTAAAATGCACCCTAAAAAGAATTCAACACCCATTAAGCCCTCAAAAGGCTGTACTATGACTCATGAAGAGGAAGAAGTGCAACATGTCAAAATTACAAGAACAAGTGCAACAAATTTCACTCTCGCAAAGAGTAACAAAAAATGAAATGGAAGTTTTGAAGAAAGGCATGGAAGCTAAGATGATGGTTTGAAGAAATGCATGGAAGCTAAGTTGGATGGTTTGAATAATGGAATGGAAGATAAGATGGATGAAATGGAAGCTAATATTGATGAAAAAATGAAAGACAACATGGAAGACATGAAGAACGATCTAAAAGAAGACATGGAAGGTGTGACAAAGTTGATACAAGAAATGATTCCTAATGGAGAAAAGGTAGTAGAGGAAACTCATGACGAGAAGAAAATAATTTTTAATCATGATTTCATAAACTCTAATGTTGGATTGAAGACCCACAATATTCCAAAGATCGATATGAGGAAGTTTGATGGCAAGGATCCCGTAACATGGATACTATAGATGGAGAAATATTTTGATCTCCATAATGTGAAAAACACACAAAAGGTACACATTGCAAATTTTTATTTAGAACAAAATACATTTGTATGGTATCTATGGCTTTTCTCTCGTAAAAAAATTGTCACTTGGTCAATTTTTACGGAGGAAATGATAGCACATTATGAAGATACAAAGAGCAACACTTTCTTTAGCCAATTGATAAATCTCAAACAAAAGGGTTCAATGGTGGATCACATTGAGGACTTCCAAAGATTGAATATACGGTAACTGATATTCCAGAGGAACACAAAATTGATGTCTTCATAGGGACTTTAAAGGACAACATCCAACATGAGGTTCACCTTTGGGAACCTGATTCATTGGAGAAGGCACGGAGGTTGGCAAGAAAAATTGGAAGTAAAATTACGGTGACAAGGAAGCCTACCACTCACATCTATAAATATGGAAGTGTTGCTACTCCTAGACTTCCACAACCTACAAGGATGACACCACAACAATTGGAAGAAAAAAGAGAAAAAAGGATTTTCTACAGTTGTGATAGCAAATACATTAAAGGTCATAAGTGTGCTGAGAAGAAATTATTTTACATATGTTGTGAAGAGGTGGAAGAAAATGAACAAGAAAATTCAAAAGAAGAGGATATACTCCAAGAACCAACCTTAGAGAGAGAAGAAATGAGTCCGACCATATCCAGTAATGCATTGGCAGGAATTACGACTCCTAAAATTCTCAAGATATAAGGATATATCAAGAAGAAAAATGTGATAGTGTTGATTGATTTAATTTTATTCATTATAAGGTAGACAAGGAATTGAATTGCTTCCTATACCCAGCACCAGAGTGTTAAGTGATGGTTGCAAATGGAGGAACTATAAATTACTCTAGAAAATTCCATAATATCAAGCTAACCATGTGGGAATATGTATTGAATAGTCCAATGCTTTCCATTCCAATGGGAGGTGATGATGTTGTACTAGGAGTAAAATGGTTACAATATTTAGGGATGGTAGCTTTTAATTTTCAAGAAATTTTCTTGAATTTTTTTTCAAAAGGAAAGGAAGTTGAATTATGGGGTATCACAGGGAAGATGGGAAAGATAATAAGCTCTAATTTCATGACAAAGCTTTTGAAGAAAGAACAACTAGGTGTAATTGCACAATTATGCTCACTAGAAGTTCCAACATCAAAATCATCTATTTCTCCATATCTCCAAAAAGTCTTGGAAAATCATTCCAAGGTGTTTGAAACTCCCAAAGGACTCCCACCTATTCGTGATCATGATCATGCTATTCATTTGAATCCAGGAAGTGTTTCTCCAAACATCAGGCCTTACAAATATCCTTATGTCCAAAAGAAAGAAATTGAACGTATGGTTGCAGAAATGTTAAAGGCTAGTATAATTCAACCTAGTCAAATTTATTTATCTGCTCCAGTAGTATTGGTGCACAAGAAGGATGGATCATGGCGCATGTGTCCAGATTATAGGGAGCTCAATAAACTCACTATTAAAGATAAATTTTCCATTCCTATGATCTATGAATTATTGGATGAATTACATGGAGCAATTTATTTTACCAAGTTGGATCTTTGTTCAGGATATTATCAAATTAGAATGAAGACTGAAGTTATTCTGAAAATAGCATTTCGAACTCATGAGGGTCATTATGAATTTTTGGTCATGCCTTTTAGCCTTACCAATGCACCTTATACATTTCAAGGGTTGATGAATTCAATTTTCAAACCCTTCGTTAGAAAATTTGTGTTGGTATTTTTTGATGATATACTAATCTACAACAGGTCTTGGAAGGATCATGTTCAACATGTTGATAGGGTGCTCAAACTATTGAAGGAGAAACAATTATATGCAAAAACCTCCAAATTTTTATTTGGAGTACAATAGGTGGAATATCTGGGTCATATTATATCTCAGGAGGGTGTTAAGGTAGACCCTAACAAAATTAAATCCATTAAGGAATGGAAAGTCCCCACAACCATAAAGCAATTGTGAGGATTTCTCAAGTTAATAGGGTATTATCGCAAGTTTGTTAAGAATTATGGGAGAATAGCAGCACCTCTAACAAGATTATTGAAGAAATATGCATTTTCATGGACTGCTGAAGCAACTAAGTCCTATGAACATCTTAAAGAGGCAATGTGCCTAGCACCGGTCTTAGCTATGCCAGACTTCACAAAAATCTTTATTGTGGAATGTGATGCCTCAGGAAATGGAATTGGTGTTGTTTTAATGCAAGAAGGAAGATCCATTGCTTTTGAAAGACTTCTAATTAAAGGAAATTATTTACAAAAAACTATTTATGAGAAGAAAATGTTGGCAATACTACATGCACTAAATATATGGCGACCTTGCCTATGGGAAGACACTTCAAGGTAAAAATTGATCATGATAGTCTTAAATAATTTTTGGAACAAAGAATATCTTCATAAGAGCAATAAAAATGGGACACAAAGATGTTGGGCCATGACTCTGAAATCATATACAAAAAAGGGAAGCTAAATGTTGTTGCAGATGCACTCTCAAGAAATGATGAGGAGGTGGAAGCAGTGCTTTGTGCCATTTCTATTATCCAACCAAATTGGATAAACGAAGAAAGGGAGGAATGGAATAATGACGAAGAAGTGTGGACACTCATTCAAAAGATGCAGAAATATCCCAGTACATATGATACATTTAGTTGGAAAAATGATTTCTTATGAGACAAAGATCGCTTATATGTTTGTAAGAATTCCAAACTAAAAAAAAATATTCTTTTGGAATTGCACACCTCTCCCTTAGGGGGAAACTCAGGATTTTTAAAAACTTACCACAGGGTGAAGAAAGAGTTTTTTTTGGATGTCCTTAAATATGATATTCAAAATTTTGTGGCGGAATGTTTGGTTTTCCAGCAAAATAAAGTTGAGACAATTAAAACCCCGGGTCTGCTACAACCTTTTTTCGTTCCAATTCAACGTTGGGAGGAGGTTTCAATGGGTTTTATCACAGGTTTACCTAAGTCCTAAAGAAAGAGTGTCATCGTGGTGGTAGTTTATAGACTTACCAAGTATGCACACTCTTGTGCATTATCTCATTTATTTTAAGCAAGTGCAATTGCTACTACATTTATGGAAAGAAATCAAAAGCTACATGGAAACCCAAAAATTATTGTAAGCGACAAAGATCCCATTTTCACTGGAAATTTTTGGACGGAATTATTTTCTTGTTTGGGTACTCAACTAACTCATAGCTCATCTTATCATCCTCAATCCAATTGGAGAACAGAGATAGTGAACAAATGTTTGGAAGGATATATTTGTTGTTTTGTATCTGATAAACAAACACAATGGATCAAGTGGTTACCTTTGGCTGAATGGTGGTATAACACTTCCTTCCATACTGCGGCAAAATGACCCCATTTATGGCACTTTATGGATATCATCCACCGTCCATCACATCATATTTAAGAGAAAATTCTAAGGTTCAAGGAGTGGAAGATCACATCGTGCATAAACAAAAATTTCTCCAACTCTTAAAGGATAACCTAAATTTGGCACAAAATCGAATGAAACAATAGGAAAATAAAAATCGCAATGAGAAAATTTTTGATGTAGGATACTGGGTATTTTTATGGCTACAACCATACAAACACATGTCCCTCAAGCAAGCTAAGAAGGATACTAAATTATCACCAAAGTACGATGGTGCTTACAAGGTGTTGCAAAATATTGGTACTATGGCATACAATTGGAGCTTCCTGCTTCTTCTCGAGTGCACTCAATTTTCCATGTTTCATGCTCAAAGAAGGTTATAGGTGACAAATTTACAGTTCAAAAAATATTTCTAGTACCTGATGAGGAAGGAAAAATCATATTGGAACCTGAATCAGTCATGGAAATAAGAACTCGACAGCTATGAAATCGATCAATTTCAGAGTATCTCATCAAGTGGAAGAACTTACCCACTGAAGATTCCACATGGGAGGATGAGAATTTTATACATAAGAATCTAGAGCTACTCAAGCATTGAGGACAACACTTTTTTTAAGGAGAGGGGCATGTTAGGTCCCTATATTACAAGTGTAGTCCCTTATCATTGTTAGTGTAGCCCCTTATTGTCATCGTTGTACCCTGTAGTCCCCATATTGTTATTATTGTGCCCCATAAAAGCCCACTATTGTTATTGTTGTGCCCTTACATTATTATTGTTAGGTCGGCTAGGATTATATCGTGACCACATGGACTCCTATATATAGAAAGGAGGTTTTGTCATTTGATCATCCAAGAATTGTTCATTTATGTAATGTAAAGGAGGCTTCCCCCTCGAAGTGGTTGATTTCTAAGGCGTTGATCTCTCTTTTCTTCTATTTTGGGAGTTGGTTTCATAACACGAGCCCACTTCAGTAAATTAGAGAAATCGACAATGGAGATATTTTTCTTTTACACCTCATGTTTTTGATGTTCTATATAGATTTATTTTCAAGAGAAGAATCAATTTTGTCACGTAATTATTAGGACAGTTAGGCTAGTTGCACTTTCTGACAACTGTGTAGTTCAGACATCTGTAACATTGGAAGATATTTTTGTAAGTTTTTGTTTTGGTTCTCCCTATAAAAAGGGAGGAAAAACTCATTAGAGGGGTTCCAAAGTCTGTTTTTCAGAGAGAGGTTCCAAGTTTTGGTTCTATTTTCTGTTCTAGAGGTTGTATTTGTTTTGTAAATTTCACAAGTTTAGGAATGTAGCCTGTATTTCATTCTTGAAGATTAATGAAGAATTTTTTGGTGATTCCAAGCATTGGAATATGTTGTATGTGTTATCCCTCTATATGTCACTTCATGTGTGTTTTTCTTCTTCATAAATTGCATAATTGTAGCTACTGGATTCGCTCTTAAGTCACAGATTTGCTTATGTTATGTAATAGTAGATGGTATCTATGAGATTGTAGTTTTATCTATGTTATGTACATGGTACCTGTGAGATTGCATATTTACGTATGTTATGATATAGCAGAAAGTACCTATGATATTTTGAGTTGAAAGCCTTAAAATGCGCTCCATAATTTCTGCACTTCATTTCCTTTATCTTTTCATGTTTCTACTGGGATTTGTTGCATAGGATTTTGTGTCTGTCCAACCCTTTGCACTAGATTCCTTCCTTATATTTCTCATTTCTATCTTTACTGCAAACACAAATCAAGATGCATTCTCTGTGTGTAGGCCACTAGACCTGCACATTTATTCTTGGGAATGATATATTATTTATGTGTATATTGAATCTACCTCTAAGAAGGGTAATTAAACCAGATTTAAATCATTTTACATTTATCTCTTTAGAAACATTGATTTATCTTCAAGAGAGACTAATATGTCCTAGGCACTTACCTCTCCTCAACCCAAATATTTTCTCTAGGAGCTACAACACTATGTACATCGCAAAATCTTGAACGAATAAACTAGTATTCTATGGTTTATTATGCTATATGATTTATTAATTATTAATTTTATTGTTAACCTTAAGCTTGATTAATGATTAATGTTGATTAAGCTTAGAGTATACTTTCAAGTGTAATTTTTATGTAACTTTATGTTACTTACACAAAAATGTAACCTTACGTAAATTTTATGTAACCTTATGTATATTAATATTTATGTAAATTTTTAGGTGTAACCTTCATTATTAAATATTAAATTAAAGTAAGTATTAACGATAGGTGGAGTCTCAAATTTACCTTGGGAAAATTATTACTATTGGTGGAGTTCTGTCATGTCTTATCTTGGGAGAAGGGAAAGATCCGAGACATTTATATATGGGTTAGTAAAGTAGGTAAGATAGTAAGTGGGATTGATATTTTATGGCTAGGAAGGGGGTTTATTAAATATAGTTTGGTGGGAAATAATGGAGGGAAGAGATCTCGAGAAGGATAACCCTTGGGGGGAGATGGTGGCAAAATGGGACTTGGTGATTTTGTCAGATGGGGGTTTTGTGGAAGTCTTTGGGAGAGAGGAAAGGGAGAAACTTGAAATAGTTTGGAGACAGAGGGTTCATACTCTTGATGGAGGCTGATAGAGGTGTTGGAAACTTGGTGATTTGAGTACATGGTTTAGATACACCATGGGTGGTGGTTCTGGGATTTGGAACATAGGGATAGGGGACTTGTGGGGGTTCTTTAGGGCTAGGAAGTTGGAAAGGATATTCCTAGTTGGTTGGGTAGAAAATTCAATCAGGTGGTATTTAAAGGTCACGAGAAGAGAAGTATCTTCGAGGACCTCAAAAAATCCTAGGTACTAATCTTGTTTTTAATTTCTTCTAAGTTAATTTATGAAAATTGTACATTAAAAAATAAAAATAAAAATGCAGATTTACGTGTTTACAATATATTTTTAATGTAAATGAATAAACCACTGAAATAATAAATAATTTTTTTTTTATATTATAAAATGTAACATGGGTTGATAATAGTTCAAAATGCTTGATTCCTTGGGGTAGGCATTAAGAATGGTATATGTAGAAATTATCCAAAGGGATTCAATCTGATCTTGTAATGTACTAAAACAAAATACCGAATCCTTCTACAATTTGCGGAAACAAAACATGATCGCACAATCACATAACAAGTAAGAGAAAGAGACAATCAATCACACAACACAAGATGTATCTAGGGAAATAAACTTCTCAAAACCCTGCTATCTGTATATTGCATAAAGTCAAGATCATGAAATAATACAATGTTATTCCTCACACTGAGAAACCTCTGCACTCTGATGACTGTCTCACTTTGATCCTGCTCGAATCTGGCTTGTGATCTAAGAAATTTTGGTCCAATATTTAACCTTTTCTTGCTTAGGCCTATCCTTCCTTCCTTACGCATTCTTGGGCTAATTGAGCCCCTATTAATTAGGAAAATACCAATTAATGATTATGCAATACCTTCAAGTCTTCCCTATGACCTCATGCATGACCTATACAATTTTCTAATTATACAACTGATAGTTATCTTCCATTTAACCTCAAAATCATATAGGCCTCGCTTAGAACTGGCATGAAACAAATATTTATAGCGAATTATCAATTAACTAATTGATCACTACTTGCGAATTAAACCAGATTTAATTCACTGGATCGATCACTAGCTTACCTCTTAGTTAGAACTAGTTAAACTGATTTTAATTCAAATAATTGAGTTAACTAATTACAACTCACAAACAACTATAACTAAACCCCCTAAAATCATGGGAGAACTTTACATGCCTCCTCTTTGACCTCTAATTCAAATTTCCTAAGCTAAATAAGAATACCTGACTCAGTTAACTAATACAAGTTGTCATGAGACGAAATTACAAATTTTCTTCCAATTTAATTAAGGGAAATTAAATCAGAAGCCCCCTATGGAACCATTTCTGGGTGCCATTTCTAGATGCCATTTTCATTGTTTCTCGTTGCCAATTTCAACACTCCCTCTCAACAAGAAATGAATTCAATATTTCCCGATTTAGTACCTTTGGAATGTTCTGCATGCAGCACTTCTCTAGCGTTGTTTGCTCCTACAACTCCTGAAATTGAAAATCCTTCAAAAAACTGAATCAATATGATGCATCTGTCATCAAAGTCTTTGAATGCTACCAGTTATTGCAATGTCTATTGAAAACTCTGTGCTACTACTGACTCTGCATCTGCGCTCTTTGCACTTCTGCCAACTCTGATCTGCGCTCCAATATCTGACATCTATTACTATGATTTCTATCTTTCTGACATTTGACTACATCAATCATACTGATCCTTCCTGCTACTGTGTATCGTGGGCTCCTTGTATCCAGGTTTGATCCATGATACAAGCCATCTCAATGGATCCTACCCAAATTTATTCTCTTGGGATTATGAATTCACATTGCCCCACCTCTCTCATGGAGGTATGGTTTCATGTGCTCCCTTTGCCCATCTAGCTCTAAATTCCCCCCTACTAGAGGTCTCTGCTTGATTGGACACCTCTGCTTGGTATCCTCTCTTCTTCTCCAATTGTGGCTGCTCCACAACCTTCTGAGACTACTTCTGAGGCTACAAGTTGAGAGGTAATTTAGGCTCCCTATTAACCACCAGGCCACTAACCTTTACTTTGCTCCTCAAATATTTGCATGCATATTGAACTCGAGATCATATAGGTTCTTGAAACTTCCACCGATATGTTTCACCCATCTCGTGGAAATGTTTCTAGGGAACACCTTTCCTTTTCTAAATATTACATCATAACCACGGTCTTCCAATACCGCTACAAAGACAAAATTATTCTTTAGTCCTAGAACATACAAAACATTTTTCAGTTTGAGAGGGGAGAAAAAATCCCTCTGAAAGGTAACTGTACCTATGCCAGTCGCGCTATACCTCCCATCATCTCCAAACTCTATGTTTTGCTAGAGATCCTTCTCCTCCAAGTCACTGAAGAGATCTCTATTCCCCGTAATATGGAATGAGGCACCGCTGTCTAGATACCACATGCATCCCATTATAGTGTTGGCCATGCATGCAATGAGAGTAAAATCAAGCTCGAACTATGAAGCCAGCGCTTCACTTGCTGCTGCAACTACAAGCTCCTTCTTGCTTTCCTTCTGTGGACATTTCAAGGCATAGTGCTCATGCTCATTACAGTGACTTGACCTTGGACAAGTATCTCTTTCCCTCTTAGCCTTAGGACTTATTTCCCTTGGCTTTCTTTCCTTTTCTGACCAATGAAAAATCTTCTTCTTTATCTGTGTCGTAAGTCCCGTCTCTGGTGCTCTGCCTTATCTCTTCTATTACCATGTCGGACCACAAACACCCAGTCTAGTAGCTTCTACATCCCATTCATAGATTCCTGGTAACTATTACAACTCTTGGGAAGGCCTAGAAGAGATAGGATCATCAAATCATCCTGGGCTACTATCACAACAACACTTCCAAGCTCATCTCAACATTGAGTGAACTTCGTAAATAATTTTGGTATCGTCTCACCCTCCTCGATATTGATCTTTCCAAGCTTTTCTTTCAACGCTAACTTCTTGTGGTCACTACTATTTTGAAACAGATATGTCAAACCCTTCCACATAACATATGAATTCACCTTCCCATGGATACTCGAGATAATATGATCTTGAATCCCTCTAACAAAATCTTTCTCGCCTTTGATACCTTCTTCCTTCATGCATCAATAAATTGAGCATCTGCTGCTACTGGCTCAGAAATATCACTTTCTATGAATTCCTTCAGTATGTTTTCCTCGAGCATTTCCTCCATCTTGTCCTTCCATGCAATGCAATTCGAAATTCCCTCGAGTGCATATTCAAGTCTCAAGCCATTGAGTCTTGATCTGTTGTTGGATCCTGAAGAATAAATATGTAAATTCAAACTTGAGCAAAATAAACTTTGTTCTTCTATTCTTCTTGTGATTCATGGGGCTACGATACCGTGTAGAAATTATCCAAAAAGATTCAATATGATCTTGTAATATACTAAAACAAAATACTAAATCATTCTACAATTTGTGAAAACAAAGCATGATTGCACAATCAGAAAACAAGTAAGAGAAAAAGACAAAAATGAAAAAATAAATATTAATATTCTGATAATGAAATAATAATTATTAAAAAAAATATAAGCGGGGCATCAAAAGTTTAATATATAGATTATTCGATTTTTGACAAAATGATACATTATATATAAACTATTAAAATGAGTTGTTTTGCTATCATGCAACACAATTGATGCCAAGATTTAGCCATAGAAGTAAAGAAAAACTATTGAAATAATACATATCGTATTTCATAATCCACAAAAAAATGATTCAAACCAATCAACTTGGTCAAGAATCTTGGAAAGAGGCATTTCTCACATTATATTTTGTGATGAATTAGGAGGAGGAGACGAGGCATATAAACATAATTCATAGTTTGTCCTTGGGATTCGTAACGTAAGAAATAATTCTTAATTATGACCAAGGAATGGATCTACATTTCAAGTCTCTCTTCATATGGTAGGTTTCTCCAAGTTAAGTTACTTATTGCACACAATGTCAATATCACGGCTAAGAACTGGCTAAGCACGTGAGAGATGTATCCATGCAAAATTGTAGACTATTTGGTTGAATTTCTCCATTCCATAATCCCAATGTAGACTACTTGGTTGGATTTCTCCTCTTGGTTTATCCACACGTAATGGTGAGATGGTGGGCCTCTAAGATTGTGAGGATCTAAAATGGACTTAATTAAAATATACATAGAAAATGCAAGCTTAGTTTAGACACTTGTAAAAGGAAGAGCAATCTAACCAAAAAAAGCATAGGCTAACTAATGGATGCTTTGGTCCCTTTTGGGACTTTATTTTCTATGATCAATTAAGCACACTAAATTTGTGGAAGAGAGGTTCCTATCCAATTTAAAAGAAATATAAAATGGATTCCAAAATCATTATTGAAAGAAAGAAGAAAGAAGAAACGTGTATGGTTAATGAATCAATTGAACCCAATCCCTGTTGACCCAATGTCTCTCACCCAAAAAAGTAGGACCTACACTCAATGTCAAATTCTCATAATAAGAAACCTAAACTAAGAAATAAAACTCATATTAAGTTGGAAAATATTGATGCCCTTCCATTGAAGATACCAATTTCAAGATCTCTCGAGACCAAGCACTTTGGCACGGAAAAAAATCATGAAGGATCAAGGATGAAGATCATCTAAATTTTTTCATGGACTTTTGCTGGGCTAGATCATCTTAATTGGTAAGGATGTTTATAAGAATCTGGTCTTGCTCTAGTTATTGATATGGGGTTATTGATATGGATGGCTTAGTTGGCTATTATGCAAGGTTAAGAGTAATGTAAGATTTCAAATTTTAACTCTATTTTTAGTATACATTTTGTGCAATAAAAAACTTCATTAGATTAACTATTAACAAACAAGTGAGGAGGTTATAATTTTGTGCAAGCATACAGTTAATACGATTAAGTATTAACAATAATTGAGGAGGTTATAATTTTGTGCAAGCATACAGTTAATACGATTAAGTATTAACAATTAAGGAGGTTACAATTTAAATAAGTATATAAAATATGTTAGTTATATTTAAAATTATTATTTTAAGAATGTTCAAATTAAATAAACTAAATACGGATATTAATTATATAATGTTATGAGATGAAATGTGTAAGGATCATTTAAATGAATCAATTGTTTTAATAAAATTAAATGTATTATAAGTTGTTATGAGATGTATTTGTGAAAAAAGATTCGATACATGTGTGTCTCCATGTGTGGGGCAGGTACGAATTTTGTTAAAATTGTACTAATTATAATATTTATAAATTTACAATTCTAATACAAATTTTTCATTATATATTTTGTGCATTTTTATATGTTAAGAAGTTACCATCAAGGAGGTTTTTTGGGAAGGAGATATAACTAGTGCATACGAAAGGAAGCTAAAATTGTAATTAAGCTAAAAGAGATTAAGGAAACCTTGATATGCTTTTATATCATGATGAAGCAGGTAATAGGATAATGGGTTTATGTTGCAGAGATGCATTAATGAGTGTGTGAGAAGAGATCTATCTTGAATATTCTCCTTATGCTTGATGATATTGACTTGAAGGCCTAACCATGAATATTGAGAAAAGGTTACGATATAAACTAATGTACAATCACATATATGCTAAACTAGATGAGGTAACTCGAGGAAGTAAAGAAGGCTTTAGCTATTCGTGCAATTATGGAGAAATTATAATTTGATTAAAATTAAAGAATAATAATATAGTTTGTTGAACGGACATGCCAAATAAAGTGAAAAATGGAAGTAGTGTGTATATACCTTGAGATAGTAGGCAATTATCCTTGGAGGAGCAATATACCTACCATTAGAATTAGAATATGATAAAAAAGAAAGTATAAAGAGAAAATAATTTTAAGAGATGAAGGATAAATCTAAGTTGACACCTCATATTAATGACATATTATATTTAATAAGTTACCTAATGATGGAAGGTCAAGAGACAAACTTGTCAAATTACAAGAAATAATAACTTTTTGCAATCCTTGTAACCATAAGCAACTTGGAAGGAGGAGATGATTATAAAAGGGTGACAACTGATAGACATTTAAAGTGAGTGAGTATAAGTTTCACAAATGAGTGTAGTAATCAACATGAAGCAATATCCTATCATAGATAAGAATGGAAGATCTTAGATTTAGGGAATAATCATGAGGTATCATGTTAATCAAGAATAACCTTGTGGAAAATGGTTGTGGAATCATAGAAATATTTCCATATAGGAAAAAGACAATGGTCACTATAAGCTCTAAAGGATGATGCCTATCAAGAAGAAAATATTACCAATCAACCAATGAAGTTAAATGATTATGATAATGATAAAGTATAACATATGATGATACTAGATTAAAGAGGTAGTAAAGTTGTAAGTGCATGTAGTTGATAGATAAATCCCTCCAGCAGACAGGAGCAATCTCCTTGGATCTGGAAACTAGATCTAGAACAAAATAGTCAAAATCGTACAATTTTATCTAGCTTTTATTATCATTAAACCATAAATATAAAGGGAAGGATAGATAAAATTACCTTGTTTACCGACGTTTGTACTCGCTGTTTCTTGTTGTCTTTGATCTTTTCCTCGATGCTTCAATGGAAGGATATGCAAGTGACACAAAAAAATAAAACATCAAGAATATAATATTATAGATATGATTAAATGAAAGCTATATGAATGATCAAGGAAACTCATAAAAAACACCATGTAGATCTAAACAAAGGAATGTGAGAAGGAAAATATGCATTTGTTTTAAAAAGTAGGAAGTGAGTTATGACCAAAGCCTTGATGGTGTGACCTCCATCCAACTACATTTGTTCCAAAAAACCTTGCCTTTAAAAGGCTATATCCCATAAGTTGGATACTTTAATCAATGAGAGTATGAAAGCTTGAGTATTTTTTAGTAAAAAATTGAACCCCCTCCTCATGGAAGACCATTATATTTATAGGTCAGGGAAGGGTGAGTGGAGGATAAGAAATGGGAATTAAGATCCACTAAGGTAGGGATAAGATCCACTAAGGTAGGAATGAGATCCAAGATAGGAGGGATGCGAGCCAAATCCCCACCGTTTGAAGTAGATACCATTCCGAAGATTCTAGAATGGAACCTTCTCGTGCTTTTATTTTTTTATTTTTACCCACATTAAAACAATATCACGCCTTGTAATTGCGAAAATTATGACACTATAACATGTTAGTAATTATGCAACCTGCAATATGGAGCTTTATCACCAGATGTATATAATGTGTCATCCTTCATAAATAAGGTTTTTAAGATATTCAAGAAATATTCTTATCTTTCAAGTAATGTGTTTCTTCCATCTTCTTCAGGGATTGATGGAAATAATGCTTCAGATAGTGAAGGAGAGAGGTATGAAATCATTTATCATGACTAAGAAAAAATAATGTGTAACAAATTCCCCCGTAAAGTATTAAGTCAGAAAAGGGGTGATGACTGAAGTACTTCATCATGCAAATGTTCTGAAACAAAGAATAGATTTCCGGACTTGTCATAAAAAATCAAAGAGTTACAATAAAATAATATCATATGATCATCTTTGAGGTAGGCATCCCCCTACTCATAATATAAATAACTCAAAGTATAATATTGGACATGCCAAGGCCCATGTTGAATGAGAAATATCATGGTTGTTAGGTGTAAATTTATAAGCAAAAGTTCCAAAAAGATACTTTTATATGGTCGGTGAAGATTCTGCCTAACAACAAAGAAAAAAAGAAGAAAATTGCTGCAAAACATTAAGGTTTTTATCAAGAATTTAAGATATGCAAGAAAGATGCTAGAAAAAACTTGTAAAAGAGCTTGCAAATACTGAAAAAGACACGCCAAAAGAAATAACAAGAAACCAAATGGAAAGAATTTTATTTTTTATTAATGAAAACACTTGGTGGAGTAGAACGTAGACTCGAGTCTGTAATGTCCTCCTCTGTGGGAGGGACCTTTTGAATCTCTATGCTTCATGTAGTTGCTTTCTCTCTCTCTCTTCCTGGTTGCTAATGGGAAAAGAAGAATATTGGTTGAGCTCAAGATGGAGAGCTCATCAGTAATGATGACAAAGTGACGATAATGATAATTATCATGTGTGTAGAGTGAGGGAAAAACCTCTTTATTTATAATAAAAGGCTAGGATACATCTAGATCTAGTCAAATATTATAATATTATTAGACCAAATCAAGATCTAATTGTTGGCAGTATTTTATTATATTTAAGAGATGAAAATATTCATGATATGGTCAAAAATATTTATTTAGTGAATTAACTTCAAAAATAATGATTATTTGATTTAATTAAGGTAAGTAGTTAAAGAAATTAATAAATAAAAATGATTCATTAATCACTTTAAAGAGATATGGTCAAGGTGAGTTACAAATAATTATTAAATAATGATTTAATAATTATTTCATAGAAGAAATTTTTAAATATTAAGGAATAATAAATAAATAATGGTTTATTTAATTATTCCTATGGATTGGTGAATATATTTTTAATTAATTTTATTAAGTGGGTAAAAATATGAAAACCACTTGAAATTAAATAAATAATTTATGGGTTATTTTCAAAAGGGTAAACATAAATAATTTAGGAAAAGTGGTTCTCTAAATTTTTTTCTAAGGTGAAAGTGGGTTTTTATTTGTAAAACCCATACTACATGGTGTATTTCAATCATCTTAGTAAAAAAATGGCTAGGTTATCACTTTTTAGGTGATAATGGATTACCCCCCAATGTATGAGTGTTAGGAGCACATCGTATGAATGAAATACATTGTAGGTTAACTTTCACTAGACACTAAAGGGGGAGTCTGATGGGTAGAGAGAGAGAGAGAGAGCTGTTGCATCATAGGGTAGGACTATAACCGAAGGAGGCGAGACCTACTTGTCATAGAAAAGCCTCATTTTTGGTGTGTACATGACCTCAATGAGGCGGGGGAGGCATACCCTTACCCGCTGAGATAACTAAGTACAAATAATAATGGTGCTATCAACATTGTGGGTTTTAGAGAAATAATACATGATACATTGTGTGTTGACATTAGTGGGCTAGATAATAATACAATGATACAAAAGAGTCCCATATACATATGTGCCTAGAATACAAAGGACAAGACTAATACAATGAATGTTGCTGAATTGAGTACATATGACTGAATGCCACTAAGCTGATGTGAGGGGGACATCACAAACAAAGAATATCTATTGAACAGGAAGGGGCTATGAAGATCTGAATGCGTCAGCTGAAGGAGGGCTCATGCAGTGGGTTTTGCGATTGACTGAAATCGAGCCACTCAAATCTACGAAATTGGATCTGAGGCTATATCAGGAACTGCTGATGGTCGGGCATGTGGGGGGACACCTAAAGGGCCACCCCCTCACGAGGTTTATAACATATCACAAACACCCTATGAATGATGGGAAAATATCCTAAAGCACTGGAATATTAAGTGTACGATTCTCAATCGTGCGATAATGAGTTGGAGTCGAGCATGTGAGAAAAAACCAAGTCAAAGGAAAATAATGGTTCCCTTTTCTTGATCTGGGGCACCCAATAACGAAGAAAACATATCCAAGGTACACTTCCCTCTAGTCCACTCCCATAGAATATGTCTGTTGAAGTTGAAAAGGGATGGCCCACTAGAGTTGAGGCAATGAAGAGTATTCAACAAAGGCACGAGGGACAAAAAAATGTGACTAATAGAGAATCACATCAGGGAGGATAATGAGGAATGAGGGGTGGACTTATGACTTCCCTTGTTAGAGCATAATATGCAAGGTTGACCTGGTATCAACTAATACAATTCCATAGGGGATGGTCAATTATACTTAGAAAATTATTTTAAAAGACAAATCAAGATAGATGGAGGTCAAATATGGGAAATACATGATGAATGCGACAAATGGAGGGAATGATATAATATAATAGGATGCAACGGGATTCTAAACAAACTCCATGGGATATAAAGGTGACTCATCTCTAATTATCTGAACAAGGGTGAAACAATGATGCTACCATGGGGGAGAGGCCCAAAGGGGACCGTGAAAACATGAGTAAAATGTGGTTACTCACGATGAAACTCGACACATAAATTGACAGGTTCCAGGACAAAGTGGTGCGAGAGTATGATTAAAAAATGTGAAGAGATTCAATTTTAGTAGGTGGCAAAGTGAGACGTCATGGAATAAATGGCTTCTGGCTAAAGTGTCAAACTACCAAAAACAAAGAGAAACCCATTAAAAAGTTCAAAGAGAGATTTTCGATGGTTCAAATAATTTTTCAAACAGAGATACAGTGAGCCCATAATGGCCAAGGTAAAAAAAAATAGGGTTTTCTTATAAAAGGGATTCTTTCCCCCAATTCAAATTCATTTGTGCATTGTGCTATTGGTGAATTTGGAGAGGACGAGAAAGCCATAAAACTTGGTGAGCTCGTAACATACAAACTGACTGGTGAATTTCATATCTTATGAATTTAAGGTTGGTAGCCTTACTTGTCTAAATATTTCCCTAATGCTTCTTGGAATTATGGGTCTTGTTGAAGAATCAAAGTAAGAAAGAATATGAGAATGAACTACTAGAATAGGTATATGATCATCCCTACCCAGGAAGTCAAACATGGGGATTGGGTGATAATTGTTAAATCACCTAGGATATTGTTTCAGTGTATGGTATCAATCATCTGCTATATGTGAAGTGTATATGGCAAGACAGAGAGACCGTTAGGACAAACTATCAAAGGAATGAAAGGATAATTGACCATACCTAGATTGTTGGGGCCTAGTTCAAGGCTAATGTTAATCCAGTGAGAAGGTGGCCAAAGGGGGCCATCATGCCCCCAAGCATGGGATACTTCCCACCATCATATGATGATGTGGGGAACTGATCAAGTATGAAAGGGTGGGAATGATGCCCCGTGTTGGTCGTGGATGCAACATGCTATGGGCATGTCAGATGTATTTAGAATAGTGTATTCCAAACACTTGTATCGATGTACATAATATGGTTATGCACTTTTTGGTGTCATCACCATTTATTATTGTGGTTGTATTCTTGTGGGAAGAAGGGATGAATGTAGTGGGAGACAGAAAATGGCGGATTTTCGGTCTCATTTGGGACTGCATATGTAAGTCAAATGGAATAAATGTATGGGTTCACAAAAATGGTGTCATCATACCAATATAATAAACTTATACTCACCTAGAATAAATTGGGTTTGAAGAACAACAATGTCTAAGGGACTGAGTTGTTGAGATAAGATCCCTCAATGATTAAGTGGATCATTCCTAGGGTGATCTAGAGTAATATGAGACTGTAGAGGTTCTTCGAGATGGGGAAGAGTAATGGTAATATAATGTACACTAATAGATACACTATGAGGGTTGGGGAGAAATTCTTCTTCTGGACCCTCAAAAGTGGATGCCCTCTTACATAAACATTGTGTAGCAATGTAATGGCCACAAGGTGGATGTGGTTCAAATTCCTGGGTTAAAAGTAAGGGGTGATTGAACCAATCATCATCATGGGATGCATGGTTCACATAAACAATGTCTGCTAAGGGATACTTATGACAAGTGGATTTAAGGTCGACTAACGTTGAGACCAAATTAAGTTTAGAAGGTGAATCGAAATAAATGTACTCAAATACTCCCAATGAGTATGAATAAATTGATCCCATGGATGATGATAGGTAAATAATGGGTAAAGAATTTTCGTTCATTTCCATGTCCTGAGTTGGAATCATGATAGTGGGTTGAGTAACCTCTTGCCCTAGGGATGAAATGGTTCTAGGGGCCACAGGTAGAGGGGTTGTAGGGTCACTATGAGTATCATCCATTTTGCGAAGAACAATAAGGGAATCATGAAATTAATGGATATGAGGAAAACGATGGGAATAATGTCTGTATGTATCACATAAAGTGCATGGCTAGTTTGTGCGTAAAGAATTTTTCTTCTTGGAAAATTCAAGTAAGGTAACATGCACCTTAGGGAAATTTGGGTTTGGCTAAATTTCATCTTTATAAATCACACTCTTTAAATGGGGAATATTATGGAAATTTTTGTTGGTGACCATGGATATTTCACAAAGAAAATGAAGGAGTATGCCTAGGTGTTGTAGGTGGAGTGGCTGCCACTTGGGTTGCCTTATCCTTGCCCCCATTTTTACGAGATCTACCCCCCTCACTAGTTTCTTTTGCAACACGAGTGAATTCATACTGAGGTTATGGTGGAACTGAAGCAATGGTAGGGGTGGTGGGAACTAGTTGTTGTACTTGTGTCAAAACCACGTAATGTTTTAGATAATCAGGTGGAGTGTTTGCAGGAAGATCAATATACCAAACTGGGATCCAAAAAGTAAAGTTAGGAAAGTTCAGCATAACCATCACAAGGGTGGAGATTATTCCTGGTGGAGGGAATAAAAATTGAATTTGGACAAATGGATGGTGTCTAGGAGGAACTCCTCATACGGCACCGACTGAGTTTGAAGGAACAAGTTGTTGTTGAGTTGGTTGTTGGGAATATGTACAAGACTGATTTTGAGCAGCCCGTGATGCTTAAAGCATGCAAAAATTAGACAAGCTAGGCTCAGTGGTAACAGGAGGTGAGCCATAATAATCCCCAACTAATGAGGAATATTTATAGTATGCTAGAATGATTTCGGTCATGGAAGGCATGAAATTGTTACCAGCCATCAAATAAATGACATTTTGAGGTGACATCTAATGTTTAGGATCATAGTGAGTCAATTGATCGATGGTGACTATCTTCCCATTATAAGGGAAGAAAATGGTATGAAACATGGAAGAGGTGACCACTTTAATAACATACATGAAACTATGATCAAGGAAGAGGTTATAATTGCGAGGTGCATCAATGAATTCACCATAAATCATAACCTTCTTGCCGACAATGAAGATAGGACAATTTTGGTATAAACTAATGGGTTTAGAGGGGTTACCATCATGTGCATGAAGAGATATAGTTGATGGTGAAAGGTTGGGAGAACTAAGTTGATTCCAAACTATTAATTTGGCAGCTCGATGAAAAATTCCAACCATGGGACGAGAATCCTCTTTTCGAGAGGACCAATTTTGATTATTAAAGCACTCAATTTGGACCATGTGAAATTGTATTTTTGAATTATAGCCCACATGTGCATATTTTATCAGGTTGGCCAATAATAAAATTGGACACCCTTGGAATGATATAAATACAAGTGACCTCAACCTCATTTGGACAATCATCTTGGATTATTCTTCTATTTTTTATCTTTCTTGATTTTGGCTCACATAGGTATGAGGAAGGTCTACGAAGAAATAGGTTCGCACGAAGGTGAAATTACAGGGTCTGAAGCACACATCTATGTTTTTACGGTTTTGGGTCTCAGTCGCAAGCATGTCATGGAGAAATTTCGACTGTAGTCGCAAGAATGTAATGGAGAAATTCGACCGAAGACTTTCAACCACATGCATAACACACTTCCCTGTGAATTGACCCTAAAGGTTGAATTATCAGTTGATGGAAGTTTTCGTCCATTGACCGTAGTGTTCGACAGTTGACTGTAGACAATGACAGTTCATCACAGGCTTTTGATATGAGCATTGTTGGGTTCATTTCATGGATTTTGTTTAGTTGATTTTGGTGGATAATTGTATAGATGAATATATGGATCATTGTATTCTCTTTTGATGAATAATTAAATGAAAATCTAACAAGAAGAATAATTTGAAAGGTTTTTCCTTGTAGTGGTTTTTTCCTTGTTCTCGGACCAATCTTGGTTTCTCTTTGTGTGAATGATTTTCTTATATTGTTCCTTTATGTTCTGTTGCATTGATGATGATATTGTTCTTTCTACATAGTTGCATATGTTGTTGAATAATGATATAATGTTATGGGGTGAATTTAAATATGGAAATAATGAAATGTGATTATCAAATAAAAGACAATAAATCCCTCAGAAAAATTAACATGGTATTAGAGTTGGGATGAATACAAGTCATTGAATATAACCCTATGAAGACACCCTTGATGGATGCAAGAGAATATGGAGGAGACCTAAAATAATACTAAGGTTTGAAGGAAATTCTATGCAATTTGGTTATTAGGTTTTGATGAATATTATGAGGTTAGGGTTTGGGAGAAACCCTAGTTTATGGCGAAGATTTGAGATATGTAATTTAGAAAACCTAACATGACGGATGTGAATATGTACAAGCACTTGTGACATATTTGATGAAGCCCTAGATGGGATAATCTCTATTAGTCCTAATTACTGATAAAGTTGGTTAATATATTGAAGGCAACATTTTCATATGTGTTAATGTCAATATGTCAGTGATAAAAAATACTCTTTCAGTTGTTTTCCTAGAATTCCTAGGTCAAAATTTTTAGTTTTTCAAACAAGTTTTCAAAATAATTTTGGTCACTGAAGGAGTCTAGGTCAAATTTTCTACTCCCTCATCTTATCCATGGCCATCAACACTTTCAAGGCCATTTCATTCATTATCATTTAAGATTTTAGGGTCATTTCACTCCACCTCATCTAGGTATACTGTCTAGGTGTCATCATCTGCCTTTGAGAATAGTCTAATTTGTCATCAAAACAAGGAAATCATCCTTAATTTCACTCATAAACCTTTAAAAGGGATCTAGCATAATTAGGAAGTAAAATAAGACAAGTTGTCTTATTTAAAATGTGTTTTAATGTCAAAAAGTTTCACAAGGCATAATTGTCTTATTGTTTCACTAGAGGACAAAAAAGGTCATTTTAAGTTATAAAAGACAAAATAAAATTTATCCAAACTCATTATCTCCTTTGTTGTGTGGTAGAGCTCCTCTCTTACCTCATTTTCACTCCTTAGGTGGTCAAAGTTTTGAAACCAAGGTTAAGAACCGCTCCAAAAACACTTTGCCACACTTCGGGTTGCCTTTGTTATGCTTCTATAGCCTCCTGCTATGCTTTTAGAGGCTGTTGTTACGTTTTTGGGCATTAATTTAATTTATATTTGTTATGTTTTTGTAGCCTCCTGATACGATTAGAGGCTATTTTTACGCTTCTGCAGAACATTTGTTATGCTTTCAGATCAGTTGTAATGCTTCTTTTTAGAGGTGTTACACTTCTGGAAGGACGAAAAAACTTAGGTTTTTTGGCTTCCAATCTATTCAAACAAGCTCAAGGATTGTGGGCATTACTCCTTGGACCTCTCACAACAATAAGTAATCACTATTATAGCCTCCCTTGGTCAAATCATCAAGTTTTTTTAATTGATTTTCATGCTTACTCCATACTTCTTTATATCTTCACTTCTTCATGTCATTCAAAGACTCTAGTTGAATAAACCATAACCCTAATAATAAAACATAACCCTACTATATAAACACTACCCTACACCTCTCATATACCTCACACTCTCATCTTTCACCATCCGTATCCTCCCTAACAGTCATTTTCATGAAAAACTAAATTCTAGCTAATTTTCACAGTGATAAATTGGAAATTTCTTGTGTTTCCTTGTTTTAATCACATTCCCCATATCCATTTCACTTCATTTCACTCACAACATAGATCTAACATGCAACCGTATCTACTAAATTTTTTTTATAATTTTTCCTAGCTCCATAACCCTTCATCTCACCCTCTAGGGCCTACCCCATCCCTACACTTTGTTTTTTCCCAAATTTCACTACACATACCCATCCCATCAACACACTAGGGTTTCATCCTTTCAGTGGTAAAAAATATAGAGAGTGAGAAGAATAACTTCAAGGGAGGGCGCCACATCAGGTTAGAACCCTTCACCATGCATGAAATCAATGATTCACCCTTAGCCAAAATATTTTTTTAGAAGACTGGATGTTTGAGGTTTTGTGAGAAGCTCATGGAGGAAGGATATCATCTTCAAATGACATGCTAATTTTCCACAAGCTTTAGCATGGGAAAGGTAATTATTGCAGGTGTAGAGATAAACCTATCAACAAACCTAAGTTCTTCAGCACTAGGTATTCCTAGTCATGGAGAGAAGTGGTTCAAGGGCATGGACTTAGACATTGAAGAGTACAAACATTTTCTCAAACCTCATGCTAGAGAGGAACCAGATTACCTCTTCCCTTTCAAACACCTTCGTAACAAATATGCTCCTTTGATGATTTTAATAATTTAGTATTTCATATGTGAAGAAATATTTTACAGGTTATATAGGTACCATATTAGGTTGTTGATGCATTTCACCTCTATCAAAACACTTGATTTTCCACATTACTTATACATGAGTTTGATTAAGATGAATGAGAAGGTTTACAGCAAAAAACAAGATCATCACCCTAGTCTTTTTCATCATGGTCTGGTAAAGCTCATTGTATTGCATCACCTTTCACCCATCAACATGACTTGGGAACCTTCATGGGAAGAGTAGCAGCAGCGCCCACCACTAGCCCTCCTACCATGCATAGTACATTATCACCATCACTGTCAACATAGCCAACGGAGGTTGGCTCTTCTAGCATGCCAAATAAATTTTCAGAGGCTCCTAGGGTTTTTGAGTTTACTCATACCTATGAGAAGGGAAAGAGATAGGTATTTGCGCCCAAATATGTCAAAAGTTTTCTTACACTTGGCATTATTGTTGAACAAACTGAAATGGAGGAGCAACCTCTTATGCATCAAGATGAAACACCTTTGCATCAACATAATGAATCAACGCCATTGGATATTGAGGTAGCATATAAGGTTGAGATCAAATCAACTGAGGAGATAATTAGAGAGAAATATGAGGAAATAGCAGAGTTGAGGCGGATTTTCTCCATTGTTAATTCTCAAATCACTTTCCCGCAACATGAGAATTTTCAATTGAAAGTAAGGCAACTGTTACAAAGAAAACCAAAGCCAAACCTAGAGGCAGATAAAGGTAAATGTTAGAAGGTAACAGATTTTGATCAAATGAAAGACAAGGAGACTGAAACATAGCCAATAAGGCCAAAGACAAGAGGCCTGAAAAGGGCGTCGGAGCTAGAAAGACAGTCAGCTCATCCACCTGAAGAGTTGACCTTTGATGAGCTAATAGCCATGGAGATCAATTAAGACAGAGAAATTTTGTTGGCAAGGGTAAATGAGCATCTGGAAAAGCTCTTGAAGAGAGATAAGAGGGACAATAAACTTCAAATATACATGGAAAATCACTATCGTAGCAGGAACACAATTTCTCAAATAAGGCTAAAATAACTGAAGAAAAGACTAAAAGAAGTTCAAATGAAGCTTAAAGAGAAGGATAACTTAGATTTGTTGGCTGAAGCTTCCTTGCTTGTTTATACCATCACTCACAGGTTCCACATAACCAATTTTGAGAAGTTTGGAAGAATTTTGGTATTTTTTGTGATTTTTTCACAATTATGGAAATTCCTCCTCACAGAAGTGTAGAAAAATTTTGCTACGCTTATTTTAGGGGCATCCAAATGATGATTTATTTACATGATTGGATGAATTTTGATGATTAAATTAGAGATCGGGAATCCTCTTTGCATGACAGGCTTTAATTTTGGAGAAAAAGCCAAAAAAACACTCATTTTCTATGCTTCTACCACCTTTTTGGAGGCCTTGCTACAATTTTGGAGTAACCTTGGGAGAATGGATTTTTGGAGGTTGTCCCATGGGTCATTTTGAAAAATTCAAGATGTTATGGAAACTAGATACACATGGATAGTTGAACGTTCTTTCATAATTGGATTTGGACTCCTAAAATTTCCTCAAAAGTGGCTTCAAATGTTTTCTACGCTTCTGTAAAATTCTGCTATGCTTCTGTCAAAAATGTTACATACCAGCATTGGATTCCTCAGGACACTTGTCAATCTCAGAAAATGTCACAAATTCGAGGTTTTTTTGTCCAATGATTTGGAATTAGATTAATTTAGTTATTTTTTTCCTCCTATCACGAGGGAATATGTAATTTAATGTAAGGGACAAACACTCCTAGTTCATAGCTGAATTTTAGGGAATGGTTCCTAACCTCCCTAGAATCTAGGAAATGCCTCATCTTATGTATTTATGATGAATTTTGGATTTGATTTAGATTCGATGAGGTTTCATGGTTCATATTTTCTATAGTTAGACTCTCTTTAGTCTTTTTTGGGTTGGATAGTCTTATTTTGCTGTGGAGCTATTGTAATCAACATTTTGGAATGAAATCAGAGATAGATTTGCAGAACTTGTGTTGAGAATCGTGTGATATGCATTGGAGAATTTTTTCTTCTTATGTATGTTTATCTACTCATGCTAAATGATATATTTTCCTCTTTCAGATACATCTTTCCATGTGTTTGTCTTGTATGTTTATAAGCAGAAATCATGTCTGTTCATGCTCTATTTTAGACAAGGTTTACATGTTATGCTTATTTACTTCTAAATGAATGAATTAACCTCAGTGCTCATTTAGACTCCCTATCACTTCTTCCTATACTCAATGAACAATTAATCATGCTTTCAAACTATCTATCTAGCCTCACACATTCTTTGCAAACTGACCTTGGAATTTATACCTAAAAACCCTAGACCTAGCCTTCTCACTAACTTTTCTATCGAGCACTTAAAACATAATAAAAAAATTCCTACGTACTAATCTTACATATCTAGCCTAATATCATTATATATTCATTCAATCCATTGACTTAAAAGTGACAACGAGAGAGCCCTCTCTGGTCCTGGTAGGCCTAGCTACCTGACCTAAAGCCTGGCCTGTGGTTACCTTTCTTCAATCCCATTTTCAGCCTTGGGAAGTTGGGGGGAGTAATAAAATTTTTGGCGCTGTTTCCAGGGAGATATTGATTAACTTTCCCTGGGAATATTTCTTTATTCCTCTGAAGTTTAGACTTGAAGGTGACAAGCCCTAGCATTCAAAACAGGCTGAACTCTTAAATTTGAGCCAAAGTCCAAAATTATTTTCTTAAGCTGGCTCCTAAAAGACATACTAGGTTAAATCCAGACCCAAAGGGCCCTCACCAATTGTGAATGACCCTGAGAGTATTTTAAGAAAGCATAAAAACAAGTCTCGGAAGGTTGGAAGAGCTATTCCTCCACTTGTCAAAACAAATTCCTTGCCCACGATATTTGTTTCAGAATATTTGTTCTATAATTATGAATCTAAAATATATTTCTTTGAATAAGTATGAAACCTTTCTTTCATAAAATATATTTGATCCTTTCGATTTCAAGACCTTTGCACCATTTTCTGAGTCTTTTTATTCTGAAGTTGATAGTGAAGTCTGGTCTAATTTCCACAAACTTAAAGGCTTGGTGGATAAGTTTCAAGAAACTTAAGAAATATATTATTTCCAATATCAGCAACATTCTTTTGCTTCACCACTTGTCATTACACCTTCTCATACTGCTACATCATCAACCCTTCCTTTCATTCCATCATTACCTTTACATTTTTTCACTCCAGAAGCACCTCCACCACCTCCTCCATTAGTCATTGTAAGATTTTCTCCGTTGATCCTACCTCTACAACTCACTGTACTACCTCAGAACTATGGTCATATAATTCCTCTTTTTGATCGAACATCAGAGGTTACTTCTTATCAACACATTGC
The DNA here is from genome assembly GCA_034641835.2 of Pinus albicaulis. NCBI lineage: Eukaryota > Viridiplantae > Streptophyta > Pinopsida > Pinales > Pinaceae > Pinus > Pinus albicaulis. Next base: position 170,461,651 of record CM076574.1, on the reverse strand, counting down.
CAAAGTGATTTATTTCATAGATCTTGAAGAGATTGACAATGACGATGCCAAGATGCACATCATTGCAAAATTTTTCTTAGGAGAGGTTAAGAAATGGTTTCGCTCTCTCACAGTTGGTTCAATGGGTACTTCACAACAACTGATTGACTTGTTTATGGTGAAATGGGAAGAGAATAAGAATCCATTACAGATTTTAGTTGAGTATAACGCCTTGAAAAGGAATCCCAATGAGTCCGTGCAAGACCTTACAACTAGATTCAATAAAATCTATGATTAAATTTCTGAGAATAGAAAGCCTCCTCCAGGTCTTGCTTTACTTCATTATCCTCATGGTTTTGATCCTGACATGGCCTATCAGTTGAGGGAAAGAAACCCATCATCTCCTGAAGAAATGCAGAGAAACAGGGTGAGCGTGGAAGCTAATTTGATCATCAAAAATTATAAAATCAAGATGGAGAAAAGAGTCACTATTAAAGAGGAAAAATCTGCTTCATAAGGGAGAAAATTAGACACCTTGATCAATACCATTGAGAAGACGATGGATAAAATATCCATCACTGATAGAAAAACTGAACCCTCCATTAGAAATCCCAATTTTAGGGGTCAAAATCAACAACCTCAATACAAGATCAAGCAAAGGGAATAGAGGGGTCACGATCCACAAATTTAACAAAAAACTCTCACTCCATTTCAAAAGAACTACACTGAAGGTCCTGATGAAGAATATGAAGAATAAATTTCTGGCGAGAATAATTTATTTGAGGAAAATCAATAGTCTATTTTCCTCACTGAAGAACATAATTTTTCTATAGAAATTTGTGCATCGAATGATCAACAATATGTCTTGTCAAATGATGAAATGCTGTCAGTGCAGATGAAATATTATCAGAGGGGATATCAGAAATTCTATTTCTCAAGTGTAGAGACAATATGGTTTGAGGAGTAGGAATGTTCCTATAACCTCCAATAAGAAAAAACATAACACTCAAGTAGATGCTCATCATAAAGAAACTACTGCTCCAAATCAAAGTCAAGACAAAGGACCTGCTGTTCCTAATCATACTAAAGGAAATGAAGATTCCTACAGTGGTTAGAGAAAGGATAAATAAGTCCAAGATGCAGGACATAAGAAGGAGACTTCACACAAAGATCAACCCGAAAAGAAAGATGCACCATTGAAAGAGGTAGAAAAATATTTTGCTCATTTTAGTCTTGAAAATGAAATTGCCAAATTGAAATTCTCCATTCCTCTAACTACAATAGTAAAGAATGATCAGTACAAAGTTCAAGTAGCTAAGCTTCTTAGAGTGGATCAAATTTCTGGCATGGTTAACGTGAGTGATGACCACCCTAAGATTCTATTTAGTCCCGCTATTGATGGTGATCTAGAAGATAGTGAGGTCCCTCCATTTTATCTAAGCCTAAAAATCCATGATTTTATCCTCCATAACGCCATGCTTGATTTCAGAGCCTCTCACAACCTCATTCCCAAGGCCATTATGGAAAAATTAGGATTGGATATCACAAGACCTTATCATGATCTTTATTCATTTGATTCAAGGAGTGTGAAATGTCTTGGCCTCATTAAGGACCTAGTGGTGTCATTAGAGAAAATCCCAGCCAAGAATGTCCTCATGGATGTTGTTGTGGCTGATATCTCTTCTAGATATGGAATGTTTCTCTCCAAGTCATGGGGAGAAATATTAGAGATACCTTACAACTTGACCTTTCATATGCTACTATTCCCATCCTTGGCCAACTTAGGACACTATACCGAGAAATTAAAATGAAGTGCATGATCAGTAGCCCAAAAAATCCAAATAATTAGCCCATACATGTTGTCCATACATATTTATAGTCATTTATCTTATTCAATGATGAATTTCCAACATATTCCGAAGTTTTGATTGAATAGAAAGCACAAAATTCTAAGTTTTCAAATTCTGTTTTAGAAATGGAAAATGCAAAAATTTATGAAAATATGCCAAGTGGTTTGGAACCAAGCACATCATCGCAAAAAAGAGATGAAACAATGAAAGAAACCAAATTTTTTGGTACAAAATAACTCTCTCAAGCAGTAAGTAAAGTTTAGTCATCCGATTTCCATCTTCTTGATGAAGAAAGTAGTTTGTGGACTATGGACTTTGATGGAGCTTTGGGTAAATAAGGGGCTGGAATTGGAGTATGGATTCACATCCCTATAAATCAGTCACTAAAAATTCCTCCCAATATTTTAATGTATTCTTATAAGTTGGCTTTCGACTGTTCAAACAATGAAGCTGAGTATGAGGCTTTGATAGCTAGTCTGAAAATTCTCAAGAAGTTAGGTGCCAAGAAGATTTTTGTGTATGGTGACTTCGAGATAGTAATAAAGCAAGTAAAAGAGGAATACCAGGCCAAGCATCCAAGGATGTGAGCTTACTGAAATGAAATGTTAGATATCCTCAAGACCTTCATCGAGTACACTTTGTCGTTGATCCCAAGGGAGAACAATTTTATTGCTGATTATCTTGCTACTTCGGCCAGCATGTTCAAAATTCCATTGTATCCTAATAAGAAGTATGAGATAAATATCAAACACCACCCTGCTATCCCAGATAAACAGATTCGAAACTTCTTACAGATAGAAGAGGAATTTGTGAATTCACAAATGGATAACTAGTGCGATGAAGATGACCAAAAATTCCATGCAGTAGAGATTCAAGTGCTTCAGCTGAAATACAACTCCATTCCAAGAGGTTTGGTACCTTTGGAAGAGATTTTTTTATAACTTACCATGCTACCAACAAAAGTGGGAGTTGAAGATCTCAATCTCGGCACTCCAGAAAAGCCAAAGATGGTAAAAATTTCAAAATCCTTGAGTGCAAAAATGAAAGGTAAATACACACCACTTATGTCTCAGTTTGCTGATGTATTTTCTTGGGAATATTTTGATTTGAAATTGTATGATAAGAGTATAATCCAACATACAGTTCCCTTAAAGTCGGATAAAAAACCTTTCTGCCAGAAGTTAAGGAGTATGAATCCCAAGTTGCTTCCCTCCATTCAAAAGGAGGTAAATAGATGATTTACTACAGATATTATACTTCCTCTTCGATTTTCAAATTGGATGTATAATCTAGTGCCAGTGAGAAATAAGGCAAGAGAGATTCGCTTGTGTATATATTTCAGAAATCTGAATAAAGTGCCATTGAAAGGCAATTACCCTCTACCAAAGATGGACCATATTCTACAAAGGGTAGTTGGATCTTCCAAAATTTCATTGCTGGATGGATACTCCAGGTATAATCAGATTTTATTTCATCTAGATGATCAAGAAAAGACAACCTTTACAACACCATGGGGCACTTTCATGTATGCCAAAATGCCTTTCGGATTGAAGAATGCAAGAGCGAATATTCAGCAAGCAATGGATATTTCTTTCGCCAATGAAAATGATGTCTTTTTGATCATCTATCTTGATGACATCACTATTTTTTCCAAGACATATGAGCAACACTTGAAAATGATTTTTCAGAGATGTAGAAATTTTGGCATATCGTTGAACCCAAAGAAAAGCCTTTTCGCTATTGAAGAAGGTAAATTTTTGGGCCATATCATATCAAAATATGGAATTAAGATATATCCTTCAAGGATTAAAGCAATTTAGACCTTGGACTATCCTAGGAGAAAAAAGGAAATTGAGTCGTTCAATGGAAAAATTAATTTTTTGGGAAGGTTTGTCCCCAATCTTGCTGAACACTCAAGGAAAAATACTGACATGCTGAAGAAATATAGTGAAGTAAAATGGTCTGAAGAGGTGAAGAAGTCATTCAATCAAGTTAAATTGTCTTTATCTCATGCTCCTATTATTATTAATCCAAATTAAATACTTGATTTTATCATTTTTTCATTTGCCTCAGAACACACTCTAGCTGTTGTGCATATGAAAAATAAAAATCAGAACACGGAGTAGCCCTTCCCCTTCTTCAGTAGAACCATAAAAGACACAACCTTGAAGTAAAACATCATTAAGAAATAGGCCTTGGCATTAGTCAAATCATTGAAGGACTTCTGAGTCTATATTCTCCACTCTCATGTCATTGCATATGTTCCAAACATTGTTGTCAAAGATGTGCTTACGCAAAATGATCCTGAAGGGCGGTGAGGTAAATGGATTGCTACTATGTTGGACTATGACTTCGAGATCAAGTATGCAAAGCTAATCAAAGGAAAAGGCATGGAAAAGCTTATGGCGAATTCAAATCTCCATGCTTTGGACTTTAATTTGATTGGTACATTATCTGAGGAGAAAAATGTTGAAACATTACCTGAGGTATCTGAAATTTTTTATTCATCGCCTTGGTATGCTGATATAGTTCATGTTTTGCAACACTTGAATCCTCCTCCTGGCTTGCCAATTAATAAGGCTAGATCTATGAAGTTAAGAACTCTTAAGTACTGCATCCTTAATGGTGTCTTGTATTGGAAAGATCTGTGTGGAGTGTTGTTGAATTGTTTGATTGAAGGAGAAGTTGAAAAAGTGATGACTGATTTTGATAAAGGTGACTGTGGTGGTTTTATTTATTGGAAGAATACAACTAAGAATATCTTAAGAGCGTGTTTCTATTGGCCAATTCTATTTTTTGATGTTTATAAAACAATCATGAGCTGTCATGAATGCCAAATGTTTCAGGGAAAGAGGAAGCTCTTGCTTTTGCCCTTAAAACCAATTGAAGTGCAAGTGCCATTCCAACAATGGGGACTTGACTTCATTGGCGAGATCCATCCTCCATCATCAGCTTAGCATAAATGGATACTTGCTGCCACATATTACTTCACTAAATGGATTGAATCCATCCTCACGAGGCAAGCTACTGACACTGTCATTATTCAGTTTTTAGAGAACAATATTCTGTCTCGGTTTGGTTGTCCATACAAAATCATTACTAAAAATGCAACTGCCTTTAAGTCCAAGAAAATGATTGAATTTTGTGATAAGTATCACATCATGCTTGCTTATTCTACAACATACTATCCTCAAGGCAACGGGCTCGCTGAATCTTCAAATAAATCTTTGGTTAACATAATCAAGAAAATACTGCAAGAAAACAAGAGAAATTGGCACAAAAAGCTCACCAATGCTTTATGGGCAGATAGAGTTAGCACGAAGAGATCAATTTGCATGTCACCTTTCCAGCTAGTGTATGGTGTTGACATGGTGTTCCCTACTTCTTTAGTTGTACCGGTGATGAAAATTCTACAAGAGATCGACAGTGAACCAAATGATACCTAGTGAAGAATCAACCAAATGATCCATCTGCATCAGTCAAGAGATGAAGTCTTCAGTCACACTTCAAAGCTTCATGATAAAATAAAAAATATTTATGATAAAAAAAATAAAGTTGATGATTTTAAGCTTGGAGAGGTTGTTCTTCGCTGGGATGGTCAGAATGAAGACAAAGGTAAGCACAAAAAGTTTGATAATCTATGGAAATGTCCTTACAAGAACACTACATTCAGAGGGAATAAATCATTTTTATTAGAAGATCTTGAAGGGAAATAAGTGTTGGGAGGACCAATCAATGGTAGATTCCTCAAACATTATCTTACTTGATCATTGAAGATGAAGTCCACTTTCATTGTACATATCATTTTAATTTAATGTCCAAGAAATAAGGAAGTTGTTGTAGAAGTTTGAAGCCCAAGGATAAGGCCATGAGACTTCTACATTCAACTCATGTTTTATTTCAAAATTTTCAAAAAGTTTCAATTAGTTGTCAAGTCAGAGTCAAGTTAGTTCTTTTCTAGTCAAAGTCATTTCTAGATTTAGTTCATCATTTCAAGTTTTTCATAGTTTTTTCAATCTCCAGTTTTGACTCCATTTCCCAATGGTAAGGCTACCTAATCTATGATGTTCTTGACACCTCCTGAAGGAGCTTCCATCCCCAGCTGGAGCCAATCTTAGTGTCAATATGTCAGTGATAAAAAATAATCTTTCAATTGTTTTCCTAGAAGTCATAGGTCAAAATTTTTAATTTTTCAAACATTTTTTCAAAATATTTTTGTTGACTGAAGGAGTCTAGGACATATTTTCTACTCCCTCATCTTATCCATGGCCATAATCACTTTCAAGGTCATTTCATTCATTATATTTTAAAATTTTAGTGTCATTTGACTCCACCTAATCTAGGTCTATTGTCCAGGTGTCATCATATGCCTTTGAAAACAGTCTAATTTGTCATAAAAATAAGGTAATCATCCTTCATTTCTCTCATAAACCTTTAAAAGGAAGCTAGAATACTTAGGAAGTAAAATAAGACAAGTTGTCTTATTTAAAATGTGTTTTAATGTCAAAAAGTTTCAAAAGGCAGAATTGTCTTATTGTTTCACTACTGGACAAAAAAGGTCATTTCAAGGTTATAAAAGACAAAAGGAAGCTTATCCAAACTCATTATTTCCTTTGTTGTGTGGTAAAACTCCTCTCTTAACCAAGGCAAAGAATTGCTCAGAAAACACTTTGCTACATTTCAGGTTGCCTTTATTACACTTTTGTAGCCTCCTGCTACACTTTCAGAGGTTGTTGTTACGTTTCTGGGCCTTTTGTTACATTTTTGTAGCCTCCTGCTATGCTTCTGGGCTATTGTTACGCTTCTGGAGAATAGTTGTTATGCTTTCAAATCAGTTGTTACACTTCTGTTTAGTGGTGTTACGCTTCTGGAAGGAGGGTAGAACTTAGGTCTTTTGGCTTCCAATATATTCAAAGAAGCTCAAGGCTTGTGGGAATTAGTCCTTGAACCTCTCACAATAGTAATTCATCACTCTTATAGCCTTCCTTGGTCGCATCATCAAGTTTGTTATTGATTTTCATGCTTACTCCATACTTCTCTATATCTTCAGTTCTTTATGTCATTCAAAGACTCTAGTTGAAAAAATCCTAACCCTACTATCTAAACATTATCCTACACCTCTCATATACCTCACACTCTCATATCTCAACATCCATATCCTCCCTATTATACGAAATTGTGATCTACGAATAGACCAAATTCGGTAAGTGTGGTGTCTATCACTTAGAACAACATAGGAAAGAATAAATATCACTTTATCTAAAACAAGCAGATATAGTGAATGGTAAAGGAGCCTACTTGTGATTCTTTTGCTTCTCCTTCTCCTCCCGTTGTTGTTGTTGTCACTCTCAATCCAACTCAAGTCGCTAGATCGATTCCTACAAACAGAAACATAGAAAAACAAACAACATGCAATATACGAGATATCTACTTATCTTACTCAAATCAAATCTATTAGATTTGAAATACATACATCATTCAAGAATACATTACACCAGAAATAGAGACATATGTATGGGAAAATGAACAACAATATTTATTAAAGAGTAGAAGGGGAAGATTACAACCAATAGACCGATTTGCTGTCAACCTGCTCCAGCTTCATTCCAGCCTCATCACATCCAGCATTATCCCAACAACATATCAATACTTTCACTCTCTCATCAAATGAGAATCCAACATCATAACTTTACAAAAATTCTTCCTTTCCTAGCACTAGGATGAGTGCTAAATTTATAGGGAAACTGATGGTAGTTTCTCAACGAATGACTTTCTAATAATAGGCAAGACATGTTCCTAAGTTCACAGGTGTTAGATGGACACTTGGATTCAAAGTTTGACACATATGGACTCTTCTAGAAGGCACTGGCCATGTGGAGATTCTCGGAACAATGAGAATTCTGCTCCCAGGTGACCAACACACCCTTAAGTGTCAGGAAGTGCATTGTAGTGCACCCTTGCATGGAGGATTTGGCACTGCAATGTAGTTAGTCCCTTGCAGGTGAGCGTTGGTGATTCAGTAGGTGATATAACATATACATAAAACTTTGGAAATATCACAATAGAATCCATGAATGAAATGTTTTCGCTTAGGTTAGGTAGCAACTGAAAAATAAGGCGATGATAGACCCTATTTCATTGGTCATGGGGATGATATCCAGTTTGACTAGGTCATGGTGGATGATGCCTAAATTGACCTATAACAGCTCCCCCCTAAAGCATGAAGTCAAAAAATAATAATATTTGGATGAGATGCTTTACGATGTGATGAGCCGGAATTGAAGTGGACGGTGACCTGCATCAATCTTTACAATACATAACATCATGATATTTTTCATCTTAATCGTGAATAGTTGAGGGAGGAATTCCCATGCTCAACACATAAAATATCTAATAACATGTACATAATTTAGAAAATTCGTCTACATTGGAATGTTTCCCAATACATACATGCCTATAGATATAGGCCCACGTTCAGATGAAAATATATATGTAAATTCATCGTACAAATGATGTGTACAACAATCCTGAAATCGCAGCTCGGATGGATGAAACTAGATCCAGGGTCTTCTTATCTCGTTCACTTGATTGTTCAAGTACAAGTATAACCACACGAATATATGTTTTGAAGTCTAACATGGTAAGACATCATTTGATTACCAGCCAATGATGTGAGCTGTTAACAAACAGAAGAGAGCAAGCATTGATGTTAATGGCTCTCAAGGCACTGCAGTATAGTTTGTAAGGCGTGAATAGATGATTTGATGTCGAACACTAAACAAAATCTTTTGGTCAAAGGTTCGGAAGCGAGAAACTTGTCGATGATGTAACAAGCCTCAGGGTACTGGAAGGTGTTTCTAAGTAAACTTTCTGGATGATGAGATGATGTCGATAGGAAGAAAATTTATCATGAAATGAGAGTTACTGATTTGAGAGACAAAATGTGACTTGATATATCAATGTTCAGGGATTACTGTCATGAAAATGAAGGTTTATGAGTATTGCAAAAGGATGAGGATTCACAGGTTGACTTATCTTGAACATATCGACGACACTGAGATGAGTTGGTAGCATTGCCCCAAAACCAAATTCAAGGTATGATGAACCATAGGTATGAATGAACCGTTAAGAAGATTACCCAAGCCAAAAAGTCACGATGATGGAGTGAACGTGACATGTTCAAGAGCGACCTGCTACCATAAAGTGTCTTGTTCAATTTCCCAAATTTTCCTCGGTCATTTGTCGACCGTACCTCTTTATTTTTTTAACAAGATTTAGGAGGGTAACATATGCTTGATATATAATTCAACCCTTCAGAAAAATTCTTCGCTATTTAATAATTAACAAGTCTAGAGATAAATGAAACTCGATTCTTGCCATGATTGATAAGCCTATCGCTATTTTATGTTTTAACAGGCCTAATGACAATGACAACCCAGTCCTTTTTCATGTTTAGAGAGTTTGAAAAACAGGACAAAAGAAAACTCTATGAGTCATTTTTCGTAAATTTGTTGCTTAGGTCCGAAAAAGTGTAAAATGATACCTGCGAAAACCTCCTAGCCAAAGGTTTTCCTTTTTTCGTAAACAATCTATCTCAGTATGAAAAAGGGTTAAACTTATACTGAGTAGATGTCGTTTCATTTGCTTTTACGAGCTCGAAAAGATAAGTGCTCGACAATATTTTCACATTATCAGAGTCTAAAAAGAGCTAAAAGAAGACTCCAGGGGGTTCCTTTTTCACTGTTATCGAAGCTAGAAAAAGATGTAAAAGTGTGCTTCAATTCCTTTTTCATTTTTATCAAATTTAGAAAAATAAGGATAAAATTATGCTTTGTGGTCAAATCATTATTGAATAAGTGTGCACGACTAATCAAATTATCAGCTGTAAAACCTGTTCAGAACACCATTAAACAGATTAAAAATATCTGTTTCATAGAAAAAATGAATAAAAACCATAGTCACGACATTAAATATGATTTGAAATAATCAAATTGATTAATTAAAATAGTTTTTACCATTCCAAATTTACCATTTGAAAAATAGGATCTCTGAACTAGTTTTTGCCCCCGAACTTCAACAGTTGATTACGATAGATTCTATGGGCGATTTTCCTCGCTTTTTAATCTAGGTTGGTGCTATGAACCTTCTCTTTCTTTTAGTATAATTTTCATTTCATTTCATGGTAAATTTTTAGGGTTTTGAGCCCCTTAGGGTAAATCTACTACGCTAAGAGGGAAACACACCCTTGAATTTTGAAAGGTGTGTTGCACTGCACTGAAATTGAAGGCCAAATGCATTAGAATGCTCTATCCCTTGACCTCAGGTGCGTTGGGTGAAATTTCCATTTTTTTTTTTTTTTATGTGTGCCCAAAAATTCCCAAGTTTTTTGCATGAAATGGATCCTAATGAGTCTTATGATTGTGTTTCAGGTATTCATTGGATCAAAATGCTGATTAAATGGAGGGAAAGAGAACATAAAGCACATAAAATGATTTCCCTAAACGATCCGGGTACAGTAAGAGCCCTCATAGACTGCGGGTTGCTAAAGTACTTCAGATTGTCAGGTATGAGACAAAAAATGGAACTATTGGAGTTCCTTGTTCGTTCATGGGATCCGACGATTTAGGCTTTTCAAATTGGGGACAAAGTGTTCTCAATATTAGTGGAGGACATTCATTTTCTCATAGGATTATTGAGGCGAGGTTTTCCCATTTATATTTTAGGGTCTGCTCTTGGAGGAGAGTTAGTGAGAGATTAGATACTGCAGCACTGCCATCTTGGGACTGAATCTAGTAAAGATGGGAAAATAAACATCTGTGATGTATGTTATTTTCCTTTGAGGAAAATCCTATTCACTATCGCAAAAATTGCTGGTTCCGCTACACTACACGTGGCAAATAGATCATACATGCAGTATGCACTGGAGTGTTTGGAACCAACAATATTTAACTAGGCTGAAGTTGTCCTCTTTCAGATGAAAGAACAGATGAAAAAGGAAAAGGGAGGAAGGAAGAAGAATTTCAACTATGGCTCGATCTTGATCTCTGCCGCCTTAGAGTAGATTCCATTGATGCAGCCCCAGCATGTTACACTGGGTATATCTGGCCCTAGAGATCCACAGATGCAAATGTGGGTAGAATTGATGGCTATACATGCTGGTCAATCAACCATCGTATTTTATACTGCATTCTTCGCCTGGTTTAGACGATAGATGATTTCCATCGATGATTATGCATATGCAGGTAGAGACTTCCGAGGAGATCCAGACTTGATTCTACCAGAAGGAGCTCAATGGGGTGCAATTGGTAAGAATGTTTTGACCATTTTTTTTGATTTTTATAAGGTTTATACATGTTTTTTTATTTTGATGTTTCCCAAGACTAAATTAAAGTTTTGATGTATGTAGATGTAGGTCGAGTTCGACCAGTGGGTCAGCCAGAGTAGAGAGTAGAGGAGACAACAGAGAGGGTAGTCGGAAGAGAAGTCCTTTAGGATTTAGATATGACCGAGACTCTTGTTGAGATATAGCATCACATAGAGGGATTGAATTTTGGGATTCCAGATTGCCAGATCGAAGAGTTACCCATGCGACTACAGCGCCACACTATTGTCATTCCTAACTGTTGGATGCAGTTATTGTGTAGGATAGTTAGATTAGTAGCTTGTTATCACGAGCATCACTAGTTTACTTTGACATTTTGCATACATTTTGAGGTCAGATGAACAATGTGTCTTGCTCACAAATTTTGTAAAAACCTATAACTATCTATCTATTTTTCAGTGTTTTCCTATGTTTATTGTGCAATCCTATTCAATTATGTGATGTGAATTGAATTGAATTGACATGTGTTGCAAATGTCTGTTTGTAACATAATTCGCTAAGGAATCAGTTAATGTGTTCACGTTTATGGAAATGTGTTGATATTGAATGAAATAAAAATATCTTTCCAAAATTCGAACTCCAAGGAACATACAATGTAGTGTTGGATTTATGACAGTATAAACACTAGTGAGTTGCAGTACAACAAGTTGTGAGTCTAACCTAATGATGGTGCGCTTAATACGAAATAAAATGGCATCAGAGAGAAGTTCGATCAAGGAGCTATACTCAGTGATATTGTTTGTATATTGACCGATACAAATCCCTTGAAAACTCACTAACTCACCATTCGGAGAGAAAATGGCCCACGTTTCAGAGGATAGATTTTGCGTACTATGAATAACATCATCAGCATACCCAGCGAATGATTACAAAGATTCAGACATCTGCGATGAAATGTAAAGTGGATTACTAACTTCAAGAAAACTCTAGAAAAACAAACTAAGATAGTAAATGCAAATCAAAAGCATTAATACAAGATAATACAAAATTTTACTACGCTCATGTTTAAGCATAGTAACGTTTGAGATACAACCCATTTTGGGGTTGCGCCAATGGAATTCCATTGTAATCTACCAACTCATAGGCGCCCTCAGCAAGAAATATTTTGAAAATATAGGGGCCATGCCATAACGGCTCGAATTTTCCTGTACCTATTACATCAGCTTCCTGATCATAAAGTAAGACCAGGTCACCCTCTGAGAAGATGCGAGGCTAGACATGTTGGTCATATTGCACCTTTATACGTCTCTTATGCACTTCGTTGGCCAATGTGGCTTTACGACGCATTTCATCAAGATGGATGAGGTTAAAAAGACACACTGCTTCAGAAGAGGTGTCAGATAACAAGTAAAAAAGGAGTTTTAACGACAATATTTCAAATTGGATAGGAAAGATAGCTTCCAAACCATATACCAATTGAAAGGGGGTAAATCCAGTTACATTTCTTACTAAGGTTCGGTATGCCCACAAATCCGAGTACAGGATCAAATGCCAATTTAGTTTATGAACTCCTATCATTTGTTGAAGCATTCGTTTAAGAATATTGTTAATAACCTCAACTTGTCCATTCGATTGTGGACAATAAGGAGTAGAAATATCATGGGATAGTCCTAATTTGGCATTCAATTCATTCATCATGTGATTGCAAAAATGCTTACCATGATCTATGACTATAGCCTGTGGAACACCAAACCGTGAGATGACATGATTGAAAAATAATAATGCAGTTGTTTCACCTATGTTATTGAATGTAGGCATCGCTTCAACCCACTTGGTAAAGTAGTATACTGTGACAATAATATAACCATGCTCCTCAGACGAACGAGGGTTGCAGGTCATGAAGTGAATGTCCCATTATGTAAATGGTCCCACGGGGATAACAGGATGCATCGGTCCTGGTAGTTTATAGATTTTATGATCAAAATATCTGGCACACGTGACAACTTCTAACCACAAGGATGCAATCGCGAAATATGGTAGGAAAAAATTAACAGACGTAGAGTATCTTTTGTGTGGTAGCATATCTAGACAAGTGTCTGCCACAAGCCCTAACATGAAAATCATTTAAAACCTTTTCGGCCTCCTCATGAGCGAGGCACCTCCTTAAAATATTATTGACACTACGATGATAAAGTGTATCGCCGACGATCAAATAATCTTTGGCTTGGTATCGAATACGTCGCTGTTGAGAGCGAGAGGTATCGGGCCAAAAAGTTTGGGTTTGGATATAAATGATAAAATCCCCATACCAAGCATCAGATGATCCGATCAAAAATAGAGACTCATCAAGAATTGATGGTTCTGATATAGTAGCATTACTATTAGAGGGAAGGTTGCAAAGAAGCTCAACCAAAACTAAAGACTTCTTTGACTTGGATTTGATGAATTCCAAATCAAATTCCTGTAAAATGATGATCCATTTTAAATATTTCCCCCTAGCAATTGACGTGACAGAATGTAAGTCATGGAGTTTCAATCCGAAATGACAATGGTCTTCCAGAACAGGATATAATGGCGAAATATTTGGATAGCTTAAACAGTCACCAAGGCGAGCTTTTCGACGTATGAATACTTCACTTCCGTATCATTGAGATTACAACTCAAATAATATATCAAATGTTCTATCCCATATTATTCTTGGACCAATATCATAATGATAATTATATCAGCCGCAACGATATATAAGAAATAATCACTTTGATAATTGGGGGGAATACATTAATGACGCCCGGTGTAATGTTCCCAAATTTTAGCCTCAAGCTAAAAGGAACATTATAGTTAGCATTATCTTTTGGTAGATGAATAAAATGGGTAGGGAGGCCCATTAACTTGTTTAGAAGGAAAAATATCATTCCTCATGCAAAAAGGGGAAGAATAAGCAGCTGGATGAGCACCTACAGGTGTGAACAAGATTGGATCAGGTTGATTCAGTCATATTTGACCAAGTCCACATGCACTGTTTAGATACATTGTATCTCCATGATGGACTGTGCAATTTTAATGGAGGACAACTTGCATGGCTAGGTGGCACCTATGGATGGGACCCATTGTGGAGAGGAGCACTTGCTATATATGGAGAGGATGGCAACCTTTGTTTTTCATGCTTTGATTATTATTTTCTTGGGTCTGTTTAAAATTTTCTTCCTCTTGCTGTTTAGTAGGGTTGTAGTGCTGTTTAGCACAAGGGTGTTCCCGGTCAGGAATCCCTACCTCATCCTTAGGGAAGGAGAGGTTATTTGGGCTAAATTTCCTCATTCTGGAATTTTAGCCAAGCTACCTCCTTCAGCTACAACGCAGTTTCTGTTTAGAGCTGGGTTTTGTTGCAGGGTGCAGCAAAGGAGGATCTCTTTGAGTCATTTATGGGCTTGTATTTCAGTGGAGAGCTTGTCTATCCATTGGAGGATTAGCAAGGAGGACTCCGGGGCATATTTTCACATCTTGGAACTTGGCCAAAGCATCTCTTCACTTATATAGCGCAGTCCCATAGAGGAACTGTGTCATTTTTCAGAGAGCTATTGCAGCAAGGTTTGATACCTTGATTTCAGGCTAGTTTCCTAAAGAAAGGGCCAACCCTTCTCCCGAAAAGCTAGAAAAAGGGATTCTCATCCATATTGTACTTTATTAAGCTTTATTCATGTAATGTTGCAGGGGAATGCATTATTTTGGAGCTGAATATTCAGATCTACTCCTTTTGTACTTAAGCTTTCAAGAAACCCTTGCCAAGTTATCTTTACATTGTATAAAAGAGGCTAGATCTCTATTCTTCTCTGTGCTTTGGCTAAATAAACTCCATATATGTTATCTAAAACATATTTATGTAGAAACCCACTTGTAATCATGCTGTTCTTTCTTCAGAGTTTTCTGTATGGGTTTAGTCATGGGTTTTCAGTGTTTTCCAACCATATAAGAACCGAGAGATCTGTTTAACTTGCATAGAATGATTTTTTTTCTGCTCCAATTCTATATGTGAGATGTATATTGCATGAAATAAGGGATCCAAATCCCATTTCTCACAGTTACAACGTTATTTTCTGGAAATAGCGTTTTTATGGTCCAGATCACTGCTTTTCCCCACTTGGAGATAACATATGGAGATATAATTTTGCTGATATGCTCCTAATATGATGTAAATGTGTTTAACGCACATTTAAGAAGTAAATTGACATAGCTTACATTATTGTTTTCAAGTATTGCTGGATCTCCAACTTAAGTATATCTTCAGATATTCTTATTGTTGTAGAAATTCCCTATTTTGGGATATTACACCCAGAAAAGTGTATCCTTTACAACATCAAAATAAGCTTGCACAACCTTATCCTAATGGAAGGGAATCCCCTTTTTCAAGAGACGAGTAAATCCTTTAGCCATTTCAGCGTAGTTGGGTATGAACCTCCTTAGGAAGTTAGCATTTCCTTGAAGTTTCTGTAACTGAAGCAAATTTGATGGCTCAAGAAAATCAAGAATGGCGTGGATCTTCAGTGGGTCGATTTGAATTCCTTCTTTTGAGACGACGAATCCTAGGAAATGACTAGAACCAACAAAAAACATGCATTTATGTGGATAGAGGCGTATTTTGTAGTGTCGGTAATGTAGAAAGATAACTCTTAAATGCATCGGGTGATCAATCTGGTTTTGTGAATGCGCAGGTAAATCATTTAGATAAGGTTGAACAATGTGATTGATGTTTCCACAACATTATTTAAACCAAATGGGAGTTTACGATAAGTGAATGTGCGCTAGGGACAGATGAATGTTGTCTTATATTGATCCTTTGGGCAGATATTTATTTGATTGTAGCCAAAAAATCCATCCATGAAGGAAAATATTTCACATTCAGCACAATCGTCAATAATATAGTCAATAAAGGGAGTAGGATAGTTGTCTTTTGGACAATAAATATTGACATACTGATAATCGACGCATACTCTGATTGTCCCTTTTTTCTTCATAACATGAACAATGTTGGAACCCAATCAGGTAGTGGAACCGGGTAAATAAAATGAGCACACAAACATTTTTTAACTTCTTCTTTAATGGAAACAACCTTCTTCGGATGAACTGGATGAAGGCGTTGACATACCGGTCTGACATCAGGGTACATTTTAATGGTGTGTTTAACGATACTAACATCTATGACTGGAATTTCCTCGTAAGACCAAGCAAATATATCACGAAATTCACGAAAGAGAGAGCAATAAATTTCGAGTTATAATGGAGAAAAAGACACACCGACATGAATGTTTTATACAATGTCGGGTTTCGTCGAAATATCGATAATGGTTTCTTCAATATTTGATAAGTTTAGCTCAGATTTGATTACATTAATGGGAAAATAATTTGAAAAGAGTGTTTTGATCAATGGGTGATATAGTTAAATAAGATTATCTTCTTCGTAATCCTGAAGATGGGAACGATGATGATGATCTTCCCATGGTTCTTCTGGCATCATGGATTCCACAATATTCTCATCAGTCAAGAAGGTGGATGAAAAAGCATCAGATGGAGTACCAAAATATAATGAACGATCCACCCAAATGATCGGCGATGATGATTTTAGATTCGCCACCCAAGCCATGTAGATTGGTTGCTATGCCAGCTCAATTGGGCTGGGAAGCAGAAATTCATCCAACATAACAACTTCATAATCACTCGTAATATTCCATAAGCTAGATGGAGTAGAAGATATCATGTAGCAGGTCTCTATGATTTCAATTTATGTCGATGTCACAGGCGGTGGTAATGCAAAGGTTACAATTAGGGAAGAACCATTTAAGAGTCCTACACCATTTTTTTGAAGTTCTAGTTGGGGTGCATGAACTAATAGAATGCTTCCATTTACCTGGGAACTAGAGGCAAATAAGGAGAGTTGATTGATGACTGTGATAACACCTTTATGAGGAAAGGCAATCATTCTAAAATATGTAGAGATGATCGCAGTCATAGCATATACCCATGGACTTCCAAGTAAAATGTTGTAGTCAAGGGGTCCGTCAGCGACCTCAACTTAAACATTATTATTTTCCCCCTAGTTCGACATTTAGGTTATTGATGATACTGCAAGGCTTATATGTACGACCGTCAAAATATTTCAACGTTGTAGGCGATTGCGATAAGCGCGATGAGCCAAGTGACTTCCAGCAGTTTAGAGACATAATGCAGGTAGATGCTCCCTCATCAATAATAGTATAATGAACGAGGTGATTGAGAACATTTACTTGGATGGAGAAAGCCAATTCTATTGGTAATTGCGGCACAGAGGCTATATGATTAAAGACTACAAGATTGGAATATGTCATATCGATTCCACCAATTGATGACAAAAAAGCCTGCTTTTGGGAGGGACAATTTTGAAGTACCTCCAGCGTCGACATATTTGAAGGGGATTGAGCCAAATATTCAACTATATTATAATTTTGAGAATCTCGGGCTCGAGGATTGAATGTCTATTTATGCAAAAAATCCCTTTGGTGGCTTTATTAATAACTCAAGAATAGCAGTTAGTGAAATAGATTCCGTGGATGGATTCATGGTCGAGGTATTAGGTTGATATGTAGCCTGAATACCATAATATTTATTTTGTTTGAATCCAAAACATCAGTTATTGGCTTCGTGACAGATAGCATAAGCACTTGGGAACTAGAGGTTAGATCTTTAGCAACCAAATTTGTGTCCGGATTCGGAAATGGATTTGTCAACACACCAGATGCATGCGATGTCTTAATTAATTTTGAGACTTCGATGTGGTGAGAACAGTATCAAAAAAAGTGCTCCTCATTACATATGATGCAAGGGTAATGAGGTTTCCAATTGTTTCCAGTTTTTTGATCAGATGATCGTTCCCGTGGGGTTGAATTTTTATTTTTCTTCAATTTCCTCTTTTTCTTACTTCCAGGTTGCTTGTCACTTTTTCCTTATTCATATGAAATGACATGAATTTTAGAAGAAGGTGTAGGATCATATGCAGTAGAGTGATGTGTTCTTGCAGTACCAATCATACCATCGCCAACATGAGAGTCCTTAGATGGAGGAGGAACAATAAAATTAGATCGCGACGCATTGGAATTTCCTCGTAGAGCATGCCAGACTGAGTATAAATCAAATCTAAGTACTGGGCAAGAGAAATGACATGCTCTTTAGTGACAACGCCACCCTTATCCACATCCTTGGTGATAGATGGGAGAAAGGACTTAATGAACTACTCAACAAGAAGTTGATTAGGAACAAATGTTTTGACCATTCTACGATGATGGTGCCACTCATGAATATGATCAGAAATGTAAGTAGTATTAGTCTATTTAAAATTGGTCAAGATTTCCATTCCAGTTTCATATAGTATGGGTAATTGGAAGTGGGTAAAAAAGGTAGTAGCTAAGGCAGTGAAATTATCAAATGAATCTCATGGCAACTCAATGTACCACTTCGCGACTGGACCAATGAGCGCATGCTGGAAAATACATAGTCGAATGGAGTCATCATTTAAGGAGTTAGATGAATACCAAAAATGATAAGTCATAACATGCATCGACGGGTCTTCCCTATGGTTTCCATTGAACTTAGGAATATCCGAGGGTAATTTATGTGGTATCACCGACCACCAAGGAGCATAATTGATTGGATCGTTGGTAAGCCGGTTTAAATCAGGTAATTCTGAAGTTGCAACAAATGGAAACTGTCGATTTAAGTCAGGTTGAGCATAGCTAGGGTATGATGGAATTTCTTAGGCAACAGGACTTTGAGCACCAACGTAAGGAATTTGTTGCTGGTAACCGAGATAGTGGTTTTTTTGATAAGCAAACGCTTGAGGATTCCGTTGACCAAAACCTGGGTAAGCCACTTTTTGTTGGAATGAGGGTTGTTCCATTTTCTCTTGTGGCTGCCAAGGTGTCTGTCCACTAAGATTATAGCCCAAAATAGAATATCTTAGACTCATTTGTGAATAGGTGAAACCCAGTTGTGCCTGCGACATCCCATAATATGGTAATCCATCTTGTGAATAAATAATTCCAGATACAGGTGGTTGTTGTAAAACCGCATAAGGAGTTGGATTCTGAAAGCCCAATACTTGAGGGTATTGGGTTGAAGGACCCACCTGAGACGGTTAATGTACAACACTTTGGGCCTGTAACAGGGGTAAGGATGTATTAACAAGTGGAGTAGATGTGGGTGCAACAGGTTGAACTAGTTGATATGAATGTACAATTGTTTGTGGTTGGATGGGTAGAGTGGGCTGCCACTAAAAAACAGTCATTCTGACATTAGGATGACCATATAATAATGGATTAATATCAAAATGGGTGACCATAGGTTCCCCCCCAGCATGAGGAGTGTAATAAGATGGAATATATTGTTCTCCAAATGTGGGGAGTCCAGTTGAGATTGTACTGGATGGAATATACCTAGATGGACCAGCTTGATATTTCACTGAAGATGTGTATAAAGGATCAAGTCATTCAGTACTCATTAGAGATGTACCAGATAGAATACCAGATGATGAAATGGGTGAAATCCATGGATTTGAGGATGCACCAGAGAAGGTTCCAGATAAATATTGGTAATCGGGTGGGACATAAGGGCCACCATATAGATGTGACTCTGGTGATGTGGTGAACATTGACAGGGTAGCAAGAGCAGGTGTTGTTGCAACTATAACAGAAATTACAACCAAAGATGTTGACTCAGACAAGGTCATACAACCCAATGTATACCCTATAGGATCTATGGGAACTCGAATTGACACAGGATCAAATAAAGCGGTGTGAGGTGATTGAGGAAAAGTCTCATAAAGATAGAGCTCTGGTCCAAAATGAGTTGGAGTCAAAGGTGTTTTTTCGTGTGGTATTTCTTCAATCGAAATCAAACCAGGTGGAAGAAATTTACTATCAGGCTCGAGATATATTTCAGGTGGTTGACTGCGTGATATGGGAGACTCAATGGCTGAAATCGACTATGGAGTGACCGATATAGGAAAAAATTCTGGTTGTTCGACTTCAGGATCTAGATGTTATGGTAAAAGAATGACAGGATCTGGATCAACTTCCAGTTGAACAATGTTGGGTTCGGGAGGTATGGTCTCACTAATTGGATGGATCATGACCACACGTAGCTGTGAGGACTCTGTCTCAACAACAGTAGATGAACCAGGATTTGTAGAAACAACTCGAGATGACTCTGGTATATGTGAGGATGATGTCGCACCAGAGGTATTGATAGTATTGGTTTCAGTAGAACGATTTCGCCTTCCCCGACGAAAAATAGCTTCTGGTGGTAAAGGTGGTTTAAGTGCTATTATACATGAACGACAGGGAAAGGGATGTTCTTCTTCCACGATGACTGATTAATTTTATGACAAAAAAACAAAATAAAAGGGTAATTCTAGTCAAAAGGTTTACCAAGTAATTGTGAACTGTAGAATACCTCCTGGTGAACTAAGAAGTACGGGCAGACAATCTCCCCGAATTTTGTGTTCAGTGTATCATAAGTTACAAGGCAGTCGACTCTGTTACCTATGGATGGATAAAAACCTAAAGTTGTCCTCCAAAATATACCTAAATGTACATGGAGACCCAAGTCCGTATTAGTGCTGTCGAATGTGAAACCGCATAGTGAGAGCACCCCCGTATACTTTTTCATACTGGAACACCTCCATATATACCCAAAGGTACGTGGATGAGCTCCGATATACTTACGTACGTGGAGTGAGGTATCACACTCGAAATGTATCACAGAAAAGTTAACGACAACTGCTATGTTTAACGACGCTGGAACACGTCTCTAGCTTAGACCTTCTAAATGTTATCGTTAATGTTCCAGTGTTTTCTTAGGTAAATTGATGTAAATTTTATGTTGATCTTGTTTAAAAATTTTCTTTGAGGTTCAAAGAGTGATGTAATGTAAATTTCTAAAAATTCAAACTAAATGAAAGAAAGCTTTTCAATTTATCTTTTTCAATGAAAATCCTAGCTACTAAGGGAAAGAACAATCAATTTTTGAGAAAACAACAAAGAGCACAAACTAAATGCAGCTTTCCTAACTTGTTCCTACGCAACACACACAATTCACTATATGCACATGCATATTTTTCTTTTCATCTCCCTTTAATGTGAATGAAAGAAAGGAAACTAGATGCATAAATCAATCAAACAAGTGTTTTATTATGAGGAATGAGGAATGAAACAAAAATTTCTCTTAGGAAAATGAAGAATGGAACTACAATTTTCTTACAGGAAACGAGGAATGAAACAAAAATTTCCTTCTCAAAAGCACAATTTATCTAATTCAAAAATAAAATACTTTGAATTTGACTTGCCAATGATAAATAAAAACACTAAAGAGACATTGAACGAATTTAATTTTCAAAGGAGGAAGAACAAGAAAGTTTCCTAGTCTCTAAGAGGTATCACACATTTGAGATACGACAAACAAGTGGCTGAAACTGATAGAAATGAAAAATTTAGATGGAATTTGGTTGGCTGAGGGGAAAGACAGTCTCTAAGGGGATACAGTGCATTGTAGAGCACCCCTGAGTGTGAGAGAGTGCACTGCAATGCATTGTGTCTTGACCAACAATGCATTGGGCACAACTCAGATTGAAAATCAAGCAACTAGACACACTTCTAATGCAATTTGTTCATTCAAATGAATGATAACTGAAATTAGATGCTACTGATGAGGATAAACCGAGGCAAAAACACCAAGAATGATAGGATACTCCCCAGTGGAGTCGCCAATTTGTTATACGGAATTGTGATCTACGGATAAACCAAATTCCATAAGTGTGGTGTCTATCACTTAGAACAACAAAGGAAAGAATAGCTATCACTTTCTATAAAACAAGCAGATATACATAATGGTAAAGGATCCTACTTGTGATTCTTTCAATTCTCCCCTCTTTCTGTTGCTATTGTTGTCACTCGCAATCCAACTCAAGTCACTAGATCGATTCCTTGAAACACAAACAGAGAACAAAAAACAACATGCAATATATGAGATATCTACTTATCTTACTCCAATACAATCGTTTAGATCTGAAATACATACATCAATCAATAATACATTACAAAATAAATAGAGACATATGTATGGGAAAATGAACAACAATATTTATTAAAGAGTAGAAGGGTAAGATTACAACCAATGGACCGATTTGTTGTCAACCTGCTCCAGCTTCATTCCAGCCTCATCACATCTAGCATTATCCCAATAGCATATTAGTACTTTCACTCTCTTATCAAATGAGAATCCAACATCATAACTTTACCAAAATTATTCCTTTCCTAGAACTAGGATGAGTGCTCAGTTTATAGGGAAACTGATGGTAGTTTCTCAATGAATGACTTTCTAATAATAGGAAAGACATGTTCCCAAGTTCAAAGGTGTTAGAGGGACACTTGGATTTGAATTTTGTCACATATGGACTCTTCTAGAAGGCACTGGCCATGTGGAGATTCTTGGAACAATGAGAATTCCGCTCTTAGGTGACCAACGCACCCTTGAGTGTCGGGAAGTGCATTGCAGTGCACCCTTGCATGGAGGATTTGGCACTGCAATGTAGTTAGTCCCTTGCAGGTGAGCGTTGGTGATTCAGTAGGTAATATAACATATAATTGAAACCTTGGAAATCTCACAATAGAAGCCATGAATGAAATGTCTTCACTTAGGTCATGTAGAAAATGAAATATAAGGGGATGATAGACCCTATTTCATTGGTCATGGGCATGATGTCCAGTTTGACCAGGTCATGGGGGATGATGCCCAAATTGACCTATAACACTCCCTAACAGTCATTTTCACGAAACCCTAAATTCTAGCTAATTTTCATAGCGATAAATTGGAAATTTCCCATGTTTCTTTATTTTAACCACCTTCTTCATATCCATTTCACTTCATTTCTCTCACAACATGGAGCTAACACGAAACCCTATCTAATAAATTTTTTGTAGAATTTTCCCTAGCTCCATAACCATTGATCTCACCCTCTAAACCTACCCCATCCCTACACTCTGTTTTTCCCAAATTTCACTACGCATACCCATCCCATCAACATACTAGGGTATCATCCTTTCAGTGATAAAAAAGATGAAGGGTGAGAAGAAATTCAAGGGAGGGTGCCACCTCAAGTTAGAACCATTCATCATGCATGAGATCAATGCTTCACCCTTGGACAAAAGATGTTTTGAGAAGATTGGATGTTTGTGGTTCTGTGAGAAGCTCATGGATGAAGGATATCATCTTCAACTGACAAGCTTATTTTCCATAAGCTTCAGCATGGCCTGGTCATTATTGCAGGTGTAGAGATAATCCTATCAGAAGACCTAATTTATTCAACAACAGGTATTCCTTGTCATGGAGAGAAGTGGTTCAAGGGTATGGAGTTAGAAATTGAAGAGTACAAAAAATTTCTCAAACCTCATGCTAGAGAGGAACCAGATTACCTCTTCCCTTTTAGACACTTTCGCAATGTAATGTTCCTAAATTAGCCTCAGCTAATTGGAACATTAATTTTTCCTTGATCATTTTTGTATTTAATTAATAATGAATAAAATGTAAAGGAGGACAAGAAAAACTCCTTAATTCAAAGAATAAATACATGCCCAATGTGAAAAGGGATAAATTTGGGCCTTTTGTAACAAAATCCACTTGTGTATGAACATAAATTGGACCACCTTGGAGAACCAGCGTAGTTTTAGAAGAAGTTTCCAATGTGAAAGGGGTTAAATCCATTGAAGTGGTTTAGGGTTTGTGCACCCCTTCAAGTTATAAAAAGGAGGTGAGGGCTCAAGAGATGGTTGTTGATGATATTTCGAAATAGAGGTTGCTTGAGCAACTCTAGCTCTCTAGGTTGTTTAGCCTAAGGGAAGAGGATTTCCTGTTTAGGAATCCTCCCTCCTTCCTTGAGTAGCTCTTGGAGGAGAATGTGCTGAAATGAGCCACTATTAGGTTGAAGACCAAGCTCCATATTCATGAGCATCGCTGATCCTATTGAGGGTTTTGTAGCTGCTATGTTTTGTAGCAAGTGGTATCCTAGATCTGCAGAGATCTAGTGTTTTGGAGGAGTTCTCTCTCAAGGAGGGTGTCTTGTGACCACTCGGAAGAGGATCTCTCTCTTATTTGTATTTCAGATCTATATTTTATATCATGTACTTCATTTTTATTCAGCTACTGCGCATTCCCTCTCAAGAACTGCGTTTCTGCACTTGAGGGTTTATATGTTATTTCAGTTTTGTGCAATAGATGATCTTCAGTGATTGAGGTTTGCCTCTCACTTTGTAAATATTTGATGTAGCTGTTGTTTAAGCTATTTTCAGATATTATCTCTGTTATAATAAAGTCATCTTCAGAAATTCTGAGCATTATGCAATTCTGTAGCTTATAAGTCAGATCTACACTTGTATATGTATTATTTTGATGAAACCCCAAGGGGATCTTGAGGAGAAGGCCGAGTAGTTTCCAGATCTGATATGGATCTAATGTTTCAGCCATATATCTATCATAGATCTGAGTTTTAACTTACAGCAGCTGAATCTTCAGGAAAATAACACTGGAATAGTCTGCAGTCTTTTTCTATGCATTGCAACAACTCAGTGCAGGGTTTTTCTTCATGGAAATGTATGTTTTCCTTTGCATAAATCTCATGAGCCTCATTATGATCTTGAATATTGAAATTTCTAAATAAAATCATCCAATCCCTTCAGAAATTACGCTCTGCAAGCTCCAGCACTTTTCTGCATACTTTAGGTCATGGGAAATTAGGGTTTTTCTTGACTAGTCGGGAAGGAGGAACTGTTTAACATAGAAAAACGACATTTTTTGAGCTGAAATTTGGCATGTGAGTCCCTATTAACCTAATATAACATATACCAGATCTATTTCCCTTGTTCTCACGCAAATTTATTTATACACCTATTTTAGTGCATAAAATGCTGCTTTTCCCCATCTTTCTGATGATAAAGGCTGAGTAAAGAGTGTTGTTGTTCTTTATATTGGTTGCTGAGTGTTATAATACACATTTCATGGTTTCTGAAGCCATAATACCTGAATAATGCGTTTTCCAGGCATGATTTGCTGAGTAAACCCTTTTGGGATATTACTTCTTGACAATAGTCTATAGACAGAGTCTGAAAAGGGCCAGATAGCCTCTGAATCTCACCCTCTCTTTATAGGTGACATATTCAGTAAATTACCTTCAGTAAATATCTGATTTAGATCATATTTTTGATTGATAATGTCTTAAAGAGGAATATCTCACTGGTACCAGTTTGTGGGAGATCTGTTTAGCATATCTAACTTGATTTGTTTTTTAAGATATTGCATATTTGAGACCCACACATCATATTCAAGAGGAACCAAGCTCTTTCCTACATTTTATTTTTCCATATTTCCTTATACAGTGTTCCTATTGAGCAACTTGGCAATATTCCTGAAAAAGGGATATTACAATGGTATCAGAGCATGATCTCTGGCACAGCATGTGAGATCAAGCTATCAGTAAATTAAGAGCAGAAGAAGAGAACAGATTGATGGAGAGGATGAGATTACTCTCATCAATTTTCAAGTCAGAGAAGGGCCTCTCCAAGGAGGTTCAACTGATGGAAGAAGAAGGGTGCAGTGAAGCTCCAAGAGGGTTTCAAAGCAGAAGAAGCTACAGTGAAATTCCTAAAGAATTTCAAGAAGATGAAGAAGTACCCAGTACTTCTTATGATGTGCATGAGAAAATAGAAGAGGAAGTACCCTGCACTTCCTATTCTAATCAAGAAGATAGAAGAAGAAGTAGGAGGAGGAAGGGAGATAGGCTCACAAAGCTTCTTCCTGAATCTATGCAGAGCATTCATGAAGATCCTAAGCAAGCAAGAAGGGAGATGTTTGAAAAATTTCCAAAGGGGTTTGAGTTTCAATCAAACTCTAGATCTTCACACAGTGTGTGTGAGCATGCAACCACACATTGTGATATACAACGTAGTCATGAACTCAGATCTGCCATGAGACAACTAGAACCAGAAGGAGGAGTGACTAAGAGGGAAACTCTTAGCAATTTCTTGAAAGAAGATGAGTCTCAAGCCCTGAAACTCAAAAACCAATTCTATTTTTTAGAGCATTGTAAGGCACTGCATAAAAACACAGATCCATTTCATAGGCCCATGGGAGAAGCTGAATTTCTACATCATGCCTTGTTGAAGACAAGATTACTCTTCCACACCTTTGCACAAGAGAACAAAAATCTTTCTTCTTAAAAGGAGGGTCATTCCATTTGAATGTTGCTCAATTTTGTTGTTGAGCTTAAGGGAAACAACGCTGTTAGATCTAGATATGATATATCACCTCAAGCAGAGGAGAAGGGAGCTATTGCTCCAACTAGAGGGTTTCTTATGGCATGGCAAGAAAATTCCCAGGATCTCAAATGTGGGGATCAAGGCACAAAACATGATTCATCTGTGCCATTGTTGAAGAGGTGTGAAACCTTGGAGACACAAGGAGGAGATAGGGAAGAGGGCCAATCTCATTCCTATCTATTGCAGAAGGTTGATGCACCTAAAGAGGTGATTGGATTGCGTAGTGGAAGCATGGAGGGTTTTCTCCATTCATGTATTCAGTCACCACTAGATGATGTCTCATTTCCTGGAGACATTGCACCAAGAAGGCCACTTGATCATCAAGAAGAGGTGAGTGCCTCACATGGTCAGGCATTGCTCATTGATTTCAGAGAAGTGGAGACCTTGGGAGGTCTTGATGCAGCGTTGAGAGTCTTGGGTAGGCTCAAGGAGGAGAGAAACAGTCTCTCAATATCATCCACCCCCACTCTCATTTTAGTTTCTGCGATGTGGCAGGAGAAACAGGGGAAGGGTAACCACCTTTCCACATTTACATTTGGCATGGGGGCTGTGCATGCACATGACTCTTGGGAAGAGTTAAAGTAGTCTCCTCTCTTCTCTTTGAGGATGGAAAGAGGCTCATCTATGAGCTGCTCCCTTTGCATGAGCAAAATCTATGGTAAGGACATTGTTTATTTACTTGCTGATTTACATATTGCTTCCTTAACCATACATGTGCAGAATGTTGCTCCAAGGAGGAGAATTCTTTCTTTGAGGTTGCATGGTCTACTTGAGGCCATGAGCAATGTTGTTGACCTCTCCCTAGAAGGGCTTGGGGAGGGATTTTTATTTGGAGGACATACTTACATTTCCTCATCTATCATTCAGTTCCTTCAAGCTTATGAAGAGATTGGGGCAGCATGAAAGTGGTTGGGAGACCACATTTTTCAGCAGTCTCTTTTGCAGTTGAGGTCCATACTGCGTTGGTTGCATATGAGAGATCATTGCCATTCACATTTGTTGCATATGGCATCCAACATGATTTCTATTCTTGCTCCCTATGTTACCGATGTTTCTATTTTTATGAGGAGCATATGTGGGAGAGTAGAAATGATACATTGGATGAATGTATCCCTTGGGAATGCAATCTCCCATATTCATTTGTATTTCACGAAGAGGAGGGAAATTTTTGTGGCTACTGCATGGTACATTGTATCATCTTCTACAAAGGGTCATGCATTGAGTTTGTATCATGAAGGAGGGCCTCTCACATGGGAGGAATTAGAGCAAGACATGTTTTGCTTGATCTCCATTCATCCAAAACTTATTTTCCTCTATCATTTCCAAGCTTTGAAGAAGCTTATTTCAGCAAGAAAGTGGTGGGATGGCCACTTATGGTATCATGACTTGAGGTAGCAAGATGATGGACAACACTGGTCTCAAGGGAGGGACTATTGTCACCATCCAACACACCATATGGCACTCAGTCCACATGTCTTTTGGAGCATATATGGTGAAGATAAATTTTTCACTGTATGCATAAGAGGGTGGGCAAGGAGGTTCACTGAAATCAATGGAGGAGATCATGAAGTTTTAGATTCCTTTTGGCTTCATGGTGACCACATTTTTGCAGCCCAGGATCCATAGCTCCACATCCATCAATAGTGGTAAGAGGGACAACATGAGTTGGATATATTCATCCCTCATTTCCAGCCTTGTAGCCCCTACTCAATGCACATCATGGGGATTAATGATTGTTTTTATGAGCTATCAAGGATGGCTCCCTTTATTTGGATGATAGCATGTGTGGGAGACACTCATTGGGAAAATTTTTCCCCATGCTCTTCATCACTCCTACCTGATGAGACCATTGAGCAACAAGAAGATCCCCACTTGTACCTCCCATTTCTCATGATGTACACTTGCTATTTTGCACTTGGAGAAGGTCATTGGAGGGTAGATTCATTGCTTATCGTTTGCAGTCATGGTGGGATCCATTGATGAGGCCACAAAAGGGGAAGGAGAATTCTGTTTCTTCCTTGAAGTTTCTTGAGGATAAGCAACATTTGGGAGGGGGAGACTGTAATGTTCCTAAATTAGCCTTAGCTAATTGGAACATTAATTTTGCCTTGATCATTTTTGTATTTCATGAATAATGAATAAATTGTAAAGGAGGACAAAAAAAACTCCTTAAGTCAAAGAATAAATACATGCCCAATGTGAAAAGGGATAAATCTGGGCCTTTTGTAACAAAATCCACTTGTGTGTGAACAGAAATTAGACCACCTTGGAGAACCAGCGCAGTTTTAGAAGAAGTTTCCAATGTGAAAGGGGTTAAGTCCATTGAAGTGGTTTAGGGTTTGTGCACCCCTTCAAGTTATAAAAAGGAGGTGAGGGCTCAAGAGATGGTTGTTGATGATATTTCGAAATAGAGGTTGCTTGAGCAACTCTAGCTCTCTAGGCTGTTTAGCCTAAGGGAAGAGGATTTCCTATTTAGGAATCCTCCCTCCTTCCTTGAGTAGCTCTTGAAGGAGAATGTGTTGAAGACCAAGCTCCATATTCATGATAAGCGCTGATCCTATTGAGGGTTTTGCGGCTGCTATCTTTTGTAGCAAGTGGTATCCTAGATCTGCAGAGATCTAGTGTTTTGGAGGAGTTCTCTCTCAAGGAGGGTGTCTTGTGACCACCCGGAAGAGGATCTCTCTCTTATTTGTATTTCAGATCTTTATTTTATAGCATGTACTTCATTTTTATTTAGCTACTGCGCAGTCCCTCTCAAGAAATGCGTTTCTGCACTTGAGGGTTTATTTGTTATTTCAATTTTGTGCAATAGATGATCTTCAGTGATTGAGGCTTGCCTCTCACTTTGTAAATCTTTGATGTAGTTGTTGTTTAAGATATTTTCAAATCTGATCTCTGTTATAATAAATTCATCTTCAAAAATTCTGAGCATTATGCAGTTCTGTAGCTTATAAGTCAGATCTACACTTGTATATGTATTATTTTGATGAAACCCCAAGGGGATCTTGAGGAGAAGGCTGAGTAGTTTCTAGATCTAAGTTTTAACTTACAACAGCTGAATCTTCAGGAAAATAACGATGGAATAGTCTGTAGTCTTTTTCTATGCATTACAACAACTCATTGCAGGGTTTTTCTTCATGGAAATGTCTGTTTTCCTTTGCATAAATCACATGAGAATCATTATGATCTTGCATATTGAAATTTATGCATAAAATCAGCCAAGCCCTTCAGAAATTACGCTCTGCAAGCTCCAACACTTTTATGCATACTTTAGGTCATGGGAAATTAGGGTTTTTCTTGACTAGTCGAGAAGGATGAACTGTTTAACATAGAAAAACGACTTTGTTTTAGTTGAAATTTGGCATGTGAGTCCCTATTAACCTAATATAACATATCCCATAGAAATTTCCCTTGTTCTCACATATATTTATTTATAAACCTATTTTAGTGCATAAAATGCTGCTTTTCCCCATCTTTCTGATGATAAAAGCTGAGTAAAGAGTGCTGCTGTTATTTATATTGGTTGATGAGTGTTATAATACACATTTTATGGTTTTTGAAGCCATCATACCTGAATAATGCATTTTCCAGGCATGATTTGCTGAGTAAACCCTTTTGGGATATTACCTCTCGACAAGAGTCTATAGACAGAGTTTGAAAAGGGCCAGATAGCCTCTGAATCTCACCCTCTCTTTAGAGGTGACATATTCAGTAAATTCCCTTCAGTCAATCTCTGATTTATATCATATTTTTGATTGATAATGTCTTAAAGAGGAATATCTCACTGGTACTAGTTTGTGGGAGATCTGTTTAACATATCTAACTTGATTTGTTTTTGAAGATATTGCATATTTGAGTCCCACATAGCATATTCAAGAGGAACCAAAATCTTTCCTGCATTTTATTTTTCCATATTTCCTTATACAACGTTCCTATTGAGCAGCTTGGTAATATTCCTGAAAAAGGGATATTACACGTAACAAATATGCTCCTTGATGATGTTAATAATGAATTATTTCACATGTGAAGGAATATTTTCCAGGTTTTTTATATAGGTATCATATCAAGTTGTTGATGCATTTCACCTCTATCAAAACACTTGATTTTCCACATTAGTTGTACAAGAGTTTGATTAAGACAACTGAGAAGGTTTAGAGTAGAAAACAAGATCATCACCCTAGTCTTTTTCATCATGGTTTGGTCAAGCTCATTGTATTGCATCACTTTTCATCCATCAACATGACCTGGGAAACCTTCATGGGAAGAGTAGCAGCAACACCTACCACTAGCCCTCTTATCATGCATAGTACATCATCATCATCACTGTCAGCACATCCAATGGAGGTTGGATCTTCTCACATGCCAACTCAGTTTTTAGAGGCTCCTAGGGTTGTTGATTTTACTCATACTTATGAGAAGGGAAAGAGATAGGTATTTGCACCCAAATCTATCAAAAGTGTTCTTACACTTGGCACCATTGTTGAACAAAGTGAAATGGAGGAGAAACCTCTTATGCATCAAGATGAAACACCTTTGCATGAACATAGTGAATCAGTTCCATTGGAGGTTGAGGTAGAAGAGAAGGTTGAGATCAAATTAGCTGAGGAGATCATTAGAGAGAAAGATGAAGAAATAGTAGAGTTGAGGAGGATTTTCTCCATTGCTAATTCTCAAATCACTTTCCTGCAGCAAGAGAATTTTCAATTGAAATTAAAGAAGTTGTTACAAAGAAAACCCAAGAAAAACCTAGAGGCAGATAAAGTTAAAGGTAAGCATGACATAGATGTTGATAAAATTTAGGACATGGAGACTGAAACAAAGCCAATAAGGCCAAAGATAAGAGGCCTCAAAAGGGCAATGGAGCTAGAAATATAGTCAGCTCATCCACCTAAAGAGTTGATCTTTGATGAGATAATAGCCATGGAGATCAATCAAGACAGAGAAATTTGGTTGGAAAGG
Source organism: Pinus albicaulis (assembly GCA_034641835.2). Classification (NCBI taxonomy): domain Eukaryota; kingdom Viridiplantae; phylum Streptophyta; class Pinopsida; order Pinales; family Pinaceae; genus Pinus; species Pinus albicaulis. Next base: position 170,430,155 of record CM076574.1, on the reverse strand, counting down.
GTAAATGAGCATCTAAAGAATCTCTTGAAGAGAGCTAAGAGGGACAATAAACTTCAAAGACACATGGAAAATCACTATCGCACGAGGAACACAATTTATCAAATAAGGCTAAAACAAGTGAAGAAAAGGCTAAAAGAAGGTCAAATGAAGATTACAGAGATGGATAACTTAGATTTTTTGACTGATGCTTCCTTGTATATTTAGCCCATCACTCATAGGTGCTACAGAATTTTTTTTAAGAAATTTTGAATAATTTTGGTATTTTTTGTGATTTTTGCACAATTCTGGAAATTCCTCCTCACGGATGTGTAGCAAATTTTTTCTATGCTTGTTTTAGGGGCATCCAAATGATGATTTATTTACATGGTTGGATGAATTTTGATGATTAAATCATAGATCAGGAACCCTCTTTGCATGAAAGGCTTTAATTTTGCGGAAAATACCAAAAAGCACTCATTTTATATGCTTCTACCACCTTTTTGGAGGCCCTGCTATGCTTTTGGAGTAACCTTGGGAGAATGCATTTTTGGAGGCCTTCCCATGGTTCATTTTGAAAAATTCAAGATTTTCTGGAAACTAGACACACGAAGCTAGTTGAAAATTCTTTCATAATTGAACTTGGACTCCTAAACGTTCCTCAAAAGTGGCTACAAACTTTTACTATGCTTTTGTCAGAAATTTTACATATCAGCATTGGATTCCTTAGGACACTTGTCAAGCTCAAAAAATGTCAAAAATTCGAGTTTTGTTGTCCTATGAGTTGGCATTAGAGTAATTGAGTTAGTTTTTTCCTCCTATCATGAGGGAATATGTAACTTAATTTAAGGGACAAACACTCCTAGTTCATAGTTGAATTTTAGGTAATTTTTTCTAACCTCCCTAGAATCTAGGAAAAGACTTATCTTGTGTATTTATGATGCATTTTGGATGGGATTTCGACCTGATGAGGTGTCATGGTTCATATTTTCTATAAGTAGACTCTATTTATATTTTTTTGGGTTGGATAATCTTATTTTACAGTGGATCTATTGTAATCAACATTTTGGAATGAAATTATAGACAAATTTACAAAACATGTGTTGAGAATCTTGTGGTATGCATTGGAGAATTTATTCTTCTTATGTATGTTTATCTACTCATGCTAAATGATCTATTTTCCTATTTTAGATACATCTTTACATGTGTTTATCTTGTAAGTTTATAATAAGAAATCGTGCATGTTCATACTATGTTTTAGACAAGGTTTACATGTTATGTTTATTTACTTCTAAATGAATGAATTCACCTCAGTGCTCCTTCAAACTCTCTATAAATTATTCCTATACTCAATGAACAATTAAGCATGCTTTCAAACTGCCTATCTAGCCTCACACATTTATTGAAAATTGACCTTGGAATTCAGACCTAAAAACCCTAGACGTAGCCTTCTCACTGACTTTTCTATCCAACATTTAAAACATAAAAAACAGTCCTACTTACTAAGCTTACATATCTAGCCTAAGATCAATAGATATTCAGTGAATCCATTAATTGCAAAGTAACAACAAGAGAGCCCTCTCTGGTCTTGGTAGGGATAGCTACCTGACCTAAAGCCTGGTCTATGGTTACCTTTCTTCAATCCCATTTTCAACCTTGGGAAGTTGGGGAGAGTGATAACATTATGGAAAATGGATAGTGATGGCTCTTGAAGTTTGGTTCAAGAGGGAGATGATCACCTCTCATTGAAGATCAATAATTTTTGATTTATGATGCTCCTTTATGTCCTTAATTTGGTTTATACTTATTGATATGATTATTAATTATACTTCCTGCATGTTTATTTGAGTATTTGTATGCTTCCAATATCCATATGAGTTGTGATAAGTGGATCCTTCTTGAGGATCCTGGCTAGTGCAGGAAGAGAAGAACTAGCATTGGAAACGATATAGAAGCACTTAATGAAAATTTGACAAAGTGCTACAAAATCCTATGTAGAATAAAAGGTGCACATGTATTTGAATGCTCAAGGATGTATGGTTCTTTATTTCAATGTTATAGTTGCAATATAGTATGGAAAGTTAATCCATAAAGTATGATGGGAATTACACCTTCACAAATGGCTCATGCACATGAAAGTTTGATTCATGGTAATCATGATGAGATGGTGCACTTAGTATTGAACAAGTATGTTACATTCTATTAAGTCATGGTAAAGATACTTAGAAACAATGATTTTTGATATACTTGGAAAAGTATTTTACATGATGAATTTCTACATTTTGTGAAGCAAGCCAGATACATTTTTTTTGATATGATGATTTGATACTATTGTTAATTATTGTGACAAGCATGATAACCATGTTGATGTAAGTGTAGCAATAAGATTATTGCTCAATATCTCCTTGTTGGCCTTGTGTTAATAATTATGACATATGGTAAAGTTGGATTCCTTGATTTGATGATAGAATATATGATAAAGAAGTGATGTAGTAATTATAATCCTTGTAGTATGATGATACTCTTGTCAGTTGCCCTAATTATTTGAATCGAACCCTTGATGAAAATTTGATGCCATGTTCATATGTGATGATGAAGTAGCTGATGTTGGCATGCTATGACCATGATGGATATATTTTTTAGAACTTGATATAGTTTGATTTCATGATCTAACAATTTTTCTGATGCATGACAATATTATGATATACATGTTGATAATTATGAAGTATAATGTGGTTGCTCATTAAGTGAGAGACTCTTCAGAATATCCCCACACCTATTATCATTTTCATTAAATATACATAATATTCATTACTATTGAAATAATTTTTATAAACATAAATATACAAATATATGACATTGTTGGTCTGCAACAAGTTGTGAGGCTAAGAAGAGTTTGTTTCCCTTATTCTAAGCCCAAACTGCATGGAAGCAATCTTAAGGGTGCAGTTGTAGCCTCTCAACCACACATAAGAAAGCCTAAGGGTGCGACCTGTAGGTCACAAAAACTGAAGCTTTATGCATAAAATCATAAGTGCACTTGGAGTATGAAAGTCCTACAAACATGGATAAAATAATAGAATGTCATATGAGTAGGGAAGTTTGAACATTAGCTTACTAAAGAGAATGTGAATGTGTTGACAAATTTTTTTTACAGGTGACCAAAATATGCATATCAATATGTTATTATTATTTAACCATTTAATCTAGTGTATGACAATATTTGATAACGATTTCAAGTGTCTGACAAGATTTGGTTGATTGGTATAGATGAGCAATGCTTGAAGTTTTTACATAATGCTTGATAATTCATAGAGATGATTTAGAAGTTTGACTTGATGCTTAGATATGTTTTAAGTGCTATGTGAGCATAATAAATTTCAATGAATAATATGGGTAATCAATAATTATTTTGTATTGACCTCAATGTATTTGGAAAAACGGTTGAAGTATAAAAAATTGTAATTCAGTATGTAGTAATCTCACAATGAATGGATGTAACTTGTATGACTCATTCTTAGTATATGCATAAAACTTATATGACTTGTCCCTGATGTATCAATTCATATTTAGTGGTATAAATGATTCATGATATAAACATAAGGATGGATTAGATAATTCTTGGTAAATAAAAATGTGTTTTAACTTGGTATTTGGATGTAAGCTCTACCTGACACTTGGATCAAATAGTTTATTATATTGATATTGACAGAAAATTTTATGATTTTGATATTAGTTTTGATCTATCATCTAAGGCTTGATAAGTTCACTTGGTTGATTTGATTGCACAATATTGATTTATGTAAGGTGCACATATTGGTTTTGTCAAGTGTTATGTTTGCAGAAATCATTGTATGAAGCAAGTTTCCCGAGCATGGTATGTCTGCATTTATCGTTAAATGGTGAAGCTAGGAAGTTGCGCCAATCCAAACCTCTACTTCAAAGATGGTATGAGGTATGAGTTTGGTTTTGGTTTTATATACTAATGGACTATTTTTGACAGGTAATGAGCCTATGACGATCAAAGGAAGAGGGAGATGGCCTCTGAATTTTGAAATGAAGAATCGTGGCATCATGGATTTATTTATGAAGTTGGTAAAAGAAAATTTATGTTATGAATATATCAAAGAAAGAGGAAATTTGAATCCTTGAACACTCTGATTGAATTTCAAGAAGTTATGAAGATATATTGTTGAAAATGACTTGGTAACCACTAGTTGATTGAAGCATTGATTTTCCATGTGAACACTTGTCCATATATATGTCTTAGAAAAACTTGAGTACACATTGAGTTGTCACTGAGCACACTTCAAGATATTTGCATGGAATGATCGATTTTTGCTCTAAGACATTCTTCCTGTGATATGTGACTGCACGAAAATATTAATGTTGTTTGGGATCGTTTTTGATGAGATGAGAGAATTTGGGTGTTGCCTTAGTATGAGATATGCCATGATATTTTTGATGATAATTCCATAGCTTTAAGCACAACCAAGGTTGAAAATGATGTTGTTGGCATAACTAGTTGTTAGAAAGGTTGAAGAAGCCCTTTTGAGAGTTGTTTGAGTAGGTTCTGGATATGACAGGGGTACGTTGCAATGCCAAAGAGTGGTATCTGATTGACAGAGAATCCTATATGTAGCTAGGATTGATATGTCCTCATGTATTGAGATCGTGATGTTGTACAAAATAAGCTGAGGCTTTTGGTTGTTGCCTCCATAAAATGGAGGATGTTGTACGAAATAAGGAGACTACTATTATTGTGACATGATACTAGATATGAGTACAATAATATGTTTATGATATAGAGAGAGAAAGAATGGATGAGAAAAATGAGCCAACAATTCTCCCCTGTCTGAGCTCCTAGTGTAAGGAATTGAGATGGAGGGCTCCTGTGGTTAAGGTAACTCTGGACCATTGGTGTTGTTATGAGGAATTATGAATTATAGATAAATCGTTCTTCCCTAGACATGTGCTAATATAGAACAACAGGTCAAATAATTTACGAATATTTTTCCTAATTGTAAACAGACACACAGAATGAAATAATGAACCTACTTGGGATCCAAGCGCTTCTAAAGTCTCCTTCTATCACTTTTGCTGTAGCTTCAAATTCCAGTCGGCTGTGCAAAATATCTCCTGCAAGAATGAACACTAAACAACAAGAGATAGCAATAATACATATGTTTATTCAATTTATTTAGCTAAATCAATAAAGCATAAACCATATACATCAACTAAGAAATCGTGATATTAAAAATCAAAGATTATACATATGCATATAGGGAAAAATAAGCAGTAATATTTATTGATGATAGAAGGGGAGGTTACAACCCAGTGATTGATTTAGTGTCACCATCTCTAGCATCATCCCAGCCTCATCACAATGCATATATCTCCAACAATATGTCACTCAAATCGATCTCCTCAATTGAAATTCCACCAACATTTCTCTACACAAATTCTTCCTCCTCAAACACTAAGATCTGTGCTCAATGTATAGAGGAGCTGAAGGTAGTTTTACAATCAATGACTTTCCAATAATAGGAAATACATGTTCCAAATCTTGTAGATGTCAAATGGACACATCAATTCAAAGTTTGACAAATGTGAACTCTTCTAGAAGGCACTGGTTGAGCGGAGATTTCAAAACAGTGAGAATTTCGCTCCCAATGTGACAAACACACCCATGGATGTCGGGAAGTGATTTGAAGAGCAACCTTGCATGGGGATACCTACATATGCAATGCACTTAGTCCCTTTATAGGCAACGTTGGTGAGATCTCATATGATATATTATAAAATTCAAACTTTGGAAACCTTTGCAGATGAAAGTCTTTGATTGTTTTTTGTCTTAGGGCATGTAGCAACTGAAATGTTAGGGGATGATAGACCCTATACATTGGTCCTGGAGATGATGCCTAGTTAACTAGGTCATTGGGAATGGTGCCTAAATTGACCTATAAAAATTCCCCCCTAAAGCATGCAGTCAGAATAATAACAACAATATTTTGATTGATATGCTTTACACTGTGATGGGTTGGAGATGAAGCGGAGTGGTGACCTGCATCAATATTATAATACATTACATCATGATATATCCTATTGATCATAATTTCTGAGGGTAGGCATTCCCATGTTCAACACATGAACAATCTAATAACATGTACATAATTCAGAAAGCCGTCGTCATTGGAATGTTGCCCAATGAAGAGATGCCTACAGATATAGGCCCATGTTTGGATGATGATATGTATGTAAAGTCACCGTACAGATGATGTGTACAATAATCTTGAAATCACAGCCCGGATGGCTGAAACTAGATCTGGGGTCTTCTTATCTCATTCACTCGATCGTTCGGGAACAAGTCTAGCCATGCGAATATATGATTTGTAGTTAAACATGGAAATACATCATTTGATTACTAGCTAATGATGTGAGTTGTTAAAAAACATGAGAGAACCACCATTAATGTCAATGACCCTCAAGGTACTGTGATAAATTTCGTAAGACGTGAATAGATTATTTGATATCGAACGCCAAAAAAAATATTTCAGTCAACAATCCGGAAGCGAGGATCTTGTCGATGCTGTAACAAGCCTCATGGTACTGGAATTTGATGTTTCTAAGTGAACTTCTTGGATAATGATTTGTTGTCGACAGGAAGTCACCTTATTGCGAAACGAGAGTTACTGATTTCAGAGACAAGGGTATGACTTGATATCGAAATTTTCAGGGATGACAGTCATGAGAATAAAGGTTTATGAGTATTTTAGAAGGATGAGTTATTCACTGGAAGGCTTCTCTTGAACATATCGGCGACACAGAGATGAGTTGGCAACAATGACCCAAAACCGAAGTGAAGGTATGATGAACCATAAGTATGAATGAACCATCAAGATGATTACCCAACCCAAACAGTCACGGACATGGGGTGAAGGAAGTGTCATGTTCAAGAGTGACTTGCTACCAAAAATAATTTTGCTCACTTTTCCCAAATTTTCCCTGTTCATTTTTCGAGTAGCACCTCTTTAGTTTTTAACAAGCTTGAGGAGGATAACATTTTATTGATCTATAATTCAACCCTTTAGGCAAATAATGTATTTCTATTTAATAATTTAACGAGTCTAGCGATGAATGAAACTCGATTCTTGTCATGATCGACAAGCCCGTCGCTATTTTATGTTTTAACGAGCTTAACGACAGTGATAGCCTGATCCTTTTTCATATTTAGAGAGTTTGAAAAAGAGGACGAAAGAAAACTCCATAAGTACTTTTTCATAAAGTTGTCACTCAGATCCGAAAAAGTGTAAAATAATATCTGAGAGAACGTCTTTAGTCATGCTTGACCAAGGTATTCCTTTTTTGTAAATAATCTATCTCAGCCTGGAAAAGGGTTAAACTTATACTGAGTAGATATCAATTCATTTACTTTTACGAGCTCGAAAAGGCAAGTGCTCGGCAATATTTTCACATTATCAGAGTCTGAAAAGAGCTGAAAGAAGACTCCATGGGTTCCTTTTTTGCTGTTATCGAAGCTCGAAAAAGAGATAAAAGTGCGCTTCAAATCCTTTTTCATTTTTAACAAAGCTCAAAAAATAAGGAGAAAAAATATGCTTTGTGGTCAAATCATTCTTGAAATAAATTTGCACGACTAATATGTTCATCAGTTGTAAGACCTGTTCAGAACAACATCAAATGGATTAAACATACCTTTTGCATGATAAAAAACATAATAAAACCATAGTCATAGCAATAGATTTAATTTTCAAATAATTAAATGACTATTAAAAGTAGTTTTACTATTCATTTTTACCATTCCATAGTTACCATTTGCATTTTGGAGCTTTGAACCTGATTTTTCCCTCGAACTTCGGTTGCTGATTGCGATCATTTTTGTGGACGGATTTCGTTGCGTTTGTTATAGGGTAGTGATATGAACCTCCTCTTTCCTTCAGTATCATTTCATTTCCAATTTCTGCATTTTTTTAGGGTTTTGGGGTCCCTAGGGTAAATTCTGCCCAAAAAGAGGGCAACACACCCTTGAATGTCGAAACCTGCGTTGCATGGCAAGTACAGTGAAGGTTACTTGCATACACAACGCATTGTCTCTTGTTAGGGAGTGCGTTGGGTGCAATAAATATTTTTGGTTTTTGCATTATGCCCAAAATCTGCCTAATTTTTTGCAATGAATGGAGTCTAATGGATATTTTGGTTGTATTTCAGGTTTCCATCCGATTACAATGATGATTACATGGAGGGAAAGAGAACATGAAGAACAAGATATGATTTCCTTAAATGATCCAGGCACAGTAAGAGCCCTCAGAGATTATGGACTACTTAAGTACTTAAAATTGTCAGGAATGAGGCAAAAAATAGAACTCTTGGAGTTCTTAGTTCGAGCATGGGATCTACATATCGAGTTATTTCATATTAAGAACCAAGTGGTTCCCATAACAGTCGAGGATGTGTACTTTGTTACATGTTTGTTGAGGAGAGGCTTGCCTATTTTTCTCTCAGGGTCTATTGTTGGAGGAGAGACAATGAGAGATTATGTTTTGCAACATTGTTATCTAGGGGCAGAGCCAAGAAAAGATTGGAAGATAAAAATCTGATATGTTAGATATTTGCCTTTGAGAACTATCCTTTTCACGATCGCAAAAATTTCCGGCACTGTTGCACTACATGTAGCGAATAGATCGTATATGTAGTATGTGCTAGAGTGTATGGAGCCAACAATCTTCAACTGCTCTGAAGCTTTTCTTTCTCAGATAAAGGAACAACTAAACAAAACAAAGGGAGGAAGGAAGAAGAATTTAAGTTATGGTTCTATCCTTATATCCGTCGCCTTGGAACGGATTCCACTGATGCAGCCACAACATGTGACACTGGATGTGTCTAATTCTAGAGATTCGCGGATGCAAAGATGGGTGGAACTCATGGGTAGGCATGCAAGCCAATCTACCATTATGTTCTCGACTGCATTCTTTTCCTGGTTCTAGCGACAAATTGTCGCCATCGATGAGTATGCATACACAGGCATTGATTTCAGAGGAGATCCAGATTTAGCATTACTAGAAGGCGCTAAGTGGGGTGCAATGGCTAATAATGTTTTGACCATGTTTTTTATTTTCCTAAGGTTTATACAATGTTTTTCCCAAGACTAAACTAAATTTTTGATGTAATGCAGATGTTAGTCGTGTTCAGCCAGTAGTGGAACCAGAGCGCGAAGTAGATGTGCCAACAGAGAGGGCTGTCGGGAGAGCAATCCTTCAGGATCTTGATATGGCTGAGACTCTAGATAAGCTTCGACAACACATAGAGGGTTTAACCTTTGGGATCTCGGATTGCTGGATCGAAGAGCTACCCATGCGACTGCAATGACACACTATTGGGGTTCCTAACCACTAGATGTGGTTACTACGTAGGATAGCTAGATCTATAGCGTGTTACCACAATCACCACTAGTTTACTTGTGACATTTTGCATACATTTTGACGTCAAATGACCAATGTGTATTGGGCACAAATTTTTGTAAAAACATATAACTATCTATCTATATGATTTCAATGTTTTCCTATGTTTATTGTTGAATCCTATTCGCTGATGCGAATGTTTTCTTTACATATGTTGCAAATTCCTGTCTAAAACTTGATTAGATAATGTATCAATCAATGTGTTCAAATTTCTGGAAATGTGTTGATATTGAATAAAATCAAAGTGTCTTTCCAAAAGTTGAACTCTTAGGAACAATCTATGCAATGTTGGATTTCTAATAGTATAAACACTAGTAAGTTGTAATACCACAAATTGTGAGTCTAACCTTATGGTGATACGGTTAATACCAAATGAATGGCATCAAAGATAAGTTCGATCAACGCGTTATACTTATCGATATTTTTCGTCGATCTACCAATATAAATCCCTTGAAAACTCACTAACTCGCCATTCAGAGCGAAAATGGCCCACGCCGCAGAGGATAGATTCTACGTACTATGACTAGCACCATCAGCATATCCAACAAAGGGTTCTGAAGATTCAGACATCTGTGATGAAATGTAAAGTGGATTACTAACGTCAAGAAAAATCTAAAAACAAATTAAGATAGTGAATTCAAATCAACAACATATATGTACAATATAATACAAAAAATTACTACGCTCATGATTAAGCATAGTAACATTTCAAATACAACTCACTTCTAGGCTGCGCCAATGAAATTCCATCGTAATCAACCAACTCATAGGCGCCATTAGCAAGAATTATTTTGAAAATATAGGGGCCATGCCATAATGGCTCAAAATTTCCTATACCTATTACATCAGCTTCTTGATCGTAAAGAAGGACCAAGTCACCCTCTGAGAAAATGCAAGGCTGGACATTTTTGTCGTATTGCACCTTTATTCGTCTCTTATGCACTTCATTAGCCAATTGGGCTTCACGACGCGTTTCATCAAGATGGATGAGGTTAAGGAGACGTGCTTCTTCTTTTGAGGTGTCGGGTAACAAGTGGATTGCGAGTTTCAATGATGGTATTTTACATTGGATTGGTAAGATAACTTCTAGACCATACACCAATTGAAAAGGAGTAAATCCAGTCACATTTCTCACCGAGGTTCGATACTCCCACAAGTCAGAGTATAGGATCAAATACCAATTTATTTTACAAACTCCTATCATTCATTGAAGCATATGTTTAAGAATCTTGTTGATAGCTTTAACTTGTCCATTTGATTGTGGATAATAAGGAGTAGAATTATCATGCGACAATCCTAATTTGGCAGTTAATTTAGTCATCATGTGATTTCGAAAATGCTTCCCAAGATCTGTTACTATAGCCTATGGGACCCCAAACCATGCGATAACATGATTAAAGAAAAACAATGCAACTATTTGTCCTGTGTTGTTGAATGTAGGCATCGCTTCGACCCATTTGGTAAAATAGTCGACTGCGACAATAATATAACCATACCCCCCCCGATGAATGAGGGTTATAGGTCATGAAGTCAATACCCCATTTCGAAAATGGTTCCACAGAGACAAAATGATGCATTGGCGCTGGTGGTTTGCGGATTTTCCGATAAAAAATCTAGCACGCATGACAACTTCTGACCGCGAGGATGTAATCTGGAAAAATTGTAGGCCAAAAGTAACCAGCGTGGAGTATCTTATACGTGGTAGCATATCTAGTTAAATGTCCACCACAAGCCCCAACATGAAAATCATTTAACCCTTTTTCGGCCTCCTCATGAGTGAGACACCTCCTTAAAATGGTATCAACACCACAATGATAAAGTGTATCACCGAAAATCAGATAATTTTTGGCTTGGTATCGAATATGTCACTGTTCAGAGCGAGAGGTATTAGGTCGAAAAGTTTGAGTTTGGAGATAAATGATGAAATCCCCATACCAAGGATTAGATTATCCGATCAGAAATAGAGACTCGTTAGGAATTGATGGTTACGACGTAGTTGCAGTACTATCAGAGGGAAGGTCACAGAGAAACTCAACCAAAAATAAAGACTTCTTTGACTTGGATTTGATGAATTCCAAATCAAATTCCTTCAAAATGACAATCCATTTTTAATATTTCCCCCCCAACAATTGACGTGATAAGATATAAGTCATGGGGTTGCAATCCGAAACGATAGTGGTTTTTCAGAGTAGGATATAATGGCGAAATCTTTGGACAAATTGAATAGTTTCCAAGGCATGCTTTTCTACGTATGAATACTTAACTTCCGTATGATTGAGATTACGACTCAAATAATAGATCGGATGTTCAATTCCATCTTCTTCTTGGACCAATACCATAGAAATGGTCATTTCAGCCACAAAAATATATAGGAAATAATAATTTTGTTAATTAGGGGGATACATTAATGACGCTCGGACAAGAGTATCCTTAACAACATCAAAAGAAGCTTGTGCAACTTGGTCCCAATGGAAGGGAACCCCCTTTTTCAAGAGTTGAGTAAATCCTTTAGCCATTTCGACGTAGTTTGGAATGGACCTTCTTAGGAAGTTAGCCTTTCCTTGAAGTTTCTATATCTGAAGTCAGTTTGATGGCACAGAAAAATTAAGAATGGCCTAAACCTTCAATGGGTCGATTCGAATTCCTTCTTTTGAGACTACGAATCCAAGAAAATGACCGGAACCAACACAAAAAAAACATTTATGTGGATTGAGGCATATTTTGTAGTGTCAGCAGTGTAAGAAAGTGGCTCTCAAATGCATCGGGTGATCAGTCTGATTTCGTGAATGCGCTGGTAAATTGTCTAGATAAGGTTGAACAATGTGCTTGATGTCATTGAAAGCATTGTCGATTTCTCTCTGAAAATTTTCCCCAACGTTCTTTAAACCAAACGGTATTTTACTATAAGCGAATATGCCCCAGGGACAGATGAATGTTGTCTTATGTTGATCCTCTGGGCGGATATTGATTTGATTGTAGCCGGAAAATCCATCCATGAATGAAAATATTTCACATCTAGCACAATCGTCAATAAACTAGTCGATAAAAAGAGTAGGATTGTTGTCTTTTGGACAAGCAAGATTGACATCCCGATAATCGACGCACACTCTAATGGTTCCTTTCTTTTTCATGAAAAGAACGATATTGGAAACCCACTCAATTAGCGAAACAAGGTATATGAAACCAGCACGCAAAAGTTTTTCAACTTCTACTTTGATGGCAGCGGCTTTCTTCGAATGAATAGGACGAAGCCGTTGATGCACCGGTTTGACACCAGGATACATATTAATAGTGTGTTCAACAATACTAGTATCTATGCCTGACATTTCCTCGTAAGACCAAGAAAATACATCATGCAATTCATGAAATAGAGAATGATATGATTCGAGTTCTGATGGAGAGCAAGATACACCGACATGAATATTTTATACAATGCCAGGTTTGGTCGAATATCGATAGAAATGGTTTCTTCAATATTTGACAGATTTCGAATGGAATCGATTGCATTAATGGGTAAGGAATTCGAAAATAATTTTTTTATTGATGGGTGATATAGTTCACTAAGATAGTTTTCTTCATAATCAGGAAGATGGGAAAGATGATGATAATCTTCCCATGGTTCTCCGTCTGACATCATGGCTTCCAAAATATTCTCATCTGTCAAGAAAATTGAGGAAAAAGGATCAGAGGGAGTACCAAAATCTAAGGAACGATCAACCCAAACACTCGGCGATGCTGATTTCAGATTTGCTGCCCAAGCTAGATAGATTGATTTCTATGCTAGCTCAATAGGGCTGGGCGGCAGAAATTCATCCAACATAGTAATTTTAGAATCACCGGTACTCTTCCTTAAGCTAGATAGAGTGGAAGAGGTCATGTAGAAGGTATCTATTCTTGCAATTTCTGCCGACGTCGTAGGCGGCAGTAATGCAAAGGTTCCCATGAGAGTGGAATCCTTTAAGAGTCCTACACCAATGTTTTGAAGTTCTAGTTGGGGTATGTGAACGAACAGAACGCTTCCAATTACCTGTGAAGCAGAGGCAAAGAAGGATAGTTGATTAATGACTATGATAGTACCTTTATGTGGAAAGGCAATAATTCTAAAATATGTAGAAATAATTGCAGTCATTGCATATACCCATGGCATTCCAAGTAGAATATTATAGTCAAGGGGTCCGTCAACAACCTCGACATCAACATTCATTGTTTTTTCCCCTAGTTCAACATGCAGGTTGTTAATAATACCACAAGGTTTATATATACGTCCATAAAATGCCTTCAACGTTGTTGATGATTGTGATAAGTGCGGAGAGCCAAGGGAATTTCCAAAAATTTAGAGATATAATGCATGTAGATGCTCCCTCATCAATAATAGTACGATGAACAAGGTGATTGAGAACATTTATTTGGATGGAGAATGCCAATTCTGCTTGTAGTTGTGACACATAGCCTGTATGATTAAAGACGACAAGATTAGAATCAGGTGGATCATTTCCACCAATAGCTGAAAATAAAGCTTGTTTTTGGGAGGGAAAATTTTGTAATACCTCAAGAGCAGACATAGCTGAAGGGGATTGAGCCAAATCTTCAACTATATTATAATTTTGAGTAGCTCTTTCTCGAGGATTATATGTCTATCTGTGAATTAATCCCTTTGGTGGCTTGATTGTCAATTCAGAAATAGTAGTAGGTGGTACTGATTCCGTAGACGGATTCGTTATCGAGGTAGTAGGTTGATCAGTGGCCTGACTACCATAATCTTTATTACACGTTGACACCAAAATATCTATTGAAGGTTTTGTGATAGATAACATTAACACTTGGGAACTAAGAGTTGGATCCATAGCAACCATGTTTGTGTCCGGATTTGGAAGTCTTGATGATTTTTGAGACTTCAGCGCGGTGAGGAAAATCCCTAACAAAGTGTTCCTCATTATATATTATGCATGGATAACAAGGTTTCCTAGGTCCAGATGACTAATCAGATGATCTTTCCTGCGGGATAGAAGTTTGCTTTTTCTTAGATTTCCAATTTTTCTTGCTTTCGAGTTGCTTGTCACTTTTTCCCTTGTCAAATGACACGACATTAATTTCGGAAGAAGGTACAGAATCAGATGCGGTAGTGTGATGTGTGCTTGCAGTGCCAATCATGCCGTCTCTGGCACGAGATTCCTTAAATTGAGGAGGAACAGTAAAATTAGTTCTCGGTGCCTTAGGAGTTTTTCATAGAGCATGCCAGACTGAGTGAAAATCAAGTCTAAATATTGGGCATGAGCGATAAATTGCTCTTCTGTGACGGTGCCACCCTTAGCCACATCCTTAGTTATAGATGGTAACAGGTAATTAATGAACCATTCAACAAGGAGTTGATTCAGAACAAATGTCTTAACCATTCTACGATGACGACACCACTCATGAATATGATTAGAAATGTGAGTAGCATTAGTCTATTTGAAATTGGTCAAGAGTTCCGTTCCAGTTTCATATCAGATGGGGAACTGGAAATGAGTCAGAAATACAGTAGCTAGGGCAGTGAAATTTTCAAAAGAAGCTCTAGGTAACTCAATATACCATTTTGCAGCTGAACCTGTGAGCATACACTGGAAAAGACGTAGTCGAATAGAATCATCATTCAGAGATTTTGATGAACACCATAAATTATAAGTCATGACATGAGTCGACGGATTTTCTTCAGGGTTTCCATTGAACTTAGGAATATCCGAGGGTAAATTGTGAGGTATCACCATCCACCAAGGAGCATAATTAATTGGATCATTAGTTAGCCGATTTAAATCTGGTAACTCTAAAGTTGCAACAAAGGGAAACTATCTATTAAGGTTAGGTTGAGCATAGCTAGGGTAAGATGGAATTGCTTGAGCAACAAGCCTTTGAGCACCAGCATAAGGAATCTGCTGCTGGTAACCCAGATAGGGGTTGTTTTGAAAAGAAAATGCTTAAGCATTATGTTGACCAAAACCTGGATATGATACTTGTTGAAATGAAGTTTGAGGCATTTGTGTCTGTGGTTGCCAAGGGGTATGTCCACCAATGTTATAACCCAAATTAGGATAACTTGGATTCGGTTGATAAGTATAACCAGTTTGCAGTTGTGACATCCCATAAAATGGTAAACCAACTTGTGAATAAATGATTCTGGATATAGGTTGTTGTAAATTAACTAAAGGATTTGGAGTCTGTGGACCCAAAATTTGAGGATTTTGAGTTGAAGGACCCGTTTGATAAGGTTGTTGTATAAAATTTTGATTCTGCACCTAGGGTAAAGATGTATTGACAATTGGAAATGATGTGGGTGTAACAAGTTAAACTGGTTGATACGAGTGTACAACTGTTTGTTGTTGGATAAGCAGAGTGGGCTGCCATTGACTAACATTCATTTCGATATTAGGTTGACCAAAAAATGATGGAGTACTGCCATATTGGGTGACCAAAGGTTGCCCCCCAGCATGAGGAGGATAATAAGACAGAAAATATTGCTCTCCAAATGTTAGGAGTCCAATTAATATGGTACTTGAAGGAATAGACCCAGAAGGACCGGCTTGATAGTGCCATGAATATGTGTATAATGAATCAAGTCATTCAGTACTTACTACAGGATTACCAGTTAAAATATCGGATGATGACATTGGAAAAGTCCATGGATTCGAAGATGCACCAGAGAAAATTCCAGATAATTATTTGTAACCTGATGAGACCATAGGGCCACCATGAAAATATGACTCTGGTGAAGTTTTAAACATCGACGGGGTAGCTAGGGCAGGAACTGACGTAATTGGAACATATGGCCCAACCAAAGATGGTGGTTCAGGCATGGTTACTTGACCAAATGTATACCCTTTTGAATCGACGAGAGTTTAAATAGGGACATGATCAACAAAAGCAGATGGTGTCAATTAAGGAAAATACTCGTATAGGTAAAGGTCCTCCCCAAAATGGGTTAGAGTTAAAGGTGTCATCTTGTGGGTTTTCTTCAATCGCAATTAAACCAGGTGGAAGTATTTCACTGCCAGGCCCAAAGTATATTTCAGGTGGTTGACTGTGTGATATTAGAGATTCAATAGCTACAGAAAGTTATGGGATGACCAAGGTAGGAACAAATTCCAGTTGTACGACTTCAAGATTCAGATGTTCTGGCAAAGAAGAGACAGGATCTGGATCAATTTCTGGTTGAACAACGTTGGGTCCAGGAGGTATGGTCTCACTGATTGGATGGATTGTGACCACGGATGAGTCCGTTTCGAAAACAGTAGATGAACCAGGATGTGTAGAAGCAACTTGAGCTAACTCTGGTTTATGGGAAGATGATTTTTCACCAGAGGTACAAATTGTACTTGATTCGGCAGATCGTGATCACCTTCGCCTACCAGAATTAACTTCTGGTGGTAAAGGTGGTTTTAATGTTAGTCTACGCGAACAACGGGGGAAAGGATTTTGTTCTTCCACGATTACTAATTTATTTTAACAAAAAAAAATAAAAAAAAAATAAAAGGGTAATGCTAGGCAAAAGGGTTTACCAAGAAACTGTGAACTACAGAATACCTCCTAGCAAACCAAGAAGTACGAGCAGGCAATCTCCCCGAATGTTGTGTTTAGTGTATCACAATTTACAAGGCGGTTGACTTAGTTCAATATGGTTGGATATCACCTAAAATTTGTCCTCCCAAATATACCTGAAGGTACGTGGAGGCCCAAGTCCATATTAGCGCTTTTTGATGCGAAACTGCACAGTGAGAGCACCCCTTTATACTTATCGTACTGTAACACTGCCCAATATACCCAAAAGCATGTGGACAAGCTATGATATACTTACGTAGGTGGATTGAGGTATCGCATTTGGAATGTATTGCAGACAATTTAATGACAACTGCTATGTTTTATGACGCCAGAACATGTCTCTAACCTAGACATTCTAAATGTTATCGTTATGGTTTTAATGCTTTGTTAGGTAAATTGAGATCAATTTTATGTTGATCTTGTTTAAAAACTTGCCTTTCAAAGGTTCACCGCGATGATGTATTGGAAATTCCTAAAATGAAAACTAAGAATGATAAGAAATCTTTCACTTTTAGTTTTTCAATGAAAATCCTAGCTACTAGAGAGAAAGAGCAAACAATTTGCGAGCAAAAAAATCAACGAACACAAACTAATTACAGATTTGCTAATTGTTGCTTTTGCAAAAACACACAAAACACTACATGCAAATGCATATTTTTCTTTTCAGTTCCTTTAATGTTATGAATGCAGAAAAGAAACCAAGTGCACTAAATCAATAAAAACAAATGCCTTTTAATTTTGAGAAATGAGGAATATAAACAACAATTTCTCTTTTGAAGGAAAAATGAGGAATGAAACAACAATTTCTCCTATCAGGAAATGACGAATTTATGAAAATTTCCTTTTTCAAAAGCAAATGGATCTAATGCGACAATAAAAATACTTTGAAATTAATTTGTCAATGATAAAGAAAAGTGCTTTAACCAAACATTGAACAAATTTTCTTTTAAAGGAGGAAGACGTAGATAAGTTCACTGGTCAATATGAGGCTTAGGCTTTTCAAAACACAACAAAAAATAAACTGAAACAAATTGCAAAGGAAAATTCAAGGGAATTTGGATGGTTTCAGGAAGCAACACAGTCTCTAAAGAGAGACAGTGCTTTGCAAAGCAGGCCTGAAAGGGAGACAATGCTCTTAAAAGCACTATGTCCTGTCCAAGAGTGCGTTGGGCGCAGTGTAAAAGGAAAAATACAGCTGTTTAACACACTTCTTTTGCAAATTTGGATCTTAAAAATCATAATCTTTGTGAGTAACAACTACTGGGTGAATAAACAGAGAAAATCAGAGGCTAAAACACCTAGGATAAAGAGTAATCTCCCCAGTGGAGTCACCAATTTGTTATGTGGAAGTATTAATTACGGATAAATCATTCTTCCCTAGACAGGTGCTGATCTAGAAAAATAGGTCAAAGACTTTACGACTATCTTTCCTAACTGTAAACAGACACACAGAATGAAATAAAAAAATTACTTGGGATCCAAGCACTTCCAAAGTCTCCTTCTTTCGCTTTTGTTGTAGCTTCAAATTGCAGCCAGCTGTGCAAAATATTTCATGCAAGAATGAACACTAAACAACAAGAGATAGAAATAATACAGATGTCTATTCAAGTTATTTAGCTAAATCAATAAAACATAAACCATATACATCAACTAAGAAATCATGATATTGAAAATCAAAGCTTATACAAATTTAAATAGGGAAAAATAAGTAGTAATCTTTATTGATGATAGAAGGGGAGGTTACAACCCAGTGATTAATTTAGTGTCACCATCTCCAACAACATCCCAGCCTCATCACAATGCAGATATCTCCATCAATATGTCACTCAATTCAATCTCCTCAATTTAAATTCCACCAACACAAATTCTTCCTCCTCAAACACTAAGATCTGTGCTCAATTTATAGAGGCGCTGAAGGTAGTTTTACAATCAATGAATTTCAAATAATAGGCAAGACATGTTCCCAATCTTGTAGATGTAGATTGGACACATGGATTCAAAGTTTGACACATGTGAACTCTTCTAGAAGGCACTGGCCAAATGGATATTGTGTAATAGTGAGAATTTCACTCCCAATGTGACCAACGCACCCATGGATGTCGGGAAGTGCTTTGCAGAGTAGCCTTGCATGGGGCTACCTTCATATGAAACACACTTAGTCCCTTTAGAGGCAGCGTTGGTGAGCTCTCATATGATATATTATAAACTTCAAACTTTGGAAACCTTTGCAAATGAAAGTCTTTGATTGATTGGTCTTGTTTTTTGTCTGAGGGCATGTAGCAACTAAAATTTTAGTGGATGATAGACCCTATACATTGGTCCTGGAGATGATGGCCAGTTAACCAGGTCATTGGGAATGATGCCCAAATTGACCTATAATAGGTGTGTGTGATCCCTACTCTTGCAATAGGTGGGGTATCTCCCCTATTGTCACCCATACGGTGTGTGTGATGCTTTTCCATTTTGACAAGTCAGGTATCTCCCCCTATCTTAGTCTATGCAGATTATACCCCAATTGGCATCATACCTACAAGCTAGGCTTGTTGGGATTGTCCCTCCGCGTGTAGCCAACAGGTTGAAGAGGCTTGGGGGTGTGTGATTTTTACCTTTTATAAGTCAGGTATCTCACCTAAGCTTATATTTTCATGTAGGTTTTCTACCACCTGACTCTTGAAGGTCATTTTTGGGAAGATTAGTGGGAAATATGATTGGTTGAGATGTGCTCCCCTATATCACCTATTGCTAGATATGGGGTTGGAGATGTTTTTATCCTCAATGAGATTCTTGGTTGAGACTAAGCTCCCTGATGTGGTTCTAGGTCCAAATGTGCTCCCCGATGATAATCTCTCTGATGTTTTCTGAGTGGTAGCGTTGGGCTCTTCATTGGCAGTGATTCCAGGTGGTAGCATTTACTCCCCGATGGATAGAGGGTGGTAGCTTAGGATCCCCTCTGATGTAAAATTCTTCTTATTTTAGGTTTGATAATGTTTATCATATGAGCAGGTACAAGAAAGAGATAAGCAGAAATAAGCAAGAGATGAGAAGAGACGAGCAATGATGATATTTAATGATGAGATACTTGAGATTAGATATGATTTGATAGCAAGATTCTTGTGATGATTACATGATGTAGTTGGAATTTTTCTCTAGCTGAGAGGGAATATTAATTTGGAAGCTCAGTGACAAATTCCAACCATGGGATGAGATTCCTCTTTTCGAGAGGACCAATTTTGACTATTGAAACACTCCATTTGGGTAAGGGAAAGTGTATTTTTGAGTTATAAGCCCACATGTGCATATTTGATCAGGTTGGGCCTAAAGAAAATTGGACACCCTTGGAAGGTTATAAATACAAGTGACCTCAACCTCATTTGGAAAATAATCTTGGATCATTCTTCTATTTTTTATCTTTCTTGTTTTTGGCTCGCACAGGTCTGAGGAAGGTCCGCAGAGGAATAGGTTCGCATGAAGGTGAAATTACAGGGTCTGAAGCTCACAAATCTGTTTTTAGGGTTTTGGGTCTCAGCCACAAGCATGCCATGGAGAAATTTTGACTACATTCATAGGAATGCAATGGATAAATTTTTACCGAAGCCTTTCAACTGCATGCATGAAAAATATTCTCTGCGATTGGACCCTAAAGGTTAAATTTTTAGTTGAATGAAGTTTTCGCCTGTTCACCATAATGTTTGGAAGTTGACCATAGAGAGTGACATTTCATTATTTTGTTGGATAGTTGTGTGGATGAAGATATGGATCATTGTACTCTCTTAAGTACTATTGACTACATATAAGGGTAAGTGGATGGAGCCAAAGCTTGTTTCCCTCTAGAGGAAACTTCTTGATCTTCCCATGCTTTGCGCATATGAGGGAGAAAGGGGACAATCATGAGTATAATATCCATAGGTATCAAAACAAGAAGAAGTTTTGTTTGTTTGAAGGGCCTTTTTCTACTTGGGATGTCCACCCTATTGCTAAATTAAAATATTAGATTGTTCACCCTAATTGGGATTAGGCTGATGACCTTGGTTGCCTTGGTTTTCCATAAGATGGATGGTTTTTTTTTCCTTTCCCATTATTCTTAATCATGGGGTTAGGGGAGGGGAAACATTCTACTGAGCATATACCTTCCCCTAAGGGGGTGGTAGTTGCTGTAATAGAGGGGGTTGAGGCATGGGAGGTTGGGGTGTTGGTGCCATTAGAGATAAAGCACTAGGAGGTGCATATGGATAATATGGATTTGAGGTAACATTTTTTATAACTAGGTTGAGTAGCAGTTGACCCTGGAATTGAAAAAAGTAGATGGTAAAATGCATAATATATACTCATTCCCTGTAGGAGTTAACTTACGAAGGATCATGGGGGAGGGTAACCGTAGGTGGAACTAGGCCCCCACTAAGGTTGGCCATAACCCATGGATCATTGTAGATATGGGGAAGGTTAAGGGAAAGATACTAACCCAATAACAATATCAGAAACATGATATTCCCTTGGTGCACAAGAAGCACCAAGCTTAGGAAGGTCAGGGTGGATAGTGTAGAAATAACTAGGTTGGGCATATATCATATCAAACTTCAAAGCTATATGGATGGCTTATTCCTTAGTTTGAGGGAAATGGGATGCAATATCTTTACCAATGGGAGAAAGGAGGGATCAAAAGAACCAATCCATGTAAATGTTGTCTTTGAATTTCAAAACTTTGCATAAGCTCCACCTTCTACACCATTCCTGGACATGATAAAAAAGGTGGGTGGAAATTTTTTGATGGAATGAGGCCAAAATATTAGGACTAGTATCATTGGAAGTAAGATAAGAAGGCATTGAAAGGGTCACAAACATCGATTAAGATGCATGAGGTTGGTATCCATACCATTTTTCAATAGTGTTGGTGAGGGTGCTTTGAAATAGGCGTAGTCAAATGGAATCCTTTGTAATAGAGTTAGAGGAACACCAGATGTGAAACAAGTGAACATGGTTGGCCTTATCCTCTCCATAGTTACCTTCGAATTGGGTAGATCGAATGGGAGCTTGGTTGGCATAGGTGGCCAATTCAGGTTGTGGTGAAGAGGATCATTAATAAGCTAGTTCAAATTAGGAAGACTTAAATAGATCATATAAGGAAGCAATGGTTGAATAACAACCATTCCTTTTGAAGTTCCAATGTTACCTCAAGGAGCATCATTACCACCAGAATTTATGCCACTATTGGTGCCCACATTGGGATTGGAAATACCACTAGTGTCAACAACTAACATGGTAGTATCTCAAGGCTGAGAGGACTTGGAATCATAATATGAATTGGATAAATTAGAATGACTAGAGACTGAGGATGGACTAGGGAGGGGGGCCTTGACTCATCGATCAGGTGTTAATGGATGTCGTAATGGGAATTGAGGGTGAAGACCGCAAATTCTCCACGACAAATACCTAGGGGAAGTAATGATTTGAGGACAAATGAAACACTAAAGGATAAAGAAAAAGGTCGAAGAAAAAAAACAACAAAGAGAAAGAAAACATTGAGTGCAGTGGTGCAAAGTGCAAACTAAAAAATATGTAATGTTATTTTAATTCAAACATTCTCATCCTATAAATATAAAAATGAATCTTATCTTAAAGGTTAGCTACACCTCAAAAAATTCCTAGTGTTATGTTTCTGATGGCCTTCCAAACAACTTATTACTTATGGGACCTAATATCTACAAGCAGAGACATCAAGTGAAAGTTAGGGTAAGAGGGATGGTTTATTCCCAAAACCATGCCTATAGGGTGTTTATCCTATGAATATTAACTAAGGTTACCTACATCTAATGGGGGGAATACAATCTCAACTTCTAGGTGTCAGCTTTTGACCCGAATTCCCGACAATGAAGTGGGAAGCTCCAAGGAGAACCATCAGTATCCTCAGCCTAAGCCTTACCCCATCAAATGGGTTTTTATCTCACATGGGTTTTGGATATTGTATTATGGAGGATTTTAAGCTCACTAATTGGACAACCACTATGTATTAATGTATGTGATTGGTGGGAATTATTGGGATTCCTACCCAACCAACCCTACCCTAGCTAAAATATTTTTTTCCCAAGTGCCCAAATGGGCTTAAATCTATGTGTTTTGAGATTAAGTGTTTTTTTTTTAAATGAATTTTCCACTTGGAGGTTCTAACCAAGTGATAATTTTACTAGGGTGTGTAATTTGTGTGAAAATATGTGATGTGTCACTGGTTTTGCTTGTAACATAAATTGTGTTACTGAAAAGTAGATTGCAAAAATGAAAATTGAACTGAAACGAAAAGAAAAGTAAAAAAATTCAAGCACACGTTACTTCACACCTAAGGAAGCCTAAGGAAAATACAAAAAGAGGAAAAGAAGGTTTTAGTGTCCAATATTCAGCGATCAATATGTACTCTTTCAAAATTTTCTAGTAGTGGTCGTAAGTCAAAATTTTGCATTTCCAAGTCAGTTTTCAAATAAAATTTTGATCACTCGATATGTATAGGTATTTAAAAGCTACTCCCTTTAGTTTATTCATGGTTATTTTAATTTCATGGGTCATGTCCTTCTTTTTCATCTAGATTCTCAGGTCAAGTCACTATGTTTTCACCTAGGTCAGTGTCTTGGTGTCTTTCATTTCGCCACCATAAAGGTGAAAAATCTGTCATAAAAAAAGGCAAAAAGAAGAGTCATTCACTTCCACCATACAAAGTCATCTTTAAAAGGGAGTTATATTAGGTAGGAATAAAAAAAAAAAGAAAACTTGTCTTCTTTCAAAAGCTTGTTTCATTGTTCAAATGATTCAAAAAGAAAATTGTTCCTAAAAAATGCCATGTTTTCACTAAATGAAAAAAAAATGTGTTTTTATTGATGTTATAAAAGGGAAAAAAATATTTATTTTTATCTTCCCTTGCTCGATAAAGTGCATCTATCACCTTAAAAATACCTTATCATTTCCCAAGGTGGAAGAAAACTAGAAGAATTTTCAAGAAAATCCAATCTGCTACGCTTTTGGAGGCTCCCTGACATTTCTGAAGGAGTTGTGCGATGTTTTTGAGGCAACACGACACTTTTGGATATTGGTGCTATGTTTTTGGGTAGTGCTACATTTATATAAAAGAGTGCTATGCTTTTGCACATCAACCTCCAAATGAACTTCTCAAACTTCAAAATCACTATGCAAACCTCATGTGGCCTCCTACACAGTAAGTGGACACTTCCAAAGCCTTCTTCAAGTCAATTCATAAGTATATGAGTATTTTTTTATAATTAGGTTTTTGATCTCCTCCAGTCTAGGGTTTCTCCTTCCTTGATTGGTTTTAATCATTGGAGACCATTTTTCCAACCATATAAACCTTCACACATCCTTCACCAACCCTACCCTAAACAACCCCTACCACTCACATGCGTCCTTACCATTTTTCCATCAAAACCCTAAGTCCCCTCTTCACTTTCATAAGAAAACTAGAAAATCTCAATGTTTTCCTATTTTGACCCACTTCCCCATACGCATTTCAAGTAATTCCACCTGTATTTGTAAGCTAACACATTACCTTATTGCCTCACTTTTTTGGGGAATTTTCCTCAACCCCATAATACCTCATCACAACCCCTAAACCTACCCTATCCATATCCCCTGTTTTTCCCAAATTCAGCACCCCTACCCACTCATTTCGTCTAGGAGGGTTTGATTGTGCTAACAACCTCTATGGAGACTGAAAAGAAAGCTCACGAAGGAGGTCAGCACTTTAGATTTGAGCCATCCACATTGCAAAAAATTAATGCCTCCCCATATGCCAAGAGATGTTTTGAAAACACTAGATGTCTGAGATTTTGTGAGAAGATCATGGAGGTAGGATGCCATGCCCCATTGACTACCCTTTTTTCCATAAATTTTAGTAGAGACAATGCAACCATTGCATGAATTGAATTCACTCTATTAGCAGAGGCCATCACTTCAGTAACATGGATTCCAAATGAAGGAGAAGTTGGGTTCAAGGGCATTGAATTGGACCTTGAAAACTACCCAATGTTCCTAAAAACTCATTGTAGAGATGAAACTAAACATGGTTTCCATTTCAGGCATCTACTTGATAAGTATGCCCCATTAATGAAGCTCATCATGAAGTATTTTAAATGCAAGGGAAGATTTTAAATATTGTACCAATATCATATCAGGTTGCTTATGCACTTTACAACTACCAAATCTCTCAATTTTTCAAACTATCTATTCAGGAGTTTGGTCAAGATGGAAGAAAAATTACAAAGCTAAGGTAGAAATCCTCATCCCAGTATATTTCACCATGGTTTCGTTAAGATGATTGTTACGCACCAGCTCTCATAAAACAACATGACCTAGGAAGTTTTCATGGAGAAAGTAGTATCAGCGCCTGCTACTAGTCTACCCATAGTTCACACCACAACATCATTACAACCAAAGGAGGTTGACTCTTCTAGCAGGAAGGCTCAAATTTCAAAAGCACCTAGGGTTGAGATCACTCAAACCTATGATAAGGGAAAGATAATGGTTTTTTCTCCCAAGACCATAAGAGGTGTATTGGCACCTAAAACTACACATGAGCAATGACAAACAATGGATCAACCACCAAGCCATGATGGTGAGTCACCATTGTAGCACCATTATGAACAAGTGCCTCTAGAAGTTGACATGGCATATAAGGTGAAGGATAATTTATTTGAGGAAATCATAAAGGAGAAATATGAAAAAATAACAGAGTTGAGGGAGGTTTTCTAAATTGCAAATTCTCAAATTACATTCCGACATCAAGAGAATTTTCAGCTAAAGGTGAAACTTCTCCTCCAATACAAGCCAAAGGTACATGTTGACAAAGATAAAGGCAAGGGAAAATATATAGTATATTATGATCAGTTGGAGGATGCATGGGTTGGAACAAAAATAAGAAGACCAAGGAAAAGAGGCCTCAAGAAGGCGCTTTAGAGAGAAAGAGAATCAACAGCTCCTAAATCAGGTTGGCAGACTTTTGATGAGGAATATTCTTGATGAAATCAATCAAGATAGAGAGTATTGGCTTGATAGGGTTAATGGTAACCTTGAGAAGCTTCTGAGGAAATCTAAAAATAAAAATAATCTCTAGAGATATATGGCCAATCATTATTGCGCCAGGAACAAAATTTCACAAATCAAGCTAAAATAAGTGAAAAAGAAGCTTAAAGAGGATCAAATGAAGCTCAAGGAGAAAGAAAACTTAGACCTCCTTTTTGAGGCATCCATGGTTGTTTAACCCATCCTCCACAGGTGTTATAGAATAAATTTTGGTCAATTTTGAGTACTTTTTGTATTTTTGCACAAAATTTGGAAATTTTGCCTCCACAGAAGTGTCACATTGAGGCGCGACGTTTTCTCTCAGAGCCTACAAATAAAGATTTTATTACATGGATGTGTGCATATTAATGATTACATGCCATATCTGGAGTTGGTTTTCCATGAAAAGCTCTGGTTTTGAAGAAAAATGCAAAAAATGCCTGATTTCTATGCCTTTGCCACTATTTTGGAGCAAGCGCGGTGCTTCTGGAATAAGGTTTGGAAAAACCACATTTGGAGGCCTTCCTATGGTTTTTTTCCAAAAATTCAGTGTGTTCTGGAAACTAGACTCACAGGGCTACTCAGCACAACTTTCAGATTTGCATTTGAATGTTCCTAAGTGAGTCAAAGTCAGCCCTGAACTGGCATGATGCTTCAAAAAAACTGGTGCGATGCTTTAGCAAAACTGGCGTGACATTTTTGCTGTAGGCGTGGTGTTTTTGGATAGGATTCCTTTCAGACAGTTGCCTTGCCCCAAAAACTCTAGAAATTCAATGCTAGTTATTCCATGAGGTAAAAATTGATGTGTTTGAGTTTTTATTTCCTTTATGATGAGGAACCATATAATTTAATGGAGGAGACACACACTCCTAGTCTTTAGCTAAATTTTAGGGATAAGTTTCTAACTTCCCTATATTCTAGGAAGTGACTCATCTAATGTAATTATGATGCTTTTTGGATAGGATTTCGACCCTATGAGGTGTCATGAACTATTTTTATATAATTAGTCCACCTCAAGTATTTTTAGAGGTTGGATAGTTTTTATTTGCAATGGAGCTATTGTACAAGTTTTTGCTAATGAAATCAAGGACAATGTTGTAGAGATAGTGTTGAGACTCCTGTGGTATGCCTTTGAGCATTTTTTTTCTATGTAAAATCATGATGTTGAATGTGATTTTACTCATATTTCACATATATGCTTATTTATTCTGAGTATTATAAGTTTATTGACAGAAATCATGCTTTCCATGCTCTATTTTCTATAATATTTTCATGAAATTGTCTTTGTTCTTCTGATGAATGCATTCAGTTTATTGCTCATTATAACTCCCTGTCAATTCAATCTATACAAAATGAAAAATTAATCATGCTTCCTATCTTACCTATATGGCCCCACCCTTACCTCTACAACTAAGCTTTTGAATTCAGACCAAAACCTTAGACCTAGTTTCCTAACTGTCATTCCTATCTAGCAAAACTCCAAAGAAACAAAAAACCCCAATCTATTGAGCATCATAAATATACTAAAACAATAAATCCAGTCATCCTTTTGGATGCTAAGTGACATTGAGAGAGCCCTCGTTGGTCTTGGTAGGGCTATCTACTTGACCTAAAGTGTTGGGGCCCTTGTTTTGAAATTAAACAGTTTTGCGTTGTAGAGAACAGGTGGCAGAGCACAACCATGGTAGACAGAGATCTATCATGGTTGTGAATAACTAAAGAGAAGGTGGCGCGGAAGTTGCGGAAGTAAATACAAATGGAAAAGAGAAGCGACAGAAGACAATCAGTGGGATTCCCAGCAATCAAGGAAAGTAGCAAATAGCCAAGCGGAAAATAAGGAAGGACTGTTAGTTGCACCAGCGATGGAACAAATAGGCAGCTGGTAAGCGGAAAAGGGAGGTTGGCTCAGTAGAGATGAGGGAGTAGGAGCCGTAGGAGAGCTCTGTTCATGTTGTTCTGTTCTCTCTTTGTCATTATTCTGTTCTGCATCTTGTAATGCGATTGTAATCAGTTCTTCCAGGCACGCTCTGAGGAGTGATGTAATTGTCTTTGACTGTTAATACAACACTTTCTAATATAAGGCTGCTGTTCTAAGTTTTGTCTTGTGTTATGGTTTAGTGGGACATGCAGCTATTTTGAATTTTTGGTTATCATTCTGATCAAGTTCATGAGTATTGTTATCTATCTTGTATTTAAACTTATTCGAAGTACTTGAGTTCTGGATGGTTTGTGCATTTGCCACACTTGATTGATACCTGATCCAATCCCAGCCTTAGTAAGGTCGTGACATGCCTCGGGTGAGACTCTCTATTCCTCGGAGCAGGGTGAAAATGTCGACGTTGTGCTAGACTACTGCGGTAACCCTTGTTGGCCACCTTCCTGAACCTGGGTCTTCCCCTGAGACCTCTTTTCTTGCCAGCAAATGGTTCCATTGCTAGGACGTGAAATCTCATTCTGGAGTTAGATCATGGTATCACGGATCTTTGAAAAAGAAATACAAAAGTGGTGGGATGACCATATAGACCAGTTCATCGCTCAGCAAGAGAAAGTGAGGCAAAAAAAAGAGAAGACTGTTAAGAACCTGTTGTGACTAGCAACAACCCCCCTTTTATTTATTATTAGTAATAATACTAAATAAATGAGGACCCTTAGTTAAAAAATCCAAAAAATCAATTAGGATTTGTTTGCCTTTTCAAATAAAACTTTCTATCATAAACCTATAGAAATCCCTTAGAAAGAATATTTAGAAACACTTAAGTTTATGATAGATTATAATAAAATTACTCTTTAAACAAGATAGCGCATCCATAACAAAATGGTATGTATTAAACACATTGATCGCAGATCGCATAGCGCAGAAACCAGAAATAATTAATGAATATCTTTTGCGCTTTTGCGATATTGCGCTTTTGCGATATTGCGATATGCGCTTTTGAGCTATTGCGCAATTTCCGCTTTTGCGCTATTTTTATGACTGCGATGACTTCATTTTGCGATATTGCGACATTGCGATATTGTGATATTGCGCAGCAAATCGCAGATCGCAATGTCGCAGATTCATATAGGCGCGCTATCCCAAGGAAATCTTCCCATATGTCAAATCCGTTATGCGCTTTAATGATTATATTAAATGATTGGATTGATTATTAATGTGAAATGAGATTGTGTTTAGATTGAAAGTCGTTTCACAATTTAAATATTATATTTCATCCGCTTTCACATTCAAAACAGTCTCATCACCTTTCTTATATCATTACTCTCATTTATTCGTAAAACGCAGGCACGAAGGAGCAAACAACTATACAAAGCTTCCGCTAAACACTATGGGTAAGAAGGAGAAGAGCTCAAATTCTGAAAACAAAGAGATGGCTTCGCTATATGCAGACACCGCCTGTAACAAGGATGCCAGTATATCCACTTGGGAGGGAATGTATAATCTGTTAGAAGATGAAAACCCTGTGGTGATAAAAGTTGCAGCTACAGCAGGTTCAAAGAATACGTCTGAAGAAACCCTTAGAGACTTGGCTTGCTCATTTCTGCATAGAATAGCAGCAAGGCCAAGGATTCTCCCATATACAGACATGGTGAGATGGGTGCTGGATAGCACAGATATTTCCGACAGACAATTCAGAACTCCATCTGAAGAGCTAATCGGGTCATTCACCATAGAAGATCTGAGATTAATGTATAAGCTGCCAGAACCTCGGGCGACTTTCAACAAGCAATTTATGGAAGATTTTGCCAAAGAACACTCAAATTTGGCAGAATGCACAAAGGAGTGGACCAAAAGAAGTGAACCATTGAAGAAAAACAAACAAGGTATGTACAACACGGGTTCACTTACCTCTCCTTATTGTTTTACTGCTGCCATGTTATGTAGGCTTTTTGGAAAGCCTGACATAAA
Organism: Pinus albicaulis; assembly: GCA_034641835.2. Classification (NCBI taxonomy): domain Eukaryota; kingdom Viridiplantae; phylum Streptophyta; class Pinopsida; order Pinales; family Pinaceae; genus Pinus; species Pinus albicaulis. The sequence continues at coordinate 170,400,173 of CM076574.1, read as the reverse complement.
TATGATCTTACCCGAATGGCTTCCTTTGTTGAATGCGGCTGTTAATTCTACAGTTGTAGATTGGGCCAAAATCCTATCTGATAATCTCACCATTGCTATTTTTCATTACCGGTCTAAACGAAATGTTTCCCAGCGGGTTTATCCGCCTTTTTATTTATCTTCTTATGTCATGGACGCCATCTGCTATGTCTCTAAATTCCCTGTGATGGGCTAGAAATGGACTATCCACGATCCTTTGCCCATTCATGTGTACCATAAAGAACTATGGGAGTCTAATTTTGTCCCCCATTTTTACCAAATTTGTCATGGAATAATGCTGCCATTGTACAAAACATTGTATAATAAGGATGCCCCAAGGTTATCCTCAGAAACAGAGGTTTATATTCTCCTCGTTGCGAGATGGTTTGGAGAAGAATTGTTCACTTATATTAGGGTTTTTGGAAGTTATGCTTCTCCCCATGTGTTACCCCTATATGTTCCAGATAGACTTGTAGCTCGGGAATTTTCTTATCAAACCTGTGGCCAGGGAGGTATAACAAAAGATTTAAGAGAGAAGAAAAAGGGAATTTGGCCACAATTTCCCATAAAATGTGGAACATTTTCACTGTTTGATATTGGTCATGCATTTCAAGAGATAGGCAACGTTACATGCTTACAGCTGTTCAAATTCTCGAGAAGGTTATTTGACCCAAATGATATTGTTAAGAATTTTACCAATGCAATCAAAGTAAGGGAATTTTCCGGGGAACAGGATCTTTTTGATGATATGTTCCAAGCAAGAAATTCATTTAAAGAGGTTTTGAATTCAGCTCAAGCGCAGCTATCTCCAGAGGATTTTCAGGAATTCAAGCTGTACAGAGAAAGAAGACTAATTCCTATTCCTTTGGATAATCTATGCTTAGAGCCCGCAAGGGAACAAACTCCTAGTGTTAGTCTTAACGACAGTTCAAGTATAGGTAAATCTAAATCAAAATCTGATAGAGATTCTGAACACTCCAACAAGTCTAAAGAAAAGGAAGATAAAATGGAAGAATCTATTAAGGATTCTGCACAATCAAAAGAACTTGCTCAACAACAAATTTTGACTTCTCAACAGACAAATCCTCCTCCAACCAATGTACAGCAACAGCCAGTCATTATTGAATTAGACAAAGAATGGGAAACCTTCAACCAGTTGATTAATGTAGAAGGACAGAATGTAAAGACCCCTCTCCAGACAACCAAAGTTTTGAGCACAGGAACAAGAAGCACAACTACAGTGACAGAGCACATACCAATCACACCCTCTTCTGAAATTGTGCTTAATGTAGAGGACATTCCTCCTCTAGATGTATTCTACAGCCAAAAATACAAAGCAGTAGTGAAGAGACAGAGGAAAAAGAGAAAATTAGAAAGTGCAATTGCTACTGAAGCAGAACAAGTAGATGTTTTGTGGAAAGATCCTGCCACAGAACCTACTCATAATCTCACTAAGTTATCTGAAATGACAGGAGCTTATGCTTCTGCAACAATTGATAAAGCATTTGAGATACAACTTTTGTTGAATGAAAAGAAGAATAGGTAAAAGCTTTGCAACAACAATTGCAACAGGTATAGGCCAATAAGGAAGCACAATTGAAACTTGAAGAGTTACAACAACAACTTCAAGAAATGCAAATAGGACATCAAAAAAGCTTGGCTGATAAAGACAAAAAAATATAGATTATCCAAGATCAACATAAAGATGATCCTAAGCTTCCAGAATTCATTTTAGAAACTATCTCTTTGAACAATCAACAACTGCAACAAGAGGAAGTTTTCTGCCAAAAATTCTTGCAATGGAATTCTTTGTGCCAAGAGAGTGATAAAATCACAAATCATGTCGTAGATTTAAGAAATGATTATGATTTGATTAATGAAAATATCAATGATTATCTGGCATGGAAAAAGACAGAAGAAGGCAGAAAAGCTGGTGCACCCATGGTTAATGAAAACCATAAAGAAATATTGTTCAATAACTGGGATGCCTGGTGAGGAGAAGGTGAAAAAGCTGACGAAGGCCAGCTACAACGACAGAAGCACTCTCATAGGATTGTGCAAATGACAAATTTCAAAGCTAACAGTTCACCAAAGCCCCATTTCGAGATGTCTCCCACGGACGCAAATCTGACGCAGCAGAATGGAGGAAAAAGGCAGAAGAAAGAGAAAAATCCATCCAAGGGCTGACAAGATTAAATTGGGACTCATACTGGATGTACTTGGTAAAGCCACACAGTCAGCACAGTGCACTCAATTGTATTATCAATGCTACAGAGAAGATTTCTCCTACACTTGCCGACTCTATCTTCTCAGGACAGTTGAATTCACAAGTCGGTCAACCGCATCTTCTTAAAAGTATGCTAGATGCCTGCAAGATCAAAGATCAAGTTCATAGTTAGATAGATTTAGTTTTAATTTCACTGTATTTTAGCCTAGGAAAAGGACGGTCATTGAACAGAATCCTTATTTTTTGTAATAAACTATTTTTAGAGTTAGTTAAGTAGTATTTAAACCTCTTAAGCACGTTTCGAGAGATCAGGATCTTAATATTTTTGACTTGGAGATTGCATTTCTGTACCCATTGTCTTATATATTTTTAAAAAGGATCACATCTGGTGATTTTCATGCGGAATTATCTTTGAAGTGTTGCATTTCTGTACCTTGGAATTTGATTTTGCATCATAGTTACTGGATAGAGTATCAAATTGCATTTGAAAGTCCTCAAGTTGAACAAGGTATTTCTATCTGTTCACTGTTGATTTCTTTTGTCTTATGATATTCGTTTTAAAATTGCTATCATTTATATGTATATTTGTTTTCACAGCGCTTCCTTTTATATATCATTTCTGAGTATAATTGAAACGTTATTTTTCATAGTTACATGTAAATGGTATACAATGATGAATGCAATATGTTAATATAACTCTGTTTAATTTCTTAAACAGAGTTATCTTTATTTGTTTCTGCATATTTCAATTTAATTAATAATACATTTTCATGGTTATTGTTGAATTGGAACAATCTTAAGTTGTATTCACATATAATTACCCGGGTGAGTGTTAGAATTTCCTTATCAGTATTTAGCTTAAATTAGATAGTTTTATTTCAGTCAATTTAGTTCCATTTCCACCCATCCAATCCAATCCATTTAGTTACAAGGAAACTGGTCCTTTAAATCCAGTCGGAGCCACCATACCAAACGGAAAAGGAGTTGTCTTAAGGTCCCGACCGGGTGGTTTTCCCCGATGTTTGAAGCAGAGATTTTCTAGGCTTCAACATTTTTGGTGCTAGAAGGAGGGCCTGAGCTATGAATGGCAAGTAAATATTTATCCACAAGCCATTCTGAGAGAAAAACACCCTCATTAACTTCTTCAATTTCTTCTGAAATTCAGAATCCAAGAGAAGAAATTGCAGAAAATATTCAGACACCCACTACCAAAATCTCAAAACATTCAGACAAACAACATCCTGAATCTCCTGAAGTTCAAGATCTAATTCATAAATTGAAAGGATTCTCATTATCTCTTGAAGAGTCTGAAATATCTGAAGGTAGTGTAAGCTCAAAATTTATTCCTTCGAAACCTCTTACTAGGTTGCAAAGTGAAAAACTTGGTATCTCTCCGAAAGAATTTCCTTTACCTAGTAAGGGCAAAACAAAAAGAATTCAATCAGAAACAGAAAATGATACGAGTTCATCATCTCATATTCAATCACCTGTTTCCAAAACCACAACTCAACAAAGTACAGTTGTTTCATCATCATCTCCACAAACATCTTCTACTCAATCCTCATCAATCTCAACATCATCTATTCCAACCACTTCTATTCAAATTCCACCAGTTTCTACTATTCCTCCAATAGTTGTCCCAATAATGGCACAGAGACCATGGTCTACTCCAGGAGCAGTCAACATGGCTGCACCTTTACATGATTTACCAGACAATCCTGGAAAATGGCTTCCAAAGTTTAGCCCAGATCTTAACATTCAGGCTGAAGAACATATCAATAACTTTATGATGGCTATTAATTTGAATGGAGTCATACACGAAGATGTTGTAGTTAGATTATTCCCATATACTCTTCAGGGAGTAGTAGGATCATGGTATTTTTCATTACCATCGGGATCTATAACAAGTTGGGACATTTTTGCAGATCATTTTTTGACCAAATTTGGAGATGATCGATCAATTGCAACTTTACTCAATGATCTCTCAAATTTGAAAATAGAACCCAAGGAACCTATAAAAGAATTCAATGCTAGATTCAAAAAACTCTTGAACAAAATTCATACAGATTCACAACCTAGTGAGCAAGTCAGAATCGAATGGTATATAACTGCCTTACCCTCAAACATAGCAATTTTCGTAGACAGAGCTGCAAAGCCTACATTAGCTGAGAATATGAAAGAAGCTATTGCAGTGGAAAAACGTATTACTTCTCTGGAAAAGAAAAATGCTATTGAGGAAAGGAAATCAAAGAAGGTCAGCTTCAAAGATGATTTAAAGAAAAAGACCAAATATCCATACGACATGGAAGGTTTACAGAAAGTTCTTAAAAGCATGTCAAATGAAATGGTTGAAATTAAAAAACAAGTGGCTGAAACTTCTTCCAAGAAACCATTCCGAAATTTCAGAAGAAACCAAGTTGAATCTAAACCTCCCAATGCAATCTCTAATGCAGAATCAGAAGAAGAGGAAGAAGAAGAAGATACATCTATAATATCAGATCAAGAAGACGAAAATGAAGAAATAGTTGAATTGAATGGAATGAGGGATTTTATTCTCCCTAATTCTGATAGTGAAGAAGCTATGCCTGTAAGTACTAGGAGTAAATCTACAGCAGAACCAGTGCAAACAGTTCCTAAAAAGAAAATTACAACTCCAAATACCAAAGACAAACCCATTGTGAAGAAAACTTCTCCATCACCTACTCAAAATCAGCCATCCTCTTCTAATCCTCTCACATCAACAGCGAAAAATTTAGTAGTGTCAGATCCTATGGAATACAACATTGTAGAAGACATGAAAAAGATCAAAGCCAACATTTCCTTACATGAACTCAGCAAACTAAAACACCAACAAAAGTTGCTATTGAAAGAATTAAATGCTACACCAATTGTTCCTTTACCAAGCGGTGTAGTTGCAAAAGCAGCAAGAGGAACTGGTAAGCCACCAGATAAAGTAGATGCTACTGATACTGTGCTCATTGGGGAAAAGTCAAATTCTCAAACTCCTCATTTTCTTTTGACTTATGAGATGTACAATAAAAATCTGCACAATTGTTTGATTGATTCTGGAGCTTCCTCCAATATAATGGCTACTTCTGTCTGTGCTAAATTGAATATTGAACCACAGAAATCAGCAGTTCATATCATTCAGTTGGATCGCTCTAAAGTCCAAGTGGTAGGAGAAATCAATTCAGTTACTATTAGATTAGCCTTAGATCCTAGGATTGTCCAAAGAATTGATATTCTGATTGCTGATATTCCTGAATTCTATGGATTAATCTTGAGCAGAGACTGGTCTGCGAAACTTAACGGTTATATTTCAATCGATTATTCACATATGTGGCTTCCCTACAAAGGAAAACCAAATCAAATCAAAATTGAACGAGAAAAACATATGATGCACACTGTCACTGAATTTGAACAACCTAATGAACCTGTAGCATTCAACAACAATATTCTTGGAGGCTATTCTGCTGAATCATTCCTTGGAAATTTCAAGGCTCCTCAATCACCGTTTTCTGTAAATACTTTTGTTTCTCAGATAGAAATTTTTTCACAATCTGATACTTCCAGAATTGTAAATATTTCTGATGTAATTGTAGATAAGCCAATAGATAAGTCTTTATTTTGGTCATTATATTTTGATGGATCGAAATCTAGTGATGGAGCTGGAGCTGGATGCATCCTAATTGATCCAAATGGGGAGAAAACCATGCTGTCATGTAGATTAGAATTTGAGTGTACTAATAATACCGCAGAATATGAAGCCTTAGTTCAAGGACTTTATAAAGCTATAGGGTTAGATGTTAAATACTTGAAAGTTTTTGGTGATTCCAAAATTGTCATTAAACAAGTTAGGAATACTATTCATTGCCTTTCAGGACATATTAAACACTATCAAACCCTAGTACAAGACCTCACCACTCATTTTTTAGCATTCAATATTTCTCCTATTCCTAGGAATCAGAATACATCAGCTGACTTGTTAGCTAATGTTGCATCTAAACTCCTACCTGCTGAAGATTACAGTCTTGATAGATTTTCTGTAGAATTGATTTTTCGTCCATCTGTCCCGGATAATGTTACAAATTGGAGAGTTTTCTATCATGATCAAAATATTCTAAATTTCATGACTTCAGAGAAATCATATGATGAGCAAATTATTGACGAAGATGATCATGATTTACAAATTGCTTCAAAAGGTAATGAAAACCCCATTCCAAAATCTGTTGTTAAATTAGAGGATTTATATGACATTACAGACAGATTCAAGAAAGTCACTAATACAAAACTTCAAAGTTCCACTTTGAAGTTTGAATTAGTAAATCTTGGTTCTGATTCTAAACCTCAAAACGTTAACTTAGGACTCAATTTAACACCGGAGGAAAGGAATGCATTCATTAAACTGCTGAACAAGTATAAAAACGTTTTTGCTTGGAATTACGATGATCTAAAAACATATGATACTTCGATTATTCAACATACAATTCCAATGCTTCCTGATATTAAACCTGTTCAACAGAAGTTGAGAAAGATTCATCCAAATCTCGAAAGTCAAATCAAATCAGAACTTAATAAACTTTTAAAAGCCAAAATCATTTTTCCGATCAGGCACTCCAATTGGGTTTCCAATATGGTACCTGTCAGGAAGAAGAATGGTGATATAAGAATCTGTATTGATTTCAGAAATTTAAACAAGGCATGTTTAAAAGACAATTTCCCATTGCCAACCATGGAACAGATACTTCAAAAGGTAGCTGGTTCTGAACTTATGTCTTTTCTTGATGGATTTTCGGGCTATAATCAAGTTTTAGTTCATCCAGATGACAGATTGAAAACAACTTTCAGAACAAAATGGGGAACTTATGCTTATCAGAAAATGCCTTTTGGTCTAATAAATGCAAGAGCAACTTTTCAAAGAGCCATGGATATAGCATTCAAAGGTCTGATCAATAAATCAGTTGTTGTTTATCTTGATGACATAACAGTATTTTCAAAAAAGAGAGCCAATCATCTACATGATTTAAAACAAATATTTGAAATATGTAGAAGGTTTGGTATCTCCTTAAATCCAAAGAAATCTTTCTTTGCTTTAGATGAGGGGAAACTCTTAGGATTTGTTGTGTCAAAATATGGTATATATATTGATCCAGATAGAGTGAAAGAAATTTCTGATATTTCTTTACCACATAACAAAAAATCCATACAATCTTTTCTTGGACGGATCAATTTTGTTAAGAGATTTATTCCTGATTTTTCTTTAATTGTTTTACCTATGCAAAATATGATCAAGAAAAATTCAATATTCAAATGGACGCATAAAGAAAAAGAAGCTTTTGATTCAATCAAACAAGCGATCATTAATGCACCAGCATTGAATACCCCGGATTTTTCTAAAGATTTTACTTTGTATACTCTGGCCACTGAAACATCCTATGCAGCCGTTTCAACACAACTCAATGATCAAGAAATCGAAGCACCAATTTCTTTCTTTAGCTCAAATCTGCAAGGAGCTGAGCTTAATTATTCCGATGTTGAAAAACAAGCCTTTGCTGTTTTTAAATCAATCAAACATTTCAGACCTTTTCTCTTGAAGACACATACAAAAATCATTGTCCCATTCTCTGCAGTGAGGCAATTATTAATTCAAAAAGAAGTAGGAGAAAAGAGAGCTAACTGGGTAACAACCTTGCAAGAATATGATATTGATATTAAACCGGCTAAGATTGTTAGAGGACAAGGTTTTTGCAGATTATTGGCAGGAGCTCATAACATACCAGAAAATCAAGATTCAAATCAAGATATTCAAGTAAGTCAGATAAATGTTACAAATTCCGGATCTCAGTATGTTGATCTTATCTATTACTTGAAAAATGGGTATGCTCCTTCTAATCTCAACTATAAGAGTAAACGCGCTTTAAGGTTAAAGGCTATTAAATATGAGATCATTGATAATGTGTTATTTAGAAAAAATTATGATTCAATTTTATTAAGATGCCTTGAAAAGACTGAAGCTAAAAAGGTTTTGCAGGAATTGCATGATGGACCAGCAGGAGGTCATTTTGGAGGTGATACCACAACTCACAAAATAATTCGTGCTGGTTATTACTGGCCTACCCTTTTTAAAGATACACATGATTACGTAAGGAAGTGTCAAATTTTTCAAACTGCAAGTGGAAGACAAAGGAAACCAGCTTTTCCTTTGCAACCAGTAACTATTGAACAACCATTCGAACAATGGGGGCTTGACATTATTGGTGAGATAGTACCTCATTCTTCCAAACAGCACAAGTACATCCTTACTGCAACTGATTACTTTACAAAGTGGGTAGAGGCAATCCCCTTGAAGGTAGCCAATTCTGATGCAATTATTGATTTCATAGATCAATTCATCATAACCAGGTTTGGTATACCTCAAGCTCTTGTCTTTGATAATGCATCTTACTTCTCTGGAAATAGTTTAATTGAATTTGCAGTCAAAAGAGGTTTTAAATTAAAATATTCAGAAAATTATTATCCACAAGGTAATGGTTTGGCTGAATCCACTAATAAAAACCTTATCAAAATCATTAAAAGGACCGTTGATCAAAATCAAAAGAATTGGCACAAATCTTTAATCTTTGCATTATGGGCTGATCGTATCACTGAAAAAGCTTCAATAGGGACTTCACCTTTCAATCTGGTTTATGGAAAAGAAGTTGTGATACCATCAAACTTAACTCTTCCATCATTAGCCCTAGTGCAGTTTATTGAAGAAAATCCTTCTTCATCCATTCAATTGAGATATGATCAAATCCTTAAATTAGAAGAAGATAGGGATAAAGCAAAAATTACTCATGAAAAACATCAACAGCTTGTAAAATATTCTTTTGATGCAAGTTCTACCGGCTCAAAAATTTTGTCAATTGGTGATCTTGTTCTGAAATGGGATAAAGCACATGAAGAAAAAGGTAAGCATACCAAGTTTCAGAAAATGTGGCTTGGACCATTTCAGATCGTTGAAAAGATAAGCTCAAATACATTCATACTCCAAGATCTAACAGGTAAGAGAGAATCTCTTCCTGTAAATGGGCTTATCTTGAAGAAATTCTTTTCATAAGGAGGTAACCCCTTCTTAAACTGTACATATTTCTTTCTGCAAAGTTTTTTATTGTTTTTGTTTTTACAAATAAAGGTTGTTTATGAGTCTCTGATTGACTGTTTACTATTTGAGAAAATTTCTTCGGAAAAATATTATAAATATTTATTTTGTGTAAATAAGAATTTTTAAAGTAATGATTACAGTTTTTGAATAGTTTAAAATAAGATGTTAAACTTTGAAAAGATTATTTCAATCATTTACATGATCTTTTGGAAACTTGAGAAAAATGTAAATCATTATAAGTTTATTAAGCAGAGAAAGGTTATCTATCAAAGTATAGATTTTTTCAAAGTTTTGGAATTCAAAAAACTCTGAAAATTGTCATCCATTGATTCTTAAGGATTAAACTATTTCACCCCATCCATTTAAGTTGTGATTTTTTAGAATGTAATTCTAAGAAGTTATACGAAAATTTTAAGAGATAAGAGGTCTCATTACGAGTCGACTTACCATGTTCATAAGGAGTAATAAAACTGACATTACCAATACTGCATACCAAAACAAGGTAATGGCTTATAAATATAAGACAAGGGGTCTCATCACGAGCTAGCTTGTTCAGTTTAATTATAACTAGTGAATGGCATTGTTATTAACTGGCTACCAAACCAGAACAATGGCTCTTAAAAAATAAAAATAAGTAAAAGACAAAAACATGAGATAATAGGTCTTATGAATTTATCTTTTAAAAAGTCATAATTTTAGTTGGATGGGACAATGAATGGTTAATGGTTTGAAGGTAACCCTGTCGAGACTATGAACGTTTGCTGGCAGCAGAGGCAATACCTATGGCAATAGAGTATATTATAAAACCAAAACTTGGAGAGATCCACTTACTTCATTATTAACACCAATCAAAGCTTGATATAACCCAAAATGTTTTTATTTCTTAAGGAATTAGAAAGAAATTATGAAATGATTTTTATTTCTTTTTCATAGTTACATTTTATTTGAATTATCCTAAGATAGTTTTCATTATCTTTAAAAACCTTTACTTACTAAAGATAGAATTTTCATTTTACTTTTTCATAGATAACTGTTTCTTTCAGTGAATCGCCAATTGTTGTGACCAGCAACAACCCCCCTTTTTAGTTAATATTAGTAATAATACTAAATGAATGAGGACCCTTAGTTAAAAAATCCAAAAAATCAATTAGGATTTGTTTTCCTTTTCAAATAAAACTTTCTATCATAAACCTAATCCCTTAGAAAGAATATCAAGAAACACTTAAGTTTATGATAGATTATAATAAAATTGCTCTTTAAACAAGATAGCGCATCCATAACAAAATGGTATATATCTTTTATAAAACGCATTGGTCGCAGATCGCATAGCGCAGAAAACAGAAGTGATTAATGAATATCTTTTGCGCTCTTTTCAATTATGCGCTTTTGCGATTTTGCGATATGCGCTTTTGCGCTATTGCACAATTTCCGCTTTTGCGCTATTTTCATAACTGCGATGACTTCATTTTGCGATATCGCGACATTGCGATATTGCGATATTGCGCAGCAAATCGCAGATCGCAATGTCGCAGATTCATGTAGGCGCGCTATCCCAAGGCAATCTTCCCATATGTCAAATCCGTTATGCGCTTTAATGATTATATTAAATGATTGGATTGATTATTAATGTGAAATGAGATTGTTTTTAGATTGAAAGTCGTTTCACAATTTAAATATTATATTTCATCCGCTTTCACATTCAAAACAGTCTCATCACCTTTCTTATATCATTACTCTCATTTATTCGTAAAACGCAGGCACGAAGGAGCAAACGACTATACAAAGCTTCCGCTAAACGCTATGGGTAAGAAGGAGAAGAGCTCAAATTCTGAAAACAAAGAAATGGCTTCCCTATATGCAGACACCGCCTGTAACAAGGATGCCGGTATATCCACTTGGGAAGGAATGTATAATCTGTTAGAAGAAGAAAACCCTGTGGTGATTAAAGTTGCAGCTACAACAGGTTCAAAGAATACGTGTGAAGCAACCCTTAGAGACTTGGCTTGCTCATTTTTGCATAGAATAGCAGCAAGGCCAAGGATTCTCCCATATACAGACATGGCGAGATGGGTGCTGGATAGCACAGATATTTCAGACAGACAATTCAGAACTCCATCTGAAGAGCTAATCGGGTCATTCACCATAGAAGATCTGAGATTAATGTACAAGTTGCCAGAACCTCAGGCGACTTTCAACAAACAATTTATGGAAGAATTTGCCAGAGAACATTCAAATTTGGCAGAATGCACAAAGGAGTGGACCAAAAGAAGTGAACCATTGAAGAAAAACAAACAAGGTATGTACAGCACGGGTTCACTTACCTCTCCTTATTGTTTTACTGCTGCCATGTTATGAAGGCTTTTTGGAAAGCCTGACATAAATATGATCTTACCCGAATGGCTTCCTTTGTTGAATGCGGCTGTTAATTCTACAATTGTAGATTAGGCCAAAATCCTATCTGATAATCTCACCACTGCTATTTTTCATTACCGGTCTAAACGAAATGTTTCCCAATGGGTTTATCCGCCTTTTTATTTATCTACTTATGTCATGGACGCCATCTGCTATGTCTCTAAATTCCCTGTGATGGGTTGGAAATGGACTATCCACGATCCTTTGCCCATTCATGTGTACCATAAAGAACTATGGGAGTCTGATTTTATCCCCCATTTTTATCAAATTTGTCATGGAATAATGTTGCCATTGTACAGAACATTGTATAATAAGGATGCCCCGAGGTTATCCTCAGAAACAGAGGTTGATATTCTCCCCGTCGCAAGATGGTTTGGAGAAGAATTGTTCACCTATATTAGGGTTTTTGGAAGTTATGCTTCTCCCCATGTGTTACCCCTATATGTTCCAGATAGACTTGTAGCTTGGGAAATTTCTTATCAGACCTGTGGCCAGGGAGGTATAACAAAAGATTTAAAAGAGAAGAAAAAGGGCATTTGGCCCCAATTTCCCATAAAATGTGGAACATTTTCACTGTTTGATATTGGTCATGCATTTCAAGAAATAGGCAACGTTACATGCCTACAGCTGTTCAAATTCTCGAGAAGGTTATTCGACCCAAATGATATTGTTAAGAATTTTACCAATGCAATCAAAGTAAGGGAATTTTCCGGGGAACGGGATCTTTTTGATGATATGTTCCAAGCAAGAAATTCATTCAAAGAAGTTTTGAATTCAGCTCAAGCTCAGCTATCTCCAGAGGAATTTCAGGAATTCAAGCTTTACAGAGAAAGAAGACTAATTCCTATTCCTTTGGATAATCTACGCTTAGAGCCCGCAAGGGAGAAAACTCTTAGTGTTAGTCTTAATGGCAGTTCAAGTACAGGTAAATCTAAATCAAAATCTGACAGAGATTCTGAACACTCCAATAAGTCTAAAGAAAAGGAAGATAAAATGGAAGAATCCATTAAAGATTCTACACAATCTAAAGAACTTACTCAACAGCAAATTTTGACTTCTCAACAGACAAATCCTCCTCCAACCAATGTACAGCAACAGCCAGTCACCATTGAGTTAGACAAAGAATGGGAAACCTTTAATCAATTGATTAATGTAGAAGGACAGAATGTACAGACCCCTGTCCAGACAACCAAAGTTTTGAGCACAGGAACAAGCAGCACAGCCACAGTGACATAGCACATACCAATCACACCCTCCTCTGAAATGGTACTTAATGTAGAGGACATTCCTCCTCTGGATGTATTCTACAGCCCAAAATACAAAGCAGTAGTGAAGAGACAGAGAAAAAAGAGAAAAAATAGAAAGTGAAATTGCTACTGAAGCAGAACAAGTAGATGTTTTGTGGAAAGATCCTGCCACAGAGCCTACTCATAATCTCACTAAGTTATCTCAAATAACAGGAGCTTATGCTTCTACAACAATTGATAAAGCAGTTGAGATACAACTTTTGTTGGATGAAAAAGAAGAACAGGTAAAAGCTTTGCAACAACAATTGCAATAGGTACAGGCCAATAAGGAAGAACAATTGAAAATTGAAGAGTTACAACAACAACTTCAAGAAATGAAAATAGGACATCAAAAAAGCCTGGCTGATAAAGACAAACAAATACAAATTATCCAAGATCAGCATAAAGATGATCCTAAGCTTCCAGAATTCATTTCGGAAACCATCTCTTTGAACAATCAACTACTTCAACAAGAGGAAGTTTTCTGCCAAAAAATCTTGCAATGGAATTCTTTGTGCCAAGAGAGTGATAAAATCACAAATCATGTCGTAGATTTATGAAATGATTATGATTTGATTAATGAAAAGATCAATGATTATCTGGCGTGGAAAAAGATAGAAGAAGGCAGAAAAGCTGGTGCACCCATCATTAATGAAAACCATAAAGAAATAATGTTCAATAACTGGGATGCACAAATCAGAAGGGCAGAAAAGGCAGCAGAGGAGGCGGCTACAGCAGCAAACACTCTCACGGATTGTGTAAATGAAAATTTACACAAAGATAACTTGATTCCTGAAACTGTTCCAGGATATCTCCCACAGGCAAATCAACTGCAAACAGAATGGAGGCAAAAGGCAGAAGAAAGAGCAAAATCCATCCAAGGGCTGTCAAGATTGAATTGGGACTCATACTGGATGTACTTGGTGAAGCCACACAGTCAGCACAGTGCGCTCAATTGTATCATCAATGCTACAGAGAAGATTGCTCCGACGCTTGCCGACTCTGTCTTTTCAGGACAGTTGAATTCTGAAGTTGGTCAACCGCATCTTCTCAAAACTATGCTAGATGCCTGCAAGCTTAAAGATCAAGTTAATAGATAGATAGATTTAGTTTTAATTTCACTGTATTTTAGCCTAGGAAAAGGATGGTCATTGAACCGAATCCTTAATTTTTGTAATAAACTATTTTTAGAATTAGTTAAGTAGTATTTAAACCCCTCTCATGCATTTAGAGAGGGGTCCTGGATCTTAATATTTTTGGACTTGGAGATTGCATTTTTGTACTCCATTGTCTTATATATTTTTTAAAAAGGATCACATCTGGTGATTTTCATGTGGAATTATCTTTGAAGTGTTGCATTTCTGTACCTTGGAACTTGATTTTGCATTAGAGTTACTGGATAGAGTATCAGATTGCATTTGAAAGTCTTCAAGATGAACAAGGTATTTCTATCTGTTCACTGTTGATCTCTTTTGTCTTATGATATTCGTTTTAAAATTTCTATCATTTATATGTATATTTGTTTTCACAACGCTTCCTTTTATATATCATTTCTGAGTATAATTGAAACGTTATTTTTCATAGTTACATGTAAATGGTATACAATGATGAATGCAATATGTTTATATAACTCTGTTTAATTTCTTAAACAAAGTTATCTTTATTTGTTTCTGCATATTTCAATTTAATTAATAATACATTTTCATGGTTATTGTTGAATTGGAACAATCTTAAGTTGTATTCACATATAATTACCCGGGTTAGTGTTAGAATTTCCTTATCAGTATTTAGCTTAAATTAGATAGTTTTATTTCAGTCAATTTAGTTCCATTTCCACCCATCCAATCCAATCCATTTAGTTACAAGGAAACTGGTCCTTTAAATCCAGTCGGAGCCACCATACCAAACGGAAAAGGAGCTGCCTTAAGGTCCCGACCGGGTGGTTTTCCCCGATGTTTGAAGCAGAGAATTTCTAGGCTTCAACAGAACCAAATTCTATTTTCTAAATCCATGAGTGACATCTACGAGATCTTATGGGGGAAGTTTCCTGAGGAGCTCTACAGCTGGTTGCAGTGACTACAGACCAAGGCAGTTCTGAGAGGCTTGCGGAAGGTCTGTCGCAAGTGGGTGCACACAGATCTGGTAGCACTCCACAGGTTAGATACCGATTTGACCCGAGTTGTAGATTTCTGGCTGCAATCTATCTTGGAAGGATACATAGTAGAGTTCGCAGCTGAATGCTACCAGTCTTTCTTGAAAGCGTAAGACGTATTTAGATCAGGGCTGTGTGGAGGATTGATAAGGGAGACCCCCTGTGGATGAAGGCTTTGATGGTGGATGAAGGATTTATGGAATTACAAAATTCTGAGATGGAGACCTAAGCCTCAATTACTGGGGGAAGGGACTGAAGGAGAGATGCTACAAGTAAGTTGAAAAGGGGGAATAGGGATATGGATGCCGAGACCTCCAGTAGGTTAAGGGAACGACGAGCACATCAGAGGGTGCAACTTGTTGAGAAGTGGTGAGAAAGGGTGATTAAAGAATTGGAAAGACAAGAAAGGAAAATGAGAGACAAAGGAGAGGTTCCTCAGACAACAAATCAGATGGAAGGTCAGACGAGTTCCCAGGATATAGGGGGGACCACCAAGGAAGTGCGACAGGTGTATAGGAGCCCAGCCCAAGCATAAAATGGAAATGAGTATGAAAGAAATGTCATGCACCCCGAGGAGACATCTGATGTAGAGTTGCATGTCGCGATAGAGAAACTATTCCAAGAAGGGCCAACACCCATAATCCCAGGTAACTCTATTCCCCAAAGTTTAAGTAGCTCTAGTCCCAACCCCCCCTTGGTACTCTATCAGCCACTAGGTGAAATTTTTGTTAAGTTACGGGAATTAAGTAAGTCAAATAGTGTTCAGTCCATAGCAGTAATACACACTAGCAACAATGTTGGTACTACCATTTCACAGCCGGGGGTCAGGGGATTTTTTCTAGTAAACCCCACACAAGGAAGCATGGCAGGTTCGTTTACTCGAAACCTAGAGTTTTCTGGGAGGGGTAATGACGATGTAGAACAACACTGGTACCTTTGTGAAGCCATATGGAGGGCTAGACAGATGCCAGACACAGGTAAGTTGGTAGAATTTCAAACTAATCTCTGGGAGAGATCTCTACGTTGGTTTATAAAGTGGTCTAAAACTCATTAGAACCTAGCATTAGATGATGTGAAGAGGGATTTCGTGAAGGAATTCAAATTACCGCAAACAAATCAGCAGGGTTTATAAGAGATGTGGGAGATTAAGCAGCAAGAGGGGGAAAATGCATGGGATATAATGAGGAGATTCAAGGATGCGGTTAGAAAAATCAACTATCCGATCAATCCGAACCATCAAAGGGATTGGTTTATTAAGGCCCTTCTCCCGCTAACAAGAACCCTGTTGACACAACAAAAGATTGAGATGTTGCAAGATTCATTAGAGCAGGCCATGAAAATAGAGGCCATGGCAGGATATCCACAAGAATTTAAAGGAGGGGCATCAGCTAAGGACCCTTCCATACTGGGACTACAACATCAAATAACTAGCCTGATATAAAAAATGAAGGAAATTCAACCCATGCATCCAGCGAGGCCAAATGTATGGTGTACGCACTGTCTAATGGAAGGACATGTGGTAACCAAATGTCCACGATTGCGGGGCCAGAATGCGGGAACACTAGCAACAGGGGCACCGGGAGCTCTGTCAGTAGGAGGGGTTGTGCAGATAAACACCCAAGGGTTATATCCGCTGCAAAACCCATACACGGGGTTCCCTGCACAACAAAATTCAGCGACGACTGAGTATTGCGAGATCTGCAAAAGCATGGGTCACTCACCCCGCCTATGCCCCATATTGCAGAAGTACTCCAATGTCTTGAAAAACATATACTATGAGTTATGTGAATCTACCACACACAACATAGAGCAGTGTAGAGCTTTGGATGCTTTGGTGGAATGGTTAGACATGCCTTCATATAGAGTGAATGAGGCTCCTAGAGGATGAGGAGGAGGCATGAGAGGAGGTCGAGCAGGAGGAAGAGGACCAATACGATGCTACAACTGTGACCAAGAGGGCCATGTGGCTAGGGAATGTCCACTTCCTAGAAGACCTTGGTGCTCTCAGTGCAGGGTTAACACACACGCAACAAAATACTGCCTAGAGCTCATTAAAAGATGGGAAGAAAGGCCAGAAAAAGAGGAACAAATATGGTAAATTTAGAGCCAAGAATAATAGAGGCTCAAGCCATGAAGAACATGGCTATAGTGACGTGGGGAGGCAAAAGAACTGGGGAAGATGCATAAAAGATGGACCCAATAAAATTGGTAAGGCCAGCATCTCCAAAGCCAACATTTAGGCCAGAAAAATAGAAGCAATTATTTCAAGAAGAAGCGGAAGCATTTTCCTAGCTTGGGGGAAGAAAAGGAATCGAAATGCCACAATTGAAGGAATAGGACGAAAACCAAGCCGATTTAGGTACTACAATTGAAGAGTGGTTCCGTCTACTTCTAAAAATTGTTAAAAATGCACCAATGTTGGAACAATTAAAACAGAACCTAGAAAGATTAGTGTAGAAGTACACAGATCCAGTGGAATCATTTGGCACAACACATAAATATATACAAAGAGTGAAGAGAAATAAGAGAAGGACAGGCAAAGAGTTCTGGGTGAATACTCAAGTTGCAGGATTCCAAATTAAGGACACAATGCTTGACCTGGGGTCTGACGTAAATATCTTGCCCAGAAAAATGTGGGAAGCATTGGGGAAACCAAGGTTAACATACTCACCAATTGAACTCTATATGGTGAACCAGTACTGCATTGTGCCCATAGGCAGGCTGGAGGAGGTCGAAATCGACGTTGCAGGAGTAAAGACATACACAGACTTTGAGGTCATCGACATTATAGGAGACACACATCCCTATCCAGTATTACTGGGGATCGACTGGGCTTTGGAAAACTATGTAGTAATAGATTTAAAGAAGGATCTAATGAAATTTGAGGACGGAGAGGTCAGAGTCACCCAGCCGCTCGACCTGTATCAAGGTCCTCGATACATCGAGTCTATCGATGACAGAGAATATGCTTAGCTTCTCAACCATCTTTATCAAATGATTGCAGGAAAAAGGGAAGATTACATCAAACCAATGGCGAGAGGATCGGTAAGCTGGAGGAGCATCCAAAGCTCAAAATTGGGCTCAGAGATAGCTTGGGATGATTGGCAGCAAGGGGGATATGAGACCAACACAAGGAGATGTGCCACCATTAGAAGAATCAATTGGATCAGGACTGACGTAAGATATTACCCAACTTTATCCGATATGAACGTTGTAAATACTTTCATTATCAAAACAGAAGACAATGTACTAGAGGATCATAGGGTCCCACTCATGGACGTGGCCTTGCAATCCACAGCTGCAAGATGGTGGAGAAACCACCACAACTCACTATCGCGATGGGACAGAGTTGCAGCAGCACTGAAAACCAGGTTCAAGGGAGAAGAAGGAACCCAATACACTCAAAAATTTCAGGGGGATTCAGATCCCAGAAAGCATTTGAAGGAGTGTGAAGATCAATGGAACACTGCAGGATACCTGCAGGAGTTGTGGGTCCACAAATTTATACACTCCTTGGATAGGATTCCACAAGCCTGGTACCTAATGGAGGAGAGGAAAAGGGGAACTGGCACTTGGAAATAAGTTACGAGGAAGTTTACACAGTGCTTCTTATTTGAAGGAAAGATAGATACAATCACCTAAGCATTACAGGCCATTAAAAGGGTACTGTTCTTCCTATAGAATCAGGAGGAGGACGAGCAACCACTCCTGAACCAAAGCATCCGGCAGTTAGTAACATGCAAGAAGATAAAAAATGAGATGGGCGATGATAATCTAGAGGGACTTAGATATCTCTACTTTGAAGAAACAGAGGGAGAGCGGGATATTAAGGAGGACCTGACAACAGAGGGAATTCATTTTCTCCCCCTCAAAACCAAGAAAATGAATATTGGGATTGAAAAGAAGCCCAAACTAGCATCAATCGGGGACTACTGGGATGTTGAGATGACCAAGGAAATATTCAGTCTATTACAGGAATATGAGGACTTGTTCCCGTCGTCTGTAGCAGAATTGAAAGGAATCAAAGGGGACATGGGAGAAATGCATATAACATTGAGGCCTGATGCAAGACCAATCAAACATAGACCCTATCGGTTGAATCCAAGGGTAAAGGAAAAGGTTAAAGCGGGAATTGACAAAATGCTAAAGGCAGGGTTGATATTCCTAGTGGAGGAAGCATAATGGGTAAGTCCCATAGTCATACAGAGAAAAAAGGATAAGGTGAAAATCCGAGTCTGTGTTGACTATAGGAGTTTGAACAATGCCTGTATACATGACCCATTCCCCATCCCGTTCAGTGACGAAGTCCTAGACAATGTTGTGGGGAACAAAGAATATTATTTTACAGATGGATTCTCAAGGTACCATTAGGTAAGGATAGCTGAGGAAGATAAGAAAAAGACAACCTTCACCACCAATGGGGCTCCTTCGCATACCACGTAATGCCATTTGGTTTGAAGAATGCGCCAACAGTATTTTCGTGCATTGTCATAGCAACATTCCGCGACTACATCCACAAATTCCTGGAGGTTTATATGGACAACTAGACCATCTAAAGCCTGTTAAAATACCATGCCACGCTATTAAGAATTATTTTTGATAGGTGTAGACAGCTACAAATCTCATTGAACTTAAATAAGTGCATCTTTGCGATATCGTTTGGAACATTTTTAGGACACGTTGAATGCAAACAAGGAGTCTGCGTAGATCCAGAAAAGGTAGCAGTGATAATCAACATGGAAGCTCCAGAGATTGTGAAACAGTTGAGGTCACTGTTAGGCCATACAGGTTATTACATGCGATTCATCCAAAAATACACAAAGATAAAAGCCCCATTGGAGAAGCTGTTGTGGAAATCAGAACGATTCAACTGGACAGAGAGTTGCGCGATGACCCTAGACACCTTGAAGGAAAAATTGGCAAGTGCGCCAATATTGGTTCATCCGGATTGGGACTGGAAATTTCATGTCAACATTGATCCTTCGAGCATCACACTTAGAGTGGTTCTAGCCCAACCAGGGGACACTACAGTTGATCACCCAGTGTACTTTTCAAGTCGGAAACTATCAACAACGGAATGGAACTACGCCATGACAGAAAGGGAAGCATTAGAAAAGGTGTACTCCCTCCAAAAGTTCCGCCACTATTTGTTAGGAGGAATGTTCAAGTTTTTTACAGACCATTCAACTCTGAAGTATCTAGTAAACAAACCAGTCTTGGAAGGAAGGATATGTAGATGGCTCCTACTCTTTCAAGAATTCACCTTCGAGGTGATAGTAAAACCTGGGCGACTGAACATGGGACCAAGCCACCTATCAAGGCTTGAAAATGGAGAAAACGAAGGATCTCTAGATGATCAGCTGACAGAAACTGATCTTTTCAGAGTAGAAGCCATCCCAGAATACCTAGATCAGATCGCAACCTACCTGCAGGATAGTGCCCAAAGGAATATACCACAGTACAAAAGAGACACCTAGTAGTTCGAGCCATAGAGTACTAACTCATCGTAGCACACTTGTACAAAATGGGGCTAGACCAAATCTTACAAATATGTGTCTTGGACCATGAGAGGGAGGCCATACTATGGGAGTGCCACTTTGGAGTTGCGAGAGGACACATAGGAGCTAAACTGACGGCTAGAAAAGTACTACATGCAGGACTATGGTGGTCGACAGTACACTGTGACAGTAAGGCATTCGTAAAGAAATGCGATGTTTTCTAAAGAATGGGACGTCCTTCGCATAGGGACGAGCTTCCACTACACCCAGTAAAATCACTACAACCATTTGAGAAATGGGCAGTTGATTTTATAGGCTCGATTGCACCCGCTGCAAGAAACTCGCAGGCCCGATATATCATCACTGCAATAGACTATTTGACAAGATGGGCAAAGACAATGCTGGTGAAGGATTGCACAGCCGAAATAATGGCATGGTTCATATTTGAAAACATAATCAGACGATTTGTATGCCCGAAAATTTTGACAAGTGATCAGGGTACACATTTCATCAATGCAACCATTAAATACCTTCTCGAAAGCTTCATGGTACAACATCACAGGAGCAACCCCTAGCACCCACAAGCTAATGGCACGGTAGAGGCATTTAACAAAATCCTTGAAAAGGGATTAACAAAAATCTGCAATGCTCAATGAGATGACTGGGACAAACATATACTAGCAACTCTGTGGGCATACCGAACGACTGTCAAGAGGCTGAATAACCAAACGCCGTTCCAGCTCGTGTACGGGAGAGAAGCTGTAGTACCAGCAGAGTTTTCCATACCCAGCCTCCTAATCGCAACCTCACTCCAGCTATCAGAAGAAGACTCAATGAAGGACAGATTACAGGAACTGAAAGCACTGGAAGAAGACAAGTTTTTAGCAGAATTCCACCAAACTGTCCAAAAAGAAAGACAAAAAGCGTGGCACGACTGCCATATCAAACATAAAACTTACATGGTTGGTGGAAAAGTTTTACTATATGATAGAAAGTACCAAAAGTTTCCAGGAAAACTGCAAATGCATTGGCTAGGACCGTAGCACGTAATAAAAATAAAAGAGTCTGGAGCAGTGCGCTTAGCACAACTAGACGACCAGATACTGCCAGGATGGGTGAACGGCGCACACTTGAAACCCTACCACGAGTAATTTCTGCATTTCATTTCAAATAAACTCTCACAATTGAGAGAAGTCAGTAGGGTATATTAGGCTAGAATAGATGGAGTCAATAACTCTCTCGCACCTGAGAAGAGCTTAGATAGGATTCCCAATAAAGACATTTTGTAGCATAAGAAAAATTCAGTGTTGCGTTGCGGAGACCACAACACAATCGATTGTGGTCGGGGGGGATCATGTCCAACGTGTCAGGCATGTCAAAACTTGACAAACCTTGTAGGAATTCCTTGAAGTGTAAGCCATGATCTTCTATAGCTGTAATACATACTTTCAAGCAAAACATGTGATACCAAGAACATGATATAATTTATAATGTTTGATAAACATGAAGGATGGAATCCTATGAAATTTATTCCTTATTTTGATCAAGGGATTTTTCTAGTAATCCGTAGAAGATAAGGATTAAGGTTCTAATATTTATATTATCTAAGGATTACAATTTTTACCTTACACTAGCTATAATCAAGGATTATATGAACCATTTGATATACAGAAATTATAAAAGAAACTTATGAATATACGTACCTTGTGTTTTACATACCTTTTATTTGATACCTTGTTACATCTACATCTTGTTAAGTAGGGAATAATTACTTGATTTCCATAAGTTGATTTCTTGTGCTTGTACTCTCATCTTAGATCCTTGATAGATATCCATAGGCATCTCTACTAGGTTTCATTTCTTCAACAAGTGGAAGATAGAATATACTTTTGTACTGTTTTAACCTTAAACATGACCATATCAATGCTTCAGTTCTAATAGTGCTTCAGCCACACATTACCGAGTCCAAATTCTCCTTTATGACTATCACATAAAACTTCACACTGAACTTGTTAAATTCATCACTGAAGTTGATTTGAGTTTGTTTCCTTGTAGTCTGCCACCAAAGCTCCCCGAACTTGTTTTTTGAGGTTGCACTGAATTTTTACAATTTATATTGCACCAAGATTTAATATCATATAACTTCTATATTGTGATGACACAAAACTGCAATGAACTCCTATGATGGCACCTAACCGTAATCCACATCATTGTTTTGAAATTGATTCGAACTTGTCTTACCGAAATGCATTACTCAACTATTTGCTGAGATCATATAATTTATACTACACTTGTTTCATCAATTCTTTTTCCACAAATTAATATAATCCAAACTTCTTCATATGATCGACATTTCTACTGAACTTGTATAATTGATATAGCGTGATCACCCATTCACTGAAATGAACGAACTTTCTTACTATGATTTTTACTTTTGAAATCAGTACTTCAAGATGTCTTTGAATCCTTCTGACTTGATCTTCAATGCAAATGCACTTAACAATTTCACCCAACTTATATTCAATACAAATGCACCCAAGTGATCTTCAAACTTCCTTTGATCATGATCATGGTTCTCATACCATGTTAGAAAATCAGAAAGGTATGAATATTTTCTTGTTCTTGATAATTTACTTGTGATGTTTATGTATTCCTATTAGTTTCTTATTATCTTATTTTCTCTTATTTCACCAAGAAAATATCAAAGAAATATCACATAGATCAAGGGCATCAGATATAAGCGAAAAACCAAGGAAAAACCCCACTCTAATGGAAAAACTGGTCAGTAATTGTTCCTTCAATAGTTTTCCTGAGACTCTAGACCTTTACTCACACTTCCTCCACACCAAGTCAGCCTTATTCTGGATCCTAATTTCGACCTAGAAACACCAATAGCACTATGAAACACTTCATTCGACCCAAAAATTTCTACCTTTCTTGAGAGAATTCTAACTTGGAGGAGAAATTTTGATTTTGACTTAGGGAGTTCGATTTGACCCAATATACCTTCTCAAGGCACTAGCATCCAACAATAGAAACTTCGACCTATTCTTGTCTTGGTAGCAACAACATGCAACAAATGGAAACAAAAAAACAATGAGGGACTTCGATCTTCCAATCTAGGGCATGTGAGAGAGAGACACACACCAAAGTTTCGATTTTCCTTTTCTCCTTCAGTTTGAAAAACATCACAATCCTTTTGGCTTATTTCTTGATTTCACACTTTTTCCTATGCAACAATAAATATCAAATTTCTATGTGTGAGAGATGATGCTCCAAATGAATTCAATCTCCTTGTATATATAGGCTTGAGGTGAGCTCTAGTTACTTGTCTTGAGGTTGACTTGATCTCTTTAAGGCCGACTTGGTGTGGAGGTTCCATAAATCATATTTGACTCAATACTAAACCTTTTTACATGATTCAAAAGCCCAAGAAGGGTATATTTAAATATACAATGACTCTATAAACTTAGAAAAAATACTAGAAGTCCACAATGGGGACTTTGACCTAAAACATAATGACCTAAGCATGAAACCCATGATTTAATAAATCATTGTAATAATAATAAAAAATATTTTCTTTATTCTTTTGATAAGTACATTACATAGTGACTCAAATACATTAATGAAGGCTGGACCTAGTTACATTTTTCAACACATAGATACCTACAACATGACCTCCTCCAACTCCTAGGCCTTGAACCTCTCTCTCTCAAAAAATATCTTGACAACATAACAATGCATGAATTTCGATCTTGATTTCAATGGCTTAGCCTCCAATATATAGGAAACAGGAGGTTGAGAAATCTACCAATTCCACCAGTTCACTTTGGGAAAAATATAAAGGATTGAAGATGTTTCCTCCTACTTTATTGCTTTCTCCCAATTCGGTAGTCTTTTTTAGGATAGGAAATATCAATAGATGAAGTTTAGGCAATATTTTCTAGCTTTTTAGAGTTAAATTTGAGTAAAAAGTGGAGTCATGGTGAGTTAACTTGTTATTTTTTCTTATGGCCAGATGAAATTCTAGTAACGCAGGCCTAATGATGGCACAATGTGTTCATAGCTATGATAACACATGTTATTGGTCTAAGGGTTGCATTATAATGCTTTTAATCTTCTGATATGGTGTGTTATAGCTTTAAAAAGGATTAAAATAGGGGTATATCTCATCCAAGTGTTTGATATTATCCTCTAAGTTGATGAGGAGGTATTTTCGTGTATAAAAATGAGATTGTTAAAGGTTTTTTGTCAACAAAAGAAGATGAAAATTGGCTTTGGCACATACATATGAGACATATAAACTTCAACAACCATGTAGAAATTAGTAAAAAGGAGGGTGTGAGAGAAATTCCACTGATTTTGAAACCTACCAGTGCTACATTGTAAACATTGTAGGCATGTAAAATAGAAAAGATTTGAATTCAAGACAAAAGAACATTCCACATAAAAACCATTGGAATTGATACACACTGGTCTGTGTGAACTAATGAAGACTAAAGGACTAGATGATGAACAATTCTTCATGTTGTTATGAATATAGTTAAAAATAAATAAATGTAAACAATAATAATCATAATAAGGTTAAATAAATAGTCATTATTTATGAAAAGGCATGTCTTAAAGACATGAATATTCATAAAGAGGCACCTTCCTAGGTATATAAGTAGGCCTCATTTGTAACATTCACAATATCTCATCAATTCTTTTATATGATATCAATGTACAATTACTTTCCCTATAATGGATATTCTCTTCTTTGCAGTATTCTAAAGATTATTGTCACGTATATGAACTTTGTTTGTAGCATTGGTATTAGAGAATTCCTCTAAGTATATGAGCTTGTTTGTTACATTTGTATCATAGCCACGTTCTTTGATAATGACCATTGGCCATTAAAGTATTCGTCAACATAGTTGTTTTCACGATCAAGCGTTTCCCTACCCAAATGTTAGAGTTTCTCCATTGTCTAATTTCGTTATTGAGGCCTTTGGCCATTAAAAGATAAAGATAAATAACAACAACAAAAAAAAATGTATAAGGAAAAAATGAAAGTCAAAAGGAGAAAAAAAAATTAATTAAAAAAATAAAATTAGAAAAAAAATTAAAAAGAAAAAGGTTAAAAAGAATAAAACATATATGGAAGTTTATATATATAGACACACACACTTACCTTCGGCGACCACCGTTATTCGAAAAGTCATTCAAGTCATTATTTCCTAAGTCGAAAACCATACTCCTTGTCTAAAACTATGACAAGAAACCATAGTCACTGCTTCTCTTCTATCGTCATCACACCTATAATCACCGACTCTGCCTGTAATCACCGCCTAACTTTCCCTGCCTTTCACCCTTGAAACATTTCCACCAATCACTACATCTCCATCATTACTGAAACAATCCTCTTAGCTTTTCCATCCTCCATTGTTTTGGAAATTGGATGCAGACGAAATTTTCTCCTCCTCCTCTTATGTCTACTTCTCCTTAAAAAAATCTACGCACATTGAAGGAAAGTTCCACCACTATTTTGTGCGAATATATGAAGCAACAAAAAATGTTACTCAATACAACACAAAGAACACAAAATATGATATAATTGTATCTATTGAGGCCATACATTCGACGTCATTCCCAATTCATCATTGACCAACGTCGTTGCCAACCATCACCACTGGTCAAACCCTTCCAACACATCCCTTGTTAGTAAATTGTATAGTTTATTTAATCAAAATTATAAGTTATATAATAAAATTGTATAATATATTTATATAATTTTATTATAATTATTGAAAAAATAAATATTATTATTTAATTAAAAAAAATTGTAAAAAAAAAAATCAACCGTGAGAAAAAAAAAGGTTTTATAAAAAAATAAAAAATAAAATAAAAATATCGAAGTTTACTCAATGATATCTAGGGGATAAAAGTTAAGGGATATCTAAAAAAAGAAGTAAAAAAAAATTATTTAGTTTAAAAAAAAAATTAACTATATAAATTTAGAAAAACCAAATAATAGTAATTGAAAATAATGAAGGAAGAAAGGTTTTCTTATAACGGTCTTTCAATTGCAGATTGTAGGTCACTTATATTAAAAGGGAATACCCAAGGGAAGTAGATCAATATCGTTATCAGCACAAGTGACAAGAAAAATTGCATAAATGTTAATTTGGTTAATCAATTATTAATTCCAGAGTCAAACATAGGAGAAAGTAAAATATATTTTTGGCGAAAAAGAGTATGAAATTAATTATTTACAAGTAATAATTGACCACAAGGAATGGATCTCCCAATTCCATGTCGTAAACATGTTTAACCCAAAGATTGACATAATTTTTGTTCAACCCTAGTTAAAAGAATTCGGTACATTCATGTTAAACATAGAAAATAATATTTTGATGTTTCCTTATAAGAAGAAGATGATCACCTTCTAGGACATGACAATGAAGTTAGAAGCAACAATGCCTTCATCAAAAGAGCTTAATTATTTTTCAAACACGATGCTACAAGAGAATCAAGAAACAATGTTAAAGAAGCAAAATAAGCTTAAAGAATTCCTATTAACAAAAGCAAAGAAAAATCACTCTTGAACGATCATAATAAAAAACTACTTGCGCAAGTCAAAAATTGTAAAACAAAGAAGCACAAATTAGAAGAAAATGAAGGTTTCGAGAAGAAACTCAATGAAATCCTATCAGAAAAAGAAAAAGAAAATTTGCGTTTAAAAGAAATTAATCAAAGGTTATTAGAACAAATCAAAAGTTTAAAATATGAGGATGATACTAATAATAAAGTTAATAGTCCAGAAATTGGAGAGATTTTACATCTAAGTAATCATAACCAAAAATTTCTTACACAAATAAAGAAGCTTAAAAGTGACATGAAGTCACTAAATGACAAGTTAGAACAAATTACTCAAGAAGAAGTGTTGAGGTATCTAGTTGTAACAATCCAAGTTGAAGATAAAGGAACAAATATCGATCCAATCAATATCACAACTCAAGGCGATGAGAAACCAATAGAAGCTAAAATATATTTAGATGTTGCAGTTCAAATAATGGAAATTACAAGTGACGATTCAGTAGCCAACTCAATGACAAAAATACTTGAAGTAAATCAGGGAATTTCCACACACAAGATAAGGGAAAGTCCAACCAAAAGAACTTCTTATAGACATCTGAATTAGAAGAGCATACAATTAATTCAATCTACATATTTGAACCATTCCGAACGGAAGCAACAAATTTATGTTCCAAGGAATACTGAAGTTTGTAGAATTCAGTCCTATGATAACAATTCATTACAAATTTCCAG
Organism: Pinus albicaulis; assembly: GCA_034641835.2. Classification (NCBI taxonomy): domain Eukaryota; kingdom Viridiplantae; phylum Streptophyta; class Pinopsida; order Pinales; family Pinaceae; genus Pinus; species Pinus albicaulis. Next base: position 170,372,125 of record CM076574.1, on the reverse strand, counting down.
TGACCGGAAGCTTCCACAGAAGAATAATCTAGGATGGGTAGATCAATTCTTAGTCCGATTTTTTTTTTTATCACTCAGAGGATCATATTGTCTTGTCTCAACGAAGATGAAAGTACCAAGAGGAGAAGATATTTGAAACAGGAAAATAAATCAATCACTTTTGTCAGTGAGCTTTGAGGACAAAAATTTTTGAGGAGGAAGGAAATGTTATGAATAAAATTCATAAAATTAATGTAAACAATAATAATCATAATATAGTTAACTAAATTGTCATTAGTAATGAAAAGGCATGTCTTAAATACATGACCATTCACGAAGAGGCACCTTCCCAGTTATATAAGTAGGCCTCATTTGTAACATTCACAATATCTCATCAATTGTTTTATCTAATACTCAATATACAATTACTTGTCGTACAATGTATGTTCTTGTGTTCAAAGTATTCTGAAGATTATTGTTGCGTATATGAACTTTGTTCATAACATTGGTATCAGAGCATTCCTCCAAGTATACAAATTGTGTTCGTTACACATGCTAATGATTGAAAATTATACCAATATGACAACAATCAATTTTTTGAAGAAAAATTCCGAAGCATTTGAATGTTTCAAAATCTACAAGGAAATGATTGAAAATGAAACATATTTGAAGGTCAAATGTTAACGGTGGAGAATTCACATCCAAATCATTTCAGTATTTAAGTGAGAAACATGGAATAAAAAGGAATTTCCTAGTAACTAGGACACCACAAAAAATGAAGTCATTAAAGGAAAAAACAGAACAGTAGAATAAATGGCCAGAACAATGATGAATGATTCAAAATTGGACAACAAATTTTGGGTTCAGGCAGTTGATACGACATTGTACATTTTGAATACAAGATTACTTAGAATAAATTGTGATAAGAATCCATATGAACTATGGAGGGGAATACTAGAAAATGTCAAACATTTTCGAGTCTTTGGAAGTAAATGCTACATTAAAAGGGAATACCATAAGACAATAAAATTTGATTCTCGGGTAGATGAAGGCATCTTTGTTGGGAACTCACACAAAATAAAAGAATACGAATGTTATAATCAGAGACTCAGCTGGATAGTTGAAATAATCCATGTAACATTTGATGAATCTTGTGGACCAAACATTGAACAAGGAGTCTTATGTTCAAGAAAACCAGAGACATAAAAGGAAGAACTAGAAAAGGTCAAAGACGAAGCCCCATATCAAGTGCAGTCAAACGAGGAAACAACAACTAACTAAGAAGAGACAAGAAATGAATAACATACACCTTCGAAGAATCCCAAGAAATGATATAAAAATAAACATAATTAGATCAGATCATTAGGGACATCAATGAAGGCATAGGTACTAGAAGAAACCGATAGCTACACATGCTAGAACAATCCCATCTTGCGCTCTTGGCCACATGTGATCCTATAATATTTGAAGAAGCTAGTCATGATGACAATTGGGTAGGATCTATTAAAGAAAAGTTGGATCAAACTAAAAAGAATGATACCTAGGAATCGATTCCACAACCAAAGGACAAAAATTTCAATAGCACAAAATGGGTTTTAGGGAATAAGCTAAATGAGGATGGGTGAGTTACTAGGAACAAGGAAAGATTGGTTTGCAAAGTGTATGCACAGGTTGAAGGAATATATTTCGAAGAGATATTTTCACCCTTCGCTAGGATGGAAGCCATTAGAATTTTCTTGACCTATGCATGTTCTAGGAATATCAAAGTGTATAAAATGGATGTAAAATCAAACTTTCTGAATGGAAATTTAGAAGAAGAGGTATACATAGAAAAACCTGAGATTTTTTCTCATTGAGAAGAAAGATTATGTTTGCAGGCTGAAGATGGAATTATATGGTCTCAAATAGGATCCTAGATCTTGGTATGCTCATCTTGACAGGTACTTGTAGAAACAAGGGTTCAAGAGAGGAAATCTCAATAGAAATTTTTATGTAAAGGTTGAGCATGACATTTTGATCATCATTGATGTATATATGGATGGCATAATTTTTGGCAGTGATGATGACAGGTTAAGCAAGAAGTTTGCATCATATATGCAAAGTAAGTTTGAGATGTCATTGCTTGGTGACTTGGATTTCTTCTTGGAACTTTGGATATCTTATAAATATAATGGAATATTCATAATGAAAACCAAGTATATCAAAGAAATGTTGAAGATATTTCAGATGGAAGATTTCAAACCAGTCAACACCCGAATGGTGTGTTACGAATATAATTTATATAAAATAGAATTAATATAAATGAATAAATAGTAATCATAATTATAGTTAATTAATGATTAGTTAATGAAGATTCATGTTTCTAAAGAACATGACCATTCATTGAAGGGGCACCTGCCCAGGTATATAAGCGGACCCACATTACATTATAGAACATGACCATTGCATTCAATCATATATATATATTACTATACAATTGTGTATTCTGCCTTTTAAGTACAACAAGCTACAATGTGTGTTTGTTACATTGGTATCAGAGTCATTCGACCCTTTGGAACATTAACTGTTGCACAATCTGCCCATTAAGCTAAGGCCCTGAAATAATGGAATTAATAAAATATCATAAATCTAAATCTGAATTGTTAAGTGAAATTGGAGAATCATTACAACAAATAAAAATATCATTTGCAGAATCATTAAATACTTTCAAAACATCAGTTTTGGCACCTACTTTAGAAGTTGGCGTTAATATCAATAACGATGAAATGATTGAATATGTAGAAGCTATAGATAAGGAGGGAACAAAAAATTCTCCATCACCTAAGTTTAATAGTTCACCATTTGAATTAAGTGCTAATCTAGGTCACAACAATGAAAATTTGCATCAACATAGTTTTTCCTTATCTCCAAAAAATAGATTAGGTTTGAAAGGTATGCAAATTGATCAAATTCCAGAGGTTTCTAAAGGTTCACATGCATCGAAAGTTTTTCTAGAGAAGAAACTAGTAGCAACAAAATATGTTGAACACATTGAATTAGAAATTCCTTAGGGTGAGATAAAGTGAGAGCACAAGGGAGAGCAGATTGATAGGGTTTTGGTGAAATACAAACAAAAAATATTATCTGAATTGAAGAAGTAATGTGGAAATCAGTTGACATTAAATATGCAGGGAATGGTTAATGATTTTTTTGTTTCAAAGGAATCCAAGTGATTTTTATAAGAAATTAAAATAATAACCTTACAATATCGTTGGGTGTTATAGTATTGAATACCGCAGTTTGGACAACATTCAAGTATTCTAAACTTAATATACCTTCAGAGGTGGCTAGATGCGTTGAGGTGTTCAAAAAAATTTATGAAACCCCTAAGAATTGTCAACTTACATGGATACATTTTCTGGGTACTTGCAATTTCATATACAGATTTGATATTAAGACAATAGAAATAACATGTTCACCATATTAGGAAGTTGTTTTATTTCTATTTAATGATGCTAGATGGTTGATTTGTTAAGAAATCCAATATCAATTAAATTTGGAAGAAGAAGGATGGGATGTGGTGTCTCCTTATCCACAGTGGAAGCATAATATATACCAACAACAACTTCTTGTACTCAGGTCCTCTGGATGAAAAAAAAATTGCAGGATCTTTAGGTGAAGTTTGATGAGCCTATTCCAATGTTCTGCAATAACACTAGCGCCTTCACATCTCCAAGAACCCTATCATGCATTCAAAAACAAAACAAATTCCTTTCAAGTATCACTTTGTTCGAGAGCATGTTATAGAGAGGAACATCAAAGTGGAATACATTGGGATAAAGGAACAAATAGATGAAATATTCACCAAACCATTACCACATGAGACATTTGAGTATCTTCAACAAAAACTTGGGATTCTCCAAAGTGCACATTAAAATGTTTTTTATTCATCCAAGTAGACAAGGGGAGCAAAGGCAAGTTACAAGTACACAACAACAGGTGGAGTCAGGGGGATTCACCATTTTTCATTGATGTCAAAGGAGGAGAGAAATCAAGTTAGGAAGATCATAGGCATGGATTCAGGGGGAGTATGTGTGTTTCCATCAATGCGAAAGGGGTATATTGTTGATATATCGTTGTCATTGATGTCAACCCAAGAAACACTAGGATATGCCTCGCCTTTTTCGATCAAAATTACATGGAAATTCATGGTGTTTTGAGTCTGGATCATCCTTGCTGGATTCTTCTCGTCTATCTGATTCCAGTGGTATGTGACATGCCCCAAGAGCCCTTATGGTTTGTGAGTTATGCTAGCTTGAAGAAGAAGGACCCAATTTTTGGGTAAAAACCACACAAGGAGATGATGTGGCACCCTACCATTTACCAACTCATTTTTCATATCAAGGAAGTAAGTTTTTTCATCAAATTTGTGGTTATAATGTTTCATGGAGGGTATGAAAGGTTAAATTATAAGCTATGAGTTAAAAAATTAAATTAATTAAAGTTATAATCCTTAAGGCATACAAAATACCACAAAATGGGTTTCTTTTCAAATTATTTGAATTTCATCTGGTCATTCCTCTATCCAAAATAGGAATCCTTTCAATCTATAAAAAGAAACTTGATATTTCAACTAAGGATATGCACTAAATGATTATCATTTATCTAATCTAGCTCTGAAATTCTTTTCGGCCCCTATGGAGACAAAGCTATATTATACGAGAGGGATCTTGGTTTATTTTGTTATGTTTTGGATAAGGGTTTCATTTGTTTTTTGGGATCTCATCTTGCAAGTATTTCATTGTGTTTCTCTTAGCATCTCACTGTATAGGTCTTCGGTCCTCATTAGGGATAGAGGCAATGAAAATCTGAGATTCAAATAATATTTGTTTGGGCAGACCTAATTGCAATTATGAGGAGAGATATCGAGGTATTGTATGGAATTTTTGTGAGAGTCAACGCGTCACTTTTCCCGAGATATTAAGCCATATGTTAGGGCATAGGAAACTATTACAGACCTACGAATTTGTGTGTCACTCTGAAATGCGATTGACCAAAATTTGTAAAGTTTTATGTCGATTTGTGATAGAGACCTAGCCTTGAAATTGCAATACAAAGTCTCGGTATCTCCTTAAAGAGTTTCACCTAGGGTTTCATCAACCGGCCTGTAAATGAATGTGCGTAATTTCCAATAGTTTGTTTCCTACCCTCTGAGAATAATTGTAAGGGTGACAATGGTTACTTATATTTACCATTGAACCATTCAGAATAAGGCACATTTTGAGACTTTGACCTATGGAATAGTAATAAGAAGCCTTAGACTATTATGAAAATTCCTCCATCCTTGCGTCACTTTCTCTATTTCATTATCATAGGGAATTTTGTGAGTAAAAAAGAAGCATAACCTCATATTCTCTTAGAATAATCTTATGGGCACAAGTTTTGTGTGAAGTTACAGGCATCTAAGGAAATATCCAAGGCCTACAAAGTTAGCATATTTATGTGGCCTGCAAAGAAGAGTATTACTTGTTTGGCATTCCTCATTCATTGCACAACTCTGAGAAGTGTGAGGTTATTTGAAGGGGAATTTGACGTGATATAAATATATGTTCAATGCCTATCAAACAAGTGAATCTGACCTAAACAATAATCCAAAACAAATGCCCTTAAAACTAAAGAAGGTATGGTTTAATAACACTCTTATTTTGTAGAATTTTCTCACATCTTCTATAAGAGGATTGAAAAGGGTATGATTGGTGACTATAAGAATCTTGGGGGTTGATCCGGATTTATGCAGGAATGCAACAGAATAAACATATAACCATAAATACAGAGATGTAGCGGAAATAACACTTCATTTCATTAATATCAAAGAACTGAAATTTTCTTACAGATAGAATGGAAATAAAACTAGCTAGGGCGTTGGTAGCTATCTCTGAGAAGATATGTGGCAGTTACAGGCCTCTGAACTGAGTTACAATGAGGCTCGAGGGCCTATTTATTATTTAGAATAAATGGGAAATCCTAAACAGCCAAAACCATAACCCTAGGATATGAAGCGCCAAAACTATGGGCCCCATTTGGGTAAATTGGTGTTTCAACTTCCCGGGGACGTAACTTTGGCATACGATCTTTTTAACACCTATTTATCCTACATTAATCATCAATCCAAGAACAACTTTTTGTTTCAAGAGCGTACTCTGTTTTAGGCTACAATTTGAGATAAGAGTAATGTTGTGTGAGATGTAGTGCAGTATTCTAAATACACGAGTAAACGGATGTTGGAAAAGAAATCTATTTACAATAAGATGAGCTCAAGTACTCTAAAACTCAACTATTCACTCTGCAAACATCAATCAAGGATACAGGAGCAATAACTCATTCCTCTAGAAATTTATGCAATTGAAATCAAATGGAACAAGACAATCAATCTGGGAACTTGGAAGCAATAACCAATGTTCTCTACAGTTGACAGTCCTGCTTTCAAGAAATCAAAGGGAAATAGAAATTGAACTAACTGCTATTGAAAGTAAACTAGGAAGAATTCTTTAAAAGCAAGCTTTCTGCAATTTGGAAACTAATGAATTGGAAATGAACAACAACTTGTAATCGAATAAAAATGTAAATAAGCAGCGAATTGTAACTAAAGGAATTGAATGGTAGGTAATAACTAATGAATCTAAACAGAAAATATAAACTTAAAGGAATCAAATAGAAAATTCTGTTAAACACCACACTCTGTCGACAAAAAACGTTGTTAAACAGTAATGAAATGAACATCAATCCAACGAAATAGCAAATAGAGTTAAATATTGAACAACAAAGCTTTATAAGCAATAACAAGATGAATAATACAGGAATTAAGATCCTTGTTGAACTGGAACAACAATGCAATTCGTTAACGCAACACAACAATAGCAATAAGCAATTCAACAACAAATAATTAACTTTGCAAACGTAATAAAACCGAACACAATTATCACACAACGGTAATTAAAGGATAGAAATACAAACAACAGATCGATTCCACTAGGGCCAGGCCCTTAGCACCAGTGAAACGCTGATGGGTTACTTCAGAGCTTGAGAAATGGAATGAAAATGCATCTTTGTATTAATTAAACATAAAAAGTGTTTACAGTGACCGCTCTTTGATCACGAGAATCAATAAAGTGTAGAATTACAAGAGAAATGTTTTAATCAATGATTCGACCCCCTCAATCTCTAAAGGCATTTCCTTATATAACAACTTCGACGGATAAGACAAGGAACAAGATAAGATTTTAACAACGATCCCTTAGGATTGAAGGATCCTGAGGGATTCACTTCCTTTCTTTCTTTAGCTATCACTTGATCTTCTTTGGTTGAAGCCGTGTTGTTCCCTGCCTTCTCTTAGCAATGCGTTCTGATTTTCTTCTCTTTGACATGATATGGTCTATCACTGGAGAAACAACAGTTACTCCTGCTTTAGCCTCACCTTTGGTATAGTTGTTCACCCTGTTTGATTCCTGTTTTTGACAATAAAAGGTAGTTTTTAGTTACTTTTTAGAATAAACATAAGTCTTTGCGATTCTATCATAATTTTATAATAAATCACCTTTCTAGAATAAAAAGAGTTATGTTTAAAGGAAAATAATGAGAAAATACATGGTGAATTCATACCTTTTTCAATGCTCAACATACCCTCCTGCTTACCCTTTTTCATGTCCTCATGAAAACCATAGTTTACATGCAAAGCAGTTAAAGAATAGGCTGGAGAAGGTTTTTAAATCAAGAGGCCTAAAACCATGATTTGCATCTAAAGCTTCAAAGACATGCCCTGTCTGTCCTTCAAGTATTTCATAAATGGATTTATAATCTATTGCAGGATACCATGTAATGGGGCTTTGAAACCTACACCCTAGCCAGAATGGGCCTTCCCTCAAGATGAGGTTGCTATAAAGAACCAAGTGCCCAGCAGCTAATCCAAAATTTTTATAGTTAAACGACTCTCTATTTTGAACATTCTAATTGGAAATCCCCCATCAGACTTTAGCTGCTATATAGGCCTGGTCTCTAATAGATAGAAAATATTCTACCCCGTTCAAGACAATTGCTTTATGGACAGGCTTCAATGCTTGGATAACACCCTCTCTTTTCATGAGGCTCTTCTGCCTAGCCCATAATTGCAATGGGTGTTTTGGTTCACTCCTAACCCACAAGTCTAACTCATTTTCTTGCCTTTGGAAAACAATATAGGATTTGAGCCATTTTAACTGATTAACAGCAAATGAAATAAATGCTTGGTATAGGATGTCACCCACAGAAAGGTTGGGATTTATCTCAATTTCATTCTCCAATATAAGATTATGCAAATAAAACTCACAAAGGAGACATTGTACCTTAACCCCATAGAGTTGACAGAATTTTACAAAATCCTCTACAGTGTTTAACTCTATAGACTTTCCTGCCCTAACTACTTTAATTTTTAACTATAAATATCTCTCTAATAAAAATAAAGCATAATTCTTGGCAGGGCATCTACAAGCTAAAACATCTGTGTATAATGAGCAGAGAGTATCCATTTGATTCCGGGCTATTTTTAATTTATTCATTACCTTTTCAACCTTCTCCTCTGCCTTCCGATACTTCTCATAGGCTTTAGCCTCTGCTGCATGGATGCTCTTCATCTGCTGCTGAAACTCTTGGTATTTTCTTCTAGGGATCGTATCCTCTTCAAGTTTTTCCCTTTCCTATCAATCCTGTGCCAAATCCTCTTGGAGTTTGGCTATAGCAGGATCACTAAAATTGTTTTGACTACAGGCTTGTGCACTTTCATTTGAGGTTGCTTCATATGGAACAGCTGCCTGCTGTTCCATATCTTCATGATTAGGCTCAGCTTGGACTTCCATGGTCTCTACAACTTGGGGCTTTGTTTTAGTGGCCACTTTCCTCTTTTTCATGGCTCGTTTGGTGACTATGCTTCTCTTCTTTGGAGTTAGTTTGGGAATTTGCTTCATTTTAAGAACCCTAATAGTCTGCCTAAGTTGTTCCACTAGCTTTTGAAGCTTCTGCTGTTCCCTACGAAGTTTCTCAATTTCAGTTACTTTCTTTCTCCTCCTTGTTGGAATAGTTGTTCCTTTTTTCGAACCCAATTGCTCAGTTGGGGTTTGCTTCTCAGCCGCCATGCCTTCGGTTGGGCTTGCTTCTCCATTTTATATGTGGAGCACTTCTTCAATATTCATATTCTCCCGACTACATTCTTCAGGGGTAATAACCCCAATTGGCTCTGCTGTTCCCTGAGAATTTTCAGTTTGGAACACTGCTTCAGTGTTCACCTCTTCCTGTCCACACTTCTCAGGGGAAGTAACCCTAGTTGATTCTGCTGTTCTGTTAGGGTTCCCTCTTTCTATTTCATTGGAATTCCCTCATCTGTCTCTTTATTGGTAACATCTTGCTCCTACAATTGGTTGATATCAACATTAAGGTTCAGTGGGTTGTGGGGCTGCACATATTCGCTCATATTGGCCAAAATTTGGGCCATTTGGTCCTCTTGAAAAGGGCTTTGTGGTGAATTTGCAATGGTGGTTTCGAGGGGCTCTGCCCCCTCTCTTTCATTCTCACTGCTGCGATTATTTTCTTCCTCTTCACAGGTATGGTAACTACCTTCTTCCTCATCAGAGTAGTGAATCTCTTCCTCTACACTAGTATGAGGACTTCCTTTTTCTTCCCCAATTCCCTCTTCTTCCTCATTTCCTTCTCCTCCGATGCTTTTTTCCTCACCACTGGTGTGGTGGCTCATTTCTTCTTCATCCTCATCAGTGCGGCGACTCCCTCCTTCAAGTTGTGGGGGTTGTTCATCCTCCGAGCTGGGAAATTCCAAGGGCTGGCTACTGCTAGCCTGAAGGCCTTCTATCACCCCCTACTTCTTTTTAACCGAGAGGATTGTCTATGTTTTGATGGCTCTACTGCTGTGCTAGCCATTCTCTTGTGTTTTGGGGCAGGTAGGGCTAATCCTCCATCAATTGAAAATATCAGTTCTTCCCAACTGGTCTGTTGTTGGGTAAGGTTATAACTTACTATCAATCTGATTAAGAAATGGTGGCTTACCACCATGTTTGTGTGACGATATTTTCTTATACTACGGGCCATCATGCAGTAAAGAATTTAAAAATGCAGGTAGGTTTATGGTACATTTCTATTTTAACACTGCTAATAGCTTAAGATGGAGAGGTCTTACCACATCTTTCCTCCCATCGCATGTTATGTAGGCCTGGACTAATTTTGCCAACTCTTTCCATGGTTCTCCCAACGATGCTGGCTGAACTCCTTTCCCTTTGACAACCAGGTTCTGCCCTTCATCTCAGAAAAGGTTCATGGCATCTTGGAGTTTCACCTTCTTATGGGTCCATATGGCTCCTTCTGGTGGTAGACCAGACGCCTCGGCAATTATTGAGTCTGTTACTGCTATCTGTCTACCTATAACCATGGAGTAACCTTCCTGTAAATTCTGTAAAAACTTGATAGCTACTGTTTCATGAGGTTGTTGTAGCCTTGTGAGGTATGTAATCCATCCCAATTTTTCCATAATTTCTCGTGCAATGCTTGAAACAACCAGCACCTGCAGCTCACTACGAATTGGTCGTACTCCCATTTTACCCGCACACTGTTAATTCCTTACAAATGCACAGAAATGCAATGGAAAAACATAACACAATATTTAGTGAATATCGGAATAATATCATTAAGCCTTCAATATTACTAAGAATATAGGCATTTAACCCGCATGCAAACATTAAAAGGCATCTGTGCCCCCCTGAAGGGTGATAGGTCGTCCTCGATCGTCAAATAAGAGAGTAAAGGACTGCACAGCAGTCATACAACATTTGAACAACATACACACTTATGATATGATCACAAATGATTACATTACTGAAATTGATGCATAATATTAAATTGCGAATAGATATGGAAACGTTCATACAATGATTCGAAGATAATGGAAGGGAAAATTGATGTAAAAACAAGTACTTATGCGGTCATTGATCTCATAAAGTATTATGATCGGGTTATGAATAATTTTCATGTATAATAGGTTTAAAATGAAAGGTTTAAAGGTATCCTCTCATTTGATCTTATGTAAAGATATGATAAAAAGGTTCATCCTTACTATTGATTTGAAAAGTGTGACTCTAATACCATCAGTAGAGCTATGTTGCCCATAGGTGTCTATAAACTTGACAAAGTTTCCTTTTCACCCTTGGAACCATTATCGTTTATTTATGCCTAGGGAAGTGCTTTGTAATGTCATGATGGAGGCCACTGTGCTGGCTTGGGAACCAGATGAACCACAATGCCATTCACTAGGAAGAAGTGAAAGGTGGACAGGTCGGCTCGTGATGAAACCTCCTGTTCCATGGAATTTTTATTATTTTTTTCTGAGTTGTCCATTGAACCATATCCCTGGTGTGGTGGCCATAATGGGAATGCCACTTCACTGCTTCCTTATGATCATGGTAGGCTGGCTCTTGATGAGACCCCCTATCCTCCATCTTCCATATCATAGAATTGTTAATATTTACATAATTGTTTTTATTTTATCCTTTTTTTTCATATATAGCACTTCCCTACTTATATATAGAGGATGGCTCAACACTCCTTAAGAGTAGGGATGGTGGAAGAATTTTGGACATCTCAATGGAAAAAGATATGACTTTATTCTTATTTAATAAATAAAGATCAAAGAGAGATAGTTTAGGGAAGAACTAGCATGATACAAATACCCGATCATATTAATTTAAATGAGAATAAGGACAACAAAGAAATATAAATGGTTGTGTCCTTTCCTTTTCCTTATCATTGCAAAACTATTTCTTAAAAATAAAAATTTCTCTTGATTTGCTGATTTCAGTAATTTCTAATTTGTGTATGCTTACATACATTGTGTGTTTGCCATCAAGAGAGTCATGAAAAAATGTTGTTCAAAATCAAGAAAAAAATATACTCAAAGAGTGTTGTTCCTTTAGAAAGGAATAGCAAAAACAATCTGCAAAAATGCTATTCCTTTAGAAAGGAACAACAAAAAAATTGTTGTTCCTTTGGAAAGGAACAACAAAAAAATTGTTGTTCCTTTGGAAAGGAATAGCAACAACGTGCGGCCAAAAATTGTTGTTCCTTTGGAAAGGAACAACAAAAACACTTGCAATAAAACTGCCGTTCCTTTTGAAAGGAACAACAAAAATGCAGCAAGAAACTGCTATTCCTTTCGAAAGGAACAAGAAAAAGAAACACTCAAACATGTTGTTTCTTGAGAGAAACCGCTGTAATTCCTTAGAAAGGAACAACTTAAGAAATAAATTATGCACACAAAAAACAAGCAAAATAAAGGAAAAAACATTATGTAAAAATTTCAAAATAAAGAAATGATTCAGAGAATGGGTGCTGAGGAGGAGTTTCCTCCCTCACCAAGAATCTGCATGGTGGAATCTTCCTGTAATTGTTGGTAAAAGGATTCTCGATTAAGCAGTTTATGGTAAAGTCGCACTCGATGACCGTTTAATTTGAAGGAATGCTTAGATCCATCAATGGTGGTTAATGTGATGGTGCCATTATCATGCACCTCTTGTATTTCATAAGGTCCAAGCCATCATGTCTGGAGTTTTCCTGGGAAATCCTGAAACCTGGAATCATATAGGAGTGCCCAATCTCCTTCGTGGAAGATTTTCTCTTTGATGAGGGCGTCGTTCCATTTTTCTCTCTGTTGTTGAATTAATGCAGTGTGCTAAAGAGAAGAGAGCCTAATTTCATCCAACTCATTGACTTGTTGTAATCTTCTGACCTGGGCTTCATTTAAGTCTAAACCCACCTCCTGGGCTATTCTTAATGTCTGAATTTCAAACTCTATCGGGAAGATGGGTTCTTTTCCAAATACCAATCGATATGGTGAATACCCCGTGGTACTTCTCCATGTTGTTTGGTACACCCACAAGGCTTTGGGTAATCTATAAGCCCAGTCTTGTCTGTGTGAGGCAACTGTTTTTGTCAGTATATATTCGATCACTTTATTCGTGCTCTCTACTTGGCCGTTTTCCTGTGGGTGGTATGGGGTTGTAATTTTGTGCTGAATGTGGTAATTCTGTAATGTTTCAATGCGTTTATTACCTACAAACTGTGGTCCTCCATCTGTGATTATGTCCCTTGGGTGGCTGTATCACACAAATATTTGGAAAAGGAATTGTATTACAGAGTCCTCTGTAGCTTTCGAAAGTGCCTCTGCTTCAACCCATTTAGTGACATACTCAGTTGCAACTAGAATGTATGTTCTTTGGTTCGATGGGGGGTTAATGGGACCAAAAAAATCGAGCGCCCAATGTTCAAATGGTTCAATTACTAATTGTGGGTTCAAAGGCATTTCGTCGGACTGTCCAGGGCGACCCACCCTTTGGCAACTATCACAGGCCTGCACAAATTTTTTAGCGTCTTTAAAAATGGTAGGCTAATAGTAGGCTGTCTGTAAAACCTTGTGGGAAGTTCTACGATCTAAAAAATGTCCACCACACGGCCCGTCATGGCATGGTTTCATATTATCAAATACTTCGTCCTCTCAGACGTATCTCCTAATTTGCATATCTGACCCTGTATGAAACATGTAGCCCCCAATCCAAGAGAATCGAGTACTACACTGTATTATCTGTTTCCTTTCATTAGGCGTTAGATGTTTTGGTAATTTACCTATTGATAAGTAATTTTCTATATCATCATACCATGGGATTCTAATAGTAACAACGAACAAATTTTCATATGGGAAGTGATCTTTGACTGCTGTTGCATCTATTGGCTTTGGTATTCGTGACAAGAAATCAGCTACAGGGTTCTCTTTTCCAGGTCGATCTTTAATTGTGATATCGAATTCTTGCAATAAAATCAAACATCTTGTCACTTTTCCATTTGTAACAGGTTTATTTTCTAAAAATTTAATGGTAGAGTGATCGGTATATAAAACTCAGGATACCCAGTTATATAATGTCTAAACTTATTTACAGCATGAACTCAGCTAAAATTTCCTTTTCAGTCACAGTATAATTTAATTCAGCAGGAGATAGATTTTTGCTAATATAATAGATTTCATATGGTTTCTTATCCTCTTCCTGCCCAAGCACTGCTCCAATGGCTGTGTCTGAGGCATCAGATGAAATTTGGAATGGAAAATCCCAATTTGGGCCACTCAGCATTGGGGTTGTTGATACAAGCCTTTTCAGATCCTCGAAAGCCTGATCACATTTATCTGTCCAAATGATATCAAAATTTCTTGTTAGTGCATATAAAGGTGCAAATATTCGAGAATTATGTTCTATGAATATTCTATAATAACCGGAAAATCCAAGAAATCTACGTACCTCTGTTTGTGTGGTGGGAGTAGGTATTAACAAAATTATCTGAATTTTGGCTGGATCCACCTAAATTCTAGCTCCTGAAATATAATGTCTTAAGATAAGTCCTTCGGTCATCATCATATGACACCTTTCATGGCTTAAACAAAGCCTAGTGTCAATACATCTTTGCAACACCTTTTCTAAGCTTTCTAATGCTGACTCAAAATCATCTCCGTAAGGTGTGAAGTCATCCATATACACTTCGAGCCCTTCATTTATTAAGTCTGAAAAGATGTTGAGAATGGCCCTCTGAAATGTAGCAGGGGCATTGCATAGGCCAAAGGGTAAGAATCAATAGGCAAATGTCCCCCAAGGACAGGTAAAAGTGGTTTTGTCTTGGTCCCCAGGGGCAATCTGGATTTGATTGTACCCACTGAAGCCATCTAAGAAAGAAAATAATTTCTTTCTTGCCAATGTATCTAATACATGGTCAATGAAAGGAAGGGGAAAGTGGTCTTTCTGGGTTGCTTTGTTGAGTTCTCGGTAATCTATGCATATTCTCCACTTTCCGTTCTTCTTTGGTACCACTACTAATGGGGAGACCCACTTGCTATCAGATATTGGGTAAATGAAATTAACATCGAATAGCTTTTGTAATTCAGCTTTCACAATATCTTTAAGGTGAGGGTTTAGTCTTCGTTGGGGTTGGCGAATGGGTCTTGCATCCTTTTCGGTATAGATGTGGTGTGTACATAACTGGGGGTCAATTTCCTTCATGTCTGGATAATCCCATGCAAAGGCTCCTTTATATTTTTGTAGTAATTGGACCGTCTTCTTTTCTTGTTTAGCAGACAGATTTTTGTTAATGTTTAAAGTTTTTCCTGGTTCAATTTCCACAATCTTACTATTGTACACAGAAGTAGTGGGTGTTATTTGATCAAGAATGTATTTAAGGGGATCTTCTTTTTCTTTATTATCAAATGCTGCCTTGATCATGTGACATTGTAGATGGGATCTGATTTGTGGTTTGTTAATGAAACTATTAATGAAATCATCCTCTGTTTGATCTTTAAAATCGATGGCATCTTCTATGGTTAGTGGTGATCTCATATTTTCCATAAGATATGATATAGGTTGCTTCCTTGTTTTGATTAGTGATAGGATTGGTTGGGCTGGGGGATATAAGGCTAAATTCTTGACATAGTTTCCCCTTTTTATTGTCATGTTTCCTTGTTGACAGCCAATGTAAGCATCGGCAGTTTCCAACCAAGGTCTACCTAAGATTAGCGGGTGTCCATCTAGCCGGTTCTTTGGATTGATAACCAGGAAGTTAGCAGGGTACTCCCAAGAATCTACAGATACCATTACATCTTGTAGTGTACCTTCTGGTTTGACTACCGATCAGTCAGCCAATTCTAGTAAGGTTGTTGTTGGATCTAATGATGTAATGCCAAGTTTTTGACAAGTGGTGGTTGTTAGGATATTAATTGCATCTCCCAAATCAACTAAGGCATTTGGAAATGATTGCCCATTGATTTGCACCGTCACTATAGGATTGCCTGGGTCTTCATATTTTACAGGTGTTTCCATTCCTGATAATAAGTCAGATAGAGTATCGACTACTTTGATAGTTGGGTTAGTTGTTGTTCTCCTCTTTGGCTTCTTTATACATAATTCCTTGATGGTCTTTGCATAAATAGGAATGCCTTGGATAGCTTGGAGGAGAGGGATTTTTATACACAAATTTTTTAATTCTCCCAGAAGATCAAAATCAAGATATTCTATTGGGCGAGGTATGATTAATCATTCTGGGAATGGTGGAGAAGAGGTGGTTACTTGTTGTGGAGTTTGATGTTGATTTTGTTGTTGAACCACCTTCTCTTTTTGCAATGTTTGCTCTACAGGTAATGGATCTTCAGTGTGAACATTTTTATCTCCCTCTATTTCTACTATATGCCCAGATCTCAATTGAAGGTCATTACACTCCCTCAGTTCAGTTTCTAATTCTGGTGGTTCCATTATTTGGACAGAATGAACTAGCCTATTGTTTGGGTTTGGGTTGGGTTGGGTTGGGAGTTGTGGTCTTAAATTGGTCTGGGGGTTTTGTGGCAATGTATAGGGAGTTGGCAGTGTAGGTTGAGAGAGGGGAATTGTTCCAGCTGGCTTATTTGTAGGTCTTTTCCAATTTGACTGCCAGGCTTGACTTTGCGAAGTGGAGGGGGTCCATTGTGTTGGATAGGCATTGTTTTGCCAAAACGGTGGGCAGAAAGGAAAATTTGGCCAATTAGTTTGGTTTGTTTGATTTGGCCATGATGATGTAGGAAATGGATGTTGTGACCAATTGGGGAAAGGTGGCTAATTTTGCCACATTCCATTATATTGCTGAGCATTATATTGAGGATGCTGAAAAGAAGAGAATGGATCAGTTGCCATACCTGATTGTCATGGCTGCCATTGTCGACGCTGATTAAGTAAGCATACCACTTCTGATTCTTCTTCTGCCTCTTTATAGAATTATTTTAACCCAGGAAGCAAGGGACATCCTTCTGTGGGGTGATCTTTTGTGTAGATGGCACAAACTTTGTTTATATCCAGCGGGCACTCTTTGTGGCTGTGTTTCTTCCTGCACTTAGGACAGAATATTGTCAAGTTTTGTTCGACTTCTGCTTGCTTTTGTTTAGCTTGCATAATGTCGAACTACATTGTTAGAGTCCCTAGAATATCTGTTTTAAAATCTTCCAGCAGATTTCCAATCTCTGCACGAGACACCTTCACTGGAGGTCTTATTATCCCTTATGATCATGTCACGTTCTGCTGATTTTAGCCTTGTGCTGCCTCTCGAAATACTGATACACAAATCAATAATGTTAGCATAGCTTTCCTGATATATATCACCTTTTCCCATAATATTTAATGTTTCAACCCATTGATCCTTCATCCCCCTAATTAATGTAGTTTTCAACACATTATCATGTAAGGGTAAAGATGCATAAGGAGATCTCTGGAGGTTGTATTGAAATCGTTCCACATATTATTCCATAGTTTCATTGGGTTTTACCGTCATCTGAAATATTTCATCTTTTAGTTCTCGGGACCTGCAATAATCCTGATATTTCTTTAGAAATGAAAATTTCATCTGATCCCAATCATTTATAATCCCTCCACCTAATCCCATAAACCATCGTAAAGCTGATCCTTTTAATGTGGAAGGAAATAATTTTAATTTTTGGGGATCAATGGTATAGTCATACCCCCTGCATAATACATCGAATTCAAATAGAAATGCATCTGGATATTCTGATGTCAGGCCATGAAATGTAGGAATATGTT
Source organism: Pinus albicaulis (assembly GCA_034641835.2). Lineage (NCBI taxonomy): Eukaryota > Viridiplantae > Streptophyta > Pinopsida > Pinales > Pinaceae > Pinus > Pinus albicaulis. The sequence goes on along the minus strand of CM076574.1, from coordinate 170,354,489 downwards.
GAAGAGGAATGGCTTTCAGAGGTGCATTAACTGCAGTGTCCACAATGGGATATTGCAGTGTGGAAGTTTGTTGAGGTTTTTGCTAGTTCTGCTTCTGGTTTTGGGCCATTTGATCAAATATGTGCCAATATCCTTCTGGGATCTCAAGGGAATTCCTAGGCTGATTAGAAGGAATAGGAATGACCTTGATAGCACTCCCTTGATCTGGAATAAGTTTTCCCTGCTGGCCTACTATCTGAGGAGATTCAGGTCCTTTGTTTTGAATGATGTTGACAACACTTCCCTTATGTGGGTTGCTCATTGTTTGATTACTTCAAAAGGAGATTTTGGCTCTTCTGTTTCCCCTTCTCCTTCGCGGAGATTACTAGAGTTCCCTTCTTGTGGAGAAATTAGGCGATAATTCTAAATTTCTTGGGAATCTTGCTCAATTCCTTCCTTTTGAATATGTATCTCAGCAAAGGCTATAGATGGTGACTCTGTGGCCTGAAGGGAACTAGTAGGTTGTCTAGAAACAACTTTCCTAGGTCCTACTGATGGCTGAGATTCAATTTTCTTAAGGATTTCATCAATGAAAGTTGTTCGCCCAAGGGTCACCGGTCCCTTAGGTTTTTCGGGTTTAGGAGGAATTTTGTTTTGTTTAGCTTTTCTATTCATTCAAAAAAACAAGCCTTCATTCCTACCTAAAGAAAGAAATTTACCCAATTCTGCTATGAAGCGGGCTGTGAGCAAGTATGTTTCTTGCTTGGTGTGCAGGTTCTTACCTTCCGTCTTTAATACCCAATTCTTCCCAAGCAGAAAAAAAGGTAAAATGTGCATCACTCCTTCTAAATGGCATACACTCTCCCCAGAAACAACGCCAAAATGTTGAGGTATAAAAGGTATATTTTTAACACCTATTTATCCTACATTAATCATCAATCCGAGAACGACTTTTTGTTTCAAGAGTGTACTCTGTTTGAGGCTGCAATTTGAGCTAAGAGAAATGTTGTGTGAGATGCAGTACAATATTCTAAATACACAAGTAAACGGATGCTGGAAAATAAATATAATTACAATAACATGAACTCAAGTACTCTAAAACTCAACTATTCACACTACAAACATCAATCAAGGATACAATAGCAATAACTCATTCCTCTAGAAATTGATGCAATTGAAATCAAACTGGAACAAGACAATCAATCTGGGAACTTGGAAGCAATAACCAGTGTTCTCTACAGTTGACAGTCCTATTTTCAAGCAATCAAAGGGAAATAGAAATTGAACTAACTGCTATTGAAAGTAAACTAGGAAGAACTCTTTAAAAGCAAGCTTTCTGCAATCTAGAAACTAATGAATTGGAAATGAACAACAACTTGTAATCGAATAACAATGTAAATAAGCAGCGAATTGTAACTAAAGGAATTGAACGGTAGGTACTAACTAATAAATCTGAACAACAAATCTAAACTTAAAGGAATCAAATAGCAAATTCTGTTAAACACCACACTCTATCGACAACAAACGTTGTTAAACAGTAATCGAAATGAACAACAATCCAACGGAACAACAAATAGAGTTAAATATTGAACAAAAAAGCTTTATAAGCAATAGCAAGATGAATAATACAGGAATTAAGATCCTTGTTGAACTGGAACAACAATGCAATTCGTTAACGCAACATAGCAATACCAATAAGCAATTCAAAAACAACTAATTAACTTTGCAAATGTAATAAAACCGAACATAATTATCACACAACAGTAATTAAAGGATAGAAATACAAACAACAGATTGATTCCACTGGGGTTGGGCCCTTAGCACCAGTGAAACACTGTTGGGTTACTTGAGATCTTGGGAAATGGAATGAAAATGAGTCTTTGTATTAATTAAACATAAAAGTGTTTACAACGACTACTCTCTGATCACGAGAGTCAATAAAGTGCAGAATTACAAGAGAAATGTTTTAATCAATGATTCGACCCCCTCAATCTCTAAAGGCATTGCCTTATATAACAACTTCGACGGATAAGACAAGGAACAAGATAAGATTTGAACAACGATCCCTCAGGATGAAAGGATCCTAAGGGATTCGCTTCCTTTCTTTCTTTAGCTATCACTTGATCTTCTTCGGCTGAAGCCATGCTGTTCCCTGCCTTCTCTTAGCAATGCATTATGATTTTCTTCTCTTTGACAGGATATGGTCTATCACTGGAGGAACAACAGTTACTCCTGCTTTAGCCTCGCCTCTGGTATAGTTGTTCACCTCGTTTGATTCCTATTTTTGACAATAGAAGGCAGTTTTTAGTTACTTTTTACAATAAACATAAGTCTTTGCGATTCTATCATAATTCTATAATAAATCACCTTTCTAGAATAAAAAGAGTTATGTTTAAAGGAAAATAATGAGAAAATACATGGTGAATTCATACCTTTTTCAATGCTCAACAATGTGGCGGCTATAGGCCTCTGAACTGAGTTACAATGAGGCTCAAAGGCCTATTTATTATTTAGATACAATGGGAAATTCTAAACAGCCACAACCCTAACCCTAGGAGATGAAGCACCAGAACTATGGGCCCCGTTTGGGTAAATTGGTGTTTCAACTTCCTAGGGACGTAACTTTGGCATACGATCTCCGTTTGACACGTTCCATACCTCGTTAGAAATATCTATCCAAGGAATACAAATTTCGAGTGAGAAACATCAATCCATAGACCCTTGTTGCACCCCATTTCCCCAAAAAATGTCGTTTAGGGCCTCAAAACGGCTCCAGAAGTTCAGGACCCGAAAAACTGCTAAAAATAATAAGTTGTGCTGAAACTGAAAAAATTGAAAGAGACAATGGTGGGGCCCCAAGTGGAATAGGATGGTGACCACCAATATCCACTTGGATCAGGGGTTAATGACATGGCCAGAACAAAGATGCCACTAATGATGTCTAGCATAGTAATGAGGAATAAGAAAATTGATTTGATACATTAAGTAAGGATTCAAAATAGGTTTCTCACAACAATACTCTTCACTCATCTATATAGAAAAAGGTTTTCATCTCATTTGCAATAGTATAACAAGAAGATTTACATCATGATATCGAAGTAAGCATTTTCATATCCAATTAATCAAGGATCTATGTTTGAAGTAGTAATGATTTATCTACAACAGTTATTTCAAATGCTCTATCATTCGATTGCAGTTTTTTTGTACTGATCATATTAAGAGATATGGTTTCATAGATTAAGGTATACAACAAAGAAGTAGCTATATCATATTGTAGGAGTTTAAGTAAATAAGCCTCAGTGAATTAGCTTCAACAGATCAATCAGGATATCATCTAACAAAGGTACAAATTGTTTTAATAACAATAGAGTGGAAAGAAGAGTTAATTGGTTGATGATTTGTAAGGGTTTGGAAGGGTTGGAATACTTTTAAGGGCTTTCATCTATTTTCATATCACAAATAATTGTAAGTAGGTCATTATCCCCGGTACAGGAGCCTACAAATTGTCAAATTAAGTTTTTTCATTATAATTGGGTCATTTTCCTTAGTGCGGGATCCCACATTAGTATTTAAAATTCATTATTATTTTTAGGGAGGTTGGGTGGGTTTAGCTAGGTGGTTGGAGTCACCTTCAGGTTGTTACCTGAAAATAATTTAGGGTGGTAGGGTGGTGTTAGGGAAAGTTAGAGATTTCTAGGGTGTTGGAGCATCCTTTCAGTATTGACTGATAAAACCAGGGCATTGGAGTGTCCTTACAGTGGGAGGTGGAAAATTGAATGCTTTTTCTAGATTAATAGGGAGTTATGGCTTCCGTTTTAGCTAGAGTTGAAGATTTGATGTTAATTTTTCATAGGGCTACATTGATCTTTTCTTTGATAGTTGCAATTATTATTTAACACATTAAGTTCACCCCACATCATTATATAATTATTTAGATTTACACTATTAACCATTAGCATATGAAACTATGTAGAAAGAACAATAAAATCATCATAATCTGTGAAAATGAACATAAAGAAACAAATGGAAGAAAAAAATGCACACATAGAGACATCAGGATTGGTTCGAGACCAGGGAAAAACCCATTATGGGGAAAAAACCCTTGCAAATTATTCTTCTTAGATCATCATCACTATGATGAAGCAAACAAGAGTACAATGATCCATTGATCCATATCTTCATAATGCAATAAAATATCTTGCACATGTATAATATAACCTCAAGCATACTTCTACTAAAGGATCCTAATTTTGAGAACTGTAATGCACTGTCACTGACTGTATTTAACTACTAAACATTGTTGTCACTGAGAGAAAAATTTAGAGTACTAAAGATTCATCTCGATCTGCCTTCTGAGGCCCTAGTCACACCCATAACACTCTGTGCATTCGGCTATGGGTTCCTGGCCGCCACCAAGACATTTTGTTCCTGCGATTATGGAAGAGCACAACCCGATCTGCCTTCTGAGGACCTATTTGCACCCATAACACTCTGTGCTTGCGGCTATGGGTGTGATCATCCAGATTGGCCTCTAAAGCCCTAGCCTCTACCTTACCTCACTATGCCTGCGGCTATGACACCCTAGCCACAGGCAGGACACAATGTGCCTGCAGATATAGCCCGAAAATGTTAGTGACAAGCCTGCGCCTATGATCCATAAAACCCTAGATTAAAGCGAGCCCGTATCTTGTGGTTTTTGTACCTTGCGCGAAATCCTTCTATTGAACCTATGCAAGCCAAAACAAAATAGATGAACCCAAACAATGAATGCAAATAGAAGATCGCTTGAGCAATGTGTGAGAATGAGCTTGAGGTCGCTTCTATTTATAGGCTTTTGTGTGGGTCCAATTGGGGTTACGGATAACTTAACCAATTACACATGTGCTTAGGCCGACTCATTCCATTATACATTAATAATTCAAAAATTAACATCTACTTAACCAAATAAGGTGATATTTAGATCGATTTTGGTCATCTCGAAAATAAGAATCTATTACAACTATTATCTTCATCATATGAGCTTCCCAAAGTGAAATTTGACTGCAGGTTCATAATTTTAACACTCCATCCCAACCAGGGAGAATTCCACTTGCCAATATTTGTTCATCGATAAATATGCCATTCTGGTATCTTCAAGCATCATCATGTATCGTCACTAATCATTTATGTCATGAATTCGTCATGTTGTGAACCTTTACCATTACAAATCATCAATGTACTTCTCATGCTTATTCATGCTTATCTCTTTATTAGTTCTGCTTATATGTTGAACATTATCGAATCTAGAAGAAGAAGAATTTGACACCGGAGGGGAGCATAGGCTACCACCCTTCATCCATCAGGATACCATTCAGAATCTCTGTTAGCGGGCTACTACCTAAAATATCATCATTAATCATCATCGGAGAGAATATCATCAAGGAGCACATCTCAACTTGTAACTGCATCGGGAATCATATCTCGACCCAGAATATCATGGGGGAGATATACATCTACAACCCGATATTGAGCAATAGGATATCCAAACACGCAAGGGAGCCCATCTCGACTCTGGGATTACATCGGAAAGCTCAATCTCAACCCGGAAATGCATAGGGTTATCTCAACCCATCCTATTGCATATTGATCTTCCCATTGATGATCCTGAGTAGTCATGTGGTAGAATGGATGCATCATAATCAACTTAGGTTGTAAACCCCAAGCACACTCTCAAGCTGTTGGCCAAACGAGGAGCAACATTCCTAACAAGCCCTACTTGTGGGTATGATTCCAACTAGGGTATACTTTGCAAATACCAGGGAGGGGAGAAACATTCTCTGACCCTATGAATATAGGGGAGCAACATATCTAACCCTATGGGTAACAGATAGGGGTCATACCATATTGTCAAGAGTTCCCTCAAACCCAATATCCCTCTATCGCAATTCATCACCTTGGGACCTCATTCAAGGAGGGAGAGTTGGCTCAATGTCCTCGATCAACATTGCTCTCATCATACTCAAATATGGTATCTTCTTGTCTCAATAGCAATTGATTAGATCATAACTATTCATATCAAATCACAAATGGATACCATAACCATCCTCCTTCTCAATGAGGTGTCAATCACAAGCCTAAGCTTGTCTCAAATAACTACATTGTCTCAACGTATGGAGAAATATTAGTCCTATATATATATATATATATATATATATATATATATATATATATATATATATAAGATCTGATATTTCTAGCATGGCTAGTTGTGAGGCAGGATGTAGAAGCTCCTTAGAGAGTTGTATGAACATGATCTGGATAAGACATGGATACATTGTAATGACAGAAAATCCTATATATATATATATATATATAGAATTTTCTGTCATTACAATGTATCCATGTCTTATCCTGATCATGCTCATACAACTCTCTAAGGAGATTCTACATCCTTCCTCACAACTAGCCATGCTAGAAATACCAGATCCAACCTCGGTCGTGTTATGGAAATTTCATCCAAGGTATCATGACAAATAACATATTAAGGCAACATCCAAATGTGCTCATCAATAATAATCCCAAACATCATCAATTGTTAGGTTCCTATATTACTAGTGTAGTCCATTATTTTTGTTAGTATAGCCCCCTTATTGTTATTGTTGTACCCCTGTAGTCCCCATATTTTTATTATTGTGCCCCATAAAATCCCACTATTGTTATTATTGTGCCCTTAAATTATTGTTGTTAGGTCAGCTAGGACTATATTTTGACCCCATGGACTCCTTATATAGAAAGGAGGTTTTTTCATTTGTATGATCCAAGAATTGTTCATTTATGTAATGTAAGGGAGGTTTCCCCCTATAAGTGGCTGATTTCTAAGGCGTTGATCTCTCTTTTCTTCTGTTTTGGGAGCTGGTTTCATAACATTTGGTACCAGAGCTTTGGATTCTAGGGTTTCGCTGCTTCAAACAGGTCATCATGGAATTTTCTCTATAACATTTTTTATACGAAGGTTCAGAATCTAAAAAAAAAACCCATTTGTGAAGAAATTCTAAAGGAACTTCGTAAAAAAAATTCAGATCTTGGTTTGCAATATTTTCGGAGATATGATCTATGGAAGTTAGGGTTTTTGCAGGCTATCGAATTTCATCTCAAAGAGGTGACCTTGGGAAAATTGTCATATCTCTCTCTCTGAGCATCAGATTGGAATTCTGTAAAAATTGGCCTAAAATAAACATACCGTAGTTTCCTGTGTATCAATTTCAGAGTCGAAGGAGGAAAAAGTGACATGTGGCATGTACAAGTTCGCTATACTGAACTAGTCCATAATTAGGTCATTGTGGGAGATCGGGTATAACTTTGCCTTGAAGAATTTAAATCAGGTTGGACCTATGGCATTGGAAAGAAGATTTATAGGGCTACTAAAGGACTGAAGATAAAATATTGGGGATAAAAAATTATGGAGATACATCAGTTTCAATATTGAGCTCCTCAAAAGCAAAAAAAATGTGTATTTTGTTTTAAAAAATTGCATAAGTCTTGTTTGAAAAATCAGTTTGAAGTGATTCCAAGGGCATATTGAAGTATAGATATCAATATTGGGTTCTAAAATGGACCCTAAAAATAATTCAACACCCATTAAGATGTCAAAAGGGTCTACTATGACTCATGAAGAGGAAGAATTGCAACATGATATATCAAAATTACAAGACCAAGTGAAATAAATTTCGCTCTTGCAGAGAGTAACAAAAAATGAAATGAAAGCTAAGATGGATGGTTTGAAGAAAGGCATGGAAGCTAAGACGGATGGTTTGAAAAAAGGCATGGAATCTAAGATGGATGGTTTGAAGAATGGAATGGAAGCTAAGATGGATGACATGGAAGCTAAGATGGATGAAATGGAAGCTAAGAATGATGAAAAAATGAAAGGCAACATGGAAGACATGAAGAATGATCTAAAAGCATACATTGAAGGTTTGAAAAAGTTGAAACAAGAAATGATTCCTAATGGAAAAAAGGTAGTAGAGGGAACTCGTGTTGAGAAAAAAATAAATGTTAATCATTATTTCATAAACTCTAATGTTGGATTGAAGACCCTGTTAGTACCCTGTAATCAACAATATTGGCAAAAGTCCGATTGGAGGGAGAACATCGTTTCAACCACTTTGGGATTCTAGGATCTAGCCCTCCTGAATCTAGAGAGGGATCTCTCCAATAAGTGCAAAGATGGATTTGTATTTTAAGTCTTGGGTAATGATATTAGGCTAGTTATGAAGACCGAGGGTTTTGTTTGTTTTTGGATGGTTGAGCATGATCACTGTTTGAGGTAAAAAGTTCTAAATGCAAAGAGTTTCAAAGGTGAGGAGTTGCAAGAAAATAGAACAAGCTTTGGCAAAGAAAATAGATAATTGCAGGTTTTATTCCATTGGGCTATGGAGTCATAATAGGGTTTAATTGAAATAGCAAGAGGCAAGAGTGGTCCATGGGGCATGTCATCTATGTCTAAGGATCTCTTTAAGTTTGATTTATGGAAACAAATGAAACAATAAGAAGGGGAATTAAACAGATGAAGAACAAAGAGCATCCTAGGATCTGGTAAGTACTTTGAAACTTGCCAACCTTTGACAAACACTTAAGAAAAACATAAAAGCAATCCAGGATATGGTAAGTACTTCAAAACTAGCCAGCCTTTGATATACTTTCCATAAAAAACATATAAAAACAAAGGGAAACTTGAAGGCAACTATTGGAGTAGAAACTAGCGGGCCGGGATCACCACAAATCCTCTCCTAGCTCTCCTTTACTTGGTAACTTTCAAGACAATCACAAAGATAACACAGAATGGCCTAAGATCTGGTAAGTACTTTGAAACTAGCCAGCTTTTAACACATTCCAAGGGAAACTTTCAGACAGTCTTTTGGGATAAAACTAGGACCAGGGCACACCATATCTTCCTTAGTTCATCTCTACTTAACATGTACTAAAAATAACATTTGAGAATAACAATTAAGTAAGGAAAGAGGACGAGGGAACTCCAACATTCCTATGCTTAAACTAAATTAAATCATTCCCAAATAACACAAATTGAAAGAAAACATTTAGATAAAGATTTTAAGTTAGAGAAGGGTACTGATATACAGTAGGTCCTAACTCTATGCATGTTGTTCTTTATAAGAGAAGATGAAAACATTGAAAACAGAAACAAAATAACAAGTTACAATGAGAAAAACATCACCATCAACATAGACCAGGATCCCATAAATCAGCTTGTATTGATGCTCCAAACCAGTTACAGCTTCAATTCCAATGCTTTAGTTTAGCAATCATCCACACTTCCCAGACTAACTTATCTATTACAAGCAGAGCTCCAAGAGCCAGTGAACACTATTTACAGGTAGAAGTCTCAAACTCAGTTACATTTCAAATTTCAGCAACCAACTCAACCAACCCCTCTCTCATCTTCTCCAGTAGTATTTATAGAAGAATGAGGAGGTGAGATCTGATAAAAGATCTCCAAAGACAATTAATACAGACTTAATGGCTTCTCGGCCTTTGGGGGGCTCGATGAAGAAGCTTACATACGTGTCCTCTATATTAAATAATTTACATTAATATTTAAGCTCGGTGGGAGCTCTTTTTTACTTTTGAGGCTCTGTGTTATGTTAATGTAACTCTGCTGATATTTTGTCATTAAGTTTATTTGTAGAATTCACTCTTTGGATGCGTTGAGGCAAATATCTGATCTTGATCAATAAATTTGGCCTCTGTTTGCATGCTTTGAGGCACAGGTGGCACTATGGTAGCTGGGAGGAATCAATTTGCCTCAGATGTGGCGGTGGAGGCCTTGCTGTCAGATAAAAACTTTGATTTCCTTTTAACTGTGTCTTAATTGGGAGGATTAGGCTTTTGATAATCAATCTTAGCCGTAATCCCCCCATATCTGTCTTTAATATTCCATTCTGGTGCGTTCTGTCTTCGACACTGATACTTTATGATTTGTGATGGATTTACTGTGTTCTGTTGGTGTGCATTGCTGTGCAGGGATCATGAGGCATCAGTGCCTTTGGAGTATTGATGAGGCACGAAAATTTGAACCCATGGATGGCTTTCTTTTTAAGGAATCGAAGGCGTGAGCATTAAAACCCCAGCCTTCGGCCTTTCTTCAACATATAATGGAAAAACCATATAATCACCCTTTATCAAATAACATACACAGACTTCAAACTTTTGATAAAACTAAGTTGTATAACCATTTAGGGTCACAAAAGGTGTTTGCTAACGTAAGGGCGTTTGTGACCCGAAATCCTTATAAAATACGCCCTATAAATCTCCCCGGGTCCGTTTTGGGGCCTGCTGACGTCAGAGTGAGTGTGACCTGAAATCCTTATGAAATCCGCCCTATAATCTCTCCAGGTCCAAATTTCGCAACCATACAAGAAAATAATCAAGGCCCGCTCCAATCAGTTGTCGCCGTGTGGATTCAGACTAGGTGTTTGGGACCACCGGTTCTGTGGGACCGCTGACTTCTGTCGTGGCTGTGGGGACCAGGGTGATTGATTTTGGGCCGTTGATCTGCAGACCAGATCAACGATGAAGATGTTTTGATAAATGTGCCGTACCTTTGTTTATCCCCTGAGCTTCTTTTGAGCGTGATCACTGTCTGATGAGCTGGTCTCAGATCAGACGGTGCACATCAATATCGCGCTGAGCCCACGGTCGATTTTTAATGCGTGATGAGGGAGATATCTCCAAACCGCTCAAGGCCACATGTCAGCCTGTGGCATTGATCGCGACCAAATGGGAAATACAACTTTCCCTTGAAAGGTGGTGCGATGAAAACAGTGATTGATCATGGGGACCACCAGGGCGATTTATTTGTGGGTCGTCGATCTGCAGATCAGATTGACGACGAAGAGCGATTTAAGCTTTGCACCGGTGAAAATCTTTTCATACCTTGAAAAAAACACAAAAATTAATAAAAACAAAGGTTTCATGTGTCGCGAGGGTTTTATATATACAAAGTGGGTAGGCGCCCGATTGCGGGGCCTTGGTCTATATGAAATGCAATATGATCGGGGGCTATAATATACAGGGCTAATCGGCATCAGAGCTTTTATTTAACCAAAAATACTTGTGTGTTTGGTATTTAGTGATGCGATAAGCGCTTTGTGGGTCTAGCACCTGGTTCTAGGGTGCAGGCACATGGAGGGGAAGTGGCTTAAAACTTAGCCCAAGGGGGCTTAAGTTTGGAATACAAAAAATGTGTTTTTTATGAAAATTTTCAAGTTTTTCAATGGTTGTGAGGGTTTCGATAAGGCAAAGAAAGAGTCTTAAACCTTATCAAAGGGGTTTTGAGGGAGGGGAAAGGGGAAAAATATGAAAATGAAGGATTTTTTATGGAGAATAAAGGGGTAAAAATGAGGTTAGTTTTGGAAGTGGAAGGAGGGAAAAAATGATGATTTTGCAGCAGTATTTTATCATGAAATCAGTAGAATTCTAGAGTGTAAAATGGGCACAGTAGGGAAGATTTTGGACAGAGGCATGAGGACTTCAAGAGTCTTCAAGAGCCAACACTTTTTTGCAATAAAATTTGTTCCTTGAAGGCTCAAAAATATTTAGCCACCTTTTGGTATAACAAATTTTATAGGTGGCTAACAGTGGCTCCACTTGGGGATGGTGCCTTCTTGAAGGCATCAAGAACCTCAGACTTGCATTCTCTGGGAGGCTGATAAGTGCCTTATCCATTGGGTTGCCTTCCTTTCCTTGGATGATCCTCTTTTGTTTTGAAATTAGGTTAGTAGTCATAAAAATAATGGATCTTTCATCTACAAGCTTTCTACCTACCCAATCCTACAAATAGAACATTTTTTTCTTCATTAGAGTGCACTTGGATTGGCAAACTCTTTTACAAAATTTTATTATTTTGAAAGCAGGAAAACTAATCTAGTTCTACTCCTTATTTCTTCATGGACTCAGATTAAACAGTTGAGCCCATATGATTCTCTACCTAATCTACTTATCTGTTGGGATTAAACTGTCCAACAGATTTTATTCTCTACATTATACAACAGAAATTTAAAAGCATACAAGTCAGGATTGAACAGTCTAACTTGTTGCTGATCTATGGCATGAAAAACAAGCTGCACACAGATCTTATTTTGCAGAAATTTAAATCAAAATGGAAGGCTTAAGATGTGAAATTTCGAAGCATTTCCTTCACTTCTTTTACAACTCTGTTTTGACTTTTGTTTTGAGCTGTCTTTCCTTTGTCAATTGGTTCAAATTTTTAGCTAATTTGAACCAGATTTACATCTTTTTTGACTCAGAATTTGAAACATATTTGAGTCATTCTATTTAGAAACTTAGGTTCAGGTTTTGAGCTTGTTTGAACCTTTAATTTCTATCCTAAACTATCTACTGATAATCGAGGATTAAACAGTTTGGCAAATCGAATTCACTATCCTATCAGGTGAAAACTTAAAACTAGTTAGTCAAGATTAAGTTGTTTGACTAACTAGAAGTGTGTTCTTTAGGAGTTTCGTTTGAGCTTGCACACTTTCAAATTTGTTTCTCCTTTTGGTATGGGGCTTTACCTTTCTTGTTTTTACAATCTTCCCTCTTATTTTTCTTCCATTGTTTTTGTATTTTTGATTTTTATAACTTTGAATGCAATGATGGGTGAAGTATTTACAATCAGAAAAAAGATAAAAAGGCTTTCAAAACATATCATGGATCAAGAGAAGTAATTCTTAAGCATCCTTCCATTGATAGGACCCCCGAACAATTCTGCTCCATTGAACTCTTGTAAGAAAAATGCATTGTTACCAGCAGCTAAATGAATAGAGTAAGGGCCAATCCATAATTTGTAAAATTTTCCATGCTTGCCCTTGTCTTCCCTTCTTGAGTCCCACTTCAAAACTTTTTCCCCAATATTGAAATTGTTGGCTTTTGTTCTTCTGTCAAAAGGCTTTTTAATGCTATCCTGCTTCTGCAATGCTTTGTTATAAACCTCCTCTCTGGTTTGCTGAAGATGAATGGTCTGATTTATTCTTCTGATCATGTCATTATCTTCAGTTTACAACTCTTGAATACTCTTCATCACTGGTACACCAAGGCTGTTTGGAAAAATTGCATCAGTACCGTACACAAGCTGGAAAGGTGACATACCAATAGATTTCTTCAAGTCAATCTGTTAGCCCAAAGTGCATGGACCAGCTTTGTGTGCCAAGAATTTTTGTTGTCCTCCAACAGTTTCTTGATTATGTTCACTAAAATCTTGTTTGAGGATTCTACAAGTCCATTACCTTGAGGGTAATAGGCCTTGGAATGCCCCAATGTTATCTGATATTTGTGACATAATTCAACCATCTCCTTTGATCCAAATGCTGCTGCATTATCAGTGATGATCTTGGTAGGACAGACAAATCTAGAGAGAATATTATTCTCTATGAATTTTATAATAACAGAATCATTGGCCTGCCTACAAGGAATGGCTTCTATCCACTTAGTGAAACAGTCCGTGGCAGTGAGAATCCATCTATGCTGAGCAGAAGATGGTGGATGGATTTCTCCTATGAAGTCAAGTCCCCACTGTTGAAAAGGAGCTTCAACAGTGATTGGATGCAGAGGTAGAGGTAGCAGTTTTCTTTTGCCTTCAAACAGTTGACATTTATGACAGGCAATGATCATCTTGTGTATATCAGGAGAGAGAGTAGGCCAATAGAAACCAGCCCTCAAAATTTTGTTGGTTGTTGTCTTCCAGTACAAATGACGTCCACACTCTCCTTCATGAAATTCGTGCTTAACCTTCTCTGCATCGTACTCAGGAAAACATTTAAGCAATATACCACTTGCATTTTTCCAATAAAGACATCTATCTATAATGCAGTAGTTCACAGCTTTTAACTTTAGGAACCTTGCCTTTGTTTTTGTTAAACCAGGAGGTGTATTCAAATTAAGAAAAATATAAATAATATCAGCATACCAAGAGGAATTCATGAAATGGTCTTCAACAATAGGAGTTAAGATTCCTTCTTGGTCATCCAAAGCATTAATCATATTAATATCGAGAACTTCAAAATTGGATTCAGCCATTAATCTAGCAAGACCTTGGCCTTGGATGAGTTTACTGGGCTTTATCTCTAAATCATATTCAAGAATAACAACAATCCACTTACCTCTCTTACCATCTGGGTCCTGTGTTAGAATGTCTTTAACAACTGAGTTTGGGACAAAGGCAATGATGTGTGAGTGAAGGATGTATACTTTGAAGTCTTTCAAAGCTTTAACCAAAGCAAAAGCTTGCTTCTCCATGATGTTATACTTCAGAGGAGCAACCCTCAATGCCTTACTAAAAAATTCAATAGGATGCTCTTGTCCTTGTGGGTTTTTCTGTAGAAGGACAACAAATATGGTATGTTCTTATGCAAACGAAAAAATACAAAAATCTTTTGAAAAATCAGGACTTATTAGAACCGGTGTTTTGGTTAACGCTTGTTTCACCAACTCAAAGGACTTCTTTGCTTCCAAGGTCCATTTCACCCCTCGCTCCTTTTTCAACATTTTTGTGATATTTCTAAGGAGCTCAGCTAAGTTGGGGATGAACCTTCTCAAAAAGTTAATCTTTCCAATGAAAGATTGCAACTCCATGATGTTTCGAGGATGAGAAATTTTCAATATGGCCTCAATCCTTTTGGGATCTATCTTAATACCCTCTTCTGAAATGATGTGCCCAAGAAGTTTACCTTCTTGGAGACCGAATAGTGTTTTCTTAGGGTTCAAATATATCCCAAACTTTCTGCATTTCTCGAAAACTCTTCTTAAGTGTTTTAAGTGCTCTTCATCTGTTTTTGAAAACACAGTGACATCATCAAGATATATAATGATGAAGTAGCCTAGTTCTTCTAAGAATGATATGTCCATGGCTCTCTGAAAAGTTGCTCCAGCATTCATTAGACCAAAGGGCATTTTCACATACATGAAAGTGCCCCATGGTGTAGTAACGACTGTGTTTAATTGACCAGCAGGGTGAACTAAGATCTGATTGTACCCTGAGTAGCCATCAAGCAAAGAAATTCTTCTAGACCCTATCACCCTTTGTAAAATATGATCCATCATAGGTAAAGGGTAGTTGTATTTTAATGAAGCTTTGTTTAAGTCTCTAAAGTCTATACAAAGCCTGATCTCTCCAGTTTTCTTCCTAACTGACACCAGATTAGACACCCACTCAGAATATCTAATAAGGACAATAATACCAGCTTCATATATTTTCCTGATTTTCTTCTCAACCAGAGGCAGCTGAACAGGGTTTATTCTGCGCAGTTTCTGTCTGAATGGTTTTTGGTTTTCCTTGAGAGGAATTTTGTGTTGTATTATTTCAGTGTCATAGGATTATAGATCTTCGTAACTCCACGCAAAAACATCAGAAAATTCTTTGAACAACTCTATGTATTTGAGTTTAATGTGCGATGGTAAAGTTTTAGACAGTTTAATCATTTTCGATTTTTTCTCACTGCCTATATTGCACTCTTCCATTTCAGTCTCTACAGGTTCCCATTTTGGCTTCTTGGCCACATCGTTAAAATCGAACAACTCTTCTAAAGGGGCCAGACCCTGAGGCAAACTCTGATCTTTGGAGTGCAAAGTTTCTAACTCCTCTGTTCCTAACTCTGCATTCAATTCTGTTTTATTTTTAAGTTTTCTAGTTAGAAGATTAATATTGAAAAGCTTAGGAGACGGCTCTTCTTCACCAAGAAAATTTTCTTCACTGCAGTCTGTATCATAATCTAAGTCCAAACTATTTAGTTCGAATTCATTTCTGAATTGCATGAAGTATTCTATTTGTTTGTCTCCGTCAAACACTTTCCAATACTTTTCATTATCAAGCACGGCTGGTCTAAATTTTATCTGAGTTGTGCAGTCTTTGGTGTCATACGGCGTTAAGCATGTTCTAGCTGCAAAGGATAAATTGTGGGCCGCAATATTTCTCTTTCTTGGGACAAAGATAATTTGGTACTCCTCAAATGTTTTTAAAAGGTCCATGACATCGTTTCGATAGCCCCTAAGTTTGGGATGATTTGCATTATACTCCCCATTGACTTTCTTAATAACTAAATCTGAATCCCCATACGCTTTGATTCTCTTGGCTCCTAACTTTTTCAACAAACGTAAGACTAAGAGAAGGGATTCATATTCCGCTATGTTATTTGAACACTGAAAGTTTAATTTGCAAGAAATGCTTTCTGTATGGTTGTTTTCAGTGTTGCAGATCCAAACACCTGCACCGACGTTAGTTTTAGTGCATGACCCATCAAAATACATACTCCACAGAGGACTATTTTCGGTTTCATCCTGGTTACTGTCCCCTTCAACTAATGTGCCTTTTGATCGTTTTTGAATATCAACACTTAGTTGGATTTGTTTCAACTCCGTAGGTTTTTCGTTGTGTTGAGGGTGGTTTTCTTGATTGTCATGGTTTAAGAGCAATGGACACATGGCTTGTAGCTCAAGACCAGTGTTTTGTTTGCTAGAGTTTACAGGTTCAGCAAACTGTTCTGACACTCCTACATTATCTTCATCCTCCTCTCTATCTATCATTAAATCAGACAAGGTCATTTTTTCACTAGAAGTTTCATCATTGAAAAGGATAAATCAATCTAGGCCCGTGTCTACAGAATAAAGGGGAGAGTTCTGTGGTCTGTCTTGGGTAGTTACCAGGTATTGCATGTTAGACTCCGTGTAAAGTGTTCTTGTCTGATTGAAAACAGGGATGGTCGCATAGGCCATGTCCATCTGCATAGTTCCTTGTAACTTAGCTCCCCAAGACCTAGATAATAGCATTCCATACTTTGGAGGCACATCAGCCACAACAATATCCATGACTAAGCATTTGGTTGGAATCTGGGCTAAGTTAACACAGAGGTGTTTGATTAATCCTAAACATTTTACTCTGCTTGAGTCAAAGGAGTAAAGGTCTTTATAAGGTTTGGTGATTTCTAGACCAAGGCTCTCCATCACAGCTTTAGGCATTAAATTATGAGAAGCCCCAGAATCATGCATGGCGTTTGTGCAAACTTTTGTCATGAATGTTTAAACTTACATAAAAGGGAGGAACATGTCCCTCTTGATATTTACCTTCAATATTGGGACCAAAAATGAGCTCTGGCTGGTCATTATTGAGATTGACTGTGTCATTATTATCCTTAATATTCAAAATTTGGGTCCTATATACATTTTGGGCAGCCAACTTAGTCAGGGGAACATAGATTTTGCTCTTTGAAATTTCTTACTCTAGGCTGAAAGGAATTTCGTTCTTTGAAGAACTTGTCTAAGCCTTACTAGCTGCGAGTCTATCAGCAACATCAGCTTGCTGATTTGTTTTATTTACATTTGAAAAAATTGTTTTCACAGGAGTACTAGCTGAAATGTTAGTACCGCTAAGGTCTGCACTTTATTTTTCATTATTTTGAGTGCCTTTCTCTTTAACATTATTAAAATTCACAACCACTGTTTTTTCCTTTTGTTTGACAACTTTAGGCTTGGTTGTAATGTTGTTTTGTGAAGATTTTTCAGAGGTTTTGGTGTTGGGGGTTTGTTGACTGGTTTTTCTTCTAAGGTCATATTCTCTTTGAGACTCTATGATGACATTTTCCATGTCTTGATAATAATTTTCATCATCATCTCTTATGTCATCATAAGGTGTATAAAGACCATGTTTTCTATCATAATGGACTTCAAAGTCATCATTATCTACCCCCAACATGTTTATATCATCTTCCTCTGTTATTTCATCTGTTTCCTCAACCTCACTTACATAGTTTTGATGAAAGGGAGGAGTGATCTATTGATCAACTTCCATAGGTCTGTTTGGAGATTGGTTCCTTCTAAAATTCTGATTTTGGTCCTGACTTCTATTTTGAGGAGAATTTTGATTTTGGCTTGTTTGTGCTCTCTTAATTATACTCATTTCTTTCATCATCTCCTCCATCATTCTCTCCATCTTTGAGTTGGAAGTCGAAGGTGTGTTTTACTCTTAAAAGACACTCTCTTCTCATTTTTCATTCTTTCTCTCTTCTCCATTAGGTTTACTTCCACAGCAAGAGCTCCTTTTTGCATCTCTTCAAGAGTTGTAGGATCTCTTTCTCTCAGCTGATAGGCCATCTCAGGGTCGAACCCTTCAGGAATCTTGTTTAAAGCTGAGCCTTGTGGAGGCTTTAGATATGGGGAAAGTGCATTATACACAATGTTAAATCTGGTACAATAAGCTTGTACACTTTCCCCCGTGTTTCTATGGAGTTTCTTGTAAATAGAAAGTACTTGGAGAGGATTCTTCTTTACTTCCCATTTGTTTAAGAATGTCTGATGGAAGGCTTGGAGATAATTGATACTATGGGGGGTTAAGCCTTTAAACCATTTTCTTACTTCTCCCCCCAGGCTCTAGGCAAACAATCTAAGCTTGACAGAATCATCATCAATTTCATTTCCGTCAAAGTAGTCATTCATATTATCCACATGTTGTGATGCAGTTGTAGAATTACTAGCATCATACAATGGAATTTTGGATTGATAGTCTTGTGGAAGATTGACTAATGGTACAGGAAGGACTAAGGGAGCATACCATGCTGCCATGATATGTGGTGGGGGTGGATTTACAAGAGGGAAAGTGGGCTGGAATGGAGTGGTTTGAACAGTGGATGTAGGGTGAGCAGAAGTGGATGGACCAGGAGTAGATTGCTGAGCTGATCTTGGATGAGAGACACCTAAGTTGTGAAGGAAATGTAAATCAGGAAGTGTTGTTTCTCTGCTACCAGGATGTTCAATTGTTTCAGGAGATGAAAGTGAAGACTCAGAATCTAACTGATCTAAATCATCAAGAGACCTAGTTCTAAAGGGATTTACTAAGTCAACTTTTGATTGTTGTAGAGCTGAAATATTTTCAGGAAATGAATTAGCTCTCAAGGGTGATCTGAAAAAAGTTGATAATTTAATCCTATGAGACTTCCTAAGGATACTTTCTGGGTTATCAACTATCTTAGGTGGATCAGGGTTAGGATAGGCTCTAGTATGAATCTTTCTAGGAGCCACTATGGTGTTTTTCAGACCCAAGTAAACAAGAAAATTTCAACCAGGTATGACAATATTTAAAAGGTCAACTAATCTTGTTTACACAAATTTTAATCCTACAGTCCTCTAACTGAGTTTGAATGATATTATAAGGATAAGGGTTCTTCCCAGTGGAGTCTTGAGGTCTGTTGAGGATTGTGGAGTCGCCAAGTGGAGGTTTTTAGCTCTTTTTCAGAGGTAAAAGGTTTTATGGTCCACTACCATTTTTATTGGAATACCAATCTGAAATATTTTTGGGTTTTCTGAGCTATTTTTTAGTTGTGTGGTTTCTAAGAGTGTCCTAAATCTGTTTCAAAACTTAGCTATGGTTATGAGACAAAGATAGTCTACTCTTATGGCTAAGCTAGCTGATATTTCAAGGTTAGATAAAGTCTTATGAGAATCCTAGGGTTTTCCTAGTTTGTCACTGATTCAAACAAGTTCTATCATGATTACCATTACTTGGTAGTGCTTGAAAAGGCTGCTTTTAACTCACTAAAATTTTTTTGTTGGCCAGAGGTGTTATGCCTAACGGTTCAACCAGCTAACAGAACAAATTTCATTAAATCAAGGGATTTCTGAGATGTTTAAAGTATTCAACAAGATAATAACTCAAGTTGCCCAGTGGAGTCGTCAGAAATGTTAGTACCATGTAATCAGCGATATTGGCAAAATTCCGACTGCAGGGAGAACATCGTTTCAACCACTTTGGGATTCTAGGATCTAGCCCTCCTGAATCCAGAGAGGGATCTCTCCAATAAGTGCAAAGATGGATTTGTCTTTGAAGTCTTGGGTAATGATATTAGGCTAATTATGAAGACCGAGGGTTTTGCTTGTTTTTGGAAGGTTGAGCATGATCACTATTTGAGGTGGAAAGTTATAAATGAAAAGAGTTTCAAAGGTGAGTAGTTGCAATCAAATAGAACAAGCTTTGGCCAAGAAAATAGATAATTGCAAGTTTTAGTCCATTGGGCTATGGAGTCATAATAGGGTTTAATTGAAACAAAAAGAGGCAAGAGTGGTCCATGGGGCAAGTCATCTATGTCTAAGGATCTCTTTAAGTTTGATTTATGGAATCAAATGAAACAATAAGAAGGGGAATTAAACAGATGAAGAACAAAGAGCAGCCCAAGATCTGGTAATTACTTTGAAACTTGCCAGCCTTTGAAAAACACTTAAGAAAAACATAAAAGCAATCCTGGATCTGGTAAGTACTTCGAAACTAGCCAGCCTTTGATATACTTTCCATAGAGAACATATAAAAAAAAAGGGAAACTTGAAGGCAACTGTTGGAGTAGAAACTAGCGGGCCGGGCTCACCACAAATCCTCTCCTAGCTCTCCTTTACTTGGTAACTTTCAAGACAATCACAAAGATAACACAGAATGGCCTAAGATCTGGTAAGTACTTTGAAACTAGCCAAATTTTAACACATTCCAAGGGAAACTTTCAGACAGTCTTTTGGGATAAAACTAGGACCAGGGCACACCATATCTTCCTTAGTTCATATCTACTGAACATGTACTGAAAATAACATTTAAGAATAACAATTAGCTAAGGCAACAGGAGGAGGGAACACCAACATTCCTATGCTTAAACTAAATTAAATCATTCCCAAATAGCACAAATTGAAAGAAAACATTTTGATAAAGATTTTAAGTCAGAGAAGGGTACTGATATACAATAGGTCCTAACTCTATGCATGCTGTTATTTATAAGAGAATATGAACACAGTGAAAACAGTAACAAAATAACAAGTTACAATGAGAAAAAAATCACCGTCAACATAGGCCAGGATCCCATAAATTAGGTTGTATTGATGCTCCAAACCAGTTACAGCTTCAAGTCCAATGCTTTAGTTTAGCAATCATCTACACTTCCCAGACTAAATTATCTATTAAAAGCAGAGCTCCAAGAGCCAGTGAACACTATTTACAAGTAGAAGTCTCAAACTCAGTTACATTTCAAAGTTCAGCAACCAACTCAGCCAACCCCTCTCTCATCTTCTCCAGTAGTATTTATAGAAGAATGAGGAGGTGAGATCTGATAAAAGATCTCCAAAGATAATTAATACAGACTTAATGGCTTCTCGGCCTTTGGGGGGCTCGATGAAGAAGCTTACATAGGTGTCCTATGTATTAAATAATTTACATTAAGATTTAAGCTCGGTGGGAGCTCTTTTTTACTTTTGAGGCTCTCTGTTATGTTAAGGTAACTCTGCTGATATTTTGTCATTAAGTTTATTTGTAGAATTCACTCTCTGGATGCGCTGAGGCAAATATCTGATCTTGATCAATAACTTCAGCCTCTGTTTGCATGCTTTGAGGCACAGGTGGCACTATGGTAGCTGGGAGGTATCAATTTGCCTTAGATGTGGTGGTGGAGGCCTTGCTGTCTGATAAACACGTTGATTTCCTTTTAACTATGTCTTAATTGGGAGGATTAGGCTTTTGATAATCAATCTTAGCCGTAATCAATCTTAACTCTGTTTTGTTGGTGTGCAGTGCTGCGCAGGGATTGTGAGGCATCAGTGCCTTTGGAGTATTGATGAGGCGTGGAAATTTGAACCCATGGATGGCTTTCTTTTTAAAGAATCGAAGGCGTGAGCATTAAAACCCCAACCTTTGGCCTTTCTTTAGCATATAGCAAAAAAACCATATAATCACACTTTATCAAATAACATAGCCGGACTTCAAAATTTTGATAAAACTAAGTTGTATAACCATTTCGGGTCACAAAAGGTGTTTGTTGACGTAAGGGCATTTGTGACCCGAAATCCTTATGAAATCCACCCTATAAATCTCCCTGGGTCCGTTTTGGGACTTGCTGACGTCAGGGTGAGTGTGACCCAAAATCCTTATGAAATCTGCCCTATAATCTCCCCGGGTCCGGATTTCACGACCATACGAGCAAACAAACAAGGCCCGATCCAATCAGCTGTCACCGCGTGGATGTTGACTAGGTGTTTGGGACCACCGGTTCTGTGGGACCGCTGACTGCTGTCGTGGCTATGGGGACCAGGGTGACTGATTTTGGGTCGTTGATCTGCAGACCGATCAACAGCGGAAATGTTTTGATAAATGCGCCGTACCTTAGTTTATCACCCAAGCTTCTTTTGAGTGTGATCACCGTCCGATGAGCCGGTCTCAGATCAAACGGTGCACATCAATATCGCGCTGAGCCCACGGTCGACTTTTAATGCGCGATGAGGGCGGTATCTCCAAAACGCTCAAGGCCATGTGTCGGCCTGTGGCATTGATCGCGACCAAACGGGAATATAGCTTCCCTTCAAAGGTGGTGCGATGAAAACAGCTACGGCTTTTGAACAGTGATTGATCATGGGGAGCACCGGGGCAATTGATTTGTGGGCCGTCGATCTGCAGATCAGATCGACGGCGAAGAGCGATTTAAGCTTTGCACTGGCGGAAATATTTTCATACCCTGCAAAAAACACAAAAATTAATAAAAACAAAGGTTTCATGTGTCGGGAGGGTTTTATATATACGACGTGGGTAGGCGCCCGACTGCGGGGCCTCGGTCTATATGAAATGAAATATGATCGGGGGCTATAATATACAGGGCTAATTAGCATCGAAGCTTTTATTTAACCAAAAAGACTTGTGCGCTTGGTCTTTAGCGATGCGATAAGCGCTTTGTGGGTCTAGCACCCAGTTCTAGGGTGCGGGCACATGGAGGGGAAGTGGCTTAAAAATTAGCCCAAGGGGGCTTGAGTCTGTAATACAAAAAATGTGTTTTTTATGAAAATTTTCAAGTTTTTCAATGGTTGTGAGGGTTTTGATAAGGCAAAGAAAGAGTCATAAACCTTATCAAAGGGGTTTTGAGGGAGGGGAAAGGGGAAAAATATGAAAATGAAGGATTTTTTATGGAGAATAAAGGGGTAAAAATGAGGTTAGTTTTGGAAGTGGAAGGAGGGGAAAAATGATGATTTTGCAGCAGTATTTTCTCATGAAACCAATAGAATTCCAAAGTGTAAAATGGGCACAGTAGGGAAGATTTTGGACAGAGGCATGAGGCCTTCAAGAGTCTTCAAGAGCCAACACTTTTTTGCAATAAAATTTGTTCCTTGAAAGCTCAAAAATATTTAGCCACCTTTTGGTATAAATTTTTTTATAGGTGGCTAACAGTGGCTCCACTTGGGGATGGTGCTTTCTTGAAGGCATCAAGAACTTCAGACTTGCATTCTCTGGGAGGCTGATAAGTGCCTTATCCATTGGGCTACCTTCCTTTCCTTGGATGATCCTCTTTTGTTCTGAAATCAGGTTAGCAGTCATAAAAACAATGGATCTTTCATCAACAAGCTTTCTACCTACCCAATCCTACAGATCTAACATTTTTTTCTTCATTAGAGGGCACTTGGATTGGCAAACTCTTTTACAACATTTTATTCTTTTGAAAGAAGGAAAACTAATCTATTTCTACTCCTTATTTCTTCATGGACTCAGATTAAATTTTTGAGCCCATATGATTCTATACCTAATCTACTTATCTATTGGGATTAAACTGTCCAACAGATTTTATTTTCTACATTCTACAACAAAAATTTAAAAGCATACAAGTCAGGATTGAATAGTCTAACTTGTTGCTGATCTATGGCATGAAAAACAAGCTCCACACAGATCTTATTTTGCAGAAATTTAAATCAAAATGGAAGGCTTAAGATCTGAAATTTCCAAGCATTTCATTCATCTCTTTTAAAACTCTGTTTTGAATTTTGTTTTGAGCTGTCTTTCCTTTGTCAACTGGTTCAGATTTTTAGCTAATTGGAACTAGATTTACATATTTTTTGACTCAGAATTTGAAACATATTTGAGTCATTCTCTTTGGAAACTTAGGTTCAGGTTTTGAGCTTGTTTGAACCTTTAATTTCTATCCTAAACTATCTACTGATAAGCCAAGATTAAATAGATTGGCAAATCGAATTCACTATCCTATCAGCAGAAAATTTAAAACTAATTAGTCAATATTAAGCTGTTTGATTAACTATAAGTGTGTTCTTTAGGAGTGGTATTTGAGCTTGCACACTTTCAGATTTGTTTCTCTTTTTGGTATGGGGCTATACCTTTCTTGTTTTTACAATCTTCCCTCTTTATTTTCTTCTATTGTTTTTGTATTTTTGATTTTTATAACTTTGAATGCAATGATGGGTGAAGTATTTACAATGAGAAAAAAGATAAAAAGGCTTTCAGAACATAGCATGGATCAAGAGAAGTAATGCTTAAGCATCCTTCCATTGATAGGACCCCCAAAAAATTCTGCTCCATTGAACTCCTGTAAGAAAAATGCATTGTTACCAGCAGTTGAATGAATAGAGTAAGGGCCAAGCCATTAGTTGTAAAATTTTCCATGCTTGCCCTTGTCTTCCCTTCTTGAGTCCCACTTCAATACTTTGTCCCCAATATTGAAATTGCTGGCCTTTTTTCTTCTATCAAATAGATTTTTAATGATATCCTACTTCTGCAATGCTTTGTTATAAACCTCCTCTCTGGTTTTCTGAAGATGAATGGTATGATTTATTCTTCTGATCATTTCATTATCTTCAGTTTGCAACTCTTGAATCAACTTCATCACTGGTACACCAAGGCTGTTTGGAAAAATTGCATTAGTACCGTTCACAAGCTGGAAAGGTGACATACCAATAGATTTCTTCAAAGTCAATCTGTTAGCCCAAAGTGCATGGACCAACTTTGTGTGCCAAGACTTTTTGTTGTCCTTCAACAATTTCTTGATTAGGTTCACTAAACTCTTGTTTGAGGATTCTGCAAGTCCATTACCTTGAGGGTAATAGTCCGTGGAATGCCGCAATGTTATCTGATATTTGTGATAGAATTCAACCATCTTCTTTGATCCAAATGCTGCTGCATTATCAGTGATGATCTTGGTAGGACAACCAAATCTAGAGAGAATATTATTCTCTATGAATTTTATAATAACAGAATCAATGCCCTGCCTGCAAGGAATGACTTCTATCCACTTAGTGAAATATTCTGTGGCAGTGAGAATCCATCTATGTTGAGCAGAAGATGGTGGATGGATTTCTCCTATGAAGTCAAGTCCCCACTGTTGAAAAGGAGCTTCAACAGTGATTGGATGCAGAGGTAGGGGTAGCAGTTTTATTTTGCCTTCAAAAAGTTGGCATTTATGACAAGCAATGATCATCTTGTGTATATCAAGAAAAAAAGTAGGCCAATAGAAACCAACCCTCAAAATTTTGTTGGTTGTTGTCTTCCAGTACAAATGACCTCCACTCTCCTTCATGGAACTCGTGCTTAACCTTCTCTGCATCATACTCAGGCAAACATTTAAGCAATATACCACTTGCATTTTTCCAATAAAGACATCTATCTATAATGCAATAGTTTACAACTTTTAACTTTAGGAAACTTGCCTTTGTTTTTGTTAAACCAGGAGGTGTATTCAAATTAAGAAAAATATAAATAATATCAGCATACCAAGAGGAATTCATGAAATGGTCTTCAACAATAGGAGTTAAGATTCCTTCTTGGTCCTCCAAAGCATTAATCATATTAATATCGAGAACTTCGAAATTGGATTCAGCCATTAATCTAGCTAGACCTTGGCCTTTGATGAGTTTAGTGGGATTTATCTATAAATCATATTCAAGAATAACAACAATCCACTTACCTCTCTTACCATCTGGGTCCTGTGTTAGAATGTCTTTAACAATTGAGTTTGGGACAAAGGCAATGATGTGTGAGTGAAGGATGTATAATCTGAAGTCTTTCAAAGCTTTAACCAAAGAAAAAGCTTGCTTCTCCATGATGTTATACTTCAGAGGAGCATCCCTCAATGGCTTACTAAAGAATGCAATAGGCTGCTCTTGTCCTTGTGGGTTTTTCTGTAAAAGGACATCAACTATGGTATGTTCTGATGCAAACAAAAAAATATAAAAATCTTTTGAAAAATCAGGACTTATTAGAACCGGTGTTTTGGTTAACGCTTATTTCACCAACTCAAAGGACTTCTTTTCTTCTAAGGTCCATTTCACCCCTCGCTCCTTTTTCAACATGTTTGTGATATTTCTAAGGAGCTCAGCTAATTTGGGGATGAACCTTCTCAAAAATTTAATCTTTCCAATGAAATATTGCAACTCCTTGATGTTTCAAGGATGAGAAATTTGCAATATGGCCTCAATCCTTTTGGGATCTATCTTAATGCCCTCTTCTGAAATGATGTACCTAAGAAGTTTACCTTCTTGGAGATCGAATAGTGTTTTCTTAGGGTTCAAAGATATCCCAAACTTTCGGCATTTCTCGAAAACTCTTCTTAAGTGTTTTAAGTGCTCTTCATCTGTTTTTGAAAACACAGTGACATCATCAAGATATATAATGATGAAGTATCCTAGTTCTTCCAAGAATGCTATGTCCATGGCTCTCTAAAAAGTTGCTCCAGCATTCATTAGACCAAAGGGCATTTTCACATACATGAAATTTCCGCATGGTGTAGTAAAGGCTGTCTTTAATTGATTAGCAGGGTGAACTAAGATCTGATTGTACCTCAAGTATCCATCAAGCAAATAAATTCTTCTAGACCCTACCACCCTTTATAAAATATGATCCATCTTAGGTAAATGGTATTTGTCTTTTAATGAAGCTTTTTTTAATTCTCTAAAGTCTATATAAAGCCCGATCTCTCCAGTTTTCTTCCTAACTGACACCAGATTAGATGCCCACTCAGAATATCTAATAGGAACAATAATACCAGCTTCATATATTTTCTTGATTTCCTTCTCAACCAGAGGCAGCTGAATAGGGTTTATTCTGCGCAGTTTCTGTTTGAATGGTTTTTGGTTTTCTTTGAGAGGAATTTTTTGCTGTATTATTTCAATGTCATAGGATTTAAGATCTTCATAACTCCATGCAAAAACATCAGAAAATTCTTTGAACAACTCTATGTATTTGAGTTTAATTTTAGCTGGTAAAGTTTTAGACAGTTTAATCATTTTCGGTTTTTTCGCACTGCCTATATTGCACTCTTCCACTTCAATCTCTACAGGTTCTGATTTTGGCTTCTTGGCCACATCGTTAAAATCAAACAACTCTTCTAAAGGGGTCAGACCCTTAGGCAAACTCTGATCTTTGGAGTGTAGAGTTTCTAACTCCTCTATTCCTAACTCTGCATTCAATTCTTTTTCGTTTTTAAGTTTGCTATTCAGAAGATCAATATTGACAAGCTCAGGAGATGACTCTTTTTCACCAAGAAAATTTTCTTCACTGCAATCTGTATCATAATCTGAGTATGAGCTGTTTAGTTCAAATTCATTTATGAATTGCATGAAGTCTTCTATTTTCTTGTCTCCGTCAAACACCTACCAATACTTTTCATTATCAGGCACGACTGGTCTAGATTTTATCTAAGTTGTGCAGTCTTTTGTGTCATACGGCGTTAAGCATGTTCTAGCTGCAAAGGCTAAATTGTGGGCTGCAATATTTCTCTTTCTTGGGACAAAGATAATTTGGTACTCCTCAAAAGTTTTTAAAAGGTCCATGACATCGTTTCGGTAGGCCCTAAGTCTGGGATGATTTGTGTTATACTCCCCATTGACTTGCTTAATAACTAACTCTGAATCCCCATACGCTTTGATTCTCTTGGCTCCTAACTTCTTCAACAAACGTAAGCCTAAGAGAAGGGATTCATATTCCGCTATGTTATTTGAACACTGAAAGTTTAACTTGCAGGAAATGCTTTCTGTATGGTTGTTTTTAGTGTTGCAGATCCAGACACCTGCACCAGCATTTGTTTTAGTGCACAACCCGTCAAAATACGTACTCCACAGAGGACTATTTTCGGTTTCATCTTGGTTACTGTCCCCTTCAACTAACGTGCCTTCTGATCGTTGTTGAATATCAGCACTTAGTTGGATTTGTTTCAACTCCGCGGGTTTTTCGCTGTGTTGAGGGTGGTTTTCTTGATTGTTAAGGTTTAAGAGCAATGGACACATGACTTGTAGCTCAAGACCTGTGTTTTTTTTGCTAGATTTTACAGGTTCAACAAACTGTTCTGACACTCTTACGTTATCTTCATCCTCCTCTCTATCTGTCATTAAATGAGACAAGGTCATTTGTTCACTAGAAGTTTCAACATTGAAAAGGATAAATGAATCTAGGCCTATGTATACATAATAAAGGGGAGAGTTCTATGGTCTGTCTTGGGTAGTCACTAGGTATTGCATGTAAGACTCCCTGTAAAGTCTTCTTGTCTGATTGAAAACAGGGATTGTCGCATAGGTCATGTCCATCTGCATAGTTCCTTGTCAAGGGAACTACGATTATGTTATAATCTAGGGTTTATGGATTGGGGTTTATGTATGCTTCAACATGTATATATATGTGTTGTAACACTAAAAGGAATATAATGAAAAATCAAGCTGGTCATCCCGATTTGGGATCCAGGGGAAAATCTCTGTGTTTATATGTTTTATGTTTTATGCTCTCGCTATTGCTTATTTTCTGTTATAAGATTCGTTTGTAGATAATTTATGTTCAGGGTTAAAACCTACATTTGGTATCAGAGTTGTTTCGGCTTCAAGGGGATGCCTTTGCTGTTGAGGGTTTTTTGCTCGGGCCTATGGTAGACCCTGTTCAGTGGGAGATCTACAGGATCGATTCTTGCAGTGAAAGAAGATGGCGAGCAGCGGGAAGATAGAGATCGAGAAATTTAATGGTCAGAGTTTTGAGTTGTGGAAGCTCAAGATGGAGGATCTGCTGGTGGATAAAGATCAGTGGATCGCGCTAGATCTAGGTACTAAGCCAACGAGAATGTCAGATGAAGACTGGAAGAAACTGGATCGGAAGGCTAAGAGCACAATACGGTTATGTGTCTCAGATTCAGTATTGTTGAATGTATCTGGGGAAGCTACGACGAAGAATTTGTGGGAAAAACTTGGGACTTTGTAGCAATCTAAGTCTTTGGTGAATAAGTTTTTCCTGCGAAAAAAGCTGTATAACTTGAGGATGAAGGATGGAGACTCGGTGACAGAGAATCTGAACGCCTTCAATACTATGGTAAGTCAGCTGTCATCTGTTGATATTAAAATCTCAGATGAAGATAAGTGCATCAGTTTGTTGTGTTCTCTACCAAACTTGTGGGACAGTCTGGTTATTGTAATAGGTAGCAATACAACTACCTTGAATTTTGATGACATTTTCTTAGCCTTGCTGTCAGAGGAAATGAGACGGAGAAATATGGAGGGTCATAATGGAGATGCCTTATCTATACGAGGAAGGTCCAAGAATAGAAACAAGAATAAGGTTTCGAGTGGGAGATCCAAATCTAGAGGGAGATCTAAATCTCCTGGAAAGTTTGTAAAGGTGTGCTGGAAATACGGAAAGGAAGGGCACTACAAAAAGGATTGCAGATCTAAAGCTCCTGAGAAAGGAAAGGGATCTGATGATGCTCCTTCTGTAGAGGCAAAAACCACCTCAGACGAAGGTGGGGATGTGTATTTGGCTTCTTCTTCAAATACACATGTAGATCATGAGTTATGGCTGATTGAATCAGGTGCATCCTTTCACTTCACTCCCCATAGGGAGTGGTTCTGTGAGTATGAGAAATATGATGGTGATGTCTTCCTAGGGGATGATAGGAAGGCCAAAATCGTCAGAAGTGGAAAATTTGAGCTGCAAGGTGGAAGGATTAAAACACTTCCTGGTGTTCTGCATATTCCTGCATTGGCCAGAAATCTGATTTCTGTAAGCAAGATGGATGATGCAGGTGTAAAAACAGTGTTCGAGAAAGATGCCTGCAAGATGGTTCGGGGAGCACTGGTATTAATGCTGGGAGTTCAGACTGGAAATCTGTACAAGCTACAAGGTAGCACTGTTATTGATGGGTGTAACAATTCTATGGTTCCTGAAAGTGGAGCAGAAAGCCTAGCTGTCTCTGGAGAAAAGACCAGGCTATGGCATCAAAGGCTTGGACATATTGGAGAGAAGGGCCTTCGGATACTGCATAGAGATGGTATGGTAGAAGGTATGTCTAATTTTTCTCTAGATTTCGATTTCTGTGAACATTGTGTATATGGGAAGCAGAATCGGGTGAGTTTTCCTTCTGGTGCTAAGAGGGAAAATAAGATATTAGAACTTGTGCACAGTGATGTGTTTGGGCCTGTGTCAGTTCCATCACTAGGAAAGTCTGTGTACTTTGTTTCATTCATAGATGACTTCTCAAGGAATACATGGATATGTTTCTTGAAGGAGAAATCTGAAGTCTTTGAAAAATTTAAAGAATTTAAGGCTCTGGTGGAAAACCAGACAGAGAAGAAGATAAAGGCGCTGAGGAAAGATAATTGTGGGGAGTTCTGCAAGAAGGAATTTGAAGAGTTCTGTAAGAAGTGTGGTATAGCACGGCAGAATACTATTCCATACACACCTCAAAAAAATGGAGTTGCAGAAAGAATGAACAGAACACTGATGGAAAAGGCAAGAAGCATGCTTAGTGGTACTGGGTTAGGACAAGAATTCTGGGCAGAGGCAGTGGAGACTGCATGCTATCTGGTTAACAGATCACCTTCATCAGTGTTGGAGGATAAGACTCCACATGAGGTATGGACTGGTAAGAAACTCTCTCTTTCACATCTAAGGGTATTTGGATGTGATGCATATGTACATGTTCCAAAGGAGAAAAGGACCAAGTTGGATAATAAATCTGAAAGGTACATCTTCATTGGGTATAAGGATGGTTTAAAGGGTTACAAGATTTGGAACCCAGAAACAAGGAAGGTTGTGTACAGCCGAGATGTGGTGTTTAGAAAAGTGAAAGATGTTGTTAAACATGAAGTCCTACCAAAGGAACCTGAGAAGATAGAGTTTGAGCTAAAGGAGGATGAATCAGACTCTACAATAGAAGAAGACTCAGAAGATGAAGAGCCACAAACTCCAACTTTGAGAAGATCAGTTCGGGAAAGAAGGCAACCAAAAAGGTATAGTCCATCTGCTTTCTATTTAGGTTTTGCCTTAACTATAACTGATGATGAACCCAAAACTGTTAGGGAGGCAATAGATTCAGAGGATGGAAAACTCTGGAAGGAGGCCATGGTTGATGAAATGGCATCCTGGCACAAAAACGATGCATGGGATCTGGTGGAGTTGCCGGCTGGAAGGAAGCCCATTGGGAGCAAATGGGTGTTTAAGAAGAAGATGAATGTAGAAGGCAAGGTGGAGAAATACAAAGCTCGGTTGGTAGTGAAAGGTTATTCCCAGGTGCCAGGAATTGATTTTGGTGATATTTTTTCTCCTGTTGCCAAAGTTACTTCTATTAGATTACTTTTATCTGTTGCTGCTGCATTTGATTTTGAGATAGAACAGAAGGATGTGAAGACAACATTTCTTCACGGGGATCTAGAAGAGGAGATATACATGAAGCAACCTGAAGGCTTTATGGTGAAGGGTAAGAAAGAACTAGTATGCAGGTTGAAGAAGTCTCTGTATGGGTTAAAACAGTCACCAAGGATGTGGTATCAGAAATTTGATACCTATATACGGGGACTTGGCTTCACTAGTAGCAAGGAGGATCACTATGTTTGTTTTAAATTAATTGGTGACCGTGTTATTTATATGGTCTTGTATGTGGATGATGTGTTGTTGATTGGAAATGACAAAGAAATTATCCAAGATTTGAAGACCCAACTGTTCTCCAAATTCGACATGAAGGATCTTGGTGCTGCAAACTATATTTTGGGCATGGAAATTAAGAGAGATCGGGCAAAGAGGAAGCTCTGGTTAAACCAGAGGAAGTATGTCGAGACTATATTGCAGAGGTTCAATATGCGGGATAGTAAACCATTGAATGTTCCTATTCCTGTAGGTGTAAAGTTGTCTGCTGAATAGTGTCCCAAGACACGAGACAGTGTCCCAAGACACAAGAAGAAGAGGAGGATATGTCCCATGTTCCATATGCAAGTGCAGTGGGTAGCCTGATGTATGCAATGGTATGTACTAGACCAGACATTGCACATGCGGTGGGAGTATTGAGCAGGTTTATGTCAAACCCAGGGAAGGAGCATTGGACAATAGTGAAGCGAGTTTTCAGATATTTGTGTGGCATTAGTGATTATGGCTTGTGCTACCAGGGTAGCCCAGGATTGGAAAGAGTGTTGGAAATTCGTGGTTTTGTTGATGCAGACTGGGCTGGAGATCTGGACCAAAGAAGATCTACAAGTGGGTGGGTATGTGTTTAGCCTATTTAGGCCTTGATCGATTAGATGAAGTAAAACCGGTTGTAGTGGCTCTTTCAACTACGGAAGCGAAATACATAGCGACCACTCATGCAAGGACACAACATTTGGTTGCGAATGTGTGTTCAAGTATGGGGTTGGTACAGCAAGCTATAAGGATAGACTGTGATAGCCAAAGTGAAATTTACTTGGCTAAGAACCCTGCTTATCATTCAAATACAAAGCACATTGATGTTCAATATCACTTTGTTAGAGATATTGTTGAGGCTAAAAGGGTGTTGCTGGTAAATGTGGACACTTTGAAGAATATTGCAGATGCATTGACGAAGTCTGTGAGCACTCAGAAGTTCTCTTGGTGTAGATAAACAATGGGTGTTGAAGAATTGGCCAAATGACTAAGCTCTCTTGTGGCCCCCTGTGGAAAGAAAACAACAAGTGGGAGAATGTTGGGTATGTGTTATATTCTTTCCTTAATTTCCGGTGGGTAGTCCGCGTCCATGGTTTTGTGCATGGTTTTGCACATGGTTTTGGGGAACGATGGTTTTCGGCCCCTGGTATTTTTGTAGATCCGGTCAAGGGAACTACGGTTATGTTCTAATCCAGGGTTTATGGATTGGGGTTTATGTATGCTTCGGCATGTATATATATGTGTTGTAACACTAAAAGGAATATAATGAAAAATCAATCTAGTCGTCCCGATTTGGGATCTAGGGGAAAATATCTGTGTTTATATGTTTTATGTTTTATGCTCTCGCTATTGTTTATTTTCTGTTATAAGATTCGTTTGTAGATAATTTCTGTTCAGGGTTAAAACCTACAAGAATAGCATTCCATACTTTGGAGGCAGATCAGCCACAACAATATCCATGACTAAGCATTTGGCTGGAATATGGGCTAAGTTAACACAGAGGTGTTTGATTAATCCTAAACATTTTACTCTGCTTGAGTCAAAGGAGTAAAGGTCTTAATAAGGTCTGGTGATTTCTAGACCAAGGCTCTCCATCACAGCTTTAGGCATTAAATTATGAGAAGCCCCAGAATCATGCATAGCGTTTGTGCAAAATTTTGTCATGAACGTTTAAACTTACATAAAATGGAGGAACAAGTCCCTCTTGATATCTACCTTCAATCTTGGGACCAAAAATGAGCTCTGGCTGGTCATCATTGAGATTGACTGTGTCATTATTATCCTCAATATTTAAAGCCTTCAAAATTTGGGTCCTATATACATTATGGGCAGCCAACTTAGTCAGGGGAATAGAGATTTTGATCTTTGAAATTTCTTTCTCTAGGCTGAAAGGAATTTGGTTCTTTGAAGAACTTGTCTTAGCCTTACTAGCTGCTAGTCTATCAGCAACATCAGCTTGCTGATTTGTTTTATTTTCATTTGAAAAAATTGTTTTCACAAGAGTACTAGCTGAAATGTTAGTACTGCTAAGGTCTGCACTTTGTTTTTCATTATTTTGAGTGCCTTTCTCTTTACCATTATCAGAATTCACAACCACTGTTTTGTCCTTTTTTTTGACAACTTTAGGCTTGGTTGTAGAGTTGCTTTGTGAAGATTTGTCAGAGGTTTTGGTGTTGGGGGTTTGTTGACTGGTTTTGCTTCTAAGGTCATATTCTCTTTGAGACTCTATGATGACATTTTCCATGTCTTGATAATATTTTTCATCATCATCTATTTTGTCATCATAAGGTGTATAAAGACCTTGTTTTCTATCATAATGGACTTCAAAGTCATCATTATCTACCCCCAGCATGTTGATATCATCTTCCTCTATTATTTCATTTGTTTCCTCAACCTCAATTACATAGTTTTGATGAAAGGGAGGAGTGATCTGTTGATCACCTTCCCTAGGTCTGTTTGGAGGTTAGTTCCTTCTAAAATTCTAATTTTGGTCCGGATTTCTATTTTGAGGAGCATTTTGATTTTGGCTTGCTTGTGCTCTCTTAATTATGCTCATCTCTTTCATCATCTCCTCCATCATTCTCTCCATCTTTGAGTTGGAAGTAGAAGGTGTGTTTTCCTCCCTAAAAGACACTCTCTTCTCATTTTTCATTCTTGCTCTCTTCTCCATTAGGTTTACTTCCACAACAAGAGCTCCTTTTTGCATCTCTTCAAGAGTTGTAGGATCTCTTTCTCTCAGCTGATAGGCCATCTCAGGGTCGAACCCTTCAGGAAACTTGTTTAAAGCCAAGCCTTGTGGAGGCTTTAGATATGGGGAAAGTGCATTATACACACTGTTAAATCTGGTACAATAAGCTTGTACACTTTCCCCCATATTTCTATGGAGGTTCTTGTAATAAAAAAGGACTTGGAGAGAATTATTCTTTACTTCGCATTTGTTTAAGAATGTCTGATGGAAGTCTTGGAGATCATTGATACTATGGGGGGTTAAGCCTTTAAACCATTTTCTTACTTCTCCCCCCAGGCTCTGGGCAAACAATCTAAGCTTGACAGAATCATCATCAATTTCATTTCTATCAAAGTAGTCATTCATATTATCTACATGTTGTGATGCAGTTGTAGCATTACTAGCATCATACAATGGAATTTTGGACTGATAGTCCTGTGGAAGATTGACTAATGGTACAGGAAGGACTAAGGGAGCATACCATGCTGCCATGATATGTGGTGGGGGTGGATTTACAAGAGGGAAAGTGGGCTGGAATGGAGTGGTTTGAACAGTGGACATAGGGTGTGCAAAATTGGATGGACCAGGAGTAGATTGCTGAGTTGATCTTGGATGAGATACACCTAAGTTGTGAAGGAAATGTAAATCAGGAGGTGTGGTTTCTCCGCTACCAGGATGTTCACTTGTTTCAGGAGATGAAAGTGAAGACTCAGAATCTAACTGATCCAAATCATCAAGAGACCTAGTTCTAAAGGGATTTACTAAGTCAACTTGTGATTGTTGTAGAGCTGAAAGATTTTCAGGAAATGAATTAGATCTCAATGGTGATCCAAAAACAGTTGATAATTTAATCCTAGGAGACTTCCTAAGGATACTTTCTGGGTTATCAACTATCTCAGGTGGATCAGGGTAAGGATAGGCTCTAGTATGAATCTTTCTAGGAGCCACTATGATGTTTTTTTCAGACCCAAATAAACAAGAAAATTTCAACCAGGTATGACAGTCTTTAAAAGGTCAACTAATCTTGTTTACACAAATTTTAATCCTACAGTCCTCTAACTGAGTTTGAATGATATTATAAGGATAAGGGTTCTTCCCAGTGGAGTCTTAAGGTCTTTTGAGGATTGTGGAGTCTCCAAGTGGAAGTTTTTAGCTCTTTTTTTAAGGTAAAAGGTTTTATGGTCCACTACCATGTTTATTGGAATACCAATCTGAAATATTTTTGGGTTTTTTGAGTTATTTTTCAGTTGTGTGGTTTCTAATAGTGTCCTAAATCTGTTTCAAAACTTAGCTACGGTTATGAGACAAAGATAGTCTACTCTTATGGCTAAGCTGGCTGATATTTCAAGGTTAGATAAAGTCTTATGAGAATCCTAGGGTTTGCCTAGTTTGTCATTGATTCAAACAAGTTCTATCATGATTACCATTACTTGGTAGTGCTTGAAAAGGCTGCTTTTAACTCACTAAACAATGTTTGTTGGCCAGAGGTGTTATGCCTAACGGTTCAACCAGCTAACATTACAAATGTCATTAAATCAAGGGATTTCTTAGATGTCTAAAGTATTCAACAAGATAATAAATCAAGTTCCCCAGTGGAGCCGCCAGAAATGTTAGTACCCTGTAATAAGCAAGATTGGAAAAAGTCCGACTGCAGGGAGAACATCATTTCAACCACTTTGGGATTCTAGGATCTAGCCCTCCTGAATCCGGAGAGGGATCTCTCCAATAAGTGCAAAGATGGATTTGCCTTTGAAGTCTTGGGTAATGATATTAGGCTAGTTATGAAGACCAAGGGTTTTGTTTGTTTTTGGATGGTTGAGCATGATCACTGTTTGAGGTGGAAAGTTCTAAATGCAAAGAGTTTCAAAGGTGAGGAGTTGCAAGAAAATAGAACAAGCTTTGGCCAAGAAAATCGATAATTGCAGGTTTTAGTCCATTGGGCTATGGATTCATAATAGGGTTTAATTGAAACAACAAGAGGCAAGAGTGGTCCATGGGGCAAGTCATCTATGTCTAAGGATCTCCTAAAGTTTGATTTATGGAATGAAATGAAACAATAAGAAGGGGAATTAAACAGATGAAGAACAAAGAGCAGCCCAGGATCTGGTAAGTACTTTGAAACTTGCCAGCCTTTGACAAAAGCTTAAGAAAAACATAAAATCAATCCAAGATCTGGTAAGTACTTTGCAACTAGACAGCCTTTGATATACTTTCCATAGAAAACATTTAAAAACAAAGGGAAACTTGAAGGCAACTGTTGGAGTAGAAACTAGTGGGTCAGGATCACCACAAATTCTCTCCTAGCTCTGCTTTACTTGGTAACTTTGAAGACAATCATAAAGATAACATAGAATGGCCTAAGATATGGTAAGTACTTTGAAACTAGCCAGCTTTTAACACATTCCAAGGGGAACTTTCAGACAGTATTTTGGGATAAAACTAGGACCAAGGCACACCTTATCTTCCTTAGTTAATCTCTACTTAACATGTACTGAAAATAAAATTTAAGAATAACAATTAGCTAAGGCAATAGGACGAGGGAACGCCATCATTCCTATGCTTAAACTAAATTAAATCATTCCCAAATAACACAAATTGAAGGAAAACATTTAGATAAAGATTTTCAGTCAGAGAAGGGTACTGATATACAGTAGGTCCTAACTCTATGCATGATGTTCTTTATAAGAGAAGATGAACACAGTGAAAACATAAACAAAATAACAAGTTACAATGAGAAAAAAATCACCGTCAACATAGACCAGGATCCCATAAATTAGCTTGTATTGATGCTCCAAACCAGTTACAGCTTCAATTCCAATGCTTTAGTTTAGCAATCATCTACACTTCGCAGAATAACTTATCTATTACAAGCAGAGCTCCAAGAGCCAGTGAACACTATTTATAGGTAGAAGTCTTAGACTTAGTTACATTTCAAAGTTCAACAACCAACTCAACCAACCCCTCTGTCATCTTCTCCGGTAGTATTTATAGAAGAATGAGGAGGTGAGATCAGATAAAATATCTCCAAAGATAATTAATACAGACTTAATGGCTTCTCGGCCTTTGGGGAGCTCGATGAAGAAGCTTACATAGGTGTCCTCTGTATTAAATAATTTACATTAATATTTAAGCTCGGTGGGAGCTCTTTTTTACTTTTGAGGCTCTGTGTTATGTTAAAGTAACTCTGATGTTATTTTGTCATTAAGTTTATTTGCAGAATTCACTCTCTGGATGCGCTGAGGCAAATATCTGATCTTGATCAATAAATTCGGCCTCTGTTTGCATGCTTTGAGGCATAGGTGGCACTGTGGTAGCTGGGAGGAATCAATTTGGCTCAGATGTGGCGGCGGAGGCCTTGTTGTCCGGTAAAAACTTTGATTTCCTTTTAATTGTGTCTTAATTGGGAGGATTAGGCTTTTGATAATCAATCTTAGCTGTAATCCCCCCATGTCTGTCTTTAATCTTCCATTCTGGTGCGTTTTGTCTTCGACACTAATACTCTATGATTTGTGATGGATTTACTGTGTTCTGTTGGTGTGCAGTGCTGCGCAGGGATCATGAGGCATCAGTGCCTTTGGAGTATTGATGAGGCGCGGAAATTTGAACCCATGGTTGGCTTTATTTATAAAGAATCGAAGGCGTGAGCATTAAAACCCCAGCCTTCGGCCTTTCTTCAGCATATAATGGAAAAACCATATAATCACCCTTTATCAAATAACATACCCGAACTTCAAAATTTTGATAAAACTAAGTTGTATAACCATTTCGGGTCACAAAAGGTGTTTGCTGACGTAAGGGCATTTGTGACTCGAAATACTTATGAAATCCGCCCTATAAATCTCCCTGGGTCTGTTTTGGGGTCTGTTGACGTCAGGGTGAGTGTGACCTGAAATCCTTATGAAATCCGCTCTATAATCTCTTCGGGTCCGGATTTCGCAACCATACGAGAAAATAATCAAGGCCCGCTCCAATCAGTTGCTGACGCGTGGATGTTGACTAGGTGTTTGGGACCACTGGTTCTATGGGACTGCTGACTGCTGTTGTGGATGTGGGGACTAGGTGACTAATTTTGGGCCGTCGATCTGCAGACCAGATCAACGGCGGAGATGTTTTGATAAATGCGCCGTACCTTGGTTTATCACCCAAGCTTCTTTTGAGTGCGATCACCGTCCGATGAGCCGGTCTTAGATCAAACGGTGCACATCAATATCGCGCTGAGCCCACGGTCGAATTTTAATGCGCGATGAGGGCGGTATCTCCAAACCGCTCAAGGCCATGTGTCGGCCTGTGGCATTGATCGCGACGAAACGTGAAATACAGCTTTCCCTTCAAAGGTGGTGCGATGAAAACAACTCCGACTTTTGAACAGTGATTGACCGTGGGTAGCACCGGGGCGATTGATTTGTGGGCCGTCGATCTGCAGATCAGATCGACGGCGAAGAGCGATTTAAGCTTTGCATTGGCGGAAATATTTTCATACCTTGCAAAAAACACAAAAATTAATAAAAACAAAGGTTTCATGTGTCGGGAGGGTTTTATATATACGACGTGGGTAAGCGCTTGACTGTGGGGCCTCGGTCTATATGAAATGAAATATGATCGGGGGCTATAATATACAGGGATAATCGGCATCAGAGCTTTTATTTAACCAAAAAGACTTGTGCGCTTGGTCTTTAGCGATGCGATAAGCACTTTGTGGGTCTAGCACCCAGTTCTAGGGTGCGGGCACGTGGAGGGGAAGCGGCTTAAAACTTAGCCCAAGGGGGCTTAAGTCTGTAATACAAAAAATGTGTTTTTTATGAAAATTTTCAAGTTTTTCAATGGTTGTGAGGGTTTTAATAAGGCAAAGAAAGAGTCTTAAACCTTATCAAAGGGGTTTTGAGGGAGGGGAAAGGGGAAAAATATGAAAATGAAGGATTTTTTATGGAGAATAAAGGGGTAAAAATGAGGTTAGTTTTGGAAGTGGAAGGAGGGGAAAAATGATGATTTTGCAGCAGTATTTTCTCATGAAATCAATAAAATTCCAGAGTGTAAAATGGGCACAGTAGGGAAGATTTTGGACAGAGGCATGAGGCCTTCAAGAGTCTTCAAGAGCCAACACTTTTTTGCAATAAAATTTGTTCCTTGAAAGCTCAAAAATATTTAGCCACCTTTTGGTATAAAATTTTTTATAGGTGGCTAACAGTGGCTCCACTTGGGGATGGTGCTTTCTTGAAGGCATCAAGAACTTCAGACTTGCATTCTCTGGGAGGTTGATTAGTGCCTTATCCATTGGGCTGCCTTCCTTTCCCTGGATGATCCTCTTTTGTTCTGAAATCAGGTTAGTAGTCATAAAAACAATGGATCTTTCATCAACAAGCTTTCTACCTACCCAATCCTACAGATCTAACATTTTTTTCTTCATTAGAGTGCACTTGGATTGGAAAAATCTGTTACAACATTTTATTCTTTTGAAAGCAGGAAAACTAATCTAGTTCTACTCCTTATTTCTTCATGGACTCAGATTAAACAGTTGAGCCCTTATGATTCTCTACCTAATCTACTTATCTGTTGGGACTAAACTGTCCAACAGATTTTATTCTCTACATTCTACAACAGAAATTTAAAAGCATACAAGTCAGGATTGAACAGTCTAACTTGTTGCTGATCTATGGCATGAAAAACAAGCTGCACACAGATCTTATTTTGCAGAAATTTAAATCAAAATGGAAGGCTTAAGATGTGAAATTTCCAAGCATTTCCTTCATCTATTTTACAACTCTGTTTTGACTTTTGTTTTGAGCTGTCTTTCCTTTGTCAACTGGTTCATATTTTTAGCTAATTGGAACCAGATTTACATCTTTTTTTACTCAGAATTTGAAACATATTTGAGT
Source organism: Pinus albicaulis (assembly GCA_034641835.2). Taxonomy (NCBI): domain Eukaryota; kingdom Viridiplantae; phylum Streptophyta; class Pinopsida; order Pinales; family Pinaceae; genus Pinus; species Pinus albicaulis. The sequence goes on along the minus strand of CM076574.1, from coordinate 170,314,210 downwards.
CATTCTCTTTGGAAACTTAGGTTCAGGTTTTGAGCTTGTTTGAACCTTTAATTTCTATCCTAAAATATCTACTGATAAGCCAAGATTAAATAGTTTGGCAAATCGAATTCACTATCCTATCAGCTGAAAATTTAAAACTAGTTAGTCAAGATTAAGCTGTTTGACTAACTAGAAGGGTGTTCTTTAGGAGTGGCGTTTGAGCTTGCACCCTTTCAGATTTGTTTCTCCTTTTGGTATGGGGCTGTACCTTTCTTGTTTTTACAATCTTCCCTCTTATTTTTCTTCTATTGTTTTTGTATTTTGATTTTTATAACTTTGAATGCAATGATGGGTGAAGTATTTACAATGAGAAAAAAGATAAAAAGGCTTTCATAACATATCATGGATCAAGAGAAGTAATGCTTAAGCATCCTACCATTGACATGACCCCCAAACAATTCTGCTCCAATGAACTCTTGTAAGAAAAATGCATTGTTACCAGCAGCTGAATGAATAGAGTAAGGGCCAAGCCATAAGTTGTCAAATTTTCCATGCTTGCCCTTGTATTCCCTTCTTGAGTCCCACTTCAAAACTTTGTCCCCAATATTGAAATTGCTGGCCTTTGTTCTTCTGTCAAAAAGCTTTTTAATGCTGTCCTGCTTCTGCAATGCTTTGTTATAAACCTCCTCTCTGGTTTGCTGAAGATGAATGGTCTGATTTATTTTTCTGATCATTTCATTATCTTTAGTTTGCAACTCTTGAATCAACTTCATCACTAGTACACCAAGGCTGTTTGGAAAAATTGCATCAGTACCGTACACAAGCTGGAAAGGTGACATACCAATAGATTTCTTCAAGTCAATCTGTTAGCCCAAAGTGCATGGACCAGCTTTGTGTGCCAAGACTTTTTGTTGTCCTCCAACAGTTTCTTGATTATGTTCACTAAACTCTTGTTTGAGGATTCTGCAAGTCCATTACCTTGAGGGTAATAGGCCATGGAATGCCCCAATGTTATCTAATATTTGTGACAGAATTCAACCATCTTCTTTGATCCAAATGCTACTGCATTATTAGTGATGATATTGGTAGGACAACCAAATCTAGAGAGAATATTATTCTATATGAATTTTATAATAACAGAATCATTGGCCTGCCTACAAGGAATGGCTTCTATCCACTTAGTGAAATAGTCTGTGGCAGTGAGAATCCATCTATGCTGAGCGGAAGATGGTGGATGGATTTCTCCTATGAAGTCAAGTCCCCAATGTTGAAAAGGAGCTTCAACAGTGATTGGATGCAGAGGTAGGGGTAGCAGTTTTCTTTTGCCTTCAAACAGTTGACATTTATGAGAGGCAATGATCATCTTGTGTATATCAGGAAAGAGAGTAAGCCAATAGAAACCAGCCCTCAAAATTTTGTTGGTTTTTGTCTTCCAGTACAAATGACCTCCACACTCTCCTTCATGGAACTCGTGCTTAACCTTCTCTGCATCATACTCAGGCAAAAATTTAAGCAATATACCACTTGCATTTTTCCAATAAAGACATCTAACTATAATGCAATAGTTTACAGCTTTTAACTTTAGGAACCTTGCCTTTGTTTTTGTTAAACCAGGAGGTGTATTCAAATTAAGCAAAATATAAATAATATCAACATACCAAGAGGAATTCATGAAATGTTCTTCAACAATAGGAGTTAAGATTCCTTCTTGGTCATCCAAAGCATTAATCATATGAATATCAAGAACTTCGAAATTGGATTCAACCATTAATCTAGCTAGACCTTGGCCTTTGATGAATTTAGTGGGCTTTATCTCTAAATCATATTCAAGAATAACAACAATCCACTTACCTCTCTTACCATCTGGGACCTGTGTTATAATGTCTTTAACAACTGAGTTTGGGACAAAGGCAATGATGTGTGAGTGAAGGATGTATACTCTGAAGTCTTTCAAAGCTTTAACCAAAGTAAAAGCTTGCTTCTCCATGATGTTATACTTTAGAGGAGCAACCTTCAATGCCTTACTAAAGAATGCAATAGGCTGCTCTTGTCCTTGTGGGTTTTTCTGTAAAAGGACAACAACTATGGTATGTTTTGATGCAAACGAGAAAACATAAAAATCTTCTAAAAAATCAGGACTTATTAGAACCGGTGTTTTGGTTAACGCTTGTTTCACCAGCTCAGAGGACTTCTTTGCTTCCAAGGTCCATTTCACCCCTCGCTCCTTTTTCAACATTTTTGTGATATTTCTAAGGAGCTCAGCTAAGTTGGGGATGAACCTCCTCAAAAAGTTGATCTTTCTAATGAAAGATTGCAACTCGAAGTTTCGAGGATGAGAAATTTTCAATATGGCCTCAATCCTTTTGGGATCTATCTTAATACCCTCTTCTGAAATGATGTGCCCAAGAAGTTTACCTTCTTGGAGACCGAATAGTGTTTTCTTAGGGTTCAAAGATATCCCAAACTTTCTGAATTTCTTGAAAATTCTTCTTAATTGTTTTAAGTGCTCTTCATCTGTTTTTGAAAACACAGTGACATCATCAAGATATATAATGATGAAGTAGCCTAGTTCTTCCAAGAATGCTATGTCCATGGCTCTCTGAAAAGTTTCTCCAGCATTCATTAGACCAAAGGGAATTTTCACATACATGCAAGTGCCCCATGGTGTAGTAAAGGCTGTGTTTAATTAATCAACAGTGAACTAAGATCTGATTGTACCCTGAGTAGCCATCAAGCAAAGAAATTCTTCCAGACTCTACCACCCTTTGTAAAATATGATCCATCATAGGGTAGTTGTCTTTTAATGAAGCTTTGTTTAAGTTTCTAAAGTCTATACAAAGCCTGATCTCTTCAGTTTTCTTCCTAACTGACACCAGATTAGACACCCACTCAGAATATCTAATAGGGAAAATAATACCAACTTCATATACTTTCCTGATTTCCTTCTCAACCAAAGGCAGCTAAACAGGGTTTATTCTGCGCAGTTTCTGTTTGAATGGTTTTTGGTTTTCCTTGAGAGGAATTTTGTTCTGTATTATTTCAGTGTCATAGAATTCTACGCAAAAACATCAGAAAATTATTTGAACAGCTCTATGTATTTGAGTTTAATGTGAGCTGGTGAAGTTTTATACAGTTTAATCATTTTTGGTTTTTCTCACTGCCTATATTGCACTCTTCCACTTCAGTCTCTACAGGTTCCAATTTTTTCTTCTTGGCCACATCGTTAAAATCAAACAACTCCTCTAAAGGGGCCAGACCCTTAGGAAAACTCTGATCTTTGGAGTGTAGAGTTTCTAACTGCTCTGTTCCTAACTCTGCATTCAATTCTGTTTTGTTTTTAAGTTTTCCAGTCAGAAGATTAATATTGACAAGCACAGGAGACGACTCTTCTTCACCAAGAAAATTTTCTTCATTGCAGTCTGTATCATAATCTGAGTCCGAACTGTTTAGTTAGAATTCATTTCTGAATTGCATGAAGTCTTCTATTTGTTTGTCTCCGTTAAACACCTGCCAATACTTTTCATTATCAGGCATGATTGGTCTAAATTTTATCTGAGTTGTGCAGTATTTGGCGTCATACGACATTAAGCATGTTCTAGCTGCAAAGGCTAAATTGTGGGCCGCAATATTTCTCTTTCTTGGGACAAAGATAATTTGGTACTCCTCAAAAGTTTTTAAAAGGTCCATGACATTGTTTCGGTAGGCCCTAAGTCTGGGCTGATTCGCATTATACTCCCCATTGACTTGCTTAATAACTAACTCTGAATCCCCATACGCTTTGATTCTCGTGGCTCCTAACTTTTTCAACAAACGTAAGCCTAAGAGAAGGGATTCATATTCCGCTATGTTATTTGAACACTGAAAGTTTAACTTGTAGGAAATGCTTTCTGTATGGTTGTTTTCAGTGTTGCAGATCCAGACACCCGCACCAACGTTAGTTTTAGTGCATGACCCATCAAAATACATACTCCACAGAGGACTATTTTCGGTTTCATCCTGGTTACTGTCCCCTTCAACTAACATGCCTTCTGATCGTTGTTTAATATCATCACTTTGTTGGATTTGTTTCAACTCCACAGGTTTTTCGCTGTGTTGAGGGTGGTTTTCTTGATTGTCAAGGTTTAAGAGAAATGGGCGCATGAATTGTAGCTCAAGATCTGTGTTTTGTTTGCTATATTTTATAGGTTAACCAACTGTTCTGACACTCCTACGTTATCTTCATCATCCTCTCTATCTGTCATTAAATCAGACAAGGTCATTTGCTCACTAGAAGTTTCATCGTTGCAAAGGATAAATGAATCTAGGCCTGTGTCTACAGAATAAAGGTGAGAGTTTTGTGGTCTGTCTTGGGTAGTCACTAGGTATTGCATGTGAGACTCCCTGTAAAGTCTTCTTGTTTGATTGAAAACAGGGATGGTCGCATAGTTCATGTCCATCTGCATAGTTCCTTGTAACTTAGCTCCCCAAGACCTAGATAATAGCATTCCATAATTTGGAGGCACATCAGCCACAACAATATCCATGACTAAGCATTTGGCTGGAATCTGGGCTAAGTTAACACAGAGGTGTTTGATTAATCCTAAACATTTTACTCTGCTTGAGTCAAAGGAGTAAAGGCATTTACAAGGTCTGGTGATTTCTAGACCAAGGCTCTCCATCACAGCTTTAGGCATTAAATTATGAGAAGCCCCAGAATCATGCATAGCGTTGTGCAAAATTTTGTCATGAACGTTTAAACTTATATAAAAGGGAGGAACAGGTCCCTCTCGATATCTACCTTCAATCTTGGGACCAAAAATGAGCTCTGGCTGGTCATCATTGAGATTGACTGTGTCATTATTATCCTCAATATTTAAAATTTGGGTCCTATATACATTCTGGGCAGCCAACTCAGTCGGGGAACAGAGATTTTGATCTTTGAAATTTCTTGCTCTAGGCTGAAAGGAATTTGGTTCTTTGAAGAACTTGTCTCAACCTTACTAGCTTCTAGTCTATCAGCAACATCAACTTGCTGATTTAATTTATTTACATTTGAAAAACTTGTTTTCACAGGAGTACTAGCTGAAATGTTAGTACTGCTAAGGTCTGCACTTTGTTTTTCATTATTTTGAGTGCCTTTCTCTTTACCATTATCAGAATTCACAGCCACTATTTTGTCCTTTTGTTTGACAACTTTAGGCTTGGTTGTAGTGTTTTTTTGTGAAGATTTGTCAGAGGTTTTGGTGTTGGGGGTTTGTTGACTGGTTTTGCTTCTAAGGTCATATTCTCTTTGAGATTCTACCCCCAACATGTTGATATCATCTTCCTCTATTATTTCATCTATTTCCTCAACCTCACTTACATAGTTTTGATGAAAGGGAGGAGTGATCTGTTGATCACCTTCCCTAGGTCTATTTGGAGGTTGGTTCCTTCTAAAATTCTTATTTTGGTCCTGATTTATATTTTGAGGAGCATTTTGATTTTGTCTTGCTTGTGCTCTCTTAATTATGCTCATCTCTTTCATCATCTCCTCCATCATTCTCTCCATCTTTGAGTTGGAAGTAGAAGGCATGTTTTCCTCCCTAAAAGACACTCTCTTCTCATTTTTCATTCTTGCTCTCTTCCCCATTAGGTTTACTTCCACAACAAGAGCTCCTTTTTGCATCTCTTCAAGAGTTGTAGGATCTCTTTCTCTCAGCTAATAGGCCATCTCAGGGTCGAAACCTTCAGGAAACTTGTTTAAAGCCGAGCCTTGTGGAGGCTTTAGATCTGGGGAAAGTGCATTATACACACTGTTAAATCTGGTACAATAAGCTTGTACACTTTCCCCGTGTTTCTATGGAGGTTATTTTAATAAGAAAGGACTTGGAGAGGATTCTTCTTTACTTCCCATTTGTTTAAGAATGTTTGATGGAAGGCTTGGAGATCATTGATACTATGGGGGGTTAAGCCTTTAAACCATTTTCTTCCTTCTCCCCCCAGGCTCTAGGCAAACAATATAAGCTTGACAGAATCATCATCAATTTCATTTCTGTCAAAGTAGTCATTCATCTTATCCACATGTTGTGATGCAGTTGTAGCATTACTAGCATCATACAATGATATTTTTGACTGATAGTCCCGTGGAAGATTGACTAATGGTAAAGGAAGGACTAAGGGAGCATACCATGCTGCCATGATATGTGGTGGGGGTGTATTTAAAAGAGGGAAAGTGGGCTAGAATGGAGTGGTTTGAACAGTGGACGTAGGGTGAGCAGAAGTGGATGGACCAGGAGTAGATTGTTGAGCTGATATTGGATGAGAGACACCTAAGTTGTGAAGGAAATGTAAATCAGGAGGTGTTGTTTCTCTGCTACCAGGATGTTCACTTGTTTCAGGAGATGAAAGTGAAGACTCAGAATCTAACTGATCTAAATCATCAAGAGACCTAGTTCTAAAGGGATTTACTAAGTCAACTTGTGATTGTTGTAGCGCTGAAAGATTTTCAGGAAATGAATTAGCTCTCAAGGGTGATCTAAAAACAGTTGATAATTTAATCCTAGGAGACTTCCTAAGAATAATTTCTGGGTTATCAACTATCTCAGGTGGATCAAGGTCAGGATAGGCTCTAGTATGAATCTTTCTAGGAGCTACTATGTTGTGTTTTTTAGACCCAAATAAACAAGAAAAGTTCAACCAGGTATGACAGTCTTTAAAAGGTCAACTAATCTTGTTTACACAAATTTTAATCCTACAGTCCTCTAACCGAGTTTGAATGATATTATAAGGATAAGGGTTCTTCCCAGTGGAGTCTTAAGGTCTGTTGAGGATTGTGGAGACGACAAGTGGAAGTTTTTAGCTCTTTTTCAGAGGTAAAAGTTTTTATGGTCCACTACCATTTTTATTGGAATACCAATCTGAAATATTTTTGGGTTTTCTGAGTTATTTTTCAGTTGTGTGGTTTCTAATAGTGTCCTAAATCTGTTTCAAAACTTAGCTATGGTTATTAGACAAAGACAATCTACTCTTGGCTAAGCTAGCTGATATTTCAAGGTTAGATAAAGTCTTATGAGAATCCTAGGGTTTGCCTAGTTTGTCACTGATTCAAACAAGTTCTATCATGATTACCATTACTTGGTAGTGCTTGAAAAGGATGCTTTTAACTCACTAAAAAATGTTTGTTGGCCAGAGGTGTTATGCCTAACGGTTCAACCAGCTAACATAACAAATGTCATTAAATCAAGGGATTTTTGAGATGTTTAAAGTATTCAACAAGATAACAACTCAAGTTTCCCAGTGGAGTCGCCAGAAATGTTAGTACCCTGTAATCAACAAGATTGGAAAAAGTCCGACTGCAGGGAGAACATCGTTTCAACCACTTTGGGATTCTAGGATCTAGCCCTCCTGAATCCGGAGAGGGATCTCTCCAATAAGTGCAAAGATGGATTTGTCTTTGAAGTCTTGGGTAATGATATTAGGCTAGTTATGAAGACTGAGGGTTTTGTTTGTTTTTGGATGGTTGATCATGATCACTGTTTGAGGTGGAAATTTCTAAATGCAAAGAGTTTCAAAGGTGAGGAGTTGCAAGCAAATAGAACAAGCTTTGGTCAAGAAAATAGATAATTGCAGGTTTTAGTCCATTGGGCTATGGAGTCATAATAGGGTTTAATTGAAACAACAAGAGGCAAGAGTGGTCCATGGGGCAAGTCATCTATGTCTAAGGATCTCTTTAAGTTTGATTTATGGAATCAAATGAAACAATAAGAAGGGGAATTAAATAGATGAAGAACAAAGAGCAGCCCAGGATCTAGTAATTACTTTGAAACTTGCCAGCCTTTGACAAACAATTAAGAAAAACATAAAAGAAATCCAGGATTTGGTAAGTACTTTGAAACTAGCCAACCTTTAATACACTTTCCATAGAAAACATATAAAAACAAAGGGAAACTTGAAGGCAACTGTTGGAGTAGAAACTAGTGGGCCGGGCTCACCACAAATCCTCTCCTAGATCTGCTTTAATTGGTAACTTTCAAGACAATCACAAAGATAACACAAAATGGACTAAGATCTGGTAAGTACTTTGAAACTAGCCAGCTTTTAACACATTCCAAGGGAAACTTTCAGACAGTCTTTTGGGATAAAACTAGGACCAGGGCACACCATATCTTCCTTAGTTAATCTCTACTTAACATGTACTGAAAATAAAATTGAAGAATAACAATTAGCTAAGGCAATAGGATGAGGGAACGCCAGCATTCCCATGCTTAAACTAAATTAAATCATTCCCAAATAACACAAATTGAAAGAAAACATTTAGATAAATATTTTCAGTTAGAGAAGGGTACTGATATAAAGTAGGTCCTAACTCTATGCATGCTATTCTTTATAAGAGAAGATGAAAACAGTGAAAACAGAAACAAAATAACAAGTTACAATGAGAAAAAAATCACCGTCAACATAGACCAGGATCCCATAAATCAGCTTGTATTGATGCTCCAAACCAGTTACAGCTTTAATTCCAATGCTTTAGTTTAGAAATAATCTACACTTCCTAGAATAAATTATCTATTACAAGCAGAGCTCCAAGAGCCAGTGAACACTATTTATAGGTAGAAGTCTCAAACTCAGTTACATTTCAAATTTCAGCAAGCAACTCAACCAACCCCTCTCTCATCTTCTCCAGTAGTATTTATAGAAGAATGAGGAGGTGAGATCTGATAAAATATCTCCAAAGATAATTAATACAGACTTAATGGCTTCTCGGACTTTGGGGGGCTTGATGAAGAAGCTTGCATAGGTGTCCTCTGTATTAAATAATTTACATTAAGATTTATGCTCGGTGGGAGCTATTTTTCACTTTTGAGGCTCTTTGTTATGTTAAAGTAACTCTGCTGATATTTTTCATTAAGTTTATTTGCATAATTCACTCTCTGGATGCGTTGAGGAAAATATCTGATCTTGATCAATAAATTCGGCCTCTGTTTGCATGCTTTGAGGCACAGGTGGCACTGTGGTAGCTGGGAGGAATCAATTTGCCTCAGATGTGGAGGTGGAGGCCTTGCTGTCCGATAAACACTTTGATTTCCTTTTAACTCTGTCTTATTTGGGAGGATTAGGCTTTTGATAATCAATCTTAGCTGTAATCCCCCCAGATCTATCTTTAATCTTCCATTCTGGTGCGTTCTGTCTTCGACATTGATACTCTATGATTTGTGATGGATTTACTGTGTTCTGTTGGTGTGCAGTGCTACGCAGGGATCGTGAGGCATCATTGCCTTTGGAGTATTTATGAGGCGTGGAAATTTTAACCCATGGATGACTTTCTTTTAAAAAAATTGAAGGTGCGAGCATTAAAACCCCAGCCTTCGGCCTTTCTTTAGCATATAACAGAAAACCATATAATCACCCTTTATCAAATAACATACCCGGACTTCAAACTTTTGATAAAACTAAGTTGTATAACCATTTCGGGTCATAAAAGGTGTTTGTTGACGTAAGGGCGTTTGTGACCCGAAATCCTTATGAAATCTGCCCTATAAATCTCCCTGGGTCCGTTTTGGGGCCTGCTGATGTCAGGGTGAGTGTGACCAAAATCCTAATGAAATCTGCCCTATAATCTCCCCGGGTTCGTATTTCGCGACCATATGAGCAAGAAAACAAGGCCCGCTCCAATCAGTTGCCGCCACGTGGATGCTGACTAGGTGTTTGGGACCACTGGTTCTGTGGGACCGCTGACTGCTGTCGTGGTTGTGGGGACCAGGATGACTGATTTTGGGCCGTAGATCTGTAGACCAGATCAATGGCGGAGATGTTTTGATAAATGCGTCATACCTTGGTTTATCCCCTGAGCTTATTTTGAGTGTGATCACCGTCCGATGAGCCGGTCTCAGATCAGATGGTGCACATCAATATCGTGCTGAGCCCACGGCTGATTTTTAATGTGCGATGAGGGCGATATCTCCAAACTGCTCAAGGCCACATGTCGGCCTGTGGCATTGATCGTGACCAAATGGGAAATACAGCTTTCCCTTCAAATGTGGTGCGATGAAAACAGCTCTGGATTTTGAACAGTGAACGACCGTGGGGACCACCGGGGCGATTGATTTGTGGGCCGTTGATCTACAGATTAGATCGACGACAAAGAGCGATTTAAGCTTTGCACTGGCGGAAATATTTTCATACCTTGAAAAAAACACAAAAATTAACAAAAACAAAGGTTTCATGTGTAGGGAGGGTTTTATATATACGACGTGGGTAGGCGCCCGACTGCGGGGCCTTGGTCTATATGAAATGCAATATGATTGGGGGCTATAATATACAGGGCTAATCGGCATCAGAGCTTTTATTTAACCAAAAAGACTTGTGCGCTTGGTATTTAGCGATGCGATAAGTGCTTTGTGGGTCTAGCACCCAGTTCTAGGGTGTGGGCACATGGAGGGGAAGTGGCTTAAAACTTAGCCCAAGGGGGCTTAAGTCTGTAATACAAAAAATGTGTTTTTTATGAAATTTTCAAGTTTTTCAATGGTTGTGAGGGTTTCGATAAGGCAAAGAAAGAGTCTTAAACCTTATCAAAGGGGTTTTGAGGGAGGGGAAAGGGGAAAAATATGAAAATGAAGGATTTTTTATGGAGAATAAAGGGGTAAAAATGAGGTTAGTTTTGGAAGTGGAAGGAGGGGAAAAATGATGATTTTGCAGCAGTCTTTTTTATTGAAATCAGCAGAATTCCAGAGTGTAAAATGGGCACAGTAGGGAAGATTTTGGACAGAGGCATGAGGCCTTTAAGAGTATTCAAGAGCTATCACTTTTTTGCAATAAAATTTGATCCTTGAAGGCTCAAAAATATTTAGCCACATTTTGGTATAACAAATTTTATAGGTGGCTAACAGTGGCTCCACTTGGGGATGGTGCCTTCTTGAAGGTATCAAGAACTTCAGACTTGCATTCTCTGGGAGGCTGATCAGTGCCTTATCCATTGGGCTTCCTTCCTTTCCTTGGATGATCCTCTTTTGTTCTGAAATCAGGTTAGCAGTCATAAAAACAATGGATCTTTCATCAACAAGATTTCTACCTACCCAATCCTACAGATCTAACATTTTTTTCTTCATTAGTGTGCACTTGGATTGGAAAAATCTTTTACAACATTTTATTCTTTTGAAAGCAGGAAAAATAATCTAGTTCTACTCATTATTTCTTCATGGACTCAGATTAAACAGTTGAGCCCATATGATTCTCTACCTAATCTACTTATCTGTTGGGATTAAACTGTCCAAAAGATTTTATTCTCTACATTCTACAACAGAAATTTAAAATCATACAAGTCAGGATTGAACAGTCTAACTTGTTTCTGATCTATGGCATGAAAAATAAGCTGCACACAGATCTTATTTTTCAGAAACTTAAATCAAAATGGAAGGCTTAAGATGTGAAATTTCCAAGCATTTCCTTCATCTATTTTACAACTCTGTTTTGACTTTTGTTTTGAGCTGTCTTTCCTTTGTCAAATGGTTAATCTTTTAGCTAATTGGAACCAGATTTATGTCTTTTTTGACTCAGAATTTGAAACAGATTTGAGTCATTCTCTTTGGAAACTTAGGTTCAGGTTTTGAGCTTGTTTGAACCTTTAATTTCTATCCTAAACTATCTACTGATAAGCCAAGATTAAACATTTTGGCAAATCGAATTCACTATCCTATCAACTGAAAATTTAAAACTAATTAGTCAAGATTAAGCTGTTTGACTAACTAGAAGTGTGTTCTTTAGGAGTGGCATTTCAGCTTGCACACTTTCATATTTGTTTCTCTTTTTGGTATGGGGATGTACCTTTCTTATTTTTACAATCTGCCCTCTTTTCTTTCTTCTATTGTTTTTGTATTTTTGATTTTTATAACTTTGAATGCAATGATGGGTGAAGTATTTACAATGAGAAAAAAGATAAAAAGGCTTTCAGAACATATCATGGATCAAGAGAAGTAATAATTAAGCATCCTGCCATTGACAGGACCCCCAAACAATTCTGCTCCATTGAACTCTTGTAAGAAAAATGCATTGTTACCATCAGCTGAATGAATAAAGTAAGGGCCAAGCCATAAGTTGTCAAATTTTCCATGCTTGCCCTTGTCTTCCCTTATTGACTGCCACTTCAAAACTTTTTCCCCAATATTGAAATTGCTGGCGTTTTTTCTTCTGTCAAAAATCTTTTTAATGATGTCCTGCTTCTGCAATGCTTTGTTATAAAACTCCTCTCTGGTTTGCTGAAGATGAATGGTCTGATTTATTCTTCTGATCATGTCATTATCTTCAGTTTGCAACTCTTGAATCAAATTCATCACTGGTACACCAAGGCTATTTGGAAAAATTGCATCAGTACCATACACAAGCTGGAAAGGTGACATACCAATAGATTTCTTCAAAGTCAATCTGTCAGTCCAAAGTGCATGGACCAGCTTTGTGTGCTAAGACTTTTTGTTGTCCTCCAACAGTTTCTTGATTATGTTCACTAAAATATTGTTTGAGGATTCTGCAATTCCATTACCTTGAGGGTAATAGGCCGTGGAATGCCCCAATGTTATCTGATATTTGTGATAGAATTCAACCATCTTCTTTGATCCAAATGCTACTGCATTATTAGTGATGATCTTGGTAGGACAACCAAATCTAGAGAGAATATTATTCTCTATGAATTTTATAATAAAAGAATCATTGGTCTGCCTACAAGGAATGACTTCTATCCACTTAGTGAAATAGACTGTGGCAGTGATAATCCATCTATGCTGAGCAGAAGATGGTGGATGGATTTCTCCTATGAAGTCAAGTCCCCACTATTGAAAAGGAGCTTCAACAGTAATTGGATGCAGAGGTAGGGGTAGCAGTTTTCTTTTTCCTTCAAACAATTGACATTTATGATAGGCAATGATCATCTTGTGTATATCAAGAAAGAGAGTAGGCCAATAGAAACCAACCCTCAAAATTTTGTTGGCTGTTGTCTTCCAGTACAAATGACCTCCACACTCTCCTTCATGGAACTCGTGCTAACCTTCTCTGCATCATACTTAGGAAAACATTTAAGCAATATACCACTTGCATTTTTCCAATAAAGACATCTATCTATAATGAAATAGTTTATAGCTTTTAACTTTAGGAACCTTGCCTTTGTTTTTGTTAAACCAGGAGGTGTATTCAAATTAAGAAAAATATAAATAATATCAGCATACCAAGAGGAATTCATGAAATGGTCTTCAACAATAGGAGTTAAGATTCCTTCTTGGTCATCCAAAGCATTAATCATATTAATATCAAGAACTTCGAAATTGGATTCAGCCATTAATCTAGCTAGACCTTGGCCTTTGATGAGTTTAGTGGGCTTTATTTCTTAATCTTATTCAAGAATAACAACAATCCACTTACCTCTCTTACCATCTGGGTCCTGTGTTAAAATGTCTTTAACAACTGAGTTTGGGACAAAGGAAATGATGTGTGAGTGAAGGATGTATACTTTGAAGTCTTTCAAAGCTTTAACCAAAGAAAAATCTTGCTTCTCCATGATGTTATACTTCGGAGGAGCATCCCTCAATGCCTTACTAAAGAATGCAATAGGCTGCTCTTGTCCTTGTGGGTTTTTCTGTAAAAGGACAGCAGCTATGGTATGTTATGATGCAAACGAAAAAATATAAAAATCTTTTGAAAAATCAGGACTTATTAGAACCGGTGTTTTGGTTAACGCTTGTTTCACCAGCTCAAAGGACTTCTTTGCTTCCAAGGTCCATTTCACCCCTCGCTTATTTTTCAACATGTTTGTGATATTTCTAAGGAGCTCAGCTAAGTTGGGGATGAACCTTCTCAAAAAGTTAATCTTTCCAATGAAAGATTGCAACTCCTTGATGTTTCGAGGATGAGAAATTTTCAATATGGCCTCAATCCTTTTGGGATCTATCTTAATACCCTCTTCTGAAATGATGTGCCCAAGAAGTTTACTTTCTTGGAGACTGAATAGTGTTTTCTTAGGGTTCAAAGATATCCCAAACTTTCTGCATTTGTCGAAAACTCTTCTTAAGTGTTTTAAGTGCTCTTCATCTATTTTTGAAAACACAGTGACATCGTCAAGATATATAATAATGAAGTAGCCTAGTTCTTCTGAGAATGCTATGTCCATGGCTTTCTGAAAAGTTGCTCTAGTATTCATTAGACCAAAGGGCATTTTCACATACATGAAAGTGCTCCATGGTGTAGTAAAGGTTGTCTTTAATTGATCAGCAGGGTGAACTAAGATCTGATTGTACCCCGAGTAGCCATCAAGCAAAGAAATTCTTCTATACCCTACCACCCTTTGTAAAATATGATCCATCTTAGGTAAAGGGTGGTTGTCTTTTAATGAAGCTTTTTTTAAGTCTCTAAAGTCTATACAAAGCCTGATCTCTCCAGTTTTCTTCCTAACTGACACCAGATTAGACACCCACTCAAAATATCTAATAGGGACAATAATACCAGCTTCATATATTTTCCTGATTTCCTTCTCAACCAGAGGCAGCTGAACAGGGTTTATTCTGCACAGTTTTTGTTTGAATGGTTTTAGGTTTTCCTTGAGAGGAATTTTGTGCTGTATTATTTCAATGTCATAAGATTTTAGATCTTCGTAACTCCACGCAAAAACATCAGAAAATTCTTTGAACAACTCTATGTATTTGAGTTTAATGTGAGCTGGTAAAGTTTTAGACAGTTTAATCATTTTCGGTTTTTTCTCACTGTCTATATTGCACTTTTCCACTTCAGTCGCTACAGGTTCTAATTTTGGCTTCTTGGCCACATCGTTAAAATCGAACAACTCTTCTAAAGGGGCTAGACCCTTAGGAAAAATCCGATCTTTGGAGTGCAGAGTTTCTAACTCCTCTGTTCCTAACTCTGCATTCAATTCTGTTTTGTTTTTAAGTTTGATAGTCAGAAGATTAATATTGACAAGCTCAGGAGACGACTCTTCTTCACCAAGAAAATTTTCTTCACTGCAGTCTGTATCATAATCTGAGTCCAAACTGTTTAGTTCGAATTCATTTCTGAATTGCATGAAGTCTTATATTTGTTTGTCTCCGTCAAACACCTACCAATACTTTTCATTATCAGGCACGGCTAGTCTAAATTTTATCTGAGTTGTGCAGTGTTTGGTGTCATACGGCGTTAAGCATGTTCTAGCTACAAAGGCTAAATTGTGGACCTCAATATTTCTCTTTCTTGGGACAAAGATAATTTGGTACTCCTCAAAAGTTTTTAAAAGGTCCATGACATCGTTTCGGTAGCCCATAAGTCTAGGATGATTTGCGTTATACTCCCCATTGACTTGCTTAATAAGTAACTTTGAATCCCCATACGCTTTGATTCTCTTGGCTCCTAACTTTTTCAACAAACGTAAGCCTAAGAGAAGGGATTCATATTCTGCTATGTTATTTGAACAATGAAATTTTAACTTGTAGGAAATGCTTTTTGTATGGTTGTTTTCAGTGTTGCAGATCCAGACACCTGCACCAGTGTTATTTTTAGTGCACGACCCGTCAAAATACATACTCCACAGAGGACTATTTTCGGTTTCATCCTGGTTACTGTCCCCTTCAACTAATGTTCCTTCTGATCGTTGTTGAATATCAGCACTTAGTTGGATTTTTTTCAACTCCGAGGTTTTTCGCTGTGTTGAGGGTGGTTTTCTTGATTGTCAAGGTTTAAGAGCAATGGACGCATGACTTGTAGCTCAAGACCTGTGTTTTTTTTGCTAGATTTTACAGGTTCAAAAAAATGTTCTGACACTCCTACGTTATCTTCATCCTCCTCTCTATCTGTCATTAAATCAGACAAGGTCATTTTTTCACTAGAAGTTTCATCATTGAAAAGGATAAATGAATCTAGGCCTGTGTCTAAATAATAAAGGGGAGAGTTCTGTGGTCTGTCTTGGGTAGTCACTAGGTATTGCATGTGAGACTCCCTGTAAAGTCTTCTTGTCTGATTGAAAACATGGATGGTCACATAGGTCATGTCCATCTGCATAGTTCCTTGTAACTTAGCTCCCCAAGACCTAGATAATAGAATTCCATACTTTGGAGGCACATCAGCCACAACAATATCCATGACTAAGCATTTGGCTGGAATTTGGGCTAAGTTAGCACATATATGTTTGATTAATCCTAAAAATTTTACTCTGCTTGAGTAAAAGGAGTAAAATTCTTTATAAGGTCTGGTGATTTCTAGACCAAGGCTCTCCATCACAGATTTAGGCATTAAATTATGAGAAGCCCCAGAATCATGCATAGCGTTTGTGCAAAATTTTGTCATGAACGTTTAAACTTACATAAAAGGGAGGAACAGGTCCCTCTTGATATCTACCTTCAATCTTGGGACAAAAAATGAGCGCTGGCTGGTAATCATTGAGATTGAATGTGTCATTATTATCCTCAATATTCAAAATTTTGGTCCTATATAAATTTTGGGTAGCCAACTCAGTCAGGGGAATAGATATTTTGATCTTTGAAATTTCTTGCTCTAGGCTGAAAGGAATTTGGTTCTTTGAAGAACTTGTCTCAGCCTTACTAGCTTGCTGATTTGTTTTATTTACATTTGAAAAAGTTGTTTTCACAGGAGTACTAGCTAAAATGTTAGTACTGCTAAGGTCTGCACTTTGTTTTTCATTATTTTGAGTGCCTTTCTCTTTACCATTATCAGAATTCACAGCCACTGTTTTGTCCTTTTGTTTGACAACTTTAGGCTTGGTTGTAGTGTTGTTTTGTGAAGATTTGTCAAAGGTTTTGGTGTTGGGGGTTTGTTGAATGGTTTTTCTTCTAAGGTCATATTCTCTTTGAGACTCTATGATGACATTTTCATGTCTTGATAATAATTTTCATCATCATCTCTTTTGTCATCATAAGGTGTATAAAGACCTTGTTTTCTGTCATAATGGACTTCAAATTCATCATTATCTACCCCCAGCATGTTGATATCATCTTCCTCTATTATTTCATATGTTTCCTCAACCTTACTTACATATTTTTGATGAAAGGGAGGAGTGATCCGTTGATCACATTCCCTAGATCTGTTTGGAGGTTGGTACCTTCTAAAATTCTGATATTGGTCCTGATTTCTATTTTGAGGAGCATTTTGATTTTGGCTTTCTTGTGCTCTCTTAAATATGCTCATCTCTTTCATCATCTCCTCCGTCATTCTCTCCATCTTTGAGTTGGAAGTAGAAGGTGTGTTTTCCTCCCTAAAAGACAATCTCTTCTCACTTTTCATTCTTGCTCTCTTCTCCATTAGGTTTACTTCCACAGCAAGAGCTCCTTTTTGCATCTCTTCAAGAGTTGCAGGATCTCTTTCTCTCAGCTGATAGGCCATCTCAGGGTTGAACCCTTCAGGAAACATGTTTAAAGCTGAGCCTTGTGGAGGCTTTAGATCTGGGGAAAATGCATTATACACACTATTAAATCTGGTACAATAATCTTGTACACTTTCCCCCGTGTTTCTATGGAGGTTCTTGTAATCAGAAAGGACTTGGAGAGGATTCTTCTGTACTTCCCATTTGTTTAAGAATGTCTGATGGAATGCTTGGAGATCATTGATACTATGGGGGGTTAAGCCTTTAAACCATTTTCTTACTTCTCCCCCCAGCCTCTGGGCAAACAATCTAAGCTTGATAGAATCATCATCAATTTCATTTCTGTCAAAGTAGTCGTTCATATTATCCACATGTTGTGATACAGTTGTGGCATTACTAGCATCATACAATGGAATTTTGGATTGATAGTCCTGTGGAAGATTGACTAATGGTATAGGAAGGACTAAGGGAGCATACCATGCTGCCATGATATGTGGTGGGGGTGGATTTACAAGAGGGAAAGTGGGCTGGAATGGAGTGGTTTGAACAATGGACGTAGGGTGAGAAGAAGTGGATGGACCAAGAGTAGATTGCTAATCTGATCTTGGATGAGAGACACCTAAGTTGTGAAGGAAATGTAAATCAGGATGTGTTGCTTCTCTGCTATCAGGATGTTCACTTGTTTCAGGAGATGAAAGTGAAGACTCAGAATCTAACTGATCTAAATCATCAAGAGATCTAGTTCTAAAGGGATTTACCAAGTCAATTTGTGATTGTTGTAGAGCTGAAATATTTTCAGGAAATGAATTAGCTCTCAAGGGTGATCTAAAAACAGTTGATAATTTAATCCTAGGAGACTTCCTAAGGATACTTTCTGGGTTATCAACTATCTCAGGTGGATCAGGGTCAGGATAGGCTCTAGTATGAATCTTTCTAGGAGCCACTATGCTGTGTTTTTCAGACCCAAATAAACAAGAAAAGTTCAACCAAGTATGACAGTCTTTAAAAGGTCAACTAATCTTGTTTACAAAAATTTTAATCCTACAGTCCTCTAACTGAGTTTGAATGATATTATAAGGATAAGGGTTCTTCCCAGTGGAGTCTTAAGGTCTGTTGAGGATTTTGGAGTCGCCAAGTGGAAGTTTTTAGCTCTTTTTCAGAGGTAAAAGGTTTTATGGTCCACTACCATGTTTATTGGAATACCAATCTGAAATATTTTTGGGTTTTCTGAGTTATTTTTCAGTTGTGTGGTTTCTAAGAGTGTCCTAAATCTATTTCAAAACTTAGCTATGGTTATGAGACAAAGACAGTCTACTCTTATGGCTAAGCTAGCTGATCTTTCAAGGTTAGATAAAGTCTTATGAGAATCCCAGGGTTTGCCTAGTTTGTCACTGATTCAAACAAGTTCTATCATGATTACCATTACTTGGTAGTGCTTGAAAAGGCTGCTTTTAACTCACTAAACAATGTTTGTTGGCCAGAGGTGTTATGCCTAACGGTTCAACCAGTTAACAGAACAAATGTCATTAAATCAAGGGATTTCTGAGATGTCTAAAGTATTCAACAAGATAATAACTAAAGTTCCCCAGTGGAGTCACCAGAAATGTTAGTACCCTGTAATCAACAAGATTGGAAAAAGTCTGCCTGCAGGGAGAACATCGTTTCAACCACTTTGGGATTCTAGGATCTAGCCCTCCTGAATCCGGAGAGGGATCTCTCCAATAAGTAAAAAGATGGATTTGTCTTTGAAGTCTTGGGTAATGATATTAGGCTAGTTATGAAGACCGAGGGTTTTGTTTGTTTTTTGATGGTTGAGCATGATCACTGTTTGAGGTGGAAAGTTCTAAATGTAAAGAGTTTCAAAGGTGAGGAGTTGCAAGCAAATAGAACAAGCTTTGGCCAAGAAAATAGATAATTGCAAGTTTTAGTCCATTGGGCTATGGAGTCATAATAGGGTTTAATTGAAACAACAAGAGGCAAGAGTGGTCCATGGGGCAAGTCATCTATGTCTAAGGATCTCTTTAAGTTTGATTTATGGAATGAAATGAAACAATAAGAAGGGGAATTAAACAGATGAAGAAAAAAGAGTAGCCCAGGATCTGGTAAGTACTTTGAAACTTGGCAGCCTTTGACAAACACTTAAGAAAAAATTAAAAGCAATCCAGAATCTGGTAAGTACTTTGAAACTAGCCAGCCTTTGATATAATTTCCATAGAAAACATATAAAAACAAAGGGAAACTTGAAGGCAACTGTTGGAGTAGAAACTAGCGGGTCGGGCTCACCACAAATCCTCTCCTAGCTCTGCTTTACTTGGTAACTTTCAAGACAATCACAAAGATAACACATAGTGGCCTAAGATCTGGTAAGTACTTTGAAACTAGCTAGCTTTTAACACATTCCAAGGGAAACTTTCAGACAATATTTTGGGATAAAACTAGGACCAGGGCACACCATATATTCCTTAGTTCATCTCTACTTAACATGTACTGAAAATAACATTTAAGAATAACAATTAGCTAAGGAAACAGGACGAGGGAATGCCAACATTCCTATGCTAAAACTAAATTAAATCATTCCCAAATAACAAAAATTGAAAGAAAACATTTAGATAAAGATTTTTAGTCAGAGAAGGGTACTGATATACAGTAGGTCCTAACTCTATGCATGCTATTATTTATAAGAGAATATGAACACAGTGAAAACAGAAACAAAATAACAAGTTACAATGAGAAAAAAATCACCGTCAACATAGACCAGGATCCCATAAATTAGCTTTTATTAATGCTCCAAACTAGTTACAGCTTCATCCAATGCTTTAGTTTAGCAATCATCTACACTTCCCAGACTAACTTATCTATTAGAAGCAGAGCTCCTTGAGCCAGTGAACACTATTTACAGGTAGAAGTCTCAAACTCAGTTACGTTTCAAAGTTTAGCAACAAACTCAACCAACCCCTCTCTCATCTTCTCTAGTAGTATTTATAGAAGAATGAGGAGGTGAGATCTGATAAAATATCTCCAAAGATAATTAATATAGACTTAATGGCTTCTCAGCCTTTGGGGGGCTCGATGAAGAAGCTTACATAGGTGTCTTCTGTATTAAATAATTTACATTAAGATTTAAGTTCGGTGGGAGCTCTTTTTCACTTTTGAGGCTCTTTGTTATGTTAAAGTAACTCTGCTGATATTTTGTCATTAAGTTTATTTGCAGAATTCACTCTCTGGATGCGTTGAGGCAAATATCTGATCTTGATCAATAACTTCGGCCTCTATTTTCATGCTTTGAGGCATAGGTGGCACTGTGGTAGCTGGGAGGAATCAATTTTCCTCAGATGTGGCGGTGGAGGCCTTGCTGTCCGATAAACACGTTGATTTCCTTTTAAATGTGTCTTAATTGGGAGGATTAGGCTTTTGATAATCAATCTTAGTTGTAATCCCCCCAGATCTGTCTTTAATCTTCCATTCTGGTGTGTTCTATCTTCGACACTGATACTCTATGATTTGTGATGGATTTTCTGTGTTTTGTTGGTGTGCAGTGCTGCGTAGGGATTATGAGGCATCAATGCCTTTGGAGTATTGATGAGGCACGGAAATTTGAACCCATGGATGGATTTATTTTGAAAGAATCGAAGGCACGAGCACTAAAACCCTAGCCTTCGGCCTTTCTTCAACATATAACGGAAAAACCATATAATCACCCTTTATCAAATAACATACCCGAACTTTAAACTTTTGATAAAACTAAGTTTTATAACCATTTCGGGTCACAAAAGGTGTTTGTTGACGTAAGGGCATTTGTGACCCGAAATCCTTATGAAATCCGCCCTATAAATCTCCTCGGGTCCGTTTTGGGGCTTGTTGACGTCAAGGTGAGTGTGACCCAAAATGCTTATGAAATCCACCCTATAACCTCCCCGGGTCCGGATTTCACGACCATACGAGCAAACAAACAAGGCTCGCTCCAATTAGTTGCTACCGCATGGATGCTGACTAGGTGTTTGGGACCACTGGTTCTGTGGGACCGTTGACTGCTGTCGTGGCTGTGGGGACTAGGGTGACTGATTTTGGGCCGTCGATCTGTAGACGAGATCAACGATGGAGATGTTTTGATAAATGTGCCATACCTTAGTTTATTCCCTGAGCTTATTTTGAGTGCGATCATCGTCCGATGAGCCGGTCTCAGATCAGACGGTGCACATCAATATCGTGCTGAGCCCACAGTCGATTTTTAATGCGCGATGAGGGCGGTATCTCCAAACCGCTCAAGGCCACGTGTTGGCCTGTGGCATTGATCGCGAACAAACAGGAAATACAACTTTCCCTTCAAAGGTGTTGCAATGAAAATAGCTCCGGCTTTTGAACAGTGATTGACTGTGGGGACCACCGGGGCGATTGATTTGTGGGCCATCCATCTGCAGATTAGATCGACAACGAAGAGCGATTTAAGCTTTGCACCGACGAAAATATTTTCATACCCTGCAAAAAACACAAAAATTAATAAAAACAAAAGTTTCATGTGTCGGGAGGGTTTTATATATACGAAGTGGGTAGGCGCCCAACTGCGGGGCCTTGGTCTATATGAAATGCAATATGATCGGGGGCTATAATATACAGGGCTAATCAGCATCAAAGCTTTTATTTAACCAAAAAGACTTGTGTGCTTGGTCTTTAGTGATGCGAGAAGCGCTTTGTGGGTCTAGCACCCGGTTCTAGGGTGCGGGCATGTGGAGGGGAAGTGGCTTAAAACTTAGCCCAAGGGGGTTTAAGTCTGTAATACAAAAAATGTGTTTTTTATGAAAATTTTCAAGTTTTTAAATGGTTGTGAGGGTTTCGATAAGGCAAACAAAGAGTCTTAAACCTTATCAAAGTGGTTTTGAGGGAGGGGACAGTGGAAAAATATGAAAATGAGGGATCTTTTATGGAGAATAAAGGGGTAAAAATGAGGTTAGTTTTGGAAGTGGAAGGAGGGGAAAAATGATGATTTTGCAGCAGTCTTTTCTCATGAAATCAGTAGAATTCCAAAGTGTAAAATGGGCAGAGTAGGGAAGATTTTGGATAGAGGCATGAGGCCTTCAAGAGTCTTCAAGAGCCAACACTTTTTTGTAATAAAATTTGTTCCTTGAAGGCTCAAAAATATTTAGCCACCTTTTGGTATAAAAAATTTTATAGGTGGCTAACAGTGGCTCCACTTGGGGATGGTGCCTTCTTGAAGGCATCAAGAAATTCAGACTTGAATTCTCTGGGAGGCTGATCAGTGCCTTATCCATTGGGCTGCCTTCCTTTCCTGGATGATCCTCTTTTGTTCTGAAATCAGGTTAGTAGTCGTAAAAACAATGGATCTTTCATCAACAAGCTTTCTACCTACCCAATCCTACAGATCTAACATTTTTTTCTTCATTAGAGTGCACTTGGATTGGAAAACTCTTTTACAACATTTTATTCTTTTGAAAGCGGGAAAACTAATCTAGTTCTACTCCTGATTTCTTCATGGACTCAGATTAAACAGTTGAGCCCATATGATTCTCTACTTAATCTACTTATCTGTTGCGATTAAACTGTCCAAAAGATTTTATTCTCTACATTCGACAACAGAAATTTAAAAGCATACAAGTCAGGATTGAACAATCTAACTTGTTGCTGATCTATGGCATGAAAAACAAGCTGCACACAGATCTTATTTTGCAGAAATTTAAATCAAAATGGAAGGCTTAAAATGTGAAATTTCCAAGCATTTCCTTCATCTCTTTTACAACTCTATTTTTACTTTTGTTTTGAGCTGTCTTTCCTTTGTCAACTGGTTCAGATTTTTAGCTAATTGGAACCAAATTTACATCTTTTTTGACTCAGAATTGGAAACAGATTTGAGTCATTCTCTTTGGAAACTTAGGTTCGGGTTTTGAGCTTGTTTGAACGTTTAATTTCTATCCTAAACTATCTATTGATAAGCCAAGATTAAACAGTTAGGCAAATCGAATTCACTATCCTATCAGCAGAAAATTTAAAACTAATTAGTCAAGA
The DNA here is from genome assembly GCA_034641835.2 of Pinus albicaulis. Taxonomy (NCBI): domain Eukaryota; kingdom Viridiplantae; phylum Streptophyta; class Pinopsida; order Pinales; family Pinaceae; genus Pinus; species Pinus albicaulis. Next base: position 170,290,914 of record CM076574.1, on the reverse strand, counting down.
TTAAGCTGTTTGACTAACTAGAAGTGTGTTCTTTAGGAGTGGCGTTTGAGCTTGCACACTTTCATATTTGTTTCTCTTTTTTGTATGGGGCTGTACCTTTCTTGTTTTTACAATCTGCCCTCTTTTCTTTCTTCTATTGTTTTTGTATTTTTGATTTTTATAACTTTGAATGTAATGATGGGTGAAGTATTTACAATGAGAAAAAGGATAAAAAAGGCTTTTATAACATAGCATGGATCAGGAGAAGTAATGCTTAAGCATCTTTCCATTGACAGGACCCCCAAACAATTCTGCTCCATTGAACTCTTGTAAGAAAAATGCATTTTTACTAGCAGCTGAATGAATAGAGTAAGGGCCAAGTCATAAGTTGTCAAATTTTCCATGTTTGCCCTTGTCTTCCCTTCTTGAGTCCCACTTCAAAACTTTGTCCCCAATATTGAAATTGCTAGCCTTTCTTCTTCTGTCAAAAAGCTTTTTAATGCTATCCTGCTTTTGCAATGCTTTGTTATAAACCTCCTCTCTGGTTTGCTGAAGATGAATGGTCTGATTTATTCTTCTGATCATGTCATTATCTTTAGCTTGCAACTCTTGAATCAACTTCATCACTGGTACACCAAGGCTGTTTGGGAAAATTGCATCAGTACCGTACACAAGCTGGAAAGGTGACATACCAATAGATTTCTTCAAAGTCAATCTGTCAGCCCAAAGTGCATGGACCAGCTTTGTGTGCCAAGACTTTTTGTTGTCCTCCAACAGTTTCTTGATTATGTTCACTAAAATCTTGTTTGAGGATTCTGCAAGTTCATTACCTTGAGGGTAATAGGCCATGGAATGCCCGATGTTATATGATATTTGTGACAGAATTCAACCATCTTCTTTGATCCAAGTGTTGTTGCATTATCAGTGATGATCTTGGTAGGATAGCCAAATCTAGAGAGAATATTATTCTCTATGAATTTTATAATAACAGAATCATTGGCCTGCCTACAAGGAATGGCTTCTATCCACTTAGTGAAATAGTCTGTGGCAGTGAGAATCCATCTATGCTGAGTAGAAGATGGTGGATGGATTTCTCCTATGAAGTCAAGTCCCCACTGTTGAAAAGGAGCTTCAACAGTGATTGGATGCAGAGGTAGGGGCAGCAGTTTTCTTTTTCCTTCAAACAATTGACATTTATGACATGCAATGATCATCTTGTGTATATCAGGAAAGAGAGTAGGCCAAAAGAAACTAGCCCTCAAAATTTTGTTGGTTGTTGTCTTCCAGTACAAATGACCTCCACACTCTCCTTCATGGAACTCGTGCTTAAACTTCTCTGCATCATACTCAGGCAAACATTTAAGCAATATACCACTTGCATTTTTCCAATAAAGACATCTATCTAAAATGCAATAGTTTATAGATTTTAACTTTAGGAACCTTGCCTCTTGTTGTTTCAATTAAACCCTCTTATGAATCCATAGCCCAATGGACTAAAACCTGCAATTATCTATTTTCTTGGCCAAATCTTGTTCTATTTTCTTGCAACTCCTCACCTTTGAAACTCTTTGCATTTAGAACTTTCCACCTCAAACAGTGATCATGCTCAACCATCCAAAAACAAAAAAAACCCTCGGTCTTCATAACTAGCCTAATATCATTACCCAAGACTTCAAAGAAAAATCCATCTTTTCACTTATTTGAGAGATCCCTCTCCGGATTTAGGAGGGCTAGATCCTAGAATCCCAAAGTGGTTGAAACGATGTTTTCCCTGCAGTCAGACTTTTGCCAATCTTGCTAATTATAGGGTACTAACACACCCACCATAATAAAAAGATCGATGTGAGGAATTTTGATGGCAATGATCCCATAACATGGATACTTGTTACATAGTATTTTGTCATTGTCCCTACATTCCCCATCCCGAAAATTGGAGGACCATTTCAGTGACCCCTATGTACTGTCATACATTTCCATAAGTGTCATTGCATCCCTTGGCATGTCAAGATCATAATCTCTGTTGATCATTCCTCAGGCAGACCTTCAAAAGCATATGATTTTGGGTCAGCGCTGGTAGGCAGTTTTGGCCTCATGCCCATGAAAAAATTAACACTAGACCCTGCGCCCTTTGGCGCTCTATCTTAGAAGGGCAACCGCACCAAGCTTCTTTTGGATTTAAAAAAAAAATAGAAACGAAGCTTCCATGCTCTATAGCTTCGTGAGCGGAGTCATCATGGTTTGTTCGACTGAATCACGTCGAGTTTCTCCGTTTGGCCCATTAGTTCCTACAATTGTGAAACTCCCCAAAGGGATAGACCTCTCCTCCACCTTATGTGGGATCCCAAACCTCCTCCTCCTCTCTTATAAATTATTCCTCCTCAGATTGATTCAGCTAGCTGAACAATCATTAGTATAGCTGGTGTGTTGAAGAAAGTAGAGAAGAATCCATTGTTGAGAGAGAGTTTAAGCCCATTGCTTCATCGATTCGAACACTGAACGAATGTTTGATACACGCCCGATTAAACCCGTTGAAGGAGATCTGCAACGTCAAGGCATAAGATTGTAAACTTGTTTTTCATTTATCAATAATACATGACTAGTTTTTGGTTCCAAATTTATTTCCATTTATATGTAAAGTGTTTATCTCTCCTTGAATAGATGAATAGTTGTATATTAATATATATTCTTTTATGCTGTCATCGTTTGTTTGATCTTTTTGTAGACACATGAAAATCATCACCAACACGGAGCGCAAGGTGTGAAGACAAATATCGAAGGATTACTGTCGCGCACCACGACAAAAGTATTAGACTGAGGTAGGATATCTGTTCCAGTCCATATTTCATTTATAAGCTAGGAATTTAGGAATCTAGCATGTTCCCTTGTTTCTAGACCCATCCTAAGGCTATAAGGATCACCTCTGTCTGCAGAGGGTATTTTCATGCTCAACAAGTTGGCGACCATATTGGGGATCAGTGTGTCTGTCGTCTGTCGTTGATTCATTTTGGAGTTTTTCTTGTTTGTATGACTTTGGTCGTATTGCCATATCTCTGCTTCTTTTTGCTTATTTGATTGTTTCAAGCCATCTCACCTATTCTCAGAGTGATAAGCCCGGTCTTTTCTCAACTACCTTTTCTCCTTTCTTGGGTTTCCTTACTCGACGCTGATGTTTTCATTGCAGTTGCATCGATTGGCATGGGTTGCCTATTTTATGGGTGCGATTTCCCCTGTTCAACGCGGATTACTACTGAACAGTCGCGCTGAATCCTGTAGGTTTGGGTTTAGGCCTATTTCCTAAATTTTCCAGTGCATATTTCCCCCTGGATTCATTTTTCCTCCCTAGATTATTCCACTTGGTTTGGTTTTGACTTCCCTATCTCATTCTCTTCGGTTGATTATCCCTCATCTGATCGGTGTGGCTTTGTCATCCAAGGGTTTCTAGGTGTCTTTGATTGCTAGTTCGGCCACATGTTCGCTGAGCTTCCGATCTGTGTATGAGTCAGTTTAGTCATTCAATTTTTTAGCCTATTGTCTCATTTCTTGGTAGTTTCTCTCGATTCTACGTCTTGTAGGATTGTTGAACTATCATCTTAGTGTCTGTTTGACCTTCCATCTGTCACCTTGAGCATAGATCACATTGCTCATTGAGTCGATTTGAAAGTCCTTTTTCTGTGTGAAGGAATGCCTGTCTGGTTTTGAGTGTGTTCTATATTCGCTTTGGATTGGTCTCTTTTTGTGTTTGATCATTTCATTCGAGTTGTTCAAAGCTAGTATGTGTTTTTTCCTTTTAGTGTAACATTGCATTATTGCTTCTCATTCACATAGAAGAACAAAATTTGCATTCTTTTTCTTTATTTGAAAATGAAAAATATTCTTTTGCATTAGTATCTTTCTCATTAAAAAGTGAAAAACAAGAGAAAATCATTCCATTTTCTGCTTTGGCTGTGTTAGTAGCATTAGGAAAAGTCACCCTTGCATTCAATTGATTTTTGCTTCAGTGTGAACTTCTATCCCTCTTTTAGCTAGTTGTTCATCAAATCGAAATGATATTATTTCTCATGTAGTTGTGCATTAGAGATTTGAGATTACATTTGGTAAGGCCTTGAGACTGAAACATAATTTCGAGATAAAATTAAAAATTAACTCAATCAACCTAAGGAAGCATTGAAACTTAATGCTCACATTTAGAGGTCTATGCTAGTGACGTGTTCCAGTGTCGTTAAATCTAGTAGTTATCATTCGCCATCTGGCATTAGACAACATTATCACGAACTTGTGCTCCCTGTACCATCGCGTATATAAAGAGAGACCCTCACAGGTTGTAATCCTTTATCCATAGGAATCCGAGTCTATCGCCCTAACTGTGATACACCGAGCACATCATTCGGGGAGACTACCTGCATGTATGTTAAGTCCTTGGTCATTTATTTGTCATTTGATCACCAAGGTGTGTATTGTAGTTCACGGGAGCTTGGTACACCCTCTTTCTTAGAGTTCCTGAGTAATCATTTTGATCTTTTTGTGACTCTTTAAAATTTGAAAAGATCATCGAGTACTTGTCCTTTCAATCTCGTCCAAACTAAAAGTGACTAGAGTCATATTTTTCCCTTTTATCGACTCTTAAAATATGAAAAGGCAGAGTTTTGTTTCATTGCCATAAAATTAATTACCCACGATCACACGCCCATTAAATTTACTTTATTGGCCTGTTCAAGGGTAATTCCTTAGTGATTGGTCTTAAAGCCTTGAATTCTCATCTCTTTTCTCTCCTCTTTGAGACAAATTCACGGTGGCGAAACCACTAGTTTCATCGTCCTCTTCATTACCTCGTAGTGAAGAACCTTCCCCTGAAGTTTCTTCGGAGGCATCTCAGTTTGTTAGGACTCTAGGCTACTGGCGTGCTATTATTCCGAGTATTAAACCTCTGGCTACTTGATCTCCCCTCGAGGAACCATTTGATATCAATTAGAAACCTCTAGATGCTTAAGCCTTTTTGAGGGAAGATCCCCCTCTACCCTCGGAACTGCTTGAGTCATCGTTATTGCGTGCTTTACTTGCCACCACTCGTCTCATTTTTTCCAACACCATGTCTTCATCTGATATGGATTCCATGAGTCCTATTAGTAGTGAAGAGACTTATGTTTCTACAGGAGAATATCTGTTCCCTCCGGAGAATTTTCGTTATGTTTCGGGTCAGCCTTCTTCATAGCCTTCAACTATCTTGGCTGGTTATCATTCTTTGGGTAAGTTAATTTTTGGTGCTACATATTTGTATCAGAATCCGCTATGGCCAATTACATCGACCTCTTTTGCAGGGTCGTTTGTGTCAGGGCCATCATCTTCGACTCCCTTTAGATGATGGTTACATCTGTCCCAACCCAGTCCACTGTTTCTGTGGCTTCATCCACACCATCCGCCAATGTGATTATGTCATTACCATCATATTATACTATTAGTGGAATGCTTCCTAATGCTTCCATGATGTCTGTTGGATCCGTTGTGAGTGGATAACAACCTCATGTATCGGGAGTCCATCAACCTATTGGTAGTGCACCTATCTCCTCTAATCCTATTCCTGGAGGTTTGACGTATGACCAATCTATGATGGCCATTCAACAAAAAAATTACTTCCCCCAGGGTTCTCAGCAGGTTCAAGCTCCCATCAATCCTCCACATTACTACGATCAACACAGAAATCACATCTATTACCATGCACCTCACCCGCAGGGTCCATTGTATGTTCAAACACCATAGATACCGATTAACCCCAACTAGTTTACGTTCCTACAGGGACAACCCTATGCTCCATAAGGAAAATCGTCTCAAGGAAAACCTTCAGTCTAATAGGGACAACCCTACGGTCCTATTGGTTAACCTTATGTTTAGTAAGGAGCACCTTATGCTCCTAAGGGGAAAACCTATCCACCTCAGGGAAATTTTTTTGTGCAACCGAACTAACCTTATGTTCAGCAAGGCCCATCTCTTATACAACAAGGCCAAACCTCCACTGGTCAGCTGGGCCAACCTGGTCTTCAGGGGAAACCTAAATCATCTCTTTCTTTAGGTCAACCTGCACCCCAGGGACAACCTGTGCAGCCTCAGGGCCCACCTTTCATTCCTCAAGGTCAACCTTTGACGGTATAAGGTCTGCCCCAAGGCACTGCTTACATCCCACAACAAAATATATATGTTGCTCAAACAAAACCTCAATGGTTCTCTCAGAATCAGTATCCTGGTCCTCAACCGATTTATGGGTAGAATTATCAAAATTATAACCCCTATGGAAAAAATCCTCTAGGACAGAGCATATGGGCTCAGAATTTCTCCCGATCCAGTTGGAACCACAATACTAGTCTCTATCAAAGGCCTGCAATGCCTTTCAATCCAAAATTTCCATTCCTTGCTACGCTAGAACTGCTCGATGTGTCGAATTTAACGAATGATCCCATCCTTCATAACCCATATTGCCCCCCAGTTCCTACCAAGATCCCTGGCGATTGTACCAAATTTGAAGGCAAGTCCAGAGAAGACCCTTCAGGTGCATGTTATGACATACCATCTATGGTGCACCTCTAAATCTTGGGTTGATGATTCGATTCGTTTACGTATTTTCCAAAGGAATCTCATTGGTGTCGCTGCAAAGTGGTACATTGAACTCTCCCATGACATCTTTCAAGATTTCAACTCTCTTGCAATGGCATTTATCACACACTTTCAGATATCAGTTCATTATGAAACTGGGACGCACCTCCAAGGCCTAGTCCAAGAAATTGTGGAAGAAATGGCTATTATTAGCCCTCAATCTATAATGAAATATCAACTACAAGATGTGTCAATTCGGCCTTCCGACAACATGAAAATTCGACCTACAAATAAGAAGTATGGTCGGCCTAAAGTCCATGAATCTGTTCCTATATATATATATTTGTGTGTGTGTGTGTGTGTGTGTGTTCTATGGCCATTTGAGAGATAGTTTTTCGATCATTTCTAAAGTGTAATATAGATCATAAGATGAATTTCAGTGTGGTTTGGAGTGAGTACATTTAAAGGGTTTCAATATTGGTCAACATATATATCTCCGTGTGATATCTAAGTGCCATAAAGTGCTGCGGCCTACCAAGAAGAGAAGTACGGACTATATCTAACTATCCATGAAAACATGTGCGGATAAATCCAGAAGTAGTTACAATGTATAGGGTCTGATTCATGCAACGTTTAAGGGCAATGTTTATATACTGAAGTACAGATTTTCATGAGAATAGTATGAAGACTATCCTAAAGGAAAATTGTAGATAAAAGGGGTAATGTTGGTATTCATCTCCAGCACTTCTAAAGTTGGATCAGTGGTCTAGAAAATTCTTGAGAAAGAGCAGTAAGAAGGTGATAGAAATTAGGAAAGTAAATATGAGATTTACTTTCCTAACTACAACCTATATATATATATCTCAAGCAACCAAATATTAAACTGAATGTTCAAAAGAAATACTAGTGCAGAACAGTGCAACTTGTTGAAGAGAAGAAGGACCAAAATTGAAGGACATCAAAGCAGAAAGGACAAGGTCTTGGATGCATAAATAGGTCAAGGGTCTGATTCTGGGTCATAGTACTTGTCATTTGAAATCTATAAGAATAATTTCTCGTGGGTTTTCCTCTCCAAGAGGGAGAGGTTTTTCCCTGGCTCTGGGAGCCTAATTCTTGTGTCTCATTTCTTTTGATAATTGAATTGATGAGATATTTAATAAGCTAAAAAGGGAAAGACATAAGTAACTCAAGTAACCTCACAAGTAATTATCGAGAAGAGAATTTTTAATTAATCACTAACCCTCCAAATTATCAACATCATCCACCGTCCATCACATCATATTTAATAGAAAATTCGAAGGTCCAAGCACTGTAAGATCACATCAAGCATCGAGAACAAGTTCTCCAACTCTTAAAGGATAACCTAAATTTGACACAAAATCAAATGAAACGACAGGAATATCATCATCATAGTGAGAACAATTTTAATGTAGGAGACTTGGTATTTTTACAGCTACAACCATACAAAAAAATTTCCCTCAAGCAAGCTAAGAAGGATAATAAATTATCGCCAAAGTGCTATGGTCATTACAAGGTGTTGCAAAATATTGGTACTATGGCATACAAATTGGAGTTTCCTAATTCTTCCCAAGTGCACCCAGCTTTCCATGTTTCATTCTTAAAGAAGGTTATAGGTGACAAACTTCCAGTTCAAACAATATTGCCAGAACTTCATGAGGAAGGAAAAATCACATTGGAAAATGAAGAAGTCAAGAAAAAAAGAACTCGAAAGCTACGAAATTGATTAATTTTAGAGTATCTCATAAAGTGGAAGAAATTACCCACTAAAGGTTCCACATGGGAGGATGAGAATTTTATACAGAAGCATCCATAACTACTCAAGTGTTGAGGAAAACACTTTTTTGAAGGAGAGGGACATGTTAAGTCCCTATATTATTAGTGTAGTCCCTTATTGTTGTTAGTGTAGCCCCATTATTGTTATTGTTGTACCCCTCTAGTCCCCGTATTATTATTATTGTGCCCCATAAAATCCCACTATTGTTATCATTGTGCCCTTACATTATTATTGTTAGGTAGGCTAGGATTATATTGTGACCCCATGGACTCCAATATATAGAAAGAAGGTTTTTTCATTTGTATCATCCAATAATTGTTTATTTATGTAATGTAAAGGGGGTTTCCCCCTCGAAGTGGTTGATTTATAAGGCGTTGATCTCTCTTTTCTTCTATTTTGGGAGCTAGTTTCATAACATCAGTACATTCATGCAACCACATATCATTGGAAAAATTTATCAACCTTTAAAATTAGAACGTTTCATGCAGATATTTCAAAGGATGTTTGGTGGAAAATTTGAATGAAGCAACTCAACCATGACTTTAATCATGTTCTATAAAAATCATATACAAATGAATATTTAAAACAAAACATCATTGCTTCAATAAATCTGTCAGATGCCATGTCAAGTTCAACAACATTTGAAATTTAAATTAGAGTGTTCAAGGATTTACATTTCCATTACACAAAGACAATTTTTCAACATGTTTGCAATATAGGATTTATTTCCCAAATTTCAAAAATCAATTCATCATGCCATGATACATTATTTTGAGCTTCAAAAGTCATCTCCTTCTTACTTGGTTCGTTAGAGGCTCATCACCTATCAAGGGTATACCATTAGTATGTAAAACCAAATCCATAATAAAAATCAAGACCATACCTTGGAACTCATCATCCCAACTTCATTAGATAACTGTCAAATATGGATAAATATGAATCGGGGAGCTTGCATCACACAACCCTCTCTGAAAACATAATGCCTTACCAATCCAACATAATCAACCCTACATAAATCAATGTTTGATCAACAAAGTCAGCTCATTAGAATTTAGAAGCCAAACCAAAACGATTATCATAGTCATTAATATCATAGTATCAATTCTTTCAACCAGGTGACAAGTAGAGCTCCTATCAAGTCTTGGCTTCATTTATTGTCAAGCCAAAAAATCTGACATATGTCATGCCATTACAATACATTTGTGTCTACTTGTCTACATAAAACACACAAGAACACAAAATATCATCCCAAACAACTTCTTTATTATGATGGATCTTTGATTACAATAAACTCCTGGACCTGCACACATAACTGCAGGTGGTCTACGCACTAAGCTGCAAATTCTTCCAAGGTCTCTGCACACTCAGCTGCAGAGCCTTCCCTTTTCTACAAACTACATATCACAAATACTTTCCCTTAACCATAGAAATTCATTCGGTATTGATGTCTGTCAAAAAATAACATTACATCTCTTTATATGATATTACATCGACAAAACACCATGGGCTCCACAAAACAAGAAAATATAACTCAAAACTCGTTACCAAAAGGAGGGGCTTCGACCCACCCTAAAGCTCCTAAGATATTGCGTGGTATATCTAGCATGCTTCGCTATGCGGTCCACTTCGCACTCCGCTCCTCAAAATGCAGAGTTTTCATAAAAATCTAGGCCAAGTTGGGTTGCACCCAGCAGACCCCCAACACTCACATGTGACTCATCCCAAGTCACATTAGAGAAATTTTGAGGTCTAAAAAGGGCCTCCTAAGAAAAATGTACAACCAAAATAAAATCTATAAGAACTAATAGAATTCAAGATGATGGTGTCAACCATGGGAGATGATTCACCATTTTTGGGGTAAAAAAGTAAAAATATTGAAAAATCATAAAATAATAAGGCCACTTTTCAACTTGTATTTTCAACTTATTTCCTTAAGGTTTTACTCAAAGGTCAAGCAGGAGTACTCAATGGATGCAAAATTTAATTCCTCATCTAAGGAGTACCCATGTTTGCATACTTTCGATGGACCCTGCTACACGAAAAAATGAGAAATACATTAAAAACATGATTGCGATCATGTTTTTAATGTATTTCACATTTTTCGCGTAGCAGGGTCTATCGAAAATATGCAACATTGGTACTCCTTGGATGAGGAATCAAATTATGCATCCAATAAGTGTTACCACTCAAAATTTGAGAAACCCATAAGGAGATAATCTGAAAAAGTAGTTTTTTATTTTTTCCCTCTAAAATTTGATGATATAATCTATTATTATTTTATTATTTCCACTATTTTTTTGTAGTTTCCTTAGGAGTACCATTTTAGACCACAAAAATCCCATAATGCTTAGCTTCTTTGCCTTTGATTTTTGTTGCGATGTAGTTGTAGGTGACGTTGTACTGTTGCAATATCTATGTTGTCTGATTCTCTTCTCTGCGCACCTCTTCTATAAGTGCCTCTGTCACTGGGCCTACATTATTCTTCATGATTTCTCTTTCCTTTTTCTGAAGCTCCAAGAGCTTCCCATCCACTTCCTGCAAAAGTTAGAGAGCATCATCCTACCATGGCCAAGTTATCTCCATCAAAACTTGCTCCTCTTTTCTCAGCTCTTCTATATGCTTCTGAAGGACCTTTCCTTCATTAATACTGGCGAGATTTTACAAGACTAGCAAGGTCTTCGTAGTGGTATGAATCTCATCTAAATACTTATGCTTATCATGGATTTCTTCTTCTATCTTCAGGAAGTTTGGATGTTCCTGCAGTGAAGTCCAAATCTGCAAAGTTTATTCTAGTAGTTTTCCACATTCTGCCACTATCGTGGAGATGCTTACCACTATAGTATTTATGTGAATCTCCCTTTGTTCCAAAACTTTTGGCGGCGTGGATGGATGTAGCTTCATTTGAAACTCACTAATATTTAGCTCGTATTTGAACTACACATCTGCGACCTTATTTTTAGATTCCTTGATTGCAAGGTCGAGCTTTGCGACCTTGTCTTCCACTAGTTCCTTTGCGCGGAAATCCAGGTCCATAGCTTCCCTGCATGTGGCTTTGACCAATTTCTTTAGCCTTTGCTAATGTTTTTCAGCCTGATCCTTCTCTTTGATGGCTTGGTCGAGTTGTTTCTTTAGCAAAAATTGCTCCTGTTCTACCTTAATTTTTAGCTTGGAGGTGTGATGTTCTTGTTGCTTCAACTCGTTGATGATTCCTTGATGTAGATCATGCAATATTGGGATTGGCAACACTGTGATGTTCATATTGACATGGTTGCCTTGTCATTTGTTCTAAGAGCTTTAAATATACAATAATCTGCTCAACTCCTCTTAGGAGTGTGTCGTAGCGAACTTCTATCTTGTTCCAGGACTCCGCTATTATCGCCTCCATCATTTCCCTGATCTCGTCCAGGTCCCCTTCACTAAGGACCAATGGCAGTATGTCCTTTGACTTATTTTCCTTCTCCTTCTTCTTTCTCTAGGGGAAGCTTCATTTTGTATCTTTCGTTTCCCTTTTTTTGTCATTTTCTTCTCCTTGCCCTTCTCATTGCCTCCAGGAGGATACTTCTGACCCTCATCTTGTTATTTTTCATGGTATTTTTCCAATTCCTCTTTGTCCTTATCTTCCTGATATTTTCCACTTGGGCCTCCATGCTCCAATGTTTCTTCATTTTTATGGCTATCTTCCTCCTCTTCCTCCAACGCAGTCATCCATTCTACGGGCCACTGTTGTATTAGTGTAGCGAGATCATATTCAGTGACCAAGTATGGAAAAGGACTCCATGTATTCATTACATCTCTTCGATCTTACACATATACTTTGTGAAAATCGGCCTTGAAATTTGAAACAAAATTATATTGTTCATACAATATTTGTGACAATCGAGGATTTTGGTTCACCAGCATGTGCAAATCCAGATGATATAATATATAAAATATTAATTTTCTCCTGTGCATGAGATGGCTCATTGGTATACCAGAGCAAGGCATACCATGAAACTTCACATACATATGCTTCTATGATAGGAAACTGCGACTCCTCTGGTTATTTCCATGCCAACATTTCTATGAAAAAGATCAACCATGCATATTGAAAGGTTGTACCTTTCTCCTAGGCTTCGCGGAAATCATTAAGAAACTACTTGCACAAATATCTGGCCCAATTGTACTGAACTCCATTGTTTAATTACGCAGCCAATGATACTACTGTTGTAGGTACTTCATTTTTCCAACAATTTCTCATAATATTCCTGGCCAGGATGTGTTCGGCGAAGAAGACTCCCTAGTCACTGATCAAATTGATGTCATACCCCTGCTTGCCTTTTTTTATCCAAAAATTCTTCATGCTCTATGCTACTTCTTTGTCCTGGTATTTTCCCACAAATCTTCTGTGGGGTCCCGCCCTTGATAGGGAAACCTATGATTTTCCGTATCATCATATCGTCAATTAGAATCCTCTTTCCTAGCCAGAGGAATCTGTCATGCACCAGCATGAGCAATTGTCTTACATAGGCTGTGCTGGTTGTACTTTTGCTAAAGTGCGACACATTCAACATATTCAGTAATCCAGATTGATCCAATCCTTTCTCCCACTGATGTGGCTCCAATTGACATCACACCACTCTCCAGATAGTTGACTTGCTTCAGGTATCTTCCCAGTGTGAACTACAGGTATTTGGTTCTATCGTTGAAGTTGTAGTATGTGAAATTCAACTGTGGAATATTGCCAAGTAATTCTCCCTCCGGGACTTTCTCTGGTAACAATGATGTAAAAGTGAAAAACTTCACATTATTTGAATATTTTATGGGTTTTGCATTGGGATTCCTGGGTGGCATGTATGGTAGAAGAGGGGTTGGAAGTGTTGCACTCTCTGTTTCCATATATTCCTACTTAGCTTCTTCATTGTCTCTTATTGGTTCAGGTTCTGGCTACAACTTGACGAGTTTCTTATCTTGCTTGTATTTTGTTCTCTTCTCGGATGTTTTCTTCCTCAGAGATATCTACTGTGAGATGGGTGATGTTGTTGTGGGTGAAGGTGGTGTTGCGGGTGTACTAGACAGTTTTGTGGCTTCCATGAGTCCTGTTATACCTTTCTCTTCAAATATGCGAATTAATTCTTCAGTGTTCATAGAGTTGCACAACTTCTGCAATTTATCAAATTTTAGTGATTTCTGAGCTCTTAGATAGCAAAGTGCAAAGATCTTTCTGGGACGTAGCTTTTTATAGCAATATTGAATTTATAACCTCATGATTAGCTCAGACCTTGCTAGGATTTTTCTCATTAATTTCATATCTATCCCTAGTTTTTTTCAAATCCGTCTCCATAAATGTGACTTTCCACTACTCCAACGACGAGTTTCTCTTTTAATGGTCATATTTTTCTAGCGAACTCTAATACATTCATATTATAGCGCACATTCCTTCATACATTGTGGCTCCTATGATCTTAGACATAATACATACTGTAGCAGAGTATCTTCCCATGTTGAAGTTCTTTCGGTAGAGTAGTTTATAGTCCATTGCCCACTTTCAAGTGTAGGTGGCACTAAGACTTTTCCTCCTTTCTTCTTCAGAGCGAAGTTACAGGGGCAAGGTTTCCCCTGTACAGATTCAACCTAATGCCATTTACCCTTCCCTGAATCAATTCTCCATTCAACTTTGCCAATTGAACTACACCTCCATTCGTAATATGTTTGATAAGATATGGGCCCAACCAATGCATCTTAAACTTCGCTAGAAAATTCACAAAATTATTGTCATAAAGGAGAACAAGGTCTCTGTTGGGCATGGCCCAACTTGGTCCATTTTGGTTCAAAATACTCCTCAACTCAAGGAGTGGAGTGTGCGGTCCAACAAGGATAAATCAACCACATGGATTTTAGGGGCTTTCGGGTGGGTCAAAGCCCCTCTTTTTGTAAAGGGATCAGATTTATTTTATTATTTTTGAGTCTACCCATGTTATGTGGACCATGGTTTTGAGTCAATGTAAATGCTATATACGCAAATATAAAGCTATGTCGAAGTAGAGAGTCTCGTACTTGTGATGAGCATAAATTGTTGAATATCTATCTTTCTATGTTTTTGGCCAAGGGAAGGCTCCACAGCTGTGTGCATGGAGACCTTGAAGAGTCTGAAACTTTGTGCGTAGACCACCTGCAACTATGTGTGTAGGTCGGAGAACTTATATGTATTGTAGAGACTTGTCCTAATAAAATAAGAATATTTTGAAGAAATCTCTATGTTTATGTGTTGTATTTTATTCTTAGCTATGTTTCGAAGTTATTTCTATGCTTTATATTATGTTTTAATGATAGAGGCACAATGCACATAATTATTGGTTGATGAAGGTATTATAATATGTTAGAGTAGATAAATGCATCCACACAGTTACAAATAAGCATAAGTATAATTTAAGCAGTAGATCCACGTCCTATTATCCCCCTGGATGTAGAAACCTGGTTCTAACATCCCCCAATATTTCCTCACGTGAGACTGCGATATGCGTTGCAGGTCGCTGCCAAAAGGGTCGGTAATAAAGGGTTTTGTTGGTGTGCAACTAACTCTGAACCTGGGTCGAAGCCCCTTTGAGCCAAAAAATGCTTCCATTTCTGGGACCATGATCTAATTGAGGGATATTTGGATGTGGCCTCTGACCAAGAAGGAAATAAAAGACTGGGTAGAACTGAAAGAATGAGAATTCCTAGTTCAAGAAAATAGACATCTGTGACTGTCGACTGAAACTTGGTTGCAAAGGCATCTTTTCACAGAAAAACACAAGATTTTCTTCACAACACTTTCTAATGAACCGCATGAATGGTTATCAAGGCTGAATGAGAACAAGACCTATTTTAAGAACGAAAAGCCTACTGCATGGAGCCATGAATTGTTACAACGACTCAAGGAGACCGATAACAGCATATCAAGAGTTGTTGATTTCTAGATCGACAATATTCTGGTAGGATTTATTATTGAATTCACAATAGACACATTTGTATCTTACAACAAAGTTGAGTGAAAATTTTTCAAGGGTACACAAGTTAAGTATCTGAATTATTTGAAGTTGTGGATTAAAATTCTTTTATGTGAAAAGGGTTTAATATGAATGCAGTTAGATTAAATCTTGGACTTAATTATGGAGGAGGATCTACATGAAGTGGAAAAAATACAGAGTAGATTGCAAAAATTACATTGAGACTGATTGGAGTCCATTGTTGAGTGGCTTTGAGAGTGAAGTAGAAATAAGTAGCCCCACAACCCCTAGAGGTGCATCGCAGTCAGGAGTTGAGAATAATCAGGGCATCTTGGGATTCCCCATCCTGCAAGACCCCTCAGCCCCCATACCACTCCCTACACCTTCCCTTCACCTCCACCTCCCCCATCCCCATGAAACATGACTAATGATATTAAGCTACCAATATTTAGAGGACTCAGATAAGAGGATCCTGAGCAATTCTGGTTTGTATCTGAAGCTGTATGGAAAGCAAGACAAATCACTGAAAAATATATCAATAATGTGCATATTTTCGTTGTGCTACAGGAGCAAGCGCTGACATGGTACATAAAGTATTCTATGACAAATCAGGGTGCATCACTGGATGATACTAAAAAGCGACTGATTGCAGATTTTAAGAATCCAAAATCGCAGTCACAGTGAATTATGGAGCTAAAGGATATTAAGCAATTGGTATCTGAGTTTTTTTTGGAATTAGATCAAAGGTTTAAGATTTTAATGGGACAATTAAGATTTAAAATCCCTCAAGAACAAAATAAGGAGTGGTTTATAGCTGCGCTATTTCCACATATCAGGCTACCTTTGACACAACAGAAGATATCAACATAGGATGAAGCTATGAAAATTGTGATGAATTTGGAAGCTTCGCCGGTGGGAGATACTCATTCAGGAGTACATCAGATTTGGAGCCAACTAGTAGCAATTCATTTGGAGCTACAATATCTGAAGAAGGGTAAGGAAGTCGGGTCATAAATTCGATCAGAAGTATGTTGCATAAAGTGCAAGGCAAAAGGGCACTATAAGGATCAATTCCCTGTGTTCAGAGACTACATCAATAGTGGAGGTCCTATTGCACCCATGATCAAGTGCATGGTGTGGCTTATGTAAATTTGCAGCTCGACATCGCATGGAAGAATGCTATTTTTTTTAGAAGTATGTGTAGACCTTGAAACAATTGTTTTGTAACTTCTGTAGCTCAGTGGGGCATGATGAGAAGAACTGTAGCAGTTATGATTTGATGATAGAAAAAAGTGCAGGCACTTATAAAATACAAGCCGAGGGATGTGCATATGAGAATCAGGGTTAGCATGTCATTCAGGGTGGATTCCAAGGATGAGGAGGAGGCACTGGTTGAGGACGTGACCATCTCATCTATTACAACTGAGGCGAAGCAGGACACTTCATGCGAGACTGTCAAAATCGTACCTCCACCTGTAAGTAATGTAAATATTTTGATCATGTGATAGAATAATGTCCAGTACTTATGAAAAATATTTAGGAGAAAAGAAACCAACAACCTACACAGAATTTACAAATGATGACTGCTGAACCAAGGGAAGATGACCCATGCATTAACATTGTCATGCGAAGTGGCGCAACAACCGGAGATGATAGAGTCGAAGGTAAGAAGCCGATGGAAGACACATGGGTTAGGAAGACTATAGAAAGAGCCCTTGGGTTCAATATTTAGATGGAAAAAGAAGCATTCCTAGAGGAAAAGTGAATTTTCATGGATCTGGGAGCTTCGACCTCTAGTGTGTAACGACAACAGAAGTTGATACCAAAGAAGGACAACACTGAAGTAACTACTCAACTAAAATAATTTTATATAGCTATATTAAAAACATTTTTGTAGACTTGAATGAAGCTATTGAGAGATTAGAAGGTTGTTTAAGGAATCTTGTGCTGGTAAAGAAGAACCACGAAATGAGCCACACGCAATCAACAAGCTGAATCAACATCAGAAGAGAACAAGAAGGGAGATGAGACTAACTATGAAGATTGGAGAATATGACATAGATCAGGTAATCTTGGATTTAGGATCTAATGCCACTATGTCGCCTAAGAAAACTTGGGAGTGAATGGAAAAATCAAGGTTGCAATGGTCATTGATTCAGTTGATAATGGCCAACCAACATAAGATCATCCATATGGGAAGGCTATCTAGCGTTGTAGTAGATATTGAAGGAGTTTGCGCTGTTGTAGATTTTGAAGTAATTGATATTCTAGATGATAGCAATCCATATCTAGTGTTGCTTGGATTGGATTGGCCTTTTGTTACTAATGTGATAATCAATCTGAAAAGGAGAGAGATGGGGTTTGAAAAGGCCGATCTGCGGGTCATTTTCCCTCTAGACCCATCATAAGGAGCACGATATAGAGCTTGTCCGCGATGAGTAATGTGATGACGAAATTGATAATATCTACAAGATAAAAACTAAATAGGAGGATTGGATTAATCCCATTGCAGATGGTAGGCTAAGTTGGGAGTAGGACAATTTTTGTATTTAAGACTCTGACGAAGAACTAGAAAATTGGCAGAATAGGTTGCATGAAGTTTCTACAAGACGATGTAACATAATTACAAGATCACTTTTCTGCATAACTTCAGAGGTCTGTAATTTGAATTATTATGGTGGGATAGGATATGCCAGTATTTTTCTTGATGAATTTGAAAAATAAGTTCTAGAAGAACAAAGGTTTCAAGCATTGGATGTAGCCCTGAGATCTATACTTGATAGATGGTGGGTTACTCATAAAGAAAATATCGAAGGTTGGAAAGAGTATCACAGATTGATGAATATTAGATTTGGCCAAGTAAAAACTAGAATTGAAGTAAAATATGATGGAAAATATGATCCCCATGAGCATATGTCTCGTTGGAATTAAGTTTGGGGAGAAGATCCAGAGCTAGAGTGGGCACATATATTGTTTCACACATTGGACTTGATACTTATGAACTAGTATCTTGAGACAGAGTTGCGCCATGGAACGATAAGCTGGACATATTTCGTTGAAGGGTTTCTCCTGACATTTATTTTGGAGGATGAATGTCAATGCATTGATGAATCCCTTCAAGAAGTCAAAGAAGGGATTTTTAAGACTACCATTGGGCCAACTTAGACACAACTTGATTGGGCCACACAGTTGCAACATGTGCTAGAATGTTATAATGTGACATCGGAAGAGGAGGAAGAAGATTTGTGCAATATTGATATCCTAGATTTATAAGGACATCACAAAGTTTCTATTCCAGAGCCTAAAATCCCTGACATAATGCAACCTGTGAAGACAAAGAAGGTGAATATTGGGTTATAATAAGAGCCAAAGTTTGCACTAATTGGAGATTATTAGGACGAAGACACAGTTAACAAAGTTGCAGAGCTGCCGCATGAGCATCAAGAGCTCTTTCCCATGATTTTTTCTGAGTTGAAAGGTATAGTGGGATACCTATGAGTTATCATGATTACTCCGAAGCCATATGGGAGGCCAGTACAAAAAATACCCTATCAACTGAACCCGAAGTACAAGGAAAAAGTAGAGATCGTCAAATTGGTCGAAGAATATGAATGAGTAAGTCCTATGGTAGTTCAGGAAAAAAAGACAAAGGGTGAGATTAGGATATGTGTGGACCTGAGGAAATTGAATGATGCATGTGTACATGACCCTTTTCCCTCACCATTCACCGACAAAGTGTTGGAAAATGTAGGAGGAGAAGGCTTACTCTTTCACTGATGGTTTTTTGGGTTAACATCAGATTAGGATTGTGCTGGAAGATCGATATAAGTCAACTTTTGCTATAGGGTGGGGTTTTTACTAGTACACTGCGATTCCCTTTGGATTGAAGAACACTCCTACTATATTTTATAGAGTTATAGTGGCAACTTTAAAAGAGTATATACACAAATTTTTGGAGGTTTACTTTAATGATTGGATTGTTTTTGGGTTGCTGAATAAGCATTTTTCAAGCTTAAGATTGATGTTGGATACCTGTAGACGGTATCAGATATCATTGAATTCGAATAAGTGCATATTTTGTGTACCTTTTGGTATACTATTTGGGCATGTTATTTGTAGGCATGGATTAATGGTAGACCCCACGAAGATAGATGCTATTGTAAACCTGGATTCACCTAAGATAATAAAACAATTGCGCACAACACTTGGACACACTGTCTACTACATGAATTTTATAAAGACATACGCACATATAACTGTGCTGATGGAGAATATATTGAAGAAGGATGTTACTATTAACGCAAAGAGTCACTCCTTGACTGCATAAGGAGTAAGCCTTACACCTCATATTTAATTTCAAATTTTAAAGGGGTTGTTTGAGTGGTGGGATGGCTTCTCAAAGATTTTGAAATGATTTTTTATGTTCTTTAAAATTTTCATGCATTTGGCAAGCTGTGGCAGGTATAAATTGTGTGCGTAATAGGTATTATAGAGAGCATATTTTAACTAATGGAAGAATATGGATAGCTGGTAACTATTCAAGGAAATATTCCTATCCTAAATTAGTCACGCAACTATGATGATGGTTCTTTACGCAAACTCTATTTATGCAAAGCAAACAACATTCCAAAAATAGATTGCATGTATAAATTATTCCACAAATCCTTTATGAAATCTTTGCTAACATGTTCTATAACACACATACAATTTGCAGAAAATTGAAAGCAGATAATTTACTGTTAAATCCTTTAACAACTTATCACTCACACCTTACTAATTTCTGCAATTCATATTTTAGAAGAAATTAACAAATAAAATAGACACACCACACATTAGATGTTCCCTGAGTCACAAAATCCTCCAGCATGAAGCAATTTTTTTTATTATTATATTAAGTCTTCAGGTAGACAAACATCCAGCCTGGAAATGGTATTTACAAGTGGTATATATAGCAAGAGAAGCACCAACTCCATCTCTTCTAAAAATAAGGGAACATTAAGACATAACATACTTATCCTATCGAAATATAATAGAAAGGACAAATGGAGAAGAAAGAAGAGAATAAATCTGGGCTAAAATGATGAGTGTGTTGTCATTATGCCCCTTTTTCTATTGATTTATCTCCTTGTGTCTTGGGTATTTCATAACCATGTAGCTTCATTTAATAATACCTCCAATAACCTCATAACCACCTCTCACCATCACTTTTATTATCAATTTGGTTATGGGTTCTTATCCATCTTTAACTAGCTCAGAAAAATTTGCTAATAGGTGTCAAAATTCAATTAAAACAGGTGCTACTAGAAATTCTAGTAAAAACCTGTAACTGCGCAAAATCTGGAATGCTACCAAAAATTCTGGTAGCGCCCTATTTATTTTTCAAAAATACACAAAAAATGATAAAAATTCCGTGCAGACTTAAATTCCATGACACCTAAGCTACTGTTCAAAATTGTAACTGATAAGCCAAAAGGTACTTGTATTGAAAGCCTTTTTACCTTCCCTCTATGTGTGCTATAACTTCAACAAGCTTATCCAAGTCTGTTTTGCTGCCATCAGCTGATCTAGATCTAGTTTCTCTTGTGGTTGCTTCCTTGACAAGGACTCTGTTCTCCTTAGAACCCTTTTGTGTTTTTCTTCTCTTTGAGGGCTCTGAGTGCTGTTTTGAAGGGGTTCTGTTCTTGCTTTTCTTCATGTTTTTCTCTGTCTTTGAACCTTAATATTTACCTTGAATATCAATAACCTCTGTCATTAGTCTTGGATTATGTAGAGCCTTGGACTTAAGCCTTAACTACTGTCTCTGGTATGCCTATTTCTGGTACCAACAACAGGTTTAGCTTCCTTGTTCTTCTTCTTACTGTTGATTTTATATCTAGCATCCTTGACGAGTTCTTAATATGATGGTGTAGGTTGATACTCTTTCTGCAAATTCTACCAAATATGTGCTTCCAGAGTTTCCAGTAGCACTTGCGCTTTTAATTTATCTATAGTTGCAGGCCTTCCTCTTCTAGATCTAGTGTAGACATTAGGAAATGGAGGAACAAGGGGAACTATTTTCATATATTTGGGTTTTCTTGCTGAAGAAATTTCTCCTTTTTCCAACCTTCTTTCAGCCTTGACTGAAGAAACCTTCTCCTCTTTTCCCTTGGCCTTCTTATGAATGTTTTCCTTTTTGGACTTTCTCTTTTTTCTTCTTTTTGTAGGCTGAGGGTTTTGTTGTGGACCTGGAGGTGTAGGTGCAGGTTGGTCTACCCTGTAGAATAAAAAGTGGTCCCAAGTTTGGTTTCTCTTCCCTAACTCTTCTTCAACTAGAACTTTGATTAAAGCTTGATGGTACAAACTATAATTATAAAAAACAGTGTGAGTCTGAACCCTTGCCGACATCTTTTTTCAGGATTTTCAACAAGAAAAATGACAGATTTAATGTTTTCATCCCTACAATATGAAAAAGAAACCTCATGTGATAGAGTAACACAACTTTATACCTCCTTTCACAAGTGAGGTATATCTTGATAAGCTTGATATCTTCTGCCCAATCATTCTTAAGATAGCTACTTGGAATTCCTTTTTCTCAATTTGGATCTCTGTGAGCATCTTTGAGGAAGCTATTGATATCTCCTCCTATAATGACCTGCCCTTTGAACCACCTTTCTCCTTCTTGGGGAAGGTTAAATGCTTCAACAATGGAGTCTTCAAAAACTTGCAAATTAAGGCCATAAACTATAGCTTCCTATCCATTAAAAGAGTTAGAAAACTCTTGAGCTACTCCTGAGTGAGATCTCCCTAACCTGGTGCATAAAGAATACCACCCTTACTGAACAAACAAGCTTCTTACCCTCGAATTGGCATCAACTAGATCTGCACCCTGTGGCTCTATTCAATTTATTTTACCAGTTGTTTTAGCCATCTTAAGAAATTAAATGACTCTGTCTCTTGCAACTGATAAGTGGTAGAGTAGGAGGAGTTTTAACTTACAAGTGTTGCCTGTATTCACCTTTTTAGAACTTGTATGAAATCCAAGCTCCTTCTCAAACTATGACTCTTAGTAATTCGAACTCCAATAGTTAAAACTTCAAATGACAGAGTTCCTACTTTTTAGGTGGTTTTAAAACCAAACTTTGGTTCATCACCCCATGCAAATAAACCTTCATCATTGAAAATATTCCTCACCATGATGTGAACCATGTGATGATCTATAATCGCCTTCATTTGGCTGCATATTTCCATATGGAGTGCTCCATATGTCTCGAGACAAGTGAATCTATGACAAACATTCACCTCCGCATTATTTGCTGTTAATTGGCCGAAATTTCTGGCAGCATTGTTGTGCATCCATCCAAACGGTTATGGAATTGAGTGTAATAACCATGATCTCCTTCGTTCATAAAAACACATACCTAGACATACATATAAATAACTTGGGGTTGAAAGGCAGGATAGGGTAACAGTTAAGTTCATAACCGCGGGTGACACATGGGTTCAATGTATATTACGACTTGAATTAAAATAACTGACTGCAATACGACACCTATCATGAGATATGAAAATATTTAAAAAAGATTTGAGGCGTATTTACACTACAACACGTGGCTTAACTAAATTGGTTGCACATTTTAATTTATTTTTTAAAACCAGAGTATGCTTTCGGAAATTCCAACAACATTAGAATAAAAAGAAAAGGAGAGAAATACGAAAATAACAGAATGTCCGAAAAGGCTAAAACTGGTGCTTCCAAAAATTTCGGTAGTGAGCAATTTTTTTTTTTTAATTTTTGAAAATTTTTGAAGTTTAATCCTAAAAATAAAACTATGGAATGGGCTCATGAATTAGCAAAGAACTGTGTTATCATTGGTCCCATAGGGAATAGAGCTCTCCCTATGAGGCTCTAAGAATGTTTTGTAGTTTTAGTGTCTTGTCATTGGGCTATGGAGTCTTATTATAAAACACACCGATATTTACAGTGGACTTCGGCCACTAATGGCCTTAGTAAAATATTTTTTTGAGAAAGCACCCATTGAATGGGCCTCCAAACAGTTCTTCTCCATCAATATGTTGCAACTCAAAAGTATTATTCTGTAGAATATTTGAGATTTTGAAAGGACCAAACTGTTACACAGTATTTTGTCATCATCCCTACAATTCCCATCCTGCACATTGGAGGACCATTTTAGTGACTTCTGTGTATTTTCATACCTTGCAAAAAGTGTCACTGCATCCCTTGGCATGAGAAGAACATTTCCTCTATTGAAAATTACTGGAGCAGACTCTCAAAAACATATGATTTTGGGTCGGGCCTCACGCCCATAGAGAAATTAGCACTGGGCATCGTGCCCATTGGCGCTTTGTCTTAGTGAACTGCCCGCGCCGAGATGATTTTGGAAAGTTTTTAAAATAGAAGTGAAGTTTCCATTCCCAACCACTTTGTGAGCAGAGTCAACATGGTTTGTTTGACTGAATAATGTCGAAGACTTTCCTTTGGCTTCTTGTTTCCTACATTTGAGAAACTCCCCAAAGGA
The DNA here is from genome assembly GCA_034641835.2 of Pinus albicaulis. Lineage (NCBI taxonomy): Eukaryota > Viridiplantae > Streptophyta > Pinopsida > Pinales > Pinaceae > Pinus > Pinus albicaulis. The sequence goes on along the minus strand of CM076574.1, from coordinate 170,267,077 downwards.
TAAGGTCTCCCTTCCACCTTATGAGGGATACCAAACCACCTCCTCCTCTCCTATAAATACATCCTTCTCACATAGTTGCAGCTAGCTAAATAGTCCTTACTATAGCTGGTGTGAGATAAAGTAGAGAGGAATACATTGTCGAGAGAGAGTCTAAGCCTATTGCCCTGCCAAGTCCAATTCCCCGATGAATGGTTGAGATGCGTTTGACTGGACTTGTTGAAGGAGGCTGCAACGTCAAGAATATTTTGGTTGTAAAATTATTCTCTCTACTTATTAATACATGACTGATTTTTTGGTTCCCATTTTGCGTTTGATATGTTTAATCTTGTGCAATGCGTTTAATTCTACTTGACCAATTAAATAGTTATGGATGCAAGTATGTTTTCGTATGCTATTATCATTCTCTAATCCTTGTGCAGGCACTCGAGTATCACTGTTGAAGGACCATGACGTGTGAAGATGAAGATCAAGAGACTGCTACCACAACTACGACAAATGTGTTGGAATAAAGGGAGGCCATCTATCCCGACTCAGTTTCATTCATAAACTAGGAATCCAAAAGATTAACATTTCCTCCTGCTATTAGACCCACCCTAGGGCTAGATGGATTGCCTCTGTCCACAAAGGGGATTTACCTACACAACAAGTTGGCGACTCCACTGGGGATCAGTGTGTTTTTCATCTCTCATTGTTCGTCTAGTGTTTTTCTTGTCAAGTTGACTTTGGTCGTTTCATCATTTTTTAGCCATCTTGTCTAACTATTTTCAACCATTCCGTTCAGTCCCAGAGTGTGAAGTCTGACCTCTGCTCAATGGTTTTTATTTTTTCCATGGTTTTCTAGCTCGGCGCTACTTTTTCTTGGAAATTCACGCCGATTGGTGCTTGTTTCTTGTGTCACAGGTGCACCAATGCATGTTTAGTGTGGATTACAGCTAAACAAATGCATTGAATCCCGTAGGATTAAATTTGGCCTTTTTTCCTGAGTTTTTTCAGTTTCTCCTGCCTATGGGTTGGATTTTTATCTTTCAGTCGGTCCAATGAGATTGTTTTGACTCTATTGTATCATCCTTCTCAGCTATTTTTCCATCATATTATTAGTGGAGTTTGTCACCCTAGGGTTTCTAGGTGCCTTGAGCCTCTTGTTCGGTTCTCTCTCCTCACTGAGCCATCTGAGTTGAGTTCGAGTCAGTTTGGTCTGTGTCGTTTCAGTTCGTAAATTGATTGTTTTAGATTTTCATTCAATTTTTCGTGTCATTGAGTTGTTGAATGATCACTTTTATGTTTTCGAATGTTGTTATCATTCTTTGATCCTTGTTCAGACACTCGAGTATCACTGTTGAAGGATCGTGAAGTGTGAAGACAAAGATCAAGAGACTGCTGCCACAATTACGACAAATGTGTTGGAATAAAGGTAGGTCATTTATCCTGACTCAATTTCATTCATAAACTAGGAATATGAAGGATTAGCATGTCCTCTTGTTGCTAGACCCACCCTAGGGATAGAGGGATCGCCTCTGTCTGTAGAGGGGATTTACCTACACAACAAGTTGGTGACTCCAATGGGGATTAGTGTTTTTTTCATCTCTCGTTGTTCATCTAGTGTTTTGCTTGTCGAGTCGACTTTGGTTATTTCATCATTTTTCAGCCATCTTGTCTGACTGGTTTTAGCCATCCTGTTCAGTCCCAGAGTGTCAAGTCTGACCGCTGCTCAGTGGTTTTTATTTTTTCCCATGGTTTTCTAGCTCGGCGCTACTTTTTCTTGGACATTCGTGTCGATTGGCGCTTGTTTCTTGTGTCATAGGTGTGCCAATGCCTGTTTAGCATGGATTACAGCTAGACAAATGCGCCAAATCCTGTAAGATTAAATTTGGCCTTTTTTCCTGAGTTTTTTTAGTTTCTCCTGTCTCTGGGTTGGATTTTTATCTTTCAGTCGGTCCACTGAGATTGTTTTGAATTTCTTGTCTCATCCTTCTCAGCTGTTTTTCCATCATCTTATTAGTGGATTTTGTCACCCTAGGGTTTCTAGGTGCCTTGAGCCTCTTGTTCGGTTCTCTCTCCTCACTGAGCCTTCTGAGTTGAGTTCGAGTCAGTTTGGTCTGTGTTGTTTCAGTTCGTCAATTGATTTTTTTATCTTTTCATTTGATTCTTCGTGTCATTGAGTTGTTGAATGATCACTTTTTGTTTTCGCTTGGCTCTCCATTTGTCACCTTGAGCATAAATTACATTGCTCGTTGAATTAGTTCGAAAGCCCTCTGTTTTCTTGAAGGAGTGCATCTATGTTTTGAGTGTGTTTCATGTTTATATTGGATCGATCTCTTTACTTTAGAACGTTACATTTGAATTTCTCAAAACTAGTGTTCATTTTTCTTTTTAGTGTGATAGTGCATTGTGCTTCTCATTCATCTAAAAATACAAAATTCACATTCTTTCTCTTAAATTGGAAATGAAATTTTTTCTTTTGCATTAGTAGCTTCTTGTGAAAAAGGAAAGAGATTTTCATTTTCTGCTTTGGTTGTCTTAGATGCATTAGTGAAATTCTCTTATGTTCAATTGATCACTGGTTTGTTATGAACTACTATCCCTCTCTTAGCTAGCTTTCATTGAATGGGAATGCTTTTCTTTTGCATGTAGTTGTGCACTAAGAATTCGAGATCACATTTGGTAAGGCCTTGAAATCACAACATTAATTCAAGATAAACTTTAAAATGAATTCAATCAACCTAAGGAAGCATTGAAACCTAACGCACATATTTTAGAGGTCTAGGCTAGTGATGTGTTCCAGAGTCGCTAAACCTAGTAGTTGTCATTCACCATCTGGATTTTGACAACACTAGTATGGACTTGTGCTCCCCGTACCGTCGAGTATATAAAGGGATACCCTCATAGTTTTCAATCCTTTATCATTAGGAAGCCGAGTCTACCACCCTGTAATCGTGTTACACCAAACACAACATTCGGGGAGAATGCCTACACGTATTTCAAGTCCTTGGTAATTTCTCTTTCATATGATCACCAAGGTGTATATTGCAATTCAAGGAAACTTGGTACAACCTCTTGCTTAGATTCCCTGAGTAGTCATTTTGGTCATTTTGTGACTCTAAAATTGAAAAGATCATCAAGAACTTGTCCTTTCATGCTCGTTCAACCTGAAAGTGACTAGATTCATATCTTGTCTGTTTCTCAACTCTTAAAACATGAAACAAGAGAGTTTTGTTTCAATGTCATAAAATTCATTGCCTACGATCACATCCCATTAAAGATATTTTCTTGGTTTTTTTTAAAGTAGTTCCTTAGTGTTTGATCTTGAAGCCTCGAATATGCTATCTCATTTCCTTCCTATTTTGAAATACAGTCACAGTGGAAGAACCACCAGTTTCGTCGTCCTCTTCGTTACCTCCTACTGGTGATCCTTCTCTTGAAGTTTCTTTGGAAGCATCTCAACCCACTAGGTCTGTCGATTTTTGGTAGTCTATTCTTCCAAGTATATTAACCCTCGCTACCTGATCTCCTCTTGAAGAGCCATTTGATATCAATTGGTAGCCTCAAGATGCTTGGTCTGGTTTTGGGAACGAGGAAGAGTTTCCTCCTCTTACTTTAGAACCATCTTTATTAGCCACTGATTTACTTGCCACTACACGTCGCCTTTTCGACGATCAAGTGGCTTCATCCAACATGGATTCTTCAAGTCTTGTCAGTAGTGAAGAGATTTATGTTTCTACAAGAGATCATCAGCTCCCTTCGGAGAGTTGTCCTTATGTCTCAAGTCAACCTTCTTCACAGCCAGTATCTCTCTTGTGCGGTTACCGTACTTTGGGTAAGATTATTTCTGGCATTGCATCATTGTATCAGAACCCGATATGGTCAGATACATTGACTCCCTCTGGGAGCTCGATGGTCTTGGTGTTGGGGGCATCACCCTCGACTCCCATGACATTGAAAATTGAAACCTTTGTTCTGGTCCGACCCACTGTCTGTGTGGCTTCATCCACACTGGCTATCCATATGACTCAATCATCCACATCGTGTTCTGTCATTCGAAGGCCCATTTTTATCGATCCTACGATACGTGTTAGGCCCACCGTGAGTGGATCACAGCTTCATGTTTCAGGAACCCAACCTGTTAGTAGTGCACCTATGGTTTCTACCTCCATTCCTGGAGGTTTGAAATTCGATGAGTATCTATTGGCCATTCAACAACAAAATTATGCCCCTCAGGGTTCTCAGTAGCTGGAAACTTCTGGTAATCCTCCACATCATTATGACGTGTACGGTAACCCCATCTATTTTCCTCCAATTGATCCCAATCATGTGATATACCAACTAGGACAACCCTATGGTCCACAAGAACAACCCTTATAGGGACAACCTTCAACCCAACAGGGACAACCCTCTGATCCACAGGGACAACCTTATGGTCCACAAGGACAAACCTTACAGGGACAACCTTCGGTCCAACAAGGACAGCCCTACAGTCTTGCTAGTCAACCTAAAATTCAACAAGGAGCATCTTATATTCCCGAGGGGGGGGGGGATATCCACCACAGGGACAACCTTTTGTGAAACAACACCAGCCTTATGTTCCGCAAGGCCAAAATTTTGTGCAACAAGGACAACCCTACGATTCTGCGCTGGGTCAACCTGGTTTTTAGGGGCCACCTGGCCCATCCCAACCATCGGGTCACCCTTTTCCACAAGGGAAAATTGGTGGCTCCCAGTATCCAGGACAACCTGCTCCACAGGGACAACCTATCCAACCCTAGTATCCAGGTCAACCTGCACCACATGGGCAGCCCGTTCAGCCTCAAGGCACCAATGATCTTCCTCAAGGTCAATCTCAGGTCGTATATAGTGTGCCCCAAGGCATTACTTACATTCCTCAAGGTCAATCCCAGATGGTATACAATGCGCCTCAAGGCACTGCATATCTTCCTCAAGGTCAGACACAAGTGTTGTACAATGCACCTCAAGGCACTACTTTCATTTCGTAACAAAATCCATATGTTGCTCAAACATGACCTCAATGGTATGCTCAGAATCAATATCCAGGTCCTCAACCTATGTATGGGCAGAACTATCAAGCTTATAACCCCTATGGATAGAATCCTCTAGGACAAAACATATGGGGGTAGAATTTCTCTCAACCTGGGTGGAATCCTAATACCGATCTTTATCAGTGACCTGTAATGCCCTTCAATCCTCAATTACCTTTCGTTGCTACGTTGTAATTGCCCGATGTGTCAAAGTTGACAAACGATCCTATCCTTCATAATCCATATTGGCCTCTAGTTCCAACTAAAATTCTTGGTGATTGTCCCAAGTTTGAGGGTAAGTCCGGGGAAGACCCTCAAGTGCATGTTATGACATACCATATTTGGTGTTCCTCTAACTCTTGGGTTGATGATTCTATTCGACTCCATATTTTCCAACAGACTCTCATAGGTGTCGCTGCCAAGTGGTACATCGAATTATCCTGCGGAATCTTCCATGATTTCAACTCTTTAGCCATGGCATTTATCACACACTTTTAGTTACCAGTTCTCTATGAGACTGGGACGCACCTCCTCACATCATTGAAGAAAGATCAAGCTACTCATATCTCTGATCATATTCATGAATGGAGGCGTTGTTGTCGCTTGATCAAGTTTGAGATTCCTGATCAACTTATAACTGACTAGTTCACTACCTCTGTCGCTTCTCCGATTGCTAAGGACATTGCTATGGGGCATGCGTTACTGAGGAACAAGCCATCACTCATGCCAAGTACCTTGATCTCATGTAATCTCAGTCTAGAATGTTGTACGAACTCTTGCCTAATGCTCCTCGACCTGGAACTTCCAAAGAACCGCCGACGCCATCCGTCAACGGTATCATTGGTTCTGTGTCTCAGACTTCTCGGAAGTCTTCCTCTTCAAATCCTACGAAGCAAAAATCCACTCCTTCCAATGATACTTCTTCTCAGCCACCTCCAAATTTTGGTAAAACCATAGAAGTGAAAGTTTTCCAGTCCAATCCGGTGGATAAAATTTCCAAGGGTAAAAATAAGGGTAAAGGTAAAGCCAAAGCTGATACCCCGAAACAAGATTCTCAGAAATGTCGTGTTGATGATGGTTGACAACGCAAACTGAAGTACTATTGTTTGATTTGTGACAAAGAGCATTACACCAAGTACTGTCCCCAATGGGCCGAGGTGAGTCGATTACCCAAAGGCACCCACGACACTCCGGTTGTTCTTAAAGAACCATTTCTGTCACAAAAAACTCAGTTGGTTGAGAAACCTTAGTCCTCTGCCCCATTTGGCTCTCAGGTTTTCATAATGAATAGTCCTACATCCATTTCTATTGCTACCCAATCAAAAGATTATATCGAACCATGTTAGGCAGCATGGAAGGAAGTCAATGATGATCCTCCTCCCTCGCCTACTTTTGGCCCTCTTCATATTGAAAGGACCAATACTGAGCCCGTTGTACAACCACCCTCCAAAGGTGTACTCCGTATGTCTTCCTACAATCCTAACGCCTGTGCTGCTCAAAATTATGGTGTTGTTGAGGATTTAGCTCAGGCGCCATCTGCTATGTCTGAATTGGAAGTGATTCAGAGTTGTCCGCCTCAACGGAAGGCTTTGTTATCTACCATTGGTGGGGTTGATCCCACTGATTCGAACCTTATCAATTTCGATCTGGAAAATTTTGTCCCACGTCTCCCTCACTAGCTTGCGCTGATCATCCAAGTTGGGATAATGGAAAGAATATCCATTGAGCAGTTGTGGATGAGGGTGAATCTACGTGCGTCATTTCATCTACCTGTTGGAAAGCCATCAGTTCTCTAGCTCTCAATTCATCTCTAAATGCTCTAGAAGCCTTTGATGGAAGGGAATCTTGCCCTCTCGGTGTTCTCGCTAGTTTACCCATCACGTTAGAAGAGAAGACAGTTAACGTTGAGGTTGTAGTCATTGACACCAAGCTCAATTACAATCTTCTCCTCGGTCGCAGTTGGAATCACGTGTGCATGTTGTGTGTTCTGTCCACTCTCTTTCGTGTTCTTCAATTTCCACACGAAGTAAAGATCATCATTGTCGATCAGTTGTATTTTTTTATTTCTTTGTCTTTCGAGAGAAATTTTCCATACCTAGATCAAATTCATACACCTTATGAGAGCATAGGGCCAGGTCTTTTCAAAGATCCCGCCCTCATGGATCTTTTTCCTCTTCCTCCACCCAACACTGCTCAGGTCAACATGATCTATAGGTCTTTCGATCCATGGATCATCCCTTCGCCTGACCAGGTTGATTCGTTTGGTGATTCGATGTCGTTAAGTCCCATTGAGATTTATTATTGTGAACTTATTTTGGCTTCGGATCCTCCACCCTCTGATCATGCTCCTTTGAGTATGTCTATTGACACATATTCTTAATCCCCTTGGATCGGTGATTCAGATTCACCCGATCCTTTAAAGGAGATATTTCCCTTCGATGAGGCCATCGTGGAAACTATGTCTCTTGAGGATCCTCCTTGGGACTATAGTAATCATCGTTCCTCATTCATGCCTAGCCTTGGGGCCATGTCTACTTGTCTCGAGAGGTTCACTTGTCAAGTTCCTTCTCCTCTGATTTAGAAACCCATCCGGACACATGAAGTCTTTACAGAAGGTAACTTGGGAAACATCACACAAATGATACCTATTGAAATCTCCATTAAACCAGGGGTTGTCGAGAACATCCATATTGGGGTGACCCGTTCTCCCGATGAGATCGAGGTCTATACTAGTCTCTTCCATGATTTTCACGATGTTTTTTCTTTGTCTTACGAAGAAATTCCTGGCATTGATCCGAGTATAGTGGTGCATGAGATTCCTACCTATCCGGGTGCGAAGCCTGTTCACCAGTGCCTTCGTCCTGTGCACCCTAGAAAGGCAACCGCCATTAATGGTGAAGTTGAAAAACTTCTTGAAAGAATGGGTTTCCAATATTATTCCTGTGGATAAGAAACATGGTACTATTCGGGTCTGTCTAGATTACTGTGATATCAACCGTGCTTGCCCTAAGGATAATTATCCCACTCCTTTTATTGAAAAGATCATTGATGAATGTGCTGGGAGTGATATCCTTTTCCTTATGGATGGGTTTTCTGGGTACAACCAGATTAATATTCTTCCGGCCGATCAACACACAACTGCCTTTATCTTTCCTTGGGGTACTTTTGCCTATAAAAATCTTCCTTTCGGTCTTAAAAATGTTGGGGCTAAATTTCAACTAGCAATGTCATATGCTTTACATGATATCAAGTACATTGTTCAGCCTTACCTAGATGACCTTCCAACTCATTCGGCTAAGCGTAAAGACCACCCTGATCATCTTCGTCAAATATTTCTTCATTGTCAACACTATAACATCAGGCTCAATCCGCATAAGCGCGTCTTCTGCATTGAATCCAGTAAACTCTTAGGGTTTATCATCTCTAAATATGGAATTAGTCTTGATCCCCTGAAATTTGAAGCTATTGTTAATCTCCCCTCTCCTTCCTCCTTACATCAACTACAGATTCTGCAAGGGATAGCTAATTTCCTGCGTCGTTTCATCCCAAACTATGTTGAAGTGACCAAAGGATTTATGCGATTACTTAAGCAATGCATCTCATTTCTCTGGGATGAGATTGGTCAATGCTCCTTTGTTGTGTCCTCCCAATTATCGTCGCAGTTACTCCCTCTATTTGGCTGTCGCGTTTAGCACTATTTCCATGGTTCTGGTGCAAGACGACGATGATGGTGACGAGCACGTAATTTACTAATTTTCTCATAATATTCTCGATGCTAAAACGCGTTATGCACATGTCAATAAGTTGGTGTTGGCTTTTATTCAAGTTGTTCAACATTTTCATCACTATATTTTGTTGCGCACAGTGACCCTGATTTCTGAATGCAACCACATGACTTACATATTGACTCGTCAATTGCTAGGGGGAAAGTGCTCAAAGTGGATTTTTATCCTCCAATAGTTCGATTTGGATTTCACTACTTCCAAATCAAATAAATCATTGGTTTTTTTCGATTTTATTTGCTTTCTCCCTTCTGATTCTGCTCCATCTGGTTCCGAGGAATGCATTCCATATGACACACTTTTTGTTTTTAGCACCCTCGATCCTTGGTATGGTGATATCATTGTATATATTCAGACTTCCAGCTTCCAATCTGAGTTGATGAAAGATGATCGTCGAAGCATCTGCCATCATTTGAAACCTTATCGCATAGTCGAAGATACTCTCTACCACATCAGAGCTGATTCCGTCCTCCATCGGTGTTTGACTCTCGAGAAGGCTGAAAAGGTCCTTAATTATTGCCACAGTGGCACCTATGGAGGTCACATTTCTGGATATGCTACTGTATATAAGATTCTTCATGCTGGCTATTTCTGGACCATCATCTTTAAAGACTACATTGTTTCTATCTGTAAGTGTCACGATGACCAGATTTATCAGTGCAAGATGCGCGCACCACCCTCACACCTTCATCTTGTCATTACCGTTAGTCCCTTTTCGAATTGGGGCATCGATTTTATGACGTGTAACCCTCACTCAGTTGGGGGGCATGCTTATATTATCGTAGCCATGGGCTACTTCACAAAATGGGCCAAAGCAATGCCTACACTTACAACTAACGGTAAGACAACCGTACAATTTCTATTCAATCATGTCGTTACTAGGTTTGGTGTCCCTCAAGCCATTATTACTGATCATGGTTCTCATTTTCGTCATTACATGATGGATAAGTTGACTTCTAAGTTGGGTCTGTGTCACAAAAGCTCAACGCGATACTACCGTCAGGCCAATGGCCAGGTTGAAGCCGTGAACAAAGTTCTTGTCACTATGCTTCAACATACGATTGGGATGCACAAGTCAAACTAGCATCTCATGTTGTTTTCAACTCTCTGGGCTTACCGAACCTCAGTGAAGGATGCGACCAGAATCACTCCATTCCAAATTTTCTATGGTCTGGAAGCTACCCTTCTGATTGAATGTGAAATCCGTTCTCTCAAGATAGTTATTGAATTGTTGCCGAATACTTCACCCGAAGAAGAGTGTCTTCTATATTTAAAGAGGCTTGATGAAACTCGCCACTTTACTGTTCTTGTCATAGAAGCATAGAAAAAGCAGGTAAAAGTTCATTTTGACCAGTCAATTTCCCCTCGTTCCTTTATATAAGGAGACCTTGTCCTCCTGTACGACCAAGCTCACGATAAGCCGGGGACAGGGAAATTCCAACCCATGTGGCATGGGCCTTATATTGTTAAGCGTGTTTTCCAAAATGGGGCTTATGATCTTATTGATTATGAAGGTTATCCTCTAGAGCAGCCCAGAAATGGGCTGTATCTCAAAAAATATTATGCATGAGTTTCTCGTGCATGTTTTTTACATAGGTGTTCTTTCATTTTTGTACATTTTTGGCTTGGTGTGCTTTGCGAGTGTTTTCCTACTTATTGGGTCATTTCTTATTGTGCAGATGTTTGTTACTCCTTATATCGGTTTCGTGGATGGTGCCTCCCACAGTACCCAGAACCTGTCTTCTGCAGCCTGGGTGATTTATAATCCTAATGGTGAGTTGATAGAACTTCAAGGTATTTGTCTAGGACAAACTACAAACAATGTCGCTGAATATAGTGTTTTCATTGAACTCTTAACTGAGACCATTGCTCTTGACATTCATGCATTGATTTTTAACCTAGATTCTCAGCTTGTTGTTCTTCAGCTTAATGGGCATTATTATGTTAGAAATCCTCAAATATTAAGGTTGTATTTATGTGTTCATTTACTAGAAAGACATTTTTATTACATCACATATCAACATATTCCTAGACGACTGAATGCATTAACTGATATAGTAGCCAACATTGGATTAGATAGACATTTGTGTAATTTGTAAAAAGTCATCATCACATGATAATATTCATACAGGAAAATAGATGTATATATATATATATATATATATCGAGTTTTTGCATCCACGTGCATCATAAGTTAAAAAAAAATGTATGTTTTGGTTACATCCTGAGACATCATGTCTCTCAAAAAATATGCAGAAATTAAAGCCTAGGTGTCTAGTCGACCTGATGCTCATGGTAGCATGTCACTGCCCATATGAGCCACCTCAATAAGTGGTGAACACGGTTTGACAACCCTGCGGTATGTCTCTGGTAAGCGCGAGTAACATCATCGAATCTCGCATAGTCTGGGATCCTACTCGTAATTCCCTTCAGGTTGCGTACGATTTCCTCCTCCTCGCTTCCCTCACCATGAGGGGCCACATCAAAATCACGAGGAATTTTCCATGATATTGGAGACATTCCTGAAAGTATTTCTGGGATGACATCTGTAAATACATGGATTAGCATCAGAACATACACAATTAAAAAAAAAATCGTAATACTCATCAAAATCAAAAAATGAGTCTTACATAATGCTTCATCCCAATCCTCTCCTACTGGGAGTGGGAGATTTGCATAACCAATAAAGTCCGTTCCAGAATAGTGCCAGTCCTCCATGAAAATCAGTTGTCGACGGAGCCACTCAATGAAATCTAGTCTCCAGGACATTTGTTGACCACCTCTTAATCTTGGAATCAAAGCCACCCCTCGGACCGTCTGTGGCTTTTGGGCTGGTTGTGTAGGAACTATCACTTCCTGACATTGGAAAATTAGTAGTCGTTCCAAGATGAATGGTACCAGGATGGACCCATAGCCGAACTATTTCAGCTTACCATTCTTGCATTTCATCAATTGGCATTTCATTTTGATCGTTATCGCCTCTGCCTAGTTGTAGAGAGTTTCTTCCATACAATCTATTGCAAGAAGTAATTGTGTCTTTGTGGCCTCATGCGGAGCCTCAGATCCAGTAGCTTGCGTGATGGTGTGGAAAACTACTTTTAGTGCCAAATTAGGAATGGTTTGGATATCCACCTTCCCACTCTTGGATCCTTTCCTCGCCCCTCGGCACACTCTATCGATGACCATGTTCATGTTTTCCATTGTGGGCCAGGTACCTATCAGGATTGGTACTACCCCCCTTTGTGAAAATCCAGTTATGATGTAAATGTCTGAGACCTCAATCTCTAGTTCTTGATCATGAATTATGAATCTTTCCTGATTAATGTACCCTACACTGATAAAGTACTGTAATAGCTCCAGTTGAGCTCGGATACATGGTGCCATGAAGAATTTATTAAGCATGCAGTCCCTAAGAAATTCCATGCATATTACATTGCTCAAGGCTTGTTCATCTTCTTCACTATTGTCTCTTTCCTTCCATTCGATCACCATTTTGCTCTTTCACACCTGCAAAAGCATCAATGGGGTAGTTAAATAATTTTCTATTTTAGTGTTTAAAATGGGCTAATTGTTTGAATTTACAAGCTAAAATTCGTGGCCGCGGTTGGCGCCCCCCCCCTATTTGGATTCAAGGCAAGTTGGCGTGAGTCTGTACCTAAAACCTGCGCCGACCGCCACGCCCTAATTTATACAAAAACCCCTCCATAGATTTACAAATTGGCTCGTAGGCAATAAAATTTACATCAAAATGCAGGCAAGGATATCAGCTCTTACCTGGAAAAGATGGATTTGCGATTGGCCTTTTGGATTGTTTACTGTCAGCTCCGCAAAATCATAGTGAAAGAGGGTAAAAAGTGCTCAGAAGAGGTAAATGTGAAAAATAATGTATTTTTACTGTTTTTGGCATTTTATAAACTTTTCAGAACCCTAATTAGGTTTTGAGCATGTTTTTTGATTGTTTTGCTATTTTATCTCAAAAAATGGGTTTTACGTGCATTTCTTATGCAGCAACAAGTCCTCAACGTGACGACGATGAAGTAACGAGTTGTATTTTATAATTTTTTCGGACTTGGTAAAAACATAAAAAAGTCACCCCTGTAGTCATCTTTCAGCTCTTTTCTGACTCTCGAAAATTGAAAAGATTGCTAAGACTCTTGTCATTTTGAACTCATTAAAGGCTGTGAAACAATATCTATCCAGTATACATTTACCCCTTTTTCGATTTGGGATAGATTATTTATGAAAAGGAATACCTTAGCCTATCACAACTAAGAGGTTCTCTCAAACGTACTTTTCTTCCTTTTTGGATCTGTGAGACTACCTACAAAAAGGGAATTACTGAATTTTTCTTTTCTCCTTATTTTCAAAACTCTCTAAACATGAAAAGATGTCGATTTATTTCTTTGTCAGACTCGTTAAAACCTAAATGACATCGAAAATTGTCACCATGACGTAACTGAGTTCCTCCTTCCTAGGGCTCATAAAATGTACTAGGATAGATTTGTCCGAAGGAAAAACTTAAATGAAAAGCACTTGCTATCCCCTTCATGATTGTTTCCAAAAATAACTGGGGTACTCACCAGCAATGGTGGGGGAAAATGGAATCAGTTCTTAGTCGTGTCGACAGTATGTCACTCTTGAACATGACACTCATCTACATTCGTGTCAGGTTGGGGACATCTCATTTCATCATTTTTTTCCTCCATGGGTTTGGGTAATCTGTTTTGACCTCTCATTTGATATTTTCCATGTCATCATGACCTCAGGTCCCTTGATGTCAAATACTACCAAATTCCGGAGTTGTGTCGTCGATATGTTCAAGAGAAGTTTCCTTTTGCAGTTTTCAACCTCTGATCCTCAGTTTGGTCCTGATTCGATATCATTTTATTCCTCTGTCTCGTGTCGATGATGTGGGAAAAATTATGGAACTCCTTCGACCAGGTCACTTCCTGTTGACTTTAGCTCATTATCCAGGAAGCTGATCTAGAGACTCCCTTCTGGTACCTTGGAGCTTGCATGTCTCAATGGCAAGTTCTTCGCATGCAATGATAAGTCCTCATCATTGGCCTTCGATCAAGTGATTCTGTGAATGTTTGATGCTAGATCACTGTTCACATTCTGTGGATTGTACTTGTTGTACCTTGAGAGCCATTTTCATTATTGGTGGTTTCTCTCATGCCTGTTAACAACTTTCATCGTTGGCTGGTAATTAGGTGACTTTCTTGCATGTTTGACTTCAGCTCACACATTCGCATGCTTGAATTTGTACTTGTTCGGGTCAAGATGGAGTGCAAGACCCTATGTTTTGTCTAATAAAATCCAAGCTGCGAGATCATTTTGGTTTATCATGACTATATGCATAACTATTTTGATTGGATGGTTGCAACCATACCTGAGTCGATTTATTGATCCTTCTTGCTGGATGGTTGTGTCCACACCTCAGATCTCATTTTTATATTTACTTTATTATGGATGGCTGCACCCATGCCACATGTTCATGTATCAGAGATATCATTTGTACTTGTATTTGTAGGTCTTCCGACAACGGTGTTTGGTTTGAACACATTCTCGTAAAGAATTTCACTCCTCCCTCTCTCTCGGACTTCATACTTTAGGGGGCATCTCATTAGGGGAATTTTGAGGTGTAAAATGGGCCTCCTAAGGAAATTATAAAATAATGGTGGAAATAATAAAATAAGATTTGATTACATCATCAAATTTTAGAGGGAAAAAAGGAAAAACTATTTTTTCAACTCGTATTTTCAACTTATCTCCCTATGGGTTTACTCAAATTTCGAGTAGAAAAACTTGTTGGATGCATAATTTAATTTACCATCTAAGGAGTACCCATATTTCATACTTTCTATGGACACTGCTACATGAAAAATGATAAATACATGAAAAACATGATTGTAAACACGTTTTTTTCATGTATTTCTCATTTTTCGTGTAGCAGGGTCCATCAAAAGTATGCAACATGGGTACTCCTTGGATGAGGAATTAAATTTATCATTCAAAGAGTACTCCCACTTGAAATTTGAGTAAAAAATAAGAGAGATAAGTTGAAAATAGAAGTTGAAAAAGTAGTTTTATTATTTTATTATTTTTTAATATTTTTACTTTTTTACTCCAAAAATAGTGAATCATCCCCCATGGTTGACATCATCATCTTGAATCCTATTGGTTCTTATAAAGTTTATTTTTTTTGTACATTTTTCTTATGAGGTCCATGTTAGACCTCAAAATTCTACTAATGGTTACACAATATGTTTTCACCGTCCCTGCAATTCCCATCCTACACATTGGAGGACCATTTCAGTGACTTCTGTGTATTTTCATACCTTGCAAAAAGTGTCATTGCATCCCTTGGCATGAGAAGAAAATTTCCTCTTTTTACTATTCCTAGAGCAGACTCTAAAAAACATATGATTTTGGATCAACGTTGGTAGGTAGTTATAACCTTGCACCCATAGAGAAATTAGCACTGGGCCTCGTGCCCATTGGTGCTCTGTCTCAGTGGACTGCCTGCACCGAGCTGTTTTTGGAATTTAAAAAAAAATAGAAGCGAATTTTCCATTCCCAACCACTTCATGAGCGGATTTAGCATGGTTTGTTCGACTAAATAACGTTGAATACCTTCCCTTGGCTTCTTGTTTCCTACATTTGAGAAACTCCCCACAGGATAAGGTCTCCCTTCCACCTTACCAGGGATCCCAAACCACCTCCTCCTCTCCTATAAATACATCCTTCTCACATAGTTGCAGCTAGCTGAACAATCCTTACTATAGATGGTGTGAGATAGAGCAGAGAGGAATCCATTTTCGAGAGAGAGTCTAAGCATATTACCCCGCCAAGTCCAATTCCCCAACGAATGCTTGAGATGTGTTTGACTAGACCCGTTGAAGTAGGCTACAACATTAAGGATATTTTCATTGTAAAATTCTTCTCTCTACTTATTAATAAAAGAATGATTTTTTGGTTCCCATTTTGCACTTGATATGTTTAATCTTGTGCAATGTTTGTAATTCCCCTTGACCAATTAAATAGTTATGGATGAAATTATGTTTTCGTATGCTGTTATCATTCTTTGATCCTTGTGTAGGCACCCGAGTATCACTGTTGATGGACCATGATGTGTGAAGACGAAAATCAGGAGACTGCTCTTAGAGCTATGACAACTGCGTTGGAATACAGGTAGGTCATCTATCCCAACTCAGTTTCATTCATAAACTAGGAATCCAAAGGATTAACATGTCCTCTTGCTACTAGACCCACCCTAGGGCTAGAGGGATTGCCTACGTCCACAGAGGGTATTTACCTACACAACACAAACCATAAAGCATCAAATTTGGAATGCTTACCTAGATCTTAATGTTTTGCATCCCACTTCAACACTAGATCTCCAATTTGAAAATCTTCTTTTTTAGTTCCTTTATGAAAAACATGCTTTACATCTTGCTGATATTTTCTCACCAAATCATATTGTTGTTATCTCTTTTGCTGCACTTATATGATTTGATAAATTCTCATGGTCATATCATCTGGATCATCTTCATGATCTTGCAGAAATTTAGCTACATGAATGGCTAATTGGACTGGAAAAACAACATCAGTTGCATAAACCATTTGAAAAGGTGATGTATTAATATAATTTTTTATTTTCACCGTGGCTGCCCATAAAGCAAAATTCAGTTTTGAATCCCAGGCTTTCTTGTTTTTCTCCAATAGTTTGGTGATGATTCTTACCAAACTTTTGTTTGATGATTAAGCTAAACCATTCCCTTGAGGATAGTAAGTTGTAGAGTGAGTGAGCTGAATGCCATAATCTTCACAGAAATTTACCATTGGAGTGGATTTAAAAGAAACTGCATTATCTGCTACTAACATTGATGGACATCCAAATCTAGTTATGATTCCCTTTAGAAAATTAATGAAAAATTTATGAGTAGCATTCCTAGTAGGTATTTCTTCAATCCATTTGGTGAAGTAATCAATTGCAACAAGAATCCAACGATGCTCTCCACTTGAAGGTGGATGAATTTATCTAATGAAATCTAAGCCCCATTACTGAAAAGGTGTAGAAACAACTATGGGCTTGAGAGGAAAAGACTTCAAATGTATCTTGCCGGTGAAATTTTGACATTTTTCACATGCTCTCACCTGAGCACATACATCAAAAAACAAGCTAGGCCAGAAATAGCTAGCTCTCAATATTTTGTATGCAGTAGTTATCCAATAGTGATGACCTCCACACACACTACTATGTATATCAAAGATAACTTTCTTGGACTCATTTGGGTCAATGCATCTCAAAAAAATTCCTATAGGACATTTCCAATATAAACAATTATCTTTAATGTAGAATTTAACATTTTTCATCTTCAAAGATCTTACTATGCTTTTTATCATAATTTGGAGGAGATTTAAAATGCTGTAGAAAATAGATGATGTCCTTGTACCAATTGCATTTAGAGAGCTTTACATCCACTGCCATGTTGTCTGTAGGTTCATAAATCTTCCCTTCAAATTTGTCATCCATGAAATTCAATCCCAAAACTTTACAATTTTCTTCAGCTAGTAGTTTGGCTAATCCTTTTCCTTTGATTAGTTTAGTAGGATTTATCTCTAAATCAAACTCAAGAACTTTAGTCACCCACTTGCTTCTTTTTCCATCAATATCAGGCTGAACTAATATCTCTCTAACAACAGATGAAGGAACATCGACAATAACTTGAGCATGCATAATATAAAATCTAAAAGCTTCCAGATCTTTCCCTAATGCATAGGCATGATTTTCCAACATTTCATACTTCAATTCTGCATCTCTAAGAGCTCTGCTGAAAAATTCTTTGGGAACTTCCTTATTTTCTGAATATTTTTGTAACAAACAAACAACAATAGTATCTTGTGAGGAAAATGATAAGATAAAGAAAGGTTTTGAGTATTCAGAGCTTATCAACTGAGGTGCTTCAACGATAGCTTTTTTCATCAGCTCAAATGAATTTCTAGATTTAATGGTCCACTTGAATTCTTTGTCCTTCTTCAACATGCAAGTAATATGCTTCACCACTTGAGCAAAATTTGGAATGAACCTTATTAAGAAATTGATCTTACAAAGGAAAGATTGAACCACTCTCTTGGATATTGGAATTGTTAAATCTTGAATTGCAATTATTCTCTTAGAATCAATTTTCACTCCATCTTTAGAAACTACGTGACCCAACATCTTACCTTCCTTGAGAGAAAAATGAGACTTCTTTGGATTCAATGATATACCATATTTTCTACATTTAATAAATACTTTTCTCAAGTGTTGAAGGTGTTCTTGATCTGAAGTTGAATAAATAGTAATATCATCTAAATAGATGACTAAGAATTTGTCCTTTTCTCCAATGAATGCAAAGTCCATAGCACATTGAAAAGTAACTTCGAAATTCATAAGCCCAAATGACATCTTTTCATACATGAACGTTCCCCAAGGAGTAGTGAATGTTGTCTTCTCTCGGTCTTCCAGCCAAACTGAAGCTTGATTATACCCAGAGAACCCATCTAACATGGAAATTTTGTCTGAACCAGTTATCTTTTGAGGAATATGCCCCATATTTGGAAAAGGATATTTATCTTTCTTAGAGAATTTGTTAAGATTTCTGAAATCTACACATAGTCTGACTTCACTACTCTTCTTTCTTAATAAAACTATATTAGCAACCCAATTTGAGTATCTCAATGGAATGATGATTTTGGCATCCAAAATTTTATTAACTTCCTTCTCCATTACTGGTAACAATAGTGGATTAATTTTGCTTAATTTCTACCTGAATGTCTTAGTACCATCCTTAAATGGTATCCTATGCTCAATTATAGTTGTATCATATGTCTTAAGATCTTCATATCTCTAGGAAAAAACATCAAAAAATTCACAAAAAAACCTGTGGTATTCAACCTTTATTTCTTATGATAAATATTTTGACAACTTCACATACCTTGGTTATTTTTGTATGCCCAAATTGAAATCTTCCAATTCTTCTTCTGTTTTGGCCAAATGTGGTTTAAATGAGACATCATTATGATCAAAGAGATTCTCCAGTGGGCTTAACCCATTGGGAATGTGATTGACAAACAACTAAATGATAGGTTGATCAACAATATGTTTTTGCATATTTTTGGTGTTTTGCAGATCAACATTATCCTTCATGAAATCTTCATCTTGATCAATGTTTAGGACAATAAACTCATCAACAGCTTTAATGAATCTTCTAATCTCCTGATCATCTTCAAAAAATTTCCAATGCTTAACATTATCAGGAATCCTAGGTCTGAACCTAACTTCCACTTCATATTTCAGCTTCATACATATTGGAATCTTGAATGAGCTTGCAGAAATAGAAAGTGAGTCAGCCAAAATATTATTTTCTCTTGGAACAAAAGAAATGTTAAAATCTAGGAATGAGTCTTCTACAATGCTCCATATTTCATTCTGGTAATCTATGAGTTTGGGATGCTTAGTTTGATAAAAATTTCTGATTTGTTGAATAATAAGTTCAACATCTCCAAAAACATAAATTTCTGAAATATTCATGTCCTTTGTTGTTTTTAAACCAATCAACAAAGCTTCATACTCAAAAAAATTGTTAGTTGCTTCAAATTCAAGTTTGAAAGAAAAATTAGAGCTCTCTTTCAAAGGAGAAATGATAACTATCCCTGCACCAACTCTTTATTTGGAACATGAACCATTAAAATACATTTTCCATAGCTGGGAACCTTCATGACTGATCTATTTTTTAGAAGGCTTCAAAATCTGAAAATTTTCTGCAGATAGTACAAAATTATCCATGTGTAAAATTCTTGAACTTACATCAGTTGTTCTAGTATAAATTGGATGATTAGTGGGGTCTTTGTTGTCACTATTGATGTATGCCAACTGATCTTCTCTATAAAGTCTTCTTTGTTCTCCTCCAAAAACAAGGAGAGTAGCATAAGTGAGATCCATTTTCAATGTTCCTCCCAACCTTCTAATCCATGACCTAGAAAGTAACATCCAAAACCTAGGAGGGATGTCAACTACAACAATATGCATCACCATCCCTCTCATGGGTAACTAAAAAAGACTTACTGCAAGGTCTTTGATGACACCAAGGAATTGAAATTTTCGGGAATCAAAGGAGTAGAGATCTTGGTATTCTCTAGTTACCTCAAGACCTAGGCCATCCATGACTACCTTGGGCATTAAATTATGTACGGCTCCAGAGTCCATTAGGAAATTATGCAAGATCTTATCACTAATTGTTAACACCAGAAAATCATACAAGCAAAGACAACATTATTTAATGTCAGGTAGAAGTTTTTACAGGGCTGAGAGATATTAGAGAATCTGGAAAGTATTTAAAAATCTCTAAGGTCTGAGGAAAATTCAAATTTGAACAAGTCATAAATTATTTTGCATGAAAAATCCTTTGATAAGCGTGCCTTTGCGTGCCTTTTGACCTGAAAAGTTCACAATCCTGGGAGTGGGGGAAGTCACTTTCTGGGACCACAAAAAGCACACCCTAGAACATTGATTCCACACTTGACGCTGCCTAAGAACAACCACCCAAGCCTCCTTAGGACATCATGGGATCACACAATGGAATAAATGTTGCACACAATGGAATCATCCCCCTCTCTTGGGTCACCATCCACAATGTAACAAGATAGGGAAGGAGGATTTGACTTCTCCTATAAAAGGCCACCGAGAGATGAAAAACTTGAAAGCACATTGTATGCTAGCCATAATTGCCCCAAACAATACCAGCAGTGTGTAATACAGAGCAGAGATAGAGGGGACTCAATTGTTCGCCATCCAACAACTTCAGTCCACCATAGTAGAGAGAGGGATACTTTGCGCCAAGGCAAGATTTGGAGTAAAGACATCATTGCATTGGGACTTAGAACCCCAAGTTCTAAGCGCCCCTTGGCAAGTGGATTCAAGTTTCATCCTCATTTCCTATCATCACTCAATAAGAAGGGACGTAAGCGTTGTTGTTTGGATTATTGAAGTTGTTTGACTCTATTTAGAGCTTTTGTCTTATTTTTTTTAGTTTCAGTTTAATTCTTATGTTTGAATATGCATGATATTTCTCTATCTAGTATGTTTATGTTCTAGCATGTTTCATTAACTTGCTTAACTCCATATATTTTCTTCCTGTGACCAATAAATTAAGAGGATAAATCATACCCCTTAAGTTGGTGTGATTTTGTATAGGCAGGAACCAAACACGCTAACACAGGATTGGCGACTCTACTAACTTTTATTTCCAAGTTTATGTGGTTGTGCCTTTTTGCATAGACCTTCGTTTGTGCTGTGGAGTTGGGTTGAAATTGGCCCCTTTTTCTCCTTCAACCCCTAGTTCATCCCAAGTGACAGACTAAAGCAGAACATCTCCAAAAAATTATTCTTGCAGGAATTTGCACACTTTTCCCTTAGACAGGTGCACCCAGGGTGTGCATTCAAAGCTGACTTGTGCACAAACATCGCGTCTATTGTAGCCTTTTGTGCACAAAAGACAGAATGAGAAATTTCTGCAATATTTCTATCTTTTCCTACTTGTAAAGTGCCTGGCAGCCCATAAAACATCTACTAGCACTTTTTGAGGTGCCCCGCAACTTTTTAAAGCTCACTCTTAGCTGCTTTTGGTAGGCTTGGTGTAAGTTTATTTCAAGTTGATTTTTGAAAAGTTCACACACAGTTTAAGTAGGGGGGAAATTAACTTGAATTTTGAAAAAAAATTATGTTTTTCAAATTTAGGTACCAAAACACCTAGATAATTAGCCAAAGTAAGTGGCCCAAGTCCACGCATGCTTAGCTAGTTCCTTTTTCTAGTGTAAAATTCAATAGTTTAGTTCAATTTTGCACTAGAATTTCGGGACCAGGATTGAATTGTCAATAGAAGAGCAAGTAATCTCTATTTCCTTTACACCCATCAGTGGTCCTAGACAAGCATATGAATGCTCTCTATTCAGATCTCACCATCTCCCTATAGGTGATCACATAGATTAACTAGGAAAAATTGAAATCAACCCATATCCGCACATGTTTTTCTTTTGAGCAAGGAACAATAGAACATAGTTTAATATGGTATTTTGAAAAGGGTCATCGCATATCCACATGTTCAAACTATGTGTTTTTTCACTTTTTTCTCACACACATCCACACACTAAGCAAAGAAAAGACACCTAAAATTAACTTAACAAAACTCACTAAATTCTCCCCACAGGGGCCACAAAAGAATTCATAGTCGAAGTTAGGATCAAGGGAGTAGGCGTCCAATAAGCCTCCTTGATCATTATTCATCTTGAAACATAGAATTTGACTATTTAGGGAGATTTCAAATGCCCCTATCAGCCCACATAAAAGAAAACCCGAGCGTGGCAGAGACCCGATTCAAAGGGGGCTAGGCTTAGGCGCAATGCGTGTGGTATCAGTTGGGGCTACCTAACCCAGATGATATTTGGTACTGTTAGCTGAAATACCAAGAAGCCCAAGACTTGAATGCTCACGTGGGATGGTGGTACTTAGTGGCAAAAATTAGGGCATCATTTCCCTATAGGTGACGGTGCAGGCAAGCACTAGATCCTTTACCCTTACCTTGGTGGATTTTCTTCGGCTGACTGGGGGTGTCTCCAACTCTTATAGGATGTTGTGCTAGCAATCGAAAAATATATTCTCAAGGCCCAGTTACATTTGAGTATTTGAGGACGATTAGGTCTTCTAGGATTTGAGTATCATATGCAAACAAAAAAAAACCACATTTTTTGATTGACTGATCACATAGGATTAATTTAAAGTGAAAATTTATTTTATTTTCGCTTTGTTTTATGTATGTGATCATACTTTTTCTTTGATTATAATCTCTATCCTCTCAAATATTTCCAAATCCAGACCTAGTTGACACCAGAAGGGACCCAACGGGACCTCGTTGATCTAGATGTCTTTTGAACCTCCCCCCATTACCAAGACGGTTTCCAAGTCTTTCACCATTTAGGCGTCAAAGACGGAATGCTACCACCATTATTGGGTTTTCATTTATTGGGGCATCCTTATTTGGGAACCCTGGTCAGTCTCCCAATGCCACACCACATACCACTCCTCCCACAACCCCCAGAGGGCAGAGGAGTGCTACCCATTCGGGAAGCCAGTTGAACACACAACAGGGTACATCACAAACAAAATCTCTTCCTAACCAGAACATTGTTTTTTCACAAGTCACAATGGCTACAACCTCGTAGTTTCCTTTTCTAGCTTCGTTGAATCTACTAGATTTAACCAAGTTGATGAACGACCCCATTGCACACAACCCCATATGACCTCGCATGCCCACAAAGCTCTTTTCGGACATTCCAAAGTTTGAAGGAAAGTAAACGAAAGACCTAGGAAATCATGTCATGACTTTCCACCTATGGTGCTCATCGAACAACATCGTTGATGATACTATTCGATTGAGACTATTTTAACGCACTCTGACAGGAGTAGTAGTGAAATGGTATGTGGAGCAATCCTTTGCTACACATGGAACCTTTAGTGCCCTCGCCACTGTGTTCTTGACCTACTTTCAGTTACCCATTCACCATGATTTCAGAATGGAATTACTGACACACTTTAGGAAAACCCCCGTCGTCCATATCTTGGACCATATCCACGAATGACGGTGGCATCGTAGTTTGTGTAAATCCAAACTCTACGATCGAGCACTATTAGACATGTTCTTGAAAAATATCACTACAGAGATTTCAAAGGATGTGGCGTAACAAAGGCCCATATTCGAAGAGGATGCCATCAGTAAGGACCAATAGCTTGAGCTGATCTATATGCAGTCAGGGTATATTTACAATATCCTGCCGAATGTCCTACGCCTGCAAACTTACAAAGAATTTCCAGGTGCGTCGAACACTGCAGATGGTTTAATTGGGTCATTGACCCAAAGTTACCCAGGCAGCAATGTTCCAAACCTCGGTTACACGTATGATTCTACATAGAACATACTACAACCCGGATACCAAATTCATCACATGCCTCTGCAAAATTTGACCAGTAGGGTGTCGTCGTATCACCATGGAGGATCCTATCCTTCGGCTTAGGGGACCCAGTATGTAGATAGAAAAACTAATGGAAGAGCTCCCCCTCGACAGCCAGTTCCAAACCACGGACCGCATTATGCTCAGTCCCCAACACAAGACCTGCATATGCAGAATAATGCACAGGTGAAATTTTTGCAGCCTTCCCAAAACCAACCACACCAACCATATAACAAAGAGAACTACCCTCCTAACATGGTTAAGAAAAAAGGAAAACAAAAAATCCTAAAGGAAATCCTGGACAAGGGGGAAATAACCAGCAACGCCCTCCACAATCTCAGTATGGAGGCAACTCCAACCAAAATCAAAACCAGGAGCCAAGCAATGCCTAATGGTAGAGAAAAATGCCACCTCTTCGAACAAACCACTCTTGTTCGATATGTGGTGAGTACAACCATTACACTCACCACTATCCCGATATCCCTGAGCTAAAGAAGCTGCAGAGTAACAAAGGACAACGGGGATCTTCCCGGCAGACAACAGTGATGCAGGAGCCCTTCCCCCATCAAGGAGCAGTTAGCACTCAACAACAAAATCCCAACGGCTCCAAAAAAAACAACAACGAAATCTACATGACTAGTGAAGAGAAGTTTTTTCAAACATGGAATCGAAATTACGAAACCCCACCAGACACTAACACGTCAGGGGCTAGTACCAGTGCACCAAATTCACCTTTAACTATATCAAAGATGCCTATCGAACCTTTGCCGAGGATGGCTAAGGGACCAACTAGGCAAGTAGGAAACTATTCCAAAGTCGCCCATAACTATAGCATCGTGGATGATCTAGCTCAAGCACCCACTACTATGTTAGCTTTGGAAGTATTGCAGTCATGCCCAAAACAACATAAAGCCTTACTTTCCGCATTAGGCACTATCGACCCTGCCGATACACGCCTAATGGCTTTTGATTTAGACAAAGCCACCCCTAGGCTTCCTTCGATGGTCGCCTTCCAGATACCAGTATTAGTCCAAAATATCACCATTCACCGATGTGTCATTGACGAGGGTGCATCCATGTGCATCATGGAAAAAAATGTTTGGCAGAAGTTAGGGTCTCCCGAACTAAAACCATCATTCATCACTCTTAGAGCATATGGTGGTCGTCCTTCAACCCCCGTCGGCCTCTACCAAAACGTCTCAGTCTACTTAGCCGGAAAGATAGTCCTTATAGACATTGAAGGCTTGGATGCTCACTTGGAATATAATATACTCCTTGGTTGGAGTTATATGTATGCCATGTCAGCCATAGCTTCGTCCATCTTCCACACTATGATGTTCCCCCATGAGGACCGCATCATTATTGTCGACCAATTGACGCATAGAAAAAAATTCCCCCTAAAAAACATCGATGTAATTCTACCTTATGTATATACATCCATGGAAATGATTTCACAGCTTCAAGAATTTAGGCCTAGCCAGTTCAAACCATCGTCCATCCTAGGATCATTCCTAGGAGATCCCCCCATTATACCTGAGTCATCACCTGATGTCATAGGAGCTCCAATGTGCATGATGTCCACATCAAATGCCGAAGCTATCCAGGACACGAACACAAGCAGTAATGACACTGATTCCTTGGCCACGACAGCCTCTCTAGCCTATGCAGCTTCCCAAACCCCTTTCCTCTACCCCCTAGCTAGTTTCGTATCCCAAGAGGTTTTGGAAACAGTGGTGTTACCAAACATATCATTTACAATACCATTTTTGTATCTCATTCCCCCTAATGGGACAGGAGCTAAACACATCACTGCCACAGGGTTAAAGCCCCTCACTCCCAAGAAGGCCCCACCTGTTCAAGAAACGGTCAAAAACATCCTTGCAAAGGGAATTCCCATTGCAAAGCTGATTATTACAGCTAAGAAAACCAAGAGAAGAGGAAAGAAGCTGGAAACCCCTGACATACAATGGGAATCACTAGTTTGCACCATATGCGACGTAATAGGTCACCCTACCTATATCTGCCCAGAGCTGGATGAATTAAAACCACTCCTCAGCTCTCAGGTAGACATCGCAACGTCATGTTCCCATAAAAAGGAACTTGCCACCAAAGGTAAAGGAAAAGCATTGCGTACCAATCATGCATGCGCTATCTGCAACAATTATGGGCACTATACCCATCATTTCCTAGAGATTCCGTGATATAGGGACGCCTTACATGCCATCAAGCGATCCTATTAAGAGGATCTCTCTACCCAGTCATCTGGAGATGAACCTCGCACCATCTTGTACCTGTAGGAGGAACGAAAGTCACCAGAAAGACAACCATTTGTCCCTCCTCCCCACAATCCACCATACACCATCTAGGCACAGGGGAACCTAGCTGCCTCATCCTCTTGAATTATCAGGCGCATCGATTACTACAGACAGCTTGATCGGGTATTTGACCCAAGGTCACCTAGGCAGCAATAATCTGTATTTGAGGAGTTACCAGGTGCATCGACTACTGCAAATGGTTTGATATGGGTCTTTGACCCAAAGTCACCTAGGCAACAGTAATATATATTCGGTTAGTTACCAAGTGCATCAACTACTGCAGACAGTTTGATCAGGTCTTTTTCGCAAGATCACCTAGGTAGTAGTAGTACCATGTGTGTCGATACTGTAGACAATTTGATCGGGTCTTTTTCCCAAGATAACCTAGGCAGCAATAGTACCATGCATGTTGATACTACAGATGGTTTAATCAGATATTTTTCCCATGATCACCTAGGCAACAATAGTACCATGCACGTCGATACTGTAGACTGTTCGATTGGGTCTTTGGCCCAAGGAAACCTAGGTAGCAGTAATCAATACCCTGGATACTCATACGATTCTACTTAGAACGTATCACAACCTAGCTATCATGAAAATCACCCCAGCACTCATATACAAACCAGGGACAAGGGAATTGATATCCCCCATTCCCCCACAGAATGGACCACTGACGCAATGTAGTGCATCGGTCAATCTAGTGCAACCCTACCCAGGCTCATTAACAACCATACAACTAGGAGAATTATGAAAATCCTCCAAATGCTGCAAAAAGAAGCTGAGGAACAAACAAAAGGGAGATCCTGGATAGGGGGCAGTAACCAGCAATGCCCCCCGTGATCTCAGTCTGGGGGCAACCCAAACCGAAATCAAAACTAGGAGCCAAGTAACAACTCCCAAGGGAAAACTGGAGCTTAGAGTATCTGATAATGAAACCCAAAGTAGCATTGTGATCAACACTCTATAATGCAAAAAGGCGATGCCACATGTTTGCACCCGTAAAAAAATAAATTTTCAGCACCAAAAGGTATGCTCTCTCTCATCTTCTTTCTAAAAGCACATGTCTTCCAATAATATTTGATAAAGAAGATTCTTTCACTCGGAGTAGTTGATTTTGTAGGTAAAATGCAAACCACCCACCACTCCATCCACTGAAAGTTCCAAAGCAAGTATCATTCTACCCCCAGCATGATAGAGTCCTAGAAAAAACTTTGCATTTCCTGACATCATTTCTCCATTAGAAAACATCAATAGGTTCCACGCATTCGACCATGTTTATCATCACCTCACCTTGCACATAATAAGCATTCTCGTTGGTCGATAGAGCCTCCCCTCCATGGCACTTTTCAACCAAAGTATACCATCTATCACAGACAATAGTGATGCAATGGCCATACCACTTTAGTCTAGGAATCATCTCATGCCCATTCATCCACCATGAATAAGGTCATTTTTTACCATCGATAAAATCCCTTTCCTGAATGGTCAGGTTGTACAAGCAGATCAAAAGCGCACTACCACACCTCACATTTGGCCCATCATACCTCCATCAACATAATCCCATCTGCGATACTTTTTCATCTGCTTCATCAACCTCACACATGAGACCAACCAATGGGGCCCCCACCCTCAGCAAAACACCCTCCTCACGTCATCAGTGAGAAAACACTTTCATGTTTTGGGGCACCCGTCTTTGTGTTTTGTACAAACCAAACCCTATTATTTTATTCTTTTGGTATGTGTACAAAGACTGCAAACGGTGCACTATGTCCTCCACCCACTCATTCATTTTTTCTCCCATGGCAGCAGTCCCTAGTCACCCTTGGTTGGATTATACCACCCTCATGCAAAAGCCACCATGAAATTCATAACCAGTTTATACCCACCCTGGAAGTCCTACTGACTCTAGGGATTTCCCCATCAGAAATAGTTATGACTCCCGTCAAGCTGCTTTTTATACTCTAACCTTGGGCCACTGAATCCCCATCATCAGTTTTTAGCCACCCCTCACCACCATGCCTATGTTAAACCCATGACATCCAGGATCCTAATCCTCTGTATCAACAACCCCCTCGTTCGGTTGAGGATTCCTTTTTGTCGACTCCAACACCTACTTTCCAAAAAGAAAGCGGTACCTTGGCTCTCCCCTCTCCAAAAAAGGGGCATCCTTGGGTGGCACTGTGGGAGACATCATGATGCAAGCCTAGCCTGCAATACCCAAAATCTTAGTCTACCATGCAATTCCAAAATTTATGCCAAGTAATTCAATTCTGGCAATTTCAACTCAATGCGGAAGCCTCTTTAATTCAAAGTAACACAATGGTTATAAAACCTTTGGCATTTCCCACTTCAATAACATTCGACTTGTAATGAAATTCTAGCCAATCTTTGTTCTAAGGTTTTGTTTCTTACCTCACATTAAACATAATATATACAATTATATATTATGTTCACAACTCAAATAAACTCTGAAGGTGTATATCCACCACAGCGTTGTTCAATTCATTTAATACTGAGTGTCAAAACCCATCATATAAGTCCCTTTGACTCTAGATTTGAGCACCATAACGGTTATCCCACATCAGTTATAGCATTTCAATGCTTTCAAATATCTCCTGAATGATATATATCAACTCTGAGATCAACAATTAAACATGTATTAAAAATCTACCACAATGTTCTTACCTTGCATGTTTTCATTGCTTTTTAAATACTGTTCCTTTGTCAACCATCACTGCACCAATTAACTCTCTGTGCTCTAGTTGCAATTTTAATCAACCTTCACTCTATTCAAGCGCTGTATCATTCATATATCGGTTCTGGAGTGATCTGCAAGACAATTCTGAAACGAAAATGTCCACAGAGTACTGCGCCTTCCCTCTTGTGATATATCTTACTACAAATGCAAATCTTACACTCGGGCTGTATTAATACCGCTTCAGTTCAACACTGACAACATTTATACAAAAATCAACGCATCAATACAATTGCCATTTAAATGATGTGCCTACCTGCGTTAATTTGTTCACGGCTGGCGCTTTCAACATCTGCATCGGATTCACCCACGCATATTTAAACTCCCATTCCATGCAACTGTAAATCATCACCGCATTCTGCACTTGATTAAACCCTTCGACGCTTACATATACGTCTTCCCCATTCAGCGTATCCAGCTGTCACGTATCAACGCAGACATTTTAATTACTTGCAATTTACTTTAAAACTTTATAAGGTGCCTCTACCACTGTTCGATTTATATAACTGGAATCCCTCCGTTCTCATCAATCAGGAACTGTGTTTAGATTTGCAGATCCTGAACCTGCAATTTCAATTCAGGTCAAACACTTGTGAAAACTCAAACACGATTTCAAACACAATAGTTCTATGAATTTTCCATTAAGCAATTTCGCCCTCAATGAAGTCGACTCTCCAAGTCGATGTGCCAACACTTTTTTAATTGACATTCAATCTAATCCTCCTCCACGAGGATCGATTCCTCTTCCTGCGTTATTTCAACAAATCCACATTCAATTATCAATTATGATATCGATATTTAGTAATATCAATTCCTTCAGATGTGTGCAGAGTCATATCTCAGAACTTACTTCAAAACTTATTTAAATCAAGCAGATTTTCACAAAATCCATCCAACAATACTCACCCAATTCACAGTATTATATGGGTTTATAACTGTGATATCAGATATCCAATATCTGAAGGTCGATTTCAGTGTTGCTTTGAAGTTCCATCAACTAATGTTTTTAATTCACGCATACAATGTTTCCATATTACAATTGATCCATGCGCCAACCATTTTTTCCACAGGAATTAACGCACTAATTAACCAGCAAATTAAATACCAGAAAATTCACCATTTCAACACAGAAAATTGAACCATACCCGAATTGACCAAGTTAAGGTGCATAACTCAAAAACAACACTTTCATAAAAGTGAATTTACTTACAGCAACATTTCTCCATGGCCTGATTTACAATTCATTGGCCCTTACAACCTGCCCAAAGGCTTACAGCCTTAGCTGTTCAAAACCTACTCTCAACCACTCTCACTATTCAAGTGTATTTTTCTTCACAAAACCCACTCCTATTTATACAAAAATAATGCATTTAATTCACTCAAAATATCTCTCCACCTAATCCTCAGCTAAATCTATATTTTAGGTGTGGACTCAACAAAGTCCCATACATAGAATTCCTAATCCCAAATTTTTCTCCTCATCTATTTCTCTCATATCCTTTTAATTAATAAAAGAATATTTACAAAATCCTCACTCCTCCAAATTATCTCCTATTTTATTAAAAATAACAAATTCATTAATAAAATAACAAAAATGTCACACCCCCTTTTCAAACATATTTACAAATGAAAAATGGCCTTGATGCTCCTGCATCAGACTCCCAACGTTAAAAATTAATCATGATCGCCTGATCATGTGTTCGAATCTGTATATGCCCGGATCCCATATCTTGTGCTGCAACTTTCCACTTTTCGCTGCTTCTTTCTGATGTTCTTCTCCAGGTTTCCACACTTTATGTTGCATCGCTCCACTGACTAGGCTTTCACAATCTTCTGTTGTCTTTCTTTTGCTGCTTCTCCTTTGTTTTACTGCTGTTGGCCTCTTCCGGGATACTTTCATCATCATCTGCCTCATCATCTCAATTTCTCTGTCTAATAGATTTTCTCCAGCATCTGCAATAAAACCTGTACTCACAAAACAATTGCTAGAATAAAAACCATAAGGCTTCAGTGCCCCCATAGATGTTGCTTCTGTTAATGTTGTCTCAGCTACCACCATAGATGTTGCTAACATTGGTTTTACTCATGCAGATGCTACCTCACATGTTGCTTCAGCTGTCACCATAAATGTCGCCTCCTCTCAAACTTTCTGTCCCTCTGCAACATTCTTTTTCTCATCACCTGCAATTTCATCTGCAGCTTCTTTCTCTGGTTCAAATGTCTCCAGCAAACATTTCAGCATTTCATCAACATGCTGCAATTTAACTCCAGCATAACCTCCATCTTCCCCTTCGACAATCATCAGTAATTGTCCATCATCATCTTGATTGATTCTGGCAATCAAATCAAGTTCTTCAAATACTGTAGCCTCATCTTCTAACACTGTAGCAGCTCCAAAATTTTGTCCACCAGTCTTCTCTTGGCTATACAAACAAGCCAAATCTCTCTTGTCACCCATGGTAATGAGCCTCTTCTTATGAGACATGATTGTCTCATCTTCTTTCTGCAACTGTTCTTCTTCTTCCAAGACAATTCCAAATGATGGACTGTCTTCTACATCACCTGTAAACACAATCAAATTGTCAGCTTCAAAGTCACAAGACCCAATGGTCTCACTTGTTGATTCAGTCATCCGCAGCTCCAAGTATTCTTCAGGACTCAGAAAATCTTCACTGGCTTTCTCCTCAGTTTCCTCTGGCAACACTTCAGTATGCTGCTCTGAGTTCCTTTCCAACTTCTTTGTCAGCACATCAGTATGCTGATTTGCATTCACCATGAGACTGTCAACTAGTCTCTCCTTCTTACTATCCTCTGCTCCAGGACTGTCATTCATAAAAACTTTCCTGCCTTGCTTCCTCAGCAAATTAACCTGTTGATAAGTCCTTTGTCTCTTCAATTTTTTCCTCTGAATATCTAGTTTCCTATACAATTCAACAATTTCATTAGGAGTAGAACTCAGAAACTTCCCACAATTTTCCATACCTTCACCGACTTTCGACCAATCATCAGCTGGTCCCTCTCTCTCTGCACCAACATTCTGATTAGATTTCTCTGTCTTCACTTCCTCCTGAGATCTTGCTATCTCAGACTTCAGATTCAACTCTTCTTGAACAAACTCTAAAGCTTGCTCATCTCCCTGTGTTGTACCTACAAACATACACAACTTATTAGTTTTAAAACCACAAGACCTTTCAGTCTTCACTGCTTCCTCCAACACTTTCCTTTGAACAGATCTGCATGTGGAATCTTCAAATTCCATCTCTGGCTCAAGAACTCTAAGTTCCTCCTTCAATAAGGCAATCACACTTTGCCTCAACTTCATCTGCAATTGTCGCCAAATCACTCTCTTTCCCTTCAGTGGAAAGATCCATTCTCTATTCTGGTTTTCCTGCTCTTGCATCCATTCTTCTAGTACCTGCAATTGTACCTTCATTACTGCAATCTCTCTTTATCTGACTTCATCAGTCGTCTTACCTCTATGGCATTCCTCTGAACCTCTTCTCTGATCCTCCATGATCATCTTATCCATGAATTTATCACTCACCATGAGTTGCACTAGCCTCTGCAACAAAAATCTCTTCTGCTGCCACTTACCTCACCAAGCTCTCCTCACTCTGTCTTTTGGTAAGTACTTGGTTCACTGCCTATGAAACCCTTTGAGCACTCTCCTCTACTCTTTCTCTAGGCTATCTCTTCAACTCACTTTCTCTTCAGGACACTGCAATTTTCCTCCCTATCTAGCCTTTAGCTGAATGTCAGGTTCACTGCCATCATCTTGTCTGCAACCATAAACTTCAGTCATAAATTTCAAATCAGAAAATCATCTCACCTTTAAGATCCTGCATGATCTTGTCCTCCATTGCAATCCTGTTCACTTGCAATTTGTGTAGCTTGCATATCATATTTAAAAATATGATCTTCCTTTCAGTCATTCATCACACATTCAAAGAAACACACTTTAGTTCTAAAAAAAACCTTCTTTCCTCATTCAGAAAAACAAACATTTTCCATTTCAACAGAGCCAAGCTCTGATACCAAAAATGATGCAAGGCTAGCCTGCAATACCCAGAATCTTATTCTACCATGTAATTCCAAAATTTATGCCAAGTAATTCAATTCTGGCAATTTCAACTCAATGCGGAAGCCTCTTTAATTCAAAGTAACACAATGGTTATAAAACCTTTGGCATTTCCCACTTCAATAACATTCGACTTGTAATGAAATTCCAGCCAATATTTGTTCTAAGGTTTTGTTTCTTACCTCACATTAAACATAATATATACAATTATATATTATGTTCACAACTCAAATAAACTCTGAAGGTGTATATCCACCATGGCATTGTTCAATTCATTTAATACTGAGTGTCAAAACCCATCATGTAAGTCCCTTTGACTCTAGATTTGAGCAGCATAATGGTTATCCCACAGCAGTTATAGCATTTCAATGCTTTCAAATATCTCCTGAATGATATATATCAACTCTAAGATCAACAATTAAACATGTATTAAAAATTTGCCACAATGTTCTTACCTTGCACGTTTTCATTGCTTTTTAAATACTATTCCTTTGTCAACCATCACTGCACCAATTAACTCCCAGCGCTCTAGTTGCAATTTTAATCAACCTTCACTCTATTCCAGCACTGTATCATTCATATCTCGGTTCTAGAGTGATCTGCAAGACAATTCTGAAACGAAAATGTCCACAGAGTACTGCGCCTTCCCTCTTGTGATATATCTTACTACAAATGCAAATCTTACACTCGGGCTGTATTAATACCGCTTCAGTTCAACACTGACAACATTTATACAAAACTCAACGCATTAATACAATTGCCATTTAAATGTCGTGCGTACCTGCGTTAATTTGTTCACGTCTGGCGCTTTCAACATCTACATCGGATTCACCCACGCATATTTAAACTCCAATTCCATGCAACTGTAAATCATCACTGCATTCTGCACTCGATTAAACCCTTCGACGCTTACATATACGTCTTCCCCATTCAGCGTATCCAGCTGTCACGTATCAGCGCAGACATTTTAATTACTTGAAATTTATTTTAAAACTTTATAAGGTTCCTCTACCACTATTCGATTTATATAACTGGAATCCCTCCATTCTCATCAATCAGGAACTGTGTTTAGATTTGCAGATCCTGAACTTGCAATTTCAATTCAGGTCAAACACTTGTGAAAACTCAAACACGATTTCAAACACAACAGTTCTGTGAATTTTCCATTAAGCAATTTCGCCCTCAATGAAGTCGACACTCCAAGTCGATGTGCCAACGCTTTTTTAATTGAAATTCAATCTAATCCTCCTCCACGAGGATCAATTCCTCTTCCTGTGTTCTTTCAACAAATCCACATTCAATTATCAATTATGATATCGATATTTAGTAATATCGATTCCTTCAGATGTGTGCAGAGTCATATCTCAGAACTTACTTCAGAACTTATTTAAATCAAGCAGATTTTCACAAAATCCATCCAACAATACTCACCCAATTCACAGTATTATATGGGTGTATAACTGTGATACCAGATATCCAATATCTGAAGGTCGATTTCAGTGTTGCTTTGAATTTTCATCAACTAATGTTTGTAATTCACTCATACAATGTTTCCATATTACAATTGATCCATGTGCCAACCATTTTTTCCACAGGAATTAATGCACTAATTAACCAGCAAATTAAATATCACCATTTCAACACAGAAAATTGAACCATACCCGAATTGACCAAGTTAAGGTGCATAACTCAAAACCAACACTTTCATAAAAGTGAATTTACTTACAGCAACATTTCTCCGTGGCCTGATTTACAATTCATTGGCCCTTACAACCTGCCCGAAGGCTTACAGCCTTAGCTGTTCAAAACCTGCTCTCAACCACTCTCACTATTCAAGTGTATTTTTCTTCACAAAACCCACTCCTATTTATACACAAATAATGCATTTAATTCACTCAAAATATCTCTCCACCTAATCCTCAACTAAATCTATATTTTAGGTGTGGACTCAACAAAGTCCCATACATAGAATTCCTAATCCCAAATTTTGCTTCTCATCTATTTCTCTCATATCCTTTTAATTAATAAAAGAATATTTACAAAATCCTCACTCCTCCAAATTATCTCCTATTTTATTAAAAATAACAAATTAATTAATAAAATAACAAAAATGTCACACCCCCTTTTCTAACATATTTACAAATGAAAAATGGCCTTGATTCTCCTGCATCAGACTCCCAACATTAAAAATTAATCATGATCGCTTGATCATGTGTTCGAATCTGTGTATGCCCAGATCCCATATCTTGTGCTGCAACTTTCCACTTGTCGTTGCTTCTTTCTGATGTTCTTCTCCAAGTTTCCACACTTTATGTTGCATCGCTCCACTGACTAGGCTTTCACAATCTTCTGTTGTCTTTCTTTTGCTGCTTCTCCTTTTTTTTACTGCTGCTAGCCTCTTTCGGGATACTTTCATCATCATCCGCCTCATCAGCTCAATTTCTCTGTCTAATAGATTTTCTCCAGCATCTGCAATAAAACCTGTACTCACAAAACAATTGTTAGAATAAAAACCATAAGGCTTCAGTGCCCCCATAGATGTTGTTGTTGTTAATGTTGTCTCAGCTACCACCATAGATGTTGCTAACATTGGTTTTACTCCTGCAGATGCTACCTCACATGTTGCTTCAGCTGTCACCATAAATGTCGCCTCCTCCCAAACTTCCTGTCCCTCTGCAACATTCTTTTGCTCATCACCTGCAATTTCATCTGCAGCTTCTTTCTCTGGTTCAAATGTCTCCAACAAACATTTCAGCATTTCATCAACATGCTGCAATTTAACTCCAGCATAACCTCCATCTTCCCCTTCGAAAATCATCAGTAATTGTCCATCATCATCTTGAAGGATTCTGGAAATCAAATCAAGTTCTTCAAATACTGTAGCCTCATCTTCTAATACTGTAGCAGCTCCAAAATTTTGTTCACCAGTCTTCTCTTGGCTATACAGACAAGCCAACTCTCTCTTGTCACCCATGGTAACGAGCCTCTGCTTATGAGACATGATTGTATCATCTTCTTTCTGCAACTGTTCTTCTTCTTCCAAGACAATTCCAAATGATGGACTATCTTCTACATCACCTATAAACACAATCAAATTGTCAGCGTCAAAATCACAAGACCCAATGGTCTCACTTGTTGATTCAGTCATCCGCAGCTCCAAGTATTCTTCAGGACTCAGAAAATCTTCACTGGCTTTCTCCTCAGTTTCCTCTGGCAACACTTCAGTATGCTGCTCTGAGTTCCTTTCCAACTTCTTTGTCAGCACATCAGTATGCTGATTTGCATTCACCATGAGACTGTCATCTAGTCTCTCCTTCTTACCATCCTCTGCTCCAGGACTTTCATTCATGAAAACTTTCCTGCCTTGCTTCCTCAGCAAATTAACCTGTTGATAAGTCCTCTGTCTCTTCAATTATTTCCTCTGAATATCTAGTTTCCTATACAATTCAACAATTTCATTAGGAGTAGAACTCGGAAACTTCCCACAATTTTCCATACCTTCACTGAATTTCGACCAATCATCAGCTGGTCCCTCTCTCTCTGCACCAACATTCTGATTAGATTTCTCTGTCTTCACTTCCTCCTGAGATCTTGCTATCTCAGACTTCAGATTCAACTCTTCTTGAACAAACTCTAAAGATTGTTCATCTCCCTGTACTATACCTGCAAACATACACAACTCATCAGTTTTAAAACCACAAGACTTTTCAGTCTTGACTGCTTCCTCCAACACTTCCCTTTGAACAGATCTACGTGTGGAATCTTCAAATTCCATCTCTGGCTCAAGAAATCTAAGTTCCTCCTTCAATAAGGCAATCACACTTTGCCTCAACTTCATCTGCAATTGTCGCCAAATCACTCTCTTTCCCTTCAGTGGAAAGATCCATTCTCTATTCTGGTTTTCCTACTCTTGCAGCCATTCTTCTAGTACCTGCAATTGTACCTTCATT
Source organism: Pinus albicaulis (assembly GCA_034641835.2). NCBI lineage: Eukaryota > Viridiplantae > Streptophyta > Pinopsida > Pinales > Pinaceae > Pinus > Pinus albicaulis. Next base: position 170,230,116 of record CM076574.1, on the reverse strand, counting down.
ACTGCAATCTCTCTTTCTCTGAATTCATCAGTCGTCTTACCTCTATGGAATTCCTCTGAACCTCTTCTCTGATCCTCCATGATCATCTTCGCCATGAATTTCTCACTCACCATGAGTTGCACTAGCCTCTGCAACAACAATCTCTTCTGCTGCCACTTACCTCACCAAGCTCTCCTCACTCAGTCTTTTGGTAAGTACTTGGTTCACTGCCTCTGGAACCCTTTGAGCACTCTCCTCTGCTCTTTCTCTAGGCTATCTCTTCAACTCACTTTCTCTTCAGGACACTGCAATTGTCCTCCCTATCTAGCCTTTAGCTGAATGTCAGGTTCACTTCCATCATCTTGTCTGCAACCATAAACTTCAGTAATAAATTTCAAATCAGAAAATCATCTCACCTTTAAGATCCTGCATGATCTCTATCCCTACGCATAGTATACAAAAAAGAAACTATAATGTATTTTGGCTATACAGTTCTTCCTAGACCTAACACACTAGGGGGAAACTGTTAACACTGGAAAATCGTACAAGCAAAGAAGACATTATTTAATGTCAGGCAAAAGGATTTACAGGGCTGAGAGACATTATAGAATCTTGAAAGTATTTAAAAATCTCTAAGGTCTGAGGAAAAGTCAAATTTGAACAAGTTATAAATGATTTTGCGAGAAAAATCCTTCGATAAGCACATCTTTGTGTTCCTTTTGAACTGAAAAGCGTGCAATCCTGGGAGTGGCGGAATTCACTTTCTAGAAACACAAAAATCAGACTTCGGGACATTGATTCCACACTTGAAACCACCTAAGGACAACCACCCAAGCCTCCTTAGGACATCAAGGGAGCACATAGTGGAATAAATGTGGCACACAATGGAATCATCCCCCTCTCTTGGGTCACCATCCACAATGTACCAAGAGAGGGGTGGAGGATTTGAATTCTCTTATAAAAGGCCACCAAGAGATGACTAAATTGAGAGCACATTGTTATGCTGGCCAGAATTTCCCTAAGCAATACCAAAATTGTGTAATTCGAAACTGAGATAGAGGGGAATCAGTTGTTGGCCATCCAACAACTTCAGTCACCATAGTAGAGAGAGGGAGACTTTGTGCCAAGGCAAGCTTGGGAGTAAAGAGATCCTTACATCAGGACTTAGAACCCGAAGTTCTAAGGGCCCATTGGAAAGTGGGTTAAATTTTCATCCTCATTTCCTACTAGCACTCAATAAGAGGGGATGTATATGTCGTCGTTTGGATTATTGAAGTTGTTTGACTCTATTTAGAGTTTTTGCCTTATTTTTTTAGTTTTAGTTTAATCATTATGTTTGAATATGCATGCTATTTCTGTATCTAATATGTTTATGTTCTAGCATGTCCCATTAACTTGCTTAACGCCATATCTTTTCTGCCTGTGACCAATAACTTAAGAGGGTAAACCACCCCTTAAGTTGGTGTGATTTCGTACATGCGTGCACCAAACACACTAACACACTAATATTCAGATATAGATAGAAAGGAGGGGTAGATTCATCTATGCCGTCTACCAATGGACCTAAAATAACAATGGCTTGCCATCTTGGAGGTTAACAAAATCAGAAGCTACTTCGGTAGGTGGAGGTTGAAGAGTTTTCATAAAGTAATTTTGAAATCATCACTTTTCATGAGCTCTACAAGAGGAATAGGAATCTTTATCTTTTGTATTTCATTCTCAAAATTGGAAACAGGGGGTAGTTTGTGAGCAATTTTTACCTCAAGTGAAGGAGTATTAACTGCTACCAGAAATTCCAGTAATTTATGTTCAACAACTTGCTTTTCTGTTGGAATTTTGACTGGGTCCTTATTCTTCTAGGGCTGTGCAACAGGATTTGGATTATCATCAATATTTCTTGATCAGAGATTGTGTAATATTCCCAATTAGCTATAAGCTAGTAGGAATGTTAAATTTTTCTTTTGCTTCTTAGTTTAATGAATAAGAGGGTATGGAGACCAATAAATCTCCTTAGTAGGAATAAAATAACTGCTAATGTGAATGGAGATCATTTTAGTGGCTTGATAAAGCACCCTTGTGTGTGAAAAGGGGCTAGAGAATGTAGACTGGGTCAACCTTGACCAAATCAATAGCGTTGGTATGGAAGGAGTGGCATTCATTGTGGGACAACGTAATTTTGGAGGGAGACTCCATGCATGGAAGTAGTGGCTTTAATGAGTGGGGCCTAAGGTGAGGAAGCTCACCAAGCATATAAGGAAGGGGATGGAAACCATTGTGGGGGGTCTTTTTTATTATTATTTTGATATGGTTTGTATGACTGTTTGCTCTCTTCAGTTGTTTAGCTAAGACTACAATATTGTTTAGCATAGGGTGTTCCCGAGCGGGAATACCACCTTCATCCTCAAGGTACTATGAGTGCCTACTCAGGAGAAGTATATGCACTATATTTCCACATTTTGACATTAGGAAAAGCTCCATATATCTTTTAAAATGCAGTTTCTGCAGAGGGTTGTGCTATGTTGCGGGGTGCGGGAGTGGATAATTCATTTGGGTGATTTCTGAGCTAGATTTCGGCAGAGGAAGGTTTCCTTCCATTGGGAGGCTAGTAAGGAAGGCCCTTGAGCCTTATTGCAGCATTTGGAACCAGGCCACACTATTTTTTTCCCCTACAACGTAGTTTTAGTCTTGGACTATGTTATTTTAGGGAGGAGTTGCAGGGGTGGTTTCAATACACGATTTGGGGAGAAGGTTTTCCAGTGAAGGGATCAACCTTTCATCTGGAGAGTATATTGGAGGAGGCTTCATTATTTTATACATCAGATCAGACAAATATTTTCAACTGTTTAGTTGCAGTGAATCTTCAACCTTAGGGCTTTGGTTCATTTCTTGTATATTGGTGTATTTCCTGAAAATCCTCTTGGGTTCCTTTTGAAGGTTGTTATAAAGCATAGATCTTAATTTTCTGAATATTTTGAGGCATATGTCAGCCCATTGTATCATTTTATGTTCATATGCTATAGAAATGCTCTTATGACTACGCTGTAGTAGTCTTCCGGCATTTTGGTATAGTAGCAGTACCTCATTCTTGAGGGGATTTACTCATTGGAGGCTTATTAGCTCATGTTGTATGCTTTGTGACTTATTATATTCCACCATTTTGTTGCTGATATATATAATAAAATGGCTCCATATTGGTCTCTCATATTTATTCATTGATATTCACTGCTATTTCCATGTTAATGTCTTGTATTGCTGCTTTTCCCATTTGGGAATATTACAGTGGTCTCAGAGCATAATCTTGGCTCAACCTATGCATCTTAAGCCAATATGTCATCATAAGAAGGATATCCTCTCACAGATAGAGAGAAGAGGTATCTCAGAAGAAACCAGAAGTATGATTATACAGATGATAAAGAAGACAAGGGTAAAACCCCTTTATCAAGAGAAGATGAGGAGAAGGAGTTCTCTAAGCTTCTTCTTCGAACTATGCAAGACATTGCAAGAGAAATAAAGGAGACGAGGATGGATAGACACAAAGAATCCCCTAAAGGGTTTTTACATGGTGAAGGCTCTGACATTTCTCATCATTGGAGTGATCAACCAGTGAAGCAACAGGTTTCCCAACGCTCCACAATGCCTACATTTTTAGCAGTGGGAAATGGAGGGATTCAAGAACAAGAAAATCTTGAAGATTATTTTCTTGATTATGAGTCTCAATCTCAGAGATTCAAAGACCATTTGATATTTTAAGAGTTTTGACAAATCAAGGACAATAAGAGACCCTCACATCACAATAGAGGTGGAGGATTCATAAAAAATCATGATCTACACTGGACTATGGGCATTTTTTTCTTACCCAAATTTGATGGGTCATCAAAGTGCATTGCCAAAGCATGGGTAGAGAAGCTAGACATCTACTTCCAGCTGAACCAAGTACCAGAGATGGAGGCCATCAAGATAGCATAGCTTCACCTGGAGGGTGAAGCACATGATTGGTGGTTTCATGGTATTTCCACATTGGGTCATGCCAATGTGACTACATATTCAAATTTCACAAGGAGGTTGGCGGAGAGTTTTGATCAAAGAGATCTGGAGGAAACTTTCATGGGGCTAGCTAAGCTCAAACAATAAGGTAATCCAGAAACTTATATTTCTAAATTTTTAAAACTTGTTGTTATGGTTTCTGATTTATCTGCGTCAAGGAGGGTCTATATGTTTATTGATGGGTTAGCAGAACCTCTACATGGGTTGGTGAAATCTACCAAACCCACTACCCTTCAAGATGCCATTGAAATAGCTAGAGACCTACAAGATGCCTTGCCAAAAGCAAAGGAAAAATTTCAGCAAAATCCCACTTTCCCATCAAAGGGAAAAGATGAGAAGGCTCCTCTTTCAAAGGAGATCCAAAACAAAGTACCTCTTAGTGATGATGTCTGAAGAGATTTGAGGAGAAGGAAGCTTTACTTCACATGCCAAGAATCATGGGCACCCGGACATATATGTGTAGTAGGAAAGGCACACTATATAGAGGTTTTTTCAGATGATGAGGAGGAGGAAGAAGAAGAACCAGAAGCAGGTCAGAGTGCTAGAATAGCAGGAGAGGATCCACCACCACCAGGAGGTGGGAATGGAGCATTTTCTCCAATTGGAGGGGCCCTTGCATCATTGAGAGGAGTACCCAAGTACTTGACCTTGAGGGTTCGAGGTTCCATTCAGGATCAGAGGGTTTCAATTTTTATTGACAGTGGGGCTACCCACAACTTTATTGATGCCCAACTAGTGCAGAGGAGGGCAATAGCCACTGATGATTTTGAGGGATTTTTAATTTTGGTCCTAAGAGCTAGAACTATGCAGTGCATGCATTATGTTCCATCTTTATCTGTCACCATGGGGACATATACATTGACAGATCACTTCTTTATGGTTGACATACCTAACACCAATGTGATATTGGGTGTGCAATGGTTGATTACTTTGGGGAAGGCCACCACAAATTGGGAGACTTTGCAGGTGGAATGGGTGGACAGAAAGAGTGGAAAAAATCAGATGATTAGGGGCATGCACACATATCCCTCACAAACAACTTCCACACAGAAAATAGAGTTGTATTTTCACAGTGGAAGCAAGGACATAATAGTCCCATCATGTATGCAAATGAATTTGGCCCATGGGACATTACTCTTTATTGGAAAACCACCTAGGAGGCCACCTAATCAGGAGTTGGTGAGAAATTTCTTAGAAAATTTTGCACCACTCATAGATCCAGGAAGAGTGGGAACATTAGGAGGTCATGGTACCACGTAGAGAGTCTTGGGTAGACTCTAGGAGGAGGGAAACCTTCTCCTAATATCATCATTACCCACTCTTAACCCACATCTTGCGCTGAGAGAGGATGCTTCAGGGATGGAGGATGACACTATCATGGTGCAAGGAGACTACTCCTTGACTTTGGAGGCTCATAAGATGTTCTCACTTGGGGAGAAATATTCCACACCTAGTAGACGATGGTGGTCACTCATGCATGATTTGGAAAAATCAAGAATTTTTGGATAGGTGATAGCTTCCCATGGAAGACTAACCTCCAAAACCTTCAACCTTTACTAAAGCATGAGCAGCTGCAAGAGGAGCAACAAAGGAAGGATAGCAACATCTCGGAATGTGACTTTGACATGGTATATGTCAAAGAAGAAGGCAGCCACATGAAAGATGTTCTGCATGACAGATCATTAGCGCTGTCACTATGGAGGATAGATCCTTATTGGAAATCCCAGATGTTGGTGGATTATTCCAAGGATCTTTTTACATGCATGATACTTGATGACCAGCTATTAGCTGAGGGATATTCAGTAAGAGATGGGTTCATCTACTATCATAGTAGGATCTTCTTATATAGAGCATCCAAGCTCAAGGAGAAGATACTACATGCAGCACATGAGGATTTTCTCTTCAGCCACACTTATTCCATGAGAGCATACCATACCATCATGGAGGGGTTTACTTGGGAAGGCTTTGAAGAGGAGATATATCATCATTTGAGGATATGTATGGATCATGTGGATATGGAGGAGAGAAATAACTCTTTGATGTAATTATCACAACCACCTCTTTCCTCTTTGGGAATGAGAGGGGATCTATCTATGAGCCACTCCATTAGTGTGAACAAAGTATACGGTAAGGATTATGTTTTTATGCATAATGATTTACTTGATGAATATTTTCATTCCTTTACCATACATGTGCAATCCATTGCTCCAAGTGGGGGCATTCTTCCTTATAAACTTCATGGTCAACTTGGGGCCATAAACAGTGTTGAGCATAGCCACTCCCTAGGAGGATATAGGATGATGACATATCATTCAGGGTGTACTCCAAAGGCACCAAACATCACCCACCTTCTCAAAACATGTGAGAAGACTATGGCAGCAAGTAAGTGGTGGGGAAAACATTTATTATATCATGATCTGAGGTAGTCAGGAGATATATTACGCTAGTTCCACATGTGGGACTATGATCCTCCTCCATTATTGCATATGGAAGCTTATGTATCCTTGGTTTTGATTCCATACATTGATGATGTACTTATTATTATTATGGGAATGATTGGGGGGAGGATGAAAGGGTTGAAGATGCCCATTGGGAGAGAGATTCTCCATGTTTCTTATGCTTCATGTTTCAGGGAGAACATTGGGAAAACCATGACTGCTACATTGGATCTTTTGCTTCCTTGTGAGGTGAATCATTGGCATCTCATGAGTACATGGGAGAAGCATTTCATGGATGGATGGATTGGGAGACACTTGACTTATGAGGAGGGATTATCACATGGAGGTGTCACTAAGGAGGGAGGAGAAGAGTTGCAACACTCCCCTTTACAGTTGCTTGAGGACAAGCAACATTTGGGAGGGGAGGATTGTAATATTCCCAATTAGCTATAAGCTAGTTGGAATATTAAAATTTTCTTTTGGTTCTTAGTTTGATGAATAAGAGGGTATGGAGACCGATAAAACTCCTTAGTAGGAATAAAATCACTTCTAATGTGAATGGAGATCATTTTAGTGGCTTGATAAAGCACCCTTGTGTGTGAAAAGGTGTTGGAGCATGTAGACTGGGTCAACCTTGACCAAATCAACAACACTGGTATGGAAGGAGTGGCATTCATTGTGGGACAACACAGTTTTGGAGGGAGACTCCATGCATGGAAGTAGTGGCTTTAATGAGTGGGGCCTAAGGTGAGGAAGCTCACCAATGATATAAGGAAGGAGATGGAAGCCATTTTGGGAGTGTTGTTGATTATTATTTTGATATGGTCTAAATGACTGTTTGCTCTCTTCAGTTGTTTAGCTAAGACTGCAGTGTTGTTTAGCACAGGGTGTTCCCGAGTGGGAATCCCACCCACATCCTAGGGGGACTATGAGTGCCTACTCAGGAGAAGTATATGCACTATATCTCCACATTCTAACATTAGGCCAAGCTCCATCTTTCTTCTACAACATAGTTTCTGCAGAGGGTTGTGCTATGTTGCAGGGTGTAGCAGTGGAGAATTCATTTGGGTGATTTTTGAGCTATATTTCAGCAGAAGAAGGTTTCCTTCCATTGGGAGGCTAGTAAGGAAGCCCCTTGAACCTTATTTCATCATTTGGCACGAGAAAACACTATTATTTTCACCTATAGTGCAGTTTCAGTCTTGGACTGTGTTATTTTAGGGAGGAGTTGCAGGGGTGGTTTCAGTACACGATTTGGGGAGAAGTCTTTCTAGTGAAGGGATCAACCTTTCATCTGGAGAGTCTATTGGAGGAGGCTTTATTCTTTGCTACATTATATCAGCCACATATTTCTAGCTGTTTAGTTTTAGTTAATCTTCAGCCCTAGGGATTTGGTTCATTTCTTGTATATTGGTGTATTTACTGAAAACCATCTTGGGTTCCTTTTGGAGGTTGTTATAGAGCCTAGATCTTCATTTTCTATATCTCTTGAGGCATATATCATTCCATTGTATCATTGTATGTTCATATGCTGTAGTAATGCTCTTATGAATGTGCTATAGTAGTCTTCTGGCATTTGGTATAGTATCAATACCTCATTCTTGAGGGTATTTACTCATTGGAGGTTTATTAGCTCACACCGCTGTATGATTTGTGCCTTATTTTATTCCACCATTTTGTTGATTATCTATATAATAACATGGCTCCATATTGGTCTCTCATATTTATACATTGATCTTCACTGCTATTTCCATATTTATGTGTTTTATGAATTCTTTTCCCATTTTGGTATATTACAGATTGTATCTACTTTGATGATCAACTACAATCATGGAATGATCAGGAACCACTTCATTATTTTGAGTATATGACATGAAATCCTCATACTCTTCTTATGTAAGATGAATTAACCCTTCTTTTTCTCTCAGACAATTGATATCAGCATCTTTCTCCAACCTTTCAACGTCCTCTTCATCTTCAAATATAGAATTCTGCAAAGGATGTTGAAATTTTTGATCATCAACATCTCTCCTTTCTTGCTACAAAATTTGAGGAGCAATAGGTCTTCTAAATTGTTGCCTATTAGGCTGATCAAATGAAACATTTCTGGTAGTAGCTGGTCTTGCTTCCATCTTGAGCTTGGACATATTAGTAGTTAATGACTTGGCCATCTTGGTCATCTCATCTAACTTAGGATCTATGTCTAAAGTTCCTGAAGTAGAAACTTTAGACTTTTGCTTTCTTTTTTCTCTTTCAATCCCTCCTCTGAGCCTATCAACTGGTAACACATTGTATTCTGTGAAAATTATATTGTAGTGTATTGGTTCATTTCCTCCTACTTGTTTTAATTAAAACAAGTTATTTCAGAAATTAGATTAAGAAAATACCGAAAATAAACACAACTACAACCTACACATGCAGATCATTTACTGAATAATTCACTCATGCAACAAGTTGACACATGGATTTTTGGACATAAGTCCCCGGAAAAAGCCAAAGCTGGAAAATCGGTTCAGCAGATATGAGGTTTTTATTATTAAGTAGTTTTGAGTACAACAAATCTGGGTTCCAACCTTGGAAAACTTGATAGAGAATAAAAGATATAAAATCTGCAACTAACCGAAAGATCTAGTGCCAAATAGTAGACTGATCCACACCCTCAAATGAGATTTACAGGACTTAGCCCGGATCTGACCCTAGAACCCTTAGCGCTGCTTTTGAATCCCTAGCGTTGCCCTGGAGGGATTGCATCAGCCTCTGCATGGCTCTAGGAGGGCCTGGATCACCCTAGGAGGGTTTACACTACCCCTGCACTGCCTCTTCATGGCCAACATCAGCCCAGTGTGGCCCTAGCTGCCTCTGCATTGTCTCTGTATTGTCCCTTCTTCTTTACGTGGCTCTGAAGCCTCTCTGCATTGTCCTTGTGGCTGCTCCTCTTGCCTCTTGTTTTCTTTTGGCCTCATAATCATAACATTCCCTTGGCCAATACTACCCCTCATTGTTGAAAATTCCACTGGAAATTCTTAGCAAACCCGCCCTAGAATTCTAGATCTATTCCTCAGTTCTACATAAATTATGTACGACCAACTGAACCTCAAGCCTTTCTCTTATACTTTTTTGTTGAACCCTTCAACGACCGAGATTAAATCATCCATCAACGACTAAGGTTAAAAGACTGCTTGATCCATGTGACTTAAGACAATTTCAGCACATGTGTTAATTAATTCACTTTAATTATTTTATTTTCCTAAGTTAGACTTAGGAAATCCATTTAAAATAATTAATTATTTGAATAACTTGAACACAACTTGAAATTTCTCAAATCCATTTCTTGGTCTTGTAGATCAAGTGTACTCTAGTCCCTCCACAAATTTTGGGACCTAGATCACAACTAATTCTACCCCAAATACACTAAATCTCAACACTCCCTCTTAGCATCAGAAGTGTGCTCTAGCAATACATCACACCATGTATCACAAGATCTTGAGTACTTGGTTTGTGTTGTTGATGCTTGGCCTACTGCCCTCCATCTACTGCACGGATTCTCTCTATACTTCCTCCCATGCCACACCATTGACACTGCCACATCTGTACTGCAGCTTCCTCTCAAATTGCTACATCATGTTGCCCATAGCACTGCTACTGCTAACTTCTGCACTAAAAATCAATTGATGAGAAGTAAGCAACTGAAAGAATCTACCCAACTGTTTGATAGACAAGTCAACTTTCCTTCTACCACTGAAGCTCCCTAGATGTTGAATCACGATGTCCCCCTGGAGAGACTATCATGCTGCAACACGACACTGTGTGAGCCCAGCTTCTCTGCGCTACTGAAGTCCCATCAGTCTCTCTACGTTGTTGCCTCCATGCTACTATTGCCTCTACATTATGTTTCTCCCTCTTCATCTCTTCAACTCCCTCTTCCGCTTCAATGTGACTTTCTGCAACCATCTCTCGACTCATCCCGCTACCATCTTAAGGCTCCTGTAGCTCGCATGTGATCCAAAAGTAGCGCTGACTCAAGGATCCCACCACCCATCTATGGATACTCTATATATCCATGTCACCCCACCTCTTCTCTCGAGGTGCATGAGCACTCATGGTTGCATCATCATCAGAGCCATCTTCATTTGCTGTTGCAGCCTTGGAATCAGAAGCTCCTTTTTCCTTCTTCTTAGGAAAACTACTGGAAAAATGGCCAATATCACCACAGTTGAAGCACTAGACCTTAGAGATGTCCTTGTTCTTCTTCCCTTGCTTCTTTTCCATTTATGAAAGGGCTGCATCCTCCTCCTCTTCTTTCTTCACTCTGGCTGACCCACTTCCTCCACTGAAATATTGTTTCTAGGTGATCTTCCTGATCTCTTCTTAGTGGAGAATAGCCCACATATCTGCCCATGATGGTAACATTTCCCTTCCCAGAATTCTCTGGACAAACGTTTCCCATTCTTAAAATACAGCATTTAGGGCCATCCCCACTAGGAGCCCTTCATCGGATTAGCACCCATGCCAATCAGTTGGTGACGGATAGCTTGAAGTCTAAAGAGGAATGGATCTATCTCTTCACCCTTCATCATTTGGAACATACACATCTGATTCTCAAGAAGCATCCTTCTTTGCACTGAGCCTCCTCGCTACATCACTTCCAAGGCTGACCACATGTCATGTGATGTATTCTTACCAACAATATGAGGAATCACACGGTCCTTGACTCCATCACTAGCACATTTGGCCCAATTTCCGACGACCAATTCATCGCTATTCCGACACATAGGCGTCGCAAGAGCGAAAGTTTGAGGCAGGGAAAAATGTGGTTAGCCATTACATCACAATTCTGACACTTCAATAAAGTGTTAGAAGAGCGACACATTTTCCGACGTTTCCAGACAGTCGATGCTCTTCCGACATTATCCAAAAGTGTCGCTCGACCGATGTTATACAAAGTGTCACTCTACCGACGTTATACAAAGCATCGCTCTACTGACGTTATACAAAGTGTCGCTCTACCGACGTTATAAAACACATTTCTCTAGCGAAATACGAAAAAACATCACTCTAGCGACAGTGTAAAACGTCACATTACCGATGCTCTTTCGTCGAAAATAAATTTAAAAAAATAGCCACATGTCACTATAGCAACGGGAAAATACGTGGCTCTTCTGATGGAATGAAATTTAAAAAAATCCAAATGTCGCTTTTCCGATGATAACAGTGTGTCGCTCTTTCTACAAAATGAAATTATAAAAAAAACCTACGTGTCGCTCTTCTGACAGAAAGGATGCATCGCTCTTGTGACGAACACAAAACGTCGCTCTTCCGACGGAACCTAAACGTCGCTCTTCCGACGGAAGCTAAAAAATATTTTAAAAAAAAATATTTAGATAAATCCCACATGGAATTACATACTAAAAATTTTATGTACCTTCAGCCACGGATAGTGACTTATCAGAGGTTATATGTGGTCCAATATAGATTCACAAGTTATGTCCACTAAAAGAGTTCGAGAGAGAATTTGCAAAAAAGTAATGAAAAGTTGTAAAGTTGTACCAATAGTAGGAATTACATCTGAAAAGTTTTTATACTATCAGACATCGATAGGGGCTTATTAGAGGTTATGTTACCAGAAATGAGAAGTGTGAAACGAAACAAAAAATGGATACGATATGAAAAACCGAAATATGCCTATGATATCTATAAGACCCTACATGAAATAGCCTGCGATTTCAAATGTAACTCACCAAATACTAAGTAGTCACATATGCCAATAGATTTATAACTGCCACAACTATATAGGTATATAGGATGATATTTCAAGTTACATATTCTATTGCGTTGTTCTAATAAATTTTTTAAAACTCATCTTGGCCACATAATTCGCTAAGGGTCAACTCAAACTCGACTTGGAGTAACAATGATCAGACCAGTTTGAAGTTAATGACTCTATTTGTTAAAGATTACATCATATATTTAGGTTTTAATGAAAAAATATATTTTAAATATTCCAAACCATCAGAGACAAAATTATGCTCATGTATATACTATATACCATGTAAGGGTGAATATATCAAAATTGCACCAAGTACGATTCATATCAAAAACATAATACATAATCTATGAGGTTCTAAATGGAGTCCCAAACACATGCTACTATCTATTGGCCTACTATAAATCACTGATCAACATTATGAATCATCAAACTCATCACCATTGCTAGAAATGGAATCCTCAGCATGAGATACATCATCATCCTTTGGCTTTGAGACTTAAGGGCATGTAGGTCTCATATCTCTGTATCATGCAACTTAGCACTACAAGCACAAGCAAAGCTCAAAATGGGTTGGCTAATTATTGAAACACCCAAATTCATTAACTATCACTGTACAGGCTATACATAAAAAAAAAAAAATCGATGAACATAAACAGAAATATATGGCACCTGTCCCAAGCATAAACACATGGACAATAAAATATACTAGGAAGTATACTAGCATTTGGTGGTAAAGGTCTTCCGCTACCAAATGTCCATAATTTCCATTTCAACCATGGTTGGATCACATTCATCCTTACCATGTTCATGTGGTTTCACAGTCTTTGTGATAGCAAGCACTAATGCCTAAAACTTGTTGTTTACGTTGCATAGATTTGGTGGCTAGTTGTGCCTTCTTTCTCTTCTCTCCTTGACTACATGATGATATTGATAATGAGGTTGACCATCCAATATTTGGGACCACTAGGATAATGTGGTTGGCCTCTAGCATGGTATCAGAGCTGGGGCGACGTTGAAGAAAAATTGAAACTCTTGAGAAGGTTGAATTTTTGTGTCTCACTAACCCTTGCTGTGTGAAGTCTCCTAAGGCATTGTGCAAAGCTCTATTGCTATGCATAATTTCCTATGTGAATCCTTGTTCTGTGATCCAGATATGTGGAAGCCTGAAGGGTAGCCAAAATTTTCTGTGGGAAAGGCCTAGTACAGGCCTATATTATCTCCTTTCTGTTTCAGGCCTAAAATTCTGAGGTCTGAGATCATGATCGAAAGTCTCTATCTAAGGTAATCCAAAGATGTAGAAGGGCATTAAAACAACTACAGACTAATTTTTCTAAGGCACCACAAGTGCGGTTCTAAGGCAACTATGAGAAGGTTCTTAGGCTATGGTCAAAGGCTATGACAAGTGGAATTATTTTTTTATTCGAAAATTCTGAATCTTATGGTCAAAGGCTATGTTACATCTTTGTGATAAAAATTTTGATGAAAAAAAGGTTTTCCTCATTGTATGCATCCCATAATATCAATCATGACCAGATTTTTATTAGTCTCTATGATCTGACTTTTGTAGTAGTTCATGCGATTTGAGTTATGTAGTTCATGTGATGATCATGTAGTAGTCTCTATTGACTCTCAGTATAATCTATGAAGATCAACTGTGGAAAAGTCATGAAATTTTAAACTAGAATCTCTATGGATGTGTCAAATCATGCGAATCATGGCTATGCAGGTGAAGGTTGTGTAAAATACAAAGTGAGTAACCCTCTCTCTGTGGATGATCTAAGTTTGGTGCATTTATAAGGATCTGATCCCAAGTTATTTTGTTATGGCATATTTTTTTTGACCTAAAGTCATGGAACCATGCAAAATTCTTGAAGCTTATTCACTAAGTCTGTGCTCCCTCATGTAAAAGGTTGGATCAAAATTTCCTCACTTGTGGAATCCATTCTAGGTATCCAATTCAGTTGGAAGGTTTGTTGTATCAAATATGAAAGTGGCCTATTGAGGCAAAGACAACAAATCCTAGCCTATCTTGAGAATATAAGAACGTAAGATCATTTCTCACAAAAAGATCAAGTATGATCTGAAATATATACATATTTAGTATATACCCAAAACTGCTATTGTATTGCAACCATTCTATACAATGGGTTTTCATCTTGTGGGGTTTTCTTTTGACACATTTAGTTATAGCCTCTCGCTGTATCTCATCCACATTTTGGCACACCCAACCAAGTAGGCTTCTTGAGCCAATACCATTAAAAAAATTTGCATACCATTCAAGAATTTTTGGTAGAAGGACCTTCTTGCTTTTCTAGATGCAATTCTTGCTAGAAGAAACTCATTTTTAGCTATTTCCAACTCATTGTACACATTTTTTTCTGTATAGACACGGACCTGTATATAAAAGAGTGTTAGTAGTATCAAAACAAAGTTACAAACACTTGCTAGCAACTGGAGACATCAAAACTATGCTGCTTTTTGAAATGGTAACTCGTAAGTTTGTTGTAGTAGGTAATACTTGGGGAGTCACTGGCAGCACGTAGAGAACAAAAAATGCATCAATGAAGTTATACATGGTAAAATTATGAGCCTGTATGTCATCATTTCATACCTCAAATTTTGCAAGTATTTTATTCAAATATTTTACAAACTAGCTTAAGGATGCTTTGTGGACTGATTGGAAAGAACAAAAGGAAAAGCAATAAAATAAGATCATGTTTCAGCTCATAATAAAATGCCACATACCGTAGGATCAGAGAATGCTCCACTGCAAAGAGCAAAAAAAACAAGTGGTTCAGAACCATCAAGACCAAATGTCTGTCCAAATGTACGCTGCTCCTCTCCTATTTTAAACCTTGTTCCAGTAGAAAGAAGTGTTGGAAGCCACTGAAAACAGGAAACAACAAATAATTAGTTTAAACAAAAATGGACATTGGTTACATTTTATGGTTTTGAGATAATTTTTGTTATCACTATGTTATACCCAGTGGAAATATTTATAGGATGAAGCGTTTTCGATATGTTATGATTTGGAGATCGAAGAAAATAATGCCAAATATTTTGAAGAGGATTTAAGAGCTAGAAATTCCAAATTGTTCTTCTTGTTATTATGTTTCAATCAAGTCTAAGAGGCCTCATAAATTCAAATAGAAATTTCTAATGGCCATTGCAAAAGAAATATTACTTCTCAAGTTAAGACTCACTATTTATTAAGAAAATTCTATATTTCCTATCTGAGTATGTGCCTTTAGAAGCTCTAGTCTGAAAATCTAAAAGAAGGATAAAAGCTAATGGTATTTGGTATGCTATAGTATAGCTGAAATACCTCATATGAAATTACATAAGATCACATCTGAGTCATAATTTTCTAGAGTAGATGCCACTGTCTCACTTACAGTATCAAGAATCATAAATTGTTTTTCTAAGAATACCGCATCAAAAAATAAGACCATAGTACCCATAAATCACATATATAAGTCATAGTGTCAAACAGCCATGCCAAGAATTTCGCGACGAGAAGCAGGACGATAACTATAGATTCCAACAAGATGTACACGAGCATGTCTCTGAGGGATAGACATACCATCATAAAACCATCGTGAGAGGATAAAGTTGTGCCAAGGTTGAATTTGTCATCATTTAATGCTCAGTACTGGCCCGCAACCTTATGACAAGGATATTCAATATCATATATTGAGTAAACAAGCTATCAAAGAGACAATCTTCTTGTTAAGGACAACACTCACAAATTTGTGCAATAGTTTGTATGAAGTTAGAACCAGTTTATTGTCATGGGGTGACACTATCTCAAGTAGGAATATTGATGATGTAGATGTAGAAATAGGTGAATCACACCTGCACAATTATCTGGAAGGTTCTGGTCATCATGCTTCCAGGTATAAAATATGGTCACAAGTAGAAGTGGCATGCATCCTGTTAGAATGAAGCATCCTTGTGAGCAGGAATGAACAAGGTAGCAGAAAAGAAAAGGTTGCAGTGGTAGAAGATTTTTTATGGACTAGTAGTGACTATAACATTTTTCTTGAAGGATTATGCGGCACCACAGGTTTGTCTATGCCAAATAATATTTTCAGGCCAGCATTGAAAAATATTCCAGCTTACTAATTTTTTCATTTGGATGTGGCCCTGCTCTAGATGTGGACTAAGAACAAAGGAAAGGAAGGCACTATTTGTCGAAGACTAATTTTGTGATGAGATTATCAGATTTCATGCACTCCTAGAAAGAGAAAATGTCCTCAAGTACGTGCCAGATGTTATTCCATAACTTCGCATGGATTTAATTCTAGACACATAAAGGTTGATTCAGATAAAGAAAAATAGTGATTTGAGTCTTGGGTTGGTTACCACAAGTAGTAAAGGTACCCTTGTGACAGGCACCAATAGATCATAAAACAAATAACAAATTCCAGGGCTACAGAATATGGTGTTACTTTCGCTGAACTTTCCCAACAAATGACTCATCATGGGGATTCCATGGAGATAATGTATGTAAATCCATTATTTCTAATAATAATGACCTTATTGGGAGAATAAATACTGTTGATATTAGTACCTGGTACAATTCTATGGAAGCCATGCAAATTGAAGCTAAAAATTCATATGAAGTATGTGAGGGATGTGCTTGGAATACCTTTATTGAGTTAGCCTACTAGAGAAGATACATCATATCTCACCCCCCCAAAAGCTTCATACATTGATAATTGGACATAATTTTGGGTCTGAAGAGGAATGTTTTGTCTAATGAAGATGGACTTTGATTGGCATTGTATATGCAGTATTGGAAAGAGGGGCCCTGGAAGAATTTTGTGATATGACCAAAGAACATGGAATCCTAGGGACTATAGATATTGAACTCGAACTTCTTGTATGAGATGTTGAATAGGGGATTCAAGGATAAATTTATGATATGTATCAATACCTTCTATCAGAATTTAAGAGTTTCAGGTCATATGATGATACCGCAATGGAAATAAGTACACAATTTTGCATCTGTTGCATATCATGTTGTGACCTGTCCCATTTTGCAATGACAAAGAAAGGTGGACCAGTTGAATTTGCAGTGAAAATATTTGTTGTGGCAAGCTTACAGATCAATATGGAAAGGTAAATTTTCTACCAGGAAATAATCCAAATGCAACTAAATTGGAAAGGACACAGTGGTAGCCTTAGAGGAGACCACTGAAATACGAAGTCTGGGTACACATATCCCTGCCCTGGTAAATGATATAGTGAAAATGTTGACTGCTGTGAACTTTATTTAGGCTGAAGATGTTACACCATAAATTAGAAAAGCAGCAAATGCTAATATCACGAAACTCAATCACCTGACTTTTTGCTTGATTCGCAGATTTCAGAAGATAGTTTTCTTCTTGAGAACTAGGATGGTCATAAAGTAAACATAAAAATATTGAGATAACAAAGACCTAACCTTGAAACATGGTTGTGGAGAAAACCATATTGGAAAAGGTATGACAGGAGCACTTAACTTGAGACCCTTTGTGTGGATATATGCATATTATTTATAGTTTAATACCTACAAGAATTTGACCTAAAAAATATTGCTGAGCCGACCTTAAAACCATATATAAAGTCAGGGCTGACTTGTAAGTTTGAACTTTGAAAGAACTATGGCTGACTTTTGATGATGGTGTCATTTGAGGACCAACCTATACGATGGGAAGAATTGGTGATTTTCCTACATTGCTTATGAAAGAGACCAGCATTGAAGGACCTTTGGAGGCTGGACGCCCCACATGGAAGCCTTACTAAAGAATATAGAACAAATTTCATGGCTTGTGACCTTTATATTTTGTACATGTGGCTTGAAAAGCCCCTGCATTTACACTTTTATATCATTCTTGCGGATGAAGAAGAGTTTTACCCCTTTCATATGCTACATTAAGTGTTTTCACTTAGAAAATTATTATTTTATTGTAATTGGAACTTGAGCCTTTCTCCCTATAGATAAGAAGCCATTTCCTCTCATTTTATCATCGTTGTATAGGGAAGAAATCCCGTAGCAAGTTTCAAATTTCCATAATTTTTACTTTCTCTCAAATTTGGCTATAGATGGATAAGTTGAGCAACCCCTTGGAGAAGACTTGTTGAAGTGGAAAATTCTCTTTTCATGCATGATTATTGGTGAAAATTGATGGATGCATGATAAATTAAATAAATTGTCTTTCTTTATTTTTTTAAGACTTTTTAAGGTGATGGATACTAGTTATGAGGTATTCACCAAAGTAATTGCTAGTATTTTTATCTCATTATCTTTCTTCGACAATATTTCCATCAAGTTCTTATGAGGTGACCTATGTGAAAGCTCCCTCCCTTAACCATCCTTGAAGACTGTAGAACGTCTAGGTCAAACCTCTAACAGATACAAGTAATGTCTCCCTTAGTCTTTGAACCTAAATCCATTCTAATTTCTCTACAAGTGTGTTAATATTGAAACTCCATATGCACAAAAATATATTGGAAAACTAACACACTGATCCTCAACCTTCCATCACCTTTTTTCCTTTTGAAGATGTTTTAAACCATTTTGTAGGGGTTTATTCTTCAAAATCACCTTGTAATTTCTTGATTGTGTGTGTTTGGGAACCTTTCTTGAAGTTATTTTGGTTGATCTAATCCTTTAAATCAACCATAGGACCATTCGGACAAAAATCTAGAAATTATCTTCAAAAACTTTAAAACCCTAGCAATCCTATCTTAGGGAGAACCCCCCCCCCCCTTGAGTAGGACGAGATCTAGCCAGAAGTCAAATGAGGGTTGGTAATGTGACGAGTGTTGTCTTTATATACCATGCTTGAGTATGAATCATGGAGAGAATATATGGGTGGATCAACATCAACATCAATTACTAATCTTAGATTGATCTGTGTAATAGCTGGAATATGGTTGAGATATAGCTTAGAGGGTGTTGAATAGGGAAACATAGACTGCTACAGATATCAACTTCATATGGTCATGATACAGGTAGAGATCTTTCACTATGGCTTGTGTAATGGTTCACTCATATCAATGCTAAGCTTAACCAATCATACAAGATCAACTATTTTATAAACATTAGCAATCAAACTGTGTTTCTACTTAAGGTTTATAAGATACACATGTTGGCATAGAGCTAGTAAGGCTATGTACTTATTACTATGATTTTGGTCAGTGTTAATAAGGTATGAAATGAATAGGGAAACAGAGATCGTTACGTCATAACAAGCAGCTTAGCTTGAATATGGAGTTCCTGGGCATTGTAATCTAAGACCTGTATTAAGGATATCATGTTTATACGAATATATGTTATTCCATTACATGTAGTTACATCAAGAAAATATTGGTCACTGATTCAATGGACTTGATTCATTAGTACTAATAACATAGTGAAATCAATAAGCTTATAGATTAAATAGAGCTTACTACTAGCTTAAGTAAGGTGATATAGTGATAGTTACTAAGCTTAAGATGGGCATCATAGGTACGATACGGTATCTTATATATACCAATCTGATTTTAGTTCCATATAACTGTTATCATTGTAACTAATACATGGGAATCGTAGAAGAGAGATAAGGGTGAATACATTACTCAGCTTAAGCTAATCCAACTCTTTTCACTAATCAAAGTTGGAAAGAGCGTATTCAATGATATCGAGCTAGAACAGGAACAAGCATGTCTCAGTATTGAGCTTACATTACACCTATTTCCACATTAGCTATTGAAATACAAGATGATTTATTAGGTAGAATATTGTATGCTATTACTCTATCCTTAACCTGTATGATGAATATGGACATTGTAGTATACACTAGAGTAACACTGAAACATACTTTTTATAAAAGACCAATATGAGATAATGTAGATTAGGGAAACACTATCCTCATATAAACTATACAATCTTATGGATCCGGATATGATCTGAGCCTATACTACGATATGTATATTTTTTATCACTTTATTATGATATAATGGTTGGCCTAGGATTAAGGGACATTTCAACATCCCGAAGCACTGGACAATACACCATTGGCTTGGCACCTTGGTACAAGGGTTTTAAGGGTACAATTGAACGAACAACTATAAAGGATAATTGTGTGTCTTACACGATTAGTGGCATCATAGAGGAAATTAATGAGACAACATTAAGAATTATAGAGTTGCATGTTCGCAAGTGGACTCGGGATTTCAAGGAATTTCTGGAAGCATTGATGACTGGGAATGATAAGATTAAAGAACCATTCATAAGGGACTACAAGGAATACAATATTGATACCAGGGTCCATTTAGAGGTGTCATTGTCTGAAGAGAATATGAAGATTTCACTTCAAGAGGGCCTTTTAAGGAAATTCAAACTGACTACTACAATCAGTACAAGTAACATGCATCTTTTTGGCTCAAAGGGAATCAATCATAAATATGAGACCCCTGAGCAAGTTTTGGAGCACTTCTATCATATCCATCTTGAATTCTATGAAAATAGAAATAAATTCCAATTGGACAACCTTCAGCTTGATTTACTGAAATTGGAAAATAAAGTCAGATTCATCCTAGGAGTGGTAAATGGAGAAATCAGAGTGAACAATAGGAAACATGCAGAGTTGCTTACAATCAAATAGATGAAAAAATACATACAAAAAACCAGATAATAATCATGAACAAGCTTAATATTGAATTATGAACCATAAAGGAACTTACAAAATGTGACACTACGAACCTGGTCAAGCGCACAAGCAAAAATATCCTGGACATGACCCTGGTTGACAAGTTGTATTGCTCATGATGCAAGAGGATTTGTACCTGCGCTGCCAAGTCATTCAAAATCCATAATTATCTATACAATAAATACAAGTAATTGATGTAGTATTTTTTACTCTAAGATGCATTCTTATGATAATATTAGAACATATGTTGAGAATGTTAAAACATACCTGAATAAGCTCCTCTTCGTTTCAAGAACAATTTATTGGAGTCGCTTGAACTTGGAACAAGCCTCCCACAATCTGAAAGAGTAGCAGTTAAGTCAACAATGACTTTTTTGTTGCTACGTTGGATCGAGGGAGGTTTTCTCCAAGATTAAATCGCTCTAATAAATTATTCTCTACTAAACAGGGCCAACCACGTGAAGGTGGAAGCTCTTATGGCCCCTCCCCCCCCTCAAATCACTCTCAATTCCCCAATAACTAATCTATATTTCATTTTTTTACTTTCATGAGCAGAAAAAAATATATTCAATAACTAATAAAAAAGCAATGCAACAAAAAGTACACTAGAAAACATTGAAAGTGCTTGACATAAAAATAGTATGATAAATGAGTTTTTAATATAACGCAAAAAACGTTCCAAGTATGGTAACATTTGTCTTATAATAATACAATATTTTACATTATCAAATTTTCTTTTTCTTCTTCCTACTTCTAAAGCTCCTAACTACATCATCAACATCATCGTGCTCTACTCCTGTTTTGTGCCTTTCCAGCAGAGCTGACCTAGTTGCGTAGTCATGATGTCTGGTCTCATGCAGTGATGGGGCATCGCCTACAAAAACAGATAATATTAAATTTTAATTATCATTTTTTAAATATCATTGAACTAATTCGGTAATATTAATAATAAAAAATTGCAATGAGATTATTTACCTAGTGCACCAGTTGTCACCGTTGGGACCGTTGCCCTGTCTTCCTCTCTGGTGGTAAGATCCTCAATTACAACATTCTCTGTCATTTAAAAAAAAAACGTTATAATGACAACTGTAAAGGTATAATTATAAAAAATTATAAGTGGAAATTAATTACCGTCATGGCCCTCACTGATAGTAGCATTTCTGGCCTGGTCCCCACTACAATGGTCAGGTTGCACGTGAGGAACATGTTCTTCGGGAAATATTTCGCTCTCAACGCACTGCTCTACAACTACGTTATTTGGCTTGTTGAAATTGTTGCTCCCCTGATTTAAACAAAGTTGTTAGACATTAAATTTATGGACGAAAACAAACATATTGAAAGGTTAATGTTTTACCTTATCATGCATTTTGGATCTTGGAACCTGTCCCAAGCTTCTACGATATTCAACTACGGCTTCATAGCCGAAATTGAAAGCGATATTTTTATCTTCCTCTATAGTTTCCATTCCAAAGTCATCGCCCTACATTACATATGATTGTGTTCTTTTAATGTTATTTGATGGGATTACAAAAACGTTGGAAGGCGCTACAATTAATTATAAGATGTTTAGCTACTTACAATTCTTGCAGCTAATTTCAAGTAGCCGCCCTGGCCTAGCTTGGGATGGCCCTTTTTTTGAATCCTAGCTTTGGTTTCCTTCGAGGTGTCAGGAAACCTATCATCAAAATATTGAAGTCAGATATGACATAGCACACTTTTATTTTAGACATAGAGAAAATTAAAGCTATTGAATTAAAGTTGTAATTTACCTTGCGGGTCCAGTTAGCATTTTTCCTTCTTTCTTTGCCCTTTTCTCTTTTCCATCAGGGATGAGTGCTCTCCACTCACTCTCTGGAACTGTGAGAGGACACTCATGTCTAGGGCTAAATTGCAATTGCGTCCTATAGGTTTCCATGGTATATTTCAAATATTTGCCAACTACCCGAGCCACCGTTGTTCTGTCAAATGTGCCCACCCGAAAAAGGGCTTCTAGATAATCTAGAAGTTCTTTTTTCAAGTTGGAATTCTGGGAATTTCACCTTGTACATATGGTTGGGCCAAAAATTATCAACGCCTTTCTCTCCAAAAACCTGTAGAACTCATTGTTTCCTACACAGAAAAAAGATATTATCATTAATTTAAAAATAAAAATCATGATAAAATATGTTTTAGATAGAGTATATGAAATAGTTAAAATATTAAAACTTACCTAGGAGTTGTACATGCTTTATAGGGACACCTTCATCGTTCACCAAAAACGTGCCATCGATGGTCCCAGTGGAGATGACACGTGTAGCTCCAGAAAACACAATAATATAGTTGGCCATATCAACCTCATCACTGCCAACACGTTCAGCGGTTGGCTGGGTGTCTTCCTGGGTAGGGTGCATTTCTTGGCTGCCAACTAAAGGTGTAGAAGGTGTACGAGAAGGTCGCTCAGCAATCTCTTGCCAATTTTTCCCACTACAACCAACACTGGGTGCAGCAGGTGTCAGATAACGCTACATACAAAATAATTTTTTTGTTAGTTTAGTTAATGTAAAAATTAAAAATCAAACAATCACAATTCATCTCATGCAGAACAAAAAAAATATCCTTTTGATTTTTTATTATTACCTTATATGTTTATAGCTAGGTCATAAGTTCTGTTATCCTCATTGCTATTTCAGGTGTTTGAGGCGAAGCGTCTAACAAACGCTCAAATTCCAACTTTGCTTTTGTGCCTTTTTTCGCAGCAACAGGAATGGACATAGGGATGAAGAAATCTCTTCCTCGTAGAGGGAATCATTAGGCGTACCATGGCCAGGTGTCTGCATATTTGAACAAAATTAATATTATTTCAATTATGTAAATAACTAAAATACCTGAAGATAGAGCAATGCTGGCACTTTACATGTTCTTCCGCTGGCCCCTTTCTGCGATCATCCTGTCTTGGGGTTTTTCCTGTACTGCCCTGATTAGTCTGCCACATTGCAATAAAATTAGAAATGTGAAAACTTGAAAACAATATCTAACTTGAAAACAAAAAATGAAAACTGAAATAATTTCTAAATTTACCCTTCTAATACATAAACTTTGTGCATTAAAGAGGCCATGGAGTGGTTGAGTATAATTAAAATTAAGGGTTGTAAGCCAAATTTTTATACTTACACCTTGCTAGTAGAAAATTTCTGCAAAGTAGGTAGATTAGATGAGGCTAAAGAGATTTTCAGTGAAGCTTGGAATGGTATCCACAGATGGGGTAGTCGTCATAACTATATAATGGAAAATATGCAAAATAATAATAGCTCTAACTCTTACGTGTTGCAATCAACAAATTTGGAAGATCCACATCATTCCCCCAAAAATTTTCCTAGATTCTATATTAAGATGCAAACACACCTGTAACAAACAGAAAATAAGTTCACCATTTGAAATGGATTAACCCTAAATTTTCAAGAATACATCGAGCCCTTTGAACCAGTTTGTTCCTGAACAAGCCAGTTTAGCTACAAATAGTCCAACCAAGTTTGTCTAGAATTAAATGAGATTCGACCAAAATGTGAAGTCGGCTCACCATGTTGGCAAGCAAAGTTGACATGTTGAGTACTTGCCACAAATAGTGAGTAGTGTTACAGAGCATAGATGATACATTATAACCTTTATATGGAATATTTATTTATTTTTATTTTTCTAATATGTAAAGGGCTTCCCATAAGACCATTGCCAAGTGTAAGAAATAAATTTTTGAGTGCTCAAATTCATCTTGAACAAACTAGACTCCAAATTATCTTGCGGAGTTTTTGAAAAGGAATGTTGTTAGCAGGTTGTAACAATTGAGATCAATTAATACTCTCCATGGTAACAAAGTGATGATTGCCTTGTCAAACAAATTCCCCCACATACAATATCTTTTGTGATTAGTTTCTTACCTGCAAGAAAAAGATATTAAACCATATAGCTCCATGTCCAATTGGAGGGTATAAATAGATCTCACTGCTATATCCCACTCATTTCTATGGCTTGAAAAGTCCCAATGTAGGTGATTGGACACTAAATACCATGCCTGCCAAATTTTTTAAAGGATAGTTGATCCAAAGACCTTGAGAAACACCACCAATGATTATATCATAGATTCCAAATGGACCTTTAATAACCCCTATAGGAGTATCATTGTAAATGAAATGTTGAACAACAATTCAACATATGTGATCACTCATTGCACTGACCATTGAATTGTCAACACTACTTGCTAAGCTCACACATCAATCAAACCAGGGCATTTTCCCTCAGTAAAAGTACAGATGCCTATAAAACTAGAGGAAGATATCCTTCCCTCCATTCTTCCCACACAAGAATTTTTTGTAATCATTTTCATCTTCCTACAACTAGAAGAAAGGAACAAAGAATAGGAATAGAAATCATGTAGTGATTCCACCTGATAATGATAAGTTGTAGGCTTCACAATTTAGAAGCTTGATTTCAAACTTGTTCAAAACCCATTGCTACATCTTAGGGGATACATTGGTACCAAAAGGGATGCAAAGTATCTTATCATATGATTAGGATTAATAGAAAAGCCAAGTTGATATATTCATAACCAAGATAAGAGCTTATACCTTTTCCTCACTCACCACATCTCCAACTACTTTAACAGAGGAGTCCATATGTCATGTGTCATTTAAAATAGTTTCGTGTGAGATCCAAGGTGAGAAGAGAATCCTCAATTAAATCAAGATTAATTAACTGACCATCACTAAGAAGAAGAATTCCTTGAATGTTCCCTTATATTTGGGCCACTTCAAGGAGGTATCCTAATTCATTTATTGGCAGGGATATAAATGAGCTAGGAGTAACTAATAAATAGCCATTTATCTTTTGATTTGTTTATTAGTTGTGGGTAGTTTTCCCTATTAAAGGTTAGTTGAGTCTATGAATATCTTTTCACTGAATTTCAATGCCCTTGTTACCAGTGTGTTGATTACCAAATCATTAATTGGAAGGTGGTTGGAGTCAGTATCATTTTCCTATGCCTCCGGTTCTCCAACATAGCATCCTCATTTTTGGATATTAGCACATCAAAAAAGGAAATTTAACATCAATCTCCACTTCTTATCCATAAACAGTGGGCCTATGGCCCATCTGCTTCAACAACATGGATTTTCACTCTCTACAATTAATCACCATCGAGTTCAAGCTCCTTCAATTATTGTTCGTTAAACAACATGAATTATCTATTCATATTTGGATTGAAAGGCATTATTTATTTGCTGAAGGTGCCAAGGAAAATCCCCAACAACAGTTTCAAGTGCACTCTGTTTTAATTTATAGCAATAAAAAATACTCTGAATCTCTAGAATTTAAAACCAAGCTCCCTCAATCGGTTCTACTAGCTGTAAGATGTCTCTTCTTAGGGCATAACAAAGTTGCTGTAATTCTAGGATTCTTCTGAGCATCAAATTTTAAGTTTGATCTTCATTTTTTCCCCTCCCTCATTACAACAACTTTTTTATTTCATATAAAACATATAGGGACTAGAATTATACCCATCTTATTGTGTTGAGTTACCATACTATCATCATGTTACTTAATGGCACTCCTTATGCTTAATCTACATACTAGTCTTTTTCCTAAGCTAACTCCATTGCTTAGATTCATGCTAATTATTGACACATAATAGTAAGAGTTAATATAAAATATCCATTTTCGAAGTGGAACCCTTGCATATACCTTACCAATACAGAGTAAATCATAACAAACTACACTAATATGGATCCTTATCATACTTTAAGCTAGTAACACTGAATACAGAATCACTGCTATATCACAGACTATGTGTTTACATACAATACTGAACCTTTACTAATCATTGGCTCTTGTTCATCTTATACAAGTGATGTAATGAAAGTAGGAAACAAGGTGATTACTGGTACTCTTCATGAGTTTAGTGCTTATACTAGTCTAGATAGGTATTCATAGGTCCATAAGCTTGGATAAGGGTCTAACACAGCTTATTCAATAGGTACTAGTGGAATGTATCACTATCTTATATTCACTCATTATGAGCTTTAAGACTAGTATGATTACAGTTTCATATATCTGTAGATTATGCATAATACTACTACTTATGGAGTTCTATTACACTATGCTTAACTATGAACACTTAAGCTTGTTTCTCGTTTGTATTGGATTTGTTAACCACGTGTTATCTATGGGAATAGTTCAGGTCATGGATTCGAACCATGTAAGCTTGAATAGGATTTTCACTCTTCATATTAAACACAGCTATATTGAACACTATGTTACTTATACCGATATAAGCTTTGAATACACTCTATTCTATGAGCTTATGTTGTGCTTCTAACTAACCTGTATTGATTAGGGAAACTAGATAAGTGTAACCTTCATAACCAGTAGTTGAATCACTTGTATTACATTAGCTTACTACCATTGTAATTATGAGCTTAGAGATTATGTGAATACAATAGGTGGAATCATTGGACATAATAGAATGGTTTCCCTTGTTAATCATGAGTAATATGAAACTAGCACATAAGCTAAGCTATACTGCTATTACTCTGTACTAATTATGTAATATATACAGGTAATCATGTACAGACTAGTGTGTACAAAACATACATCATCTTCTAGTATCTATGGTATTCATAGTCCAACTTAGTGTTAGTGATAATTGTTTACAAATTAGGTATAGAAGCTTAAGTAATAGTGATGGTTGTACTGGAATACTTTGAATAAGGTATGGTAACTATGTGTGATTTATTAGGTAGGGTTAGATCGTATCATCTTCATATGTTACATATGGCACTCCTTTTTATCTAAGCTCTTAGTATTCAATGATCATGGAAAGGGTTATAGGCTTATCCATATTCAATATGCTTAAGCTCAAAGAAGTGGCATACGTCATTACCTGGATATGATGAAGATTATGGGAATAGTGTCGATACCAGCTTATGGTTACATGATGTTGTAGTTCAAGCCGATACTAGTCATTGTGTTTGGTCATTGGTTGTTACTTACTCATAGTACACCTAGCTTAATCTGTATAACTATGGGGCTGAGTCTGATCACCACTTCCTATATATGGGTAAATGTTCACCCTTTATTCCATATTCATTGCACTCATATGTCAACAGTCTTATACATACCCAAATAGGGAAAAAGTGGTGACATATAGAACCCATTACGTATTATGCATAATGAATGGTTGTATTTATATAATCTCCATGTTAGATCACTTGCTAGTACTGATTAACTGATGAGCTAGAACAATAGTGAATAAGGGGAAACAGGTGCTATGCATGTAGTCTAATCAATGGGTTACACTTCTAACATAACTATAAGCTAATCAATGCCACTACTAGCTATAAGTAATTCCATAACAAAGGTAAACACATAGGATAAGGTCAATGAATAAACTTACATTACACACAGCGTATCCAGTAATCAGTGAAGAGTGGTATAGGCGTATTATGACTAATAATCACAATGGTCTTAGTAGTGTGCCAATATGTATATTCTCGTAATAAAAGCCTTTAAGCTAAGATGATATGGTAATAAAATACAGCTTAGTTTCAGTATTAGATGGACTGCAACAACCTGAACACAGATTACACTCATGGTTCTATTCCACTAATATTTTGGGATTACTTATTATATGTAACTAACATAGGTGATACAAGGACTATAATACATTCGAGCTAGTTTTAAGCCTTCGATTAAGCCATAACTAGTGATCATTGTATACATATATAAAGGTAATGGAGTTTGGTCATCATGTATTAGCTATATGTAAAAAGGCATATGTACAATGATTCACTTGTATTACTACTAATGCTATGATTACACTATATCGTGCTTATTATTACTACATAGTAGTGACCTGTATTCAGAGTAAGCTCGTTTACACATAATGGGAATAGATCAGTATCGATACTATCTTAGAACATAGAGCTAACTATGTAGAATACGTAACTATTGGAAATACTTCATGCTTAAACTATACGTAATACCTGCTTTGTTCAAATTACTAGTATATTTACCATGAACCCAATGGAATAGCTATGATTACGGAATAGAGTATACCTTATTTGAATAATCAAGATGATTGAGCTCTTCGTGATTGTAATAACCAGTATTAGTTACATAAACCTGCTTGCTTATCTTTATACCTCATGTTTGGTCTGTGTTATGAGTACGAATTCCATTGAATCTCCAGCTTTCTATGAGTCATGATTAAAGAAATGGAATAGTAACAGTGATGATTAGAGTCATACCACCATTGATATAGAATTAATAGTAATATGTGATTACTCAATGGAATA
Organism: Pinus albicaulis; assembly: GCA_034641835.2. Classification (NCBI taxonomy): domain Eukaryota; kingdom Viridiplantae; phylum Streptophyta; class Pinopsida; order Pinales; family Pinaceae; genus Pinus; species Pinus albicaulis. The sequence continues at coordinate 170,200,886 of CM076574.1, read as the reverse complement.
GCTCCAAGTTAAACCCTATTGATATACAACATTAGTAACAAGCAATGGCTAAGATAAGCTGATAGCTACCTTGTATTCCCTAATTACTGGATATGATGAGTACTAGATGTATTTGCATAATAGACAACCATTGTTCTGTACTATGCAATCCATATGTTTCCCTCTATTCGACACCATTGGTATCTCATATTGGAATATATGATAGAAAGTGAACATTCATGGTTGATGGAATAGTAGTAAGTCCATGGTACTCATGATATTATACAGATACCCAATTCCAAGTAGTAGGAGGAGATTCATGGTTGAACGCATGTGATTAGAATGAATTGATAGGATTGCCTACTTTCATGGGGTTATTTCATCACACTTATCTAAGAGCTTACATGAATTAGAGAACCAATACCCTTTGAGAAATGATAACACCAGTATTATAGCTAAAGATAATTACCTAATAAGAGCTAGTACCATTGTATTACTCATATTCATAGAGCTATCAAGGCTCATAGTTTGTAGAAAGCACTCATAAGCACGAATCATCATGTAGTACTAATACCCTTATCTATTATCACATATCAAGCCTAATAAAAGCAATATAGTATTCATAGTTAAGCTAACCAAGCTATACTAGTAATAAAGCTATCCTTATATGTTATGTATATTGTATGATTAGACTGCATTGTGGAATCTCTATATGGGGCAACATTGATGTAAGCCTCAAGTGCAATGGTTTTACTACTATCCATAACCAATCATCAGCTTGTATTATGTTACTACTAGTGTTCACATTACCTCTACTATTCAACCGTGTTAGTAAAGGTTATTTAGATGAAACGATTCACAATGTTTCCATAATGAAGATAAGTTGCTTTGTGATTCACATGATTACATAGGGTCGATATCAGTTATAAGATGCATGTTTATGGTCTAATGATGATGCTTACTAAGCAATTGTGATTACAGCTTCTCTAAGACTAATTATGAGCTAGATGATCACAATTAATATCTAAGCTATAAGTAATGGAAATACTACATCATAAACACTGATAATCACTTGTACTATTAACTATGATAGCTAAATCATGGTAATTGATCACATTCCCTATGTGTAATGATTACTGTAATTACGTTATGATATTTCTATAATATAGAGATGTTGTACTACTAGGTTATGGAGTTCATAGATATGGTGATTACTTTTTTATACATGTGGGTGAAACGTATATGATAGCTTAAGTAAGCTCAATCCATGTCCAATAATTAGGGGAAATACGTAGGTCCTTGTGCTTTACCAGTATAAGTGAATCCAGATGAAACTCATGTTATTACATAAGGAGAAGCAGTTCTATAAGCTCTAATATGTAACAAGTACTGTGCTTATTCAATTACTGTAACTATAACAATGGTTATCATACCTTGAACATACGCTCTTACTCCATATTCAAGCATATAAGGGTAATGAATACAGTAACTATCACTGATACAGGTAATGATATTGAACCGATTGAACCAATAGCTATAAGTCTTAAATAGCTATGATCATGAAGTATCTCCATTGAATTGAGCTATTACTAGAATAACAATGTTCACTCTGCACAACTGATAAATTCTCATGCGCCTTTGACTTTGAAATGAACCGCTGGTGCAAGATTCCCAACCCTTCAATCCCTCAGATATCTATTATTGCTGCAGCAGAAAGTGTTTTATGTTTGGGGAATCTCGTTGCAGTGCAAGATATTATCAATTTGCAATCCAATTAAGAAGATGGTGAAGAAATTACCTCCAACTTTCAAAATTCAGCTGATACACAAAGCAACCATGTGTCTAAACAAGGATGCCCACTCATATAAAATTGTAGTAGCAGGAGAAGAGAATAACATTATTTCTGCTCCCATAAACTCCGGAGTATATACCCTTTATACTAAAGTTTATGATTCCAGTACTGGTCACTGGAGAATGGCAGAGAACCCCCTACCCAATGCAAAATTTGGTTCAGATCTAGGACTGTGGTGTAAATGCTTGTTCTACTGTATCACAGAGCTTCCATATGGAGTTGTTAGATTTGATGCCAAGAGTGGCATTTGGTTTGAACTTGATGCAGCCATGTCATGATCTGTTTCTACTCCGGTCCTTGCAGAGAGAAATGGTCACCTAATCATGGTTGGGAGAGTGGTTAACAACCTTAATAAAGATATTGAAAAAATACAGATTTGGGAATTGCAATCTATGGGCCGTGATATTAAAGCTTGGACTGAGCTTCAACAGATGCCTCCAAGTATCTATTCAAAGTTCATGGCTCCTCTCAAATTTTATTCTCCATTGGTATGTTCTGCAGTAGGGAGTTGGCTGTGCATTGATATGCATTTAAGCCCGTGTGCAATTGCTTTCAATTTATACGAAAACACATGAAAAGCCTTTCGAGTGATCCTATTTTTCCAGGAAACAAGAACTTTTGTTTGTTAGGTTTGTGTTATAAGCCTGCATTATCATGCTGAAATCTATAGAATTATGAAAAATATGCAAAATAATATTAGCTCTAAATCTTACGTGTTGCGATCAACCAATTTGGCATATCCACATCATTCCCCCAAACAGTTTCCTAGATTCTATATTAAGATGTAAGCACACCTATAACAAATAGAAAATAAGTTCACATTACCATTTTGCCTAATGATGGAGGAAGGGCCTGCAGTAAGAGTAAGGTCTGGCTACTGGGGAAGGAGAATAGAGCGCGCCATGGGAAAGAATTTGATTTTTTAAATGTATGAGAAAATTGTCAAATTGTATCCATATTTCTTTAAAAATGTCATACTTCTAGATTTTCTTGCACGTTTCGCAGGCAGTTCTTTGCAGTAGGAGGCATATAACTATTTTTTCTGATTTTTCAGTAATGGTACTGCTAGGGTTTGAGTCGATTATGGAGGTGGAAAGTAGCTGTAGTGATTACATGGGGTAGTTGTAGTGATTAATTTAAAATTTTGAAAGCCCCGCGATTAATACACCTCCACCGTTTAATACACATTTAAATTTGGAAATCCGAAACCTTTGAACCATAGGTTAATGAATATGCCACCATGTAATTTGTTTGAAATGCCTCTGTTGATATTAAAACCATAGCTTATGGTAATGCTCCACCATAATAGGTATTAAAACCTTTCAAATGCCAACATATAAAAAATTTGGAACTTAGGTTTGATTTAAACATTGTACTTTGGGTTTATTAAAATGATATATGTGGAAAATTAATTGCAAAAATAAAAAAATCTCCATTGATAAGAAATACAAAATTTAATTAGGATGCAATTTATGTGGGAAAGTAAACAATTTGAGCAAAACAATTTTGCAACAGTGAAGAAAAAAATCCAACAATGGGAAAAAATCATTTCTCTTTAGAATAAAAAATATCTAAAACCTACAACATCAAAAAGGAACTAGTTAGGAAGAAGCTATAAGGATTTCATGTTGTATATGGGATCATCTATTCTTTTAGTGGTAGGGTAGTGGAAAGTTATTTTCATTTTTGGGCTATGAATTCCATCTCGAAATAATTTTTTTTGGGTTAGCAATAACGAAATCTCATTTATCATTAATTATTTTTAGGTTTACAACCCCTTTTTCCTCTATATTTAGAAAAGGCCAGTGTTGAAAAGTTGTGATTTTAAGGATAAAGTGAATGATTCCCTTATGAAGATGCTATTTCAGCTTCATTCCATTGGTTTTCTGTTTTCTGGTGAACAAGTTATCCTCTCGCTCATGATTGACATACAAACTGTTTGTGTGGCCAAGTTTCAAGTAGGCCTTGGTGAACGTGCCATGGACTCCACTTGTAGGGATTCATATCACGCGTGGCTACACATCAAGTTATGTAGAGCCTCTGCATTTCACATTAAATTCATGATGGAGGGAGATGGGTTATGTGCGATTACAAAGGATTTATGACATATAAATTGTTTAATCGATGTAGGTCAGGGGGCGAGACCATACATAGGATTGGATATGGTTTTTAATTCCTCTGACAGACTATCGAGGTTCATTAAATTCATGATGGAGGGAGATGGGTTATGTGTGATTACAAAGGATTTATGACATATCAATTTTTTAATCGATGTAGGTCAGGGGGAGAGATCATACACAGGATTGGATATGGTTTTGAATTCCTCTGACAGACGATTGAGGTTCATTTACAACCTCACCATTATGCGCACTCTTGGGATGGTAGAATCATGGGAGAAGCATTACACTTGGTGTTTGGCAGGTCCTTGGCTTGCATCTGATAAATGTTTCATTTCGTATGTTGATTTATATATCAGTTATTTTCATTATTCAGTGTGGCGAAATTCGCTGGTGAGTTTAAGGTGAATGGCTCCAAGTCTTGTAGCTCTATCCCACTGATGTACGAGCCTGAGCTCTGCCATCAGCATGCTTGATTTTTTCCCTCGATTTATTCACACTTTTCAACGTTCCTCCCTATATTCTTTCCTGATATCCCCTCCATTCCCACTGTGTTCTCTCTACTTTTTCCCTTGGTTAATTGGAATGATACCCCTATAATTTGCGTTTATGTCGAGTTGGATCATTGGTTCATCACTAACCATTGTTTCATCACTATGTTTTTCTTGGTATCATAATTTTAATTCAATGGTGTGCTTCCTATGGTAGTGGCATTGCGCAATCCTTCATTGAAAATGGTAAAACACCCGGTAAAGGGAAAGTTAAAGCACATGAATCCGTTCATTATGTTGGGGCACATTACAGCATGTCTACATATGTGTATACATGAACATATTTGACCCCTTCTAAAATCAATAGATATCTAATTTCAAGATGATTTGTGGAAGAAGACACTCAACTATGAGTGTATACCCTTTAGATGTTGAATATGTCATGAGTACAAACATTTATATCACCACTGACGTTTGTTGGTAAATCAGATGAATTCCCCTGAATCGGTGTCGAATCAAGCAAATAATGGGTTTACAGCTGTTGAGCATAGTCATTGTAACCCTAAACATGGCTCCTCACATAAATTAATGAGGGATTGGGGGCTTAGGGGTTAAGGGGTTAGGGATTTGGAGCTTAGGGATTATGGGATTCAGGTACATTTAGGGGTTAAGGGAATAATGAGTTAGTGGTTAATGGATTAGGGATTCGGGTTGGGGGAATAATGAGTTAGTGGTTAAAAAATTAGGGATTTGGGGGTTAGGGGTTAGGGGATTTAAGCACATTTAGGGGTTAGGGGAATAATGAGTTTGTGGTTAAGGGATTAGGTATTGGGGGCTTAGGGGTTATGGGATTTAGGCGTAGTTAGGGGTTAGCTGAATAATGATTTAGTGGTTAAGGAATTAGGGGCTTAGGGGTTAGGGGATTTAGCAGTCAAGGATTTGAGGGGTTAGGGGTGAGGGGTTAATGGGTTATGGGTTAAGCATTAACGGTTTAGGTGTTTAGGGGTTAAGGGGTTAGGGGTTTAGGTGTTAGTGGTTTAGGGGTTTAAGGGTACAACAAAGATAATTATTATAGGGTACAACAACACTTTAAGGTTTATAGTTTGATTGATATTGACACGGATAGGGTAAGCTTCAATAGTGAAGTTGTTTTTGATGACAAGGTTGGACCTTTCCAAACTTCTCCTAAGTTTTGAATTACTTAGAAGCTGGAAGGGGTTGAGGATTCAGGTGTCAAGCTTCAGGTAGCTGCACTTGAAGAGGGGTGGAAGATTTTGAGCATGATGACTTCCGAACATTCTGTAGAAGATCCACAGAGTTTGCAGAGCTTGTCAGGCATGGAAGCTACATTGAATACCATATTTTTATGAAGGGAAAGCTTGGAGAGCGTAGAGGGTCCTTTAGTTGGTACTTTCAGACATATGTGGACCAATGAACATGACATCAACCACTGCTACTAGGTACTTCCTTCCATTTGTTGATTATTTCAGTAGAAAAATGTGGGTATATTTTCTATAATTAAAATATGTTGTATTTAGTGAATTTCAAAAGTTCAAAGCATTAATAGAGAAATAGTTAGGTTTTCACATTGCCTCTCTTAGATATGATACTGGTGGGGAATTATACTTAAAATATTTCAATAAATTTTTTGCTAAACATGGGATCCAAAGACAATATACTACACCTTACACTCCACAACAAAATGTATTGGTTGAGAGGCAAAAATGTACTATCACAAAAATGGCTAGGTGTAAGTTGCAGAGGAAGTCTATTCCAAATAGGTTTTGAGCTGAGGCAATGTTCACAATAGTATACCTATTCCAATTCCAACAACAACACATGATTCCAACCCTCACACGACCCAACCCAACCTGCCCTGACCCGCCTGAACACATTTCCCTGGGCACCCTCACATGACCAAAACTAACCTGACCTAACCCGCCTGAACGTGTTTCCCTAGGCGCCCTCACACGAACCGACCCGACCCACCCCGACCTGCCCAAACATGTTTCCTTGGGTGCCCTCACACGGCATTACTCGACCTAACCCGCCTGAACACGTTGCCTTAAGTTCCCTCACATGACCCAACCCGACCCCACCCGACCCACCCAAACGCGTTTTCCTGGGTGCCCTCACACGACACGACCCGACCCGCGTGAATGTGTTTCCTTGGACAGCCTCACACGACACGACTGGACCCGAACTGACACAACAAAAGCAATCACAACTTAGCATTTTTATATGACCACCCTCACACTACCCGACCCGACCCGACCAGCCTGAACGTCGAAGTCACAAGGGAGAAAACAGAAAACGAGTCACACGAACATGCAGTACAAGGCACACAGACAATTAGTACAACTTAGCATTTTTGATATGGACAACCTCACACGACCCGACCCGACCCGACCCGACCCGACCCGCCCGAACATGTTTTCCTGGGTGCCCTCACACGACCCGACCTAACCAGACTGGATGGGAGCCCTCACATGACGACCCAACACGACCCGACCCGAACGCGTTTCCTTGGGCGCCATCACACGACCCATCCCGACCAGCCCGAACGTCGAGGGAACGAGGGAGAAAAAGACAAACGGGTCTCACGAACGTGCAAAAGGCACACGAATGGCCACAACTTAGCATTTTTCATACGACCTCCCTCACATGATCTGACCCGAATGCGTTTGTTGTGGCGCCCTCACACAACATGACCCAACCTGCCCGAACAAAGGGCACACTAGGGAGAAAATGGAAAACAGATCGAAAAAATGTACAAAATCAACATGAGAAGTCACAACTTAGCATTTTTTATACAGCCACCATCACACGACCCGACCTGACCTGACCCGCCCGAACACGTTTCCTTAAACGCCCTCACACGACCTGACCTGACCTGACCCAAACAGACACATTCCTTGGGTAGCCTGCCATGACCCGACTTGACCCGACTTGCCCAAACGCGTTTCCTTGGGCACCCTCACAGTACGGCACGACTCGACCTGAACGCATTTCCTTGGGCTCCATCACATGACCCGACCTGACCTGACCTACCCGAACATCGAAGGCACGAGGGAGAAAATGACAAACAGGTCACACGAACATGCACAAGGCACACATGCAGTCACAACTTAGAATTTTTTATACAACCTCCCTTATGCGATCCAACTCGAACACGTTTCTTCTGGCGCCCTCACACAACACGACCCGACTCACCCGAACGAAGGGCACACGAGGGATCAGAATATAGAAAAAGGATTGCACAAATATGCACAAGAAACATAGGCGGTCACAACTTAGCATTTTTTATACGACCACCCTCACATGACCCAACCCAACCCGACTCGACCTACCCGAACATGTTTCCTTGGGCATGCTCACATGACACGACTTGACCAGACCGAACCTGACCCACCTGAACATGTTTCCTTGGGCGCCCTCACAATATGGCACGACCCGACCTGACCCGACCCGAACGCATTTCCTTGGGCGACATCACACGACTCGACCTGACCCACCTGAACGCATTTCCCTGGGTGCCCTAGTCATGACACAGCCTGACACAACCCGACTCGATCAGACATGTTCCTTGGGCACCTTCACATGACCCGACCTGACCCGACCCACTCGAACATGTTTCCTTGGGTGCCCTCACAGTACAACATGACTCGACCTGACCCAACCCGAAAGTATTTCCTTGGGTGCCATCACACGACCCAACCCAACCCAACCTGCCTGAACAATGTCGAAGGAACGAGGGAGAAAATGAAAAATGGGTCGCATGAATGTGCACAAGGTACATGGGTGGTCACAACTTAGCATTTTTTATACGATCACCTCCCTCACACGATTTGACCTGAACAAGTTTCCTGTGCCGCCCTCACACAGCACAACCCGACCCACCTGAACAAAGGGTGCACAAGGGAGAAAACGGAAAAGGGATCGTACAAACATGCACAAGAAACATGGGTGATCACAACTCAACATTTTTGATATGACCCGACCCGACCTAACCCGACCCGCCCGAACGTGTTTCCTTGGGCGGCCTCACATGGCATGACCTGACCCGATCACCTAACCTAACCTGACCCACCTGAACATGTTTCCTTGGGCGCCCTTACAATACGGCACGAACCGACTTGACCTAACCTGAACACGTTTCCTTGGGCACCATCATGACACAACTTGACCCGACCCGTAACGAATGTGTTTCCTTGGCCTGCCTCACACGACACGACCCGACCAGACCCAACGCGACCCACCCGAACGCGTTTCCTTGAGCACCATCACAAGACTTGACCCGACTTGTACGAACGTGTTTCCTTGGGTGGCCTCACACAACACGACCCGACAAGACCCAACTCGACCCGCCCGAACGCGTTTCCTTGGGCGCCCTCATACATCCTGAAACATTGTTCCTAAACCATAAACCCAGTCACATGACCCGACACATTATTCCTAAACCCTAAAATATAACTTCCAAACATTGTTCCTAAACCCCTAAACCCTAGGATTTTTCCTAAACACTGTAATATCACGAAGGGAAATAAAAAGTAATATAAAGCACACAAACAAGGTACACAGCAACTAGAGACAAACCATGAGACAAAATACACAATATGGAGAATGCTGAGCCATTTTATTAATACTGAGAAATAAGAAATAAGTACAAAGGTGATCAGAAATATGGCACCTCGACTTGCACAAGGCAAGTGTAGAAATACTCTCATAACAATATGTGGAATGGTTGCTCCCTCTATCAAATGCGTAGTCTCCAAGTTGCTGGAAAATGTTGCCATGTTGCTGCAACTACTGGAATGAAACGAGTCTTTGGGGCTACTCCCCAACTTGAAAAATGTTGAAACTCTAGGAACGACCTCTACTCCCAATACCTAGAAAAGCCCAGAGAGCTTTTCAAGAATGGATGACCTCATAAAATACCTCCTTGAGGCACTACGCTATCCCTCAAGGGAAAATGCTGACCCTGAAGGCAACACTGCAAAATACATCCTCTCCCTCTGCAAAATGTCTCCAATAGGTAAGGGCTAATCCCTTCCCTAATCCTCCAGTCTGAATTCACCAAAATAACCTCAATCTGAAACTTCCCCAACTAGAACTACGTCCTCCCTCTCCAAGACTGTGAAGTCTCTCTAAGGAATGCTCCTCAATGGCTGAAGCTTCGATCTCTCCCTGCAAAATATGTAGGACTCCTCACCCAAGAAAGCACTCGGAGTCTCCCGGGGCTGAGGTTGGGATCTCCACACGGAGACACCTAGTGTACTGAACAGTACATGCAGACTAGCTAAACAGCAAGTGTGCTCAATGTCTAGAGACAAACTCCAAAATGCATAATAATTAATGAGAGAAATGAGGTAGCCTCCCCTCTATTTACCTTTGGTGAGCCTCCCTCTCTCCTTGGCCCCACCACGTCCATGTTGTCTCTCTTTGGCCCATGCTGCCAACTCATCTGCGTTGGCTAGGCCGACAGTGCCTAAGTGGGTCCCCCCCCTTCGTTGTCACTTGGCCCCCTTGGCCCACCTTGTCCACAACGTTATGTCTCCTAGATGACTTTAGGGAGTGTGTTTTATTCTAAGTAAGTCACATTATCCTTTTACCCACTTTATTTATATTTTAACTATATAAGGAAAAATTAATATTTCCAAATAGCTATTCCTAATTGGGAATATTACAGTCTCCCCCGGAAAAATGTTTCTTGTCCTCAAGCAACTATAATGATGGATGTTGTAAGATATTCTCACTCTCCCAAGTGGCATACTCATCCGGAAAATTTCTCCACCTCACTAGGAACTCCCGGACTATCCTGCTCCACAGCTGTCTCTCCCCGGTGTTAATAATGGCCTCTGGCTATAGCACCAAGTGCCCCTCATTTTCTGTAGGTGGAATCTCCTCTGTTACCATCACCTGCTGACCCAGTGCCTTTTTCAGGCATGATACGTGAAAGATATTATTTCTCCACCTCACTAGGAACTCCCGGACTATCCTGCTCCACAGCTGTCTCTCCCCGGTGTTAATAATGGCCTCTGGCTATAGCACCAAGTGCCCCTCATTGTCTGTAGGTGGAAGCTCCTCTGTTACCATCACCTGCTGACCCAGTGCCTTTTTCAGGCATGATACGTGAAAGATATTATGAATCTCGTTTCCCTGAGGTAGCTCCAACTCATAAGAAACCTGTCCTACTATGCGTATCACCCTGTATGGACCGTAGAAGCATGGCTTGAGATTCTCAACCCCATTCTGCTTTAGTGTGGACTGTCGGTATGGATATAAGCATAGGTAGACAAAATCCCCTACCTCAAAATTCCTCTCTACCCAACCCCTGTCTGCATACAACTTCTGTTGGTTTTGTGTTGTAGCCATGTTGTCCTTGAGAGCTCGAAGAATGTCCTAACTCTCTTGGATCCAATCCTTGGCTCTAGGAGCCTTGTTGGCACTAAAATTCACATCAACAAAAGAAAGAGCATGATATACATACAATGCATAAAATGGAGACATACTGATATACATGTGATGAGTGTTGTTGTAATAGTACTCCCCTAAGTGCAGCCACTTCAACCAAGCCCTCTGTTGCCCACTGACATAGTTGCGCAAGTAGCCCTTCAGCCACTTGTTCACTATCTCGGTCTGTCCATCTATTTGAGGATGGTAGCTAGTTCTCGGTGTCAACTCCGTGCCCACCAAACGAAAGAGCTCCTGCAAAAATCCGCCCATGAAGCGGTTGTCCCTGTCACTGATGACAATCTTTGGGAGACCATGCAACCTGAAAAATGTCCCGAAAGAATAGCTCTACCACCTATGCTGTTGTGTAATGTGCGGATATATCAAATAAGTGAGCATACTTTGTCATTCGATAAATGCCTACAAATATGCAGTCCTTGCCCTACACCATGGGCAACCTTGTGATGAAGTCCATCAAAATGCTCTCCCATTTCCCTTTTGGTATGGGAAGAGACTGCAATAAACCTGTCGGATGGTTCATCTCCCCCTTGTTGCACTGGAAAACCTCGCACTCCCTGACATGCTGGAGTATGTCCTCCTTGAGGCCCTTCCACGAGAATCTCTCCTTGATGGCCCTGTAGCTTTTGGTAAACCCCTGATGGCCTAATAGTGGTGAATCGTGAGAAGCCTGCAATATCTTCTTCTTGAGCTGAGAGCCCTTAGTCAAGAAGATCCTGTCCCTGTAATAGATGATCTCATCCATCACCCTGTCCTATCATCTTTCACCTGCCCATCCAAAATCTCACAGGAAAAATGGTCCTTGGAGTACTCCACCAACAACCGAGCCCTCCAATCCCTGTCTAAACTGATCAGGAACAATGTTGCTGGTCTGCGTGAGAGTGCATCAGCCATCACATTGTTCTTCCCCTTGACATACTCGATGTTGAAATCATAAGCCTTGATCTTACTAACCCACTTCTGCGGCCTCTCCTGAAACTACTTCTACTCTAAGAAAAATCTAAGGTTGTTGTGGTCTGTCCTCACCCTAAACCTATTGTCCACCAGGTACTGCCGGAATTTGGCCAATGCATCCATGATGGCCAACATCTCCTTGTCGTATTTGGCATACAACCACTCATGTGGTAGGATATTTTGGCTCTCAAAAGCTATGGGGCGGCCTCCCTGCATCACACTCCAAAACAAAGGGCTGCGTGAATTCTGGAAATGCTAACATCGGACTACTACTCATCACCTCCTTGAGCCTGTCAAAAGCCCTCTGTGTTGTATCTGTCCAACTAAATGCCCCCTTTTTTGTCAGATCTATAAGGGGTGCAGCAATTTGGGAAAATCCCTTGACGAACTTCCTGTAGTAGGTGCAAATACCCACAAACCCACAAAGTTCCGTCACGTTCTTTGGCTCTGGCCAATCCCTGACGACCCTGATCTTCTCCTCGTGGACCCTCACTCTGTCCACTTCGATGATGTGCCCCAAATAGAGCATCTCTGTCAACCTGAATTCGCACTTGGAGAGCTTAGCATAGAACTACTGCTCCTCCAAAATATGCAATACTGCCTCTATGTGCTGGAGATGCTCCTCTTATGTCCTGTTGTATATCAATATGTCGTCAAAGAACACCAGTACACACTTCCTCAAATGATTGTGGAAGATGTGGTTCATACATGACTGGAAGGTGGCCGGTGCATTGGTTAGCCCAAAGGGCATCACCAAAAACTCGAAATGGTCATAGTGACATTTGAAAGCGGTCTTGGGAATGTCCTACTCCCTCACGCGGATCTTGTGGTACCCGGATCTCAAGTCAATCTTCGAGAAGAACTGCACCCCCCTAAACTCATCCATCATCTCGTCAATCGGTGGGATAGGGTACCTATTCTTCATTGTCTTCTTGTTCAAGGCCCTGTAGTCAATGCACATCCTCAATGTGTCGTCCTTCTTCTTCACCAGTACTACTGAAGAAGCGAAAGGACTGGTGCTAGGCCGAATGTGTCCAAGAGCTAGCAACTCATGGATAGCCCGCTCAATCTTGTCCCAATAGGCCTTGGGGTGCCTATAGGGTGTGGTGATGATGGCCTGTATGCCCTGCTCCAACTCGATAGTGTGCTCAAATCCCCGATCTAGTGGTTGTCCTGGCGATATCTCCCCAAATACCATAGCATACCTATCAAGAAGGGTCTGTACCTCTAGGTGCATGGCCTGCCCTATAGATCCTGCCTCTGAAGCACACAACTCTACTTCTCACTCTATATCTCCCTTTCGAAAGTTTTCCTCCATCCGGTGAGCTGAGACTGTCTGAGGTGGATAAGTATGCATGCCCCATATCTTCTTATGCTTCCATGTCTTATTATCATCCCACTCCATCTCCAAGGCCTCCCAGTCCGTGGTGACCTTCCCTAGAGTGATCAACTACTGCAATCCCAATATCACGTTGGTGTCCTAAATGTTCACCACGAAGAAGTGGTCAGTTAGTGTGTAAGTGCCCATCGTCATTGCCAATGCTGGAACGTATCTGGCACACTACATGGTATGGTCCCTTGGAGCCAACACTGAAAACCCGTCAAAAATATCCATTGGAATGCCTCTCCACTCTACCAACTGTGCATCAATGAAGTTGTGGGTTTCCCCACTATCTACTAGTACTGACACTCGTTGCCCTTGCACTGTACCTCAGACACATAGTGTCAAATACTTGGGAACTCCTCGCAAGGCTACAAGGGCTCCTCCGGTAGGTGCGAAAGATGCACCTCCTGCTCCTGGTGGTGGAGGCGGCAGATGATCCTCTCTCTAAGCTGCATGGCTCCCCCTACACCTATGTCATCATACTCATCTTCTTCTCCACTGCTCTCAGAGAAGACCTCAATATAATTTTCCTTGCCCGCGACACAATGGTGTCCTGGTGCCCATGGCTCCTGGGAGGTGAAACATAGTCTCTTCCTCCTCAGATCCCTCCTAGTCTCATCATCTATCAGTCCTCTGCTCTGGTTCTCCTTTGGAGGCAGAACCCTCACGTCCTTCCCCTTCAGCTGGAAAGTCGTTCTCTGAGGGTAAGGTGCTCTGGTCTGGGGTAAAGCATCTTGTAAATCTCGGGTCCTGCCAACTGCATCATGAAGTGTGGCTGGCCTAATGGACCAGACCAAACCCCGAAGAGGCTCTACTAACTCGTCGATAAACATGTATATCATCTGTGCTACGGATGAATCTAGCACCATCACTGGGAGTCACAGGAAATATGAGATGTATGTATCCGGACTCCCGGTCTACTTGAGCTTCATCAGCTTAACAAAATGCTCCTTCGGATCCCTCCGATCAAAACTCTCTATCAACCTCCGAGTGAACTCGGTATAAGCTGTCACTGTCAAGTGCCCAAGTGTAACCATCCTGTGAAACCACCAATCTTGGGCCTCACCATCTAGATGTAGTGCTGCCACCTTGATGACATCCGTCTCTGCCATCTGGTTGAGCTAGAAATATATATCCAGCTTCTCTACCCATGCCTTTGCCGAACTATTTGACAAATCGTCAAAAGTTAGCAAGTGAAACCTGTCCACAGTACTATGCATATCTATGTCATGTGAATGTATGTTCCCCCCGTGATGATGGCAGGGTCTACTGTCCCACTTGAGCAAGAAAAAATCGTGAAATGTGAGTGCATCTCTAAAATCCTGTCCATAGGCCTGGTACTCAACAAAGTACTCACCCATGTGGGCTGGCTCCTGCTCCTGCTATACTCCTACCCCTGTATCTACTGCCAAAAAAATGGGCATCGTAGAGCGTGGGGGTGTATGGGATGCCACATGCTGTGCTGCATAGTGCTCCTGCAAATCATGGGACGTACCCGATCCCTCTCCAATGTGGAAACCCCTCTGAGTTTCATGCTGTCTGGACTCTACTGCTGTGAATCTCTGCCCCATCTACTATATCTGCTTAGATAGATCTTGTACTAACTTGAGGATCAGGTCCCCAAACTCCTTCACAACATCTTTCTCCTCTGCCATCGGTTCCTCCTGCTCTATGTCCACTACTGGAGTGCAGTCACCCTCTTCGTAGGTGATTTGCAACCTACGCTCATGGTCACGGTACTTCCTACCCCTGTAGCAAATATATGGCTTCTCTCCCGGTGTCATAGACAACTTGCTCCACAGGCTGAGCCAGGTCTATGAAATCTGATACCGCTGTAATATCCCGAAGGGAAATAAACAGTAATATAAAGCACACAAACAAGGTACACAACAACTAGAGACAAACCATGAGACAAAATACACAATATGGAGAACGTTGAGCCATTTTATTAATAATAAGAAATAAGAAATAAGTAAAAAGGTGATCATAATGATGGCACCTCTACTTGCACAAGGCAAGTGTAGAAATACGCTCAGAACAATGTGTGGAATGTTTGCTCCCTCTATAAACTACGTAGTCTCCAAGCTGCTGGAAAATGCTGGCGTGCTGCTGCAACTGCTGAAATGAAACGATTCTTTGGGGTTGTTCCCAAACTCAAAAAATGCTGAAACTCTGGGAACGACCTCTACTCCCAATACCCAGAAAATCCCAGATATCTTTTCAAGAATGGCTAACCCCGGAAAATACCTCCTTGAGGCACTACGCTATCCCTCAAGGGAAAACGTTGACCCTGAAGGCAATACTGCAAAATACGGCCTCTCCCTCTGAAAAATGTATCCAATAGGTAAGTGTTGATCCCTTCCCTAATCCTCTGGTCTGAATCCACTGAAATAACCTCAATCCTAAACTTCCCCAACTAGAAATGCATCTTCCCTCTCCAAGACTGCGCAGTCTTTCCAAGGAATGCTCCTCAATGGCTGAAGCTTCGATCTCTCCCTACAAAATATGGTAGGACTCCTCACCCAAGAAAGCACTCGAAGTATCTCGGGGCTGAGGTTGGGATCTCTGCATAAAGACACCCGGTGTACTGAACAGTACGTGTAGACTAGCTAAATAGCAAGTGTGCTCAATGTCTAGATACAAACTCCAAAATGCATAATCATCAATGAGAGAAATGAGGTAGCCACCCCTCTATTTATCTTTGGTGAGCCTCCCTCTCTCCTTGGCACCACCATGTCCACGCTGTCTCTCTTTGGCTCACGCTGCTAACTCATCTGTGCTGGCTAGGCCCACGCTGCCTAAGTGGGTCCCCCCCCTTCGTTGTCAGTTGGGCCCCTTGGCCCACCTTGTACACAACATTATGTCTCCTAGGTGACTTTAGGGAGTGTGTTTTATTCTAAGTGAGTCACATTCTCCTTTTACCCACTTTATTTATATTTTAACTATATAAGGAAAAATTAATCAAAATTAATATTTCCAATTAGCTATCACTAATTGGGAATATTACAAACACTAACACTTGCCTCCTAAACGTCGCAATACTAACACTTGCTTCCAAACTTTCGCAATACTGACACTTAACCCAACTATTGCAATATCGACTCTGGTCCTAACTGTCACAATAACAACAGTTCTCTCTGTAACGTCGCAAGATAGACACTTTTCTCCAAACCATCGCAATACCGACGCTTTACTCCAAACGTCGCAATACCGACACTTATTTCTAAGTGTCGCAAGACCGACACTTTTCTCCAAACCGTCTCAATACCGATGCTTTTCTTTGAATTTCGCAATACCGACACTTATCTCTAAGTGTCGCAATACCGACACTTGTCTCCAAACGTCGGTATAGTGACAGTTGTGGGCAGGATTTGAAAAATTGATAAAAATTGGGGAAATTTCCGACATTTGGTCAAAAGTGTCGAAACTAAAGTGTCGGAATTTTGACCAAATGTACTAGTGCGTCTATGATCAAATTTTTCATCTGTGCTTGATTTTATTCATAATTCTTGAGTGAATCTGCATCTGTTGGTACACAAATTTTCTTCTTTGCATGATCTTTGAGACCATACTCATCCAGAACTGAGAGGATTATGGCCTTCAAGATAACAAAGTTGGACATGCCGTTCAATCTGTCTTGATCCCTTAGTCCATATCGCGCCATCTTTGCTCAAATATGAATAAAATAGTACTTCTCCCTTTAGATCTGGGTTTCTTGGTGACTAGAAACCCTCTAGTAACTACTTCTTGGTCAAAAATGACTTCCCTCATGGAAATCTTCCACCAAAACTCAAATGAATAATATTCTCCGATCCTCCTAATCAAATCTTAGATTTGTTTGGCTCAGATCTGCTGAATGAATGTCTTCCTCCCGCCTTTGTTGCCTTAGCTAGGCACAATTTTGTACCTGCAAAATCTCTATCGCACCAACACTACTCAAGATTTGAAGCAATGCTTCCGGATCTTGGAAAAAATTTCTAAAACAAGAGAAGTGACTGGACAATGTCCTCTTGGTTGGACCAACGCTGCTCAGAAGTGGACGGCGTAACCCCAGACTAGGTGACGCAGTCCTTATGTTGTCCTGGGAAGGGTCTGCATGAGCCTAGAGGCCTTCTGTAGCTTCAGCGCTGTCTCCTGGATCTGCTTTCTCTTGCTATCAAGATGCCCTCTCCGGATTTGATACTTCTTCTACCAACCTATAGAAAATATTTCTTCACCCGATTTGCTGGAGATTCAGCTTGATCTGTTATCGCTATGATACCATGTGAAAATTCTACTGTAGTGTATTGGTTTATTTCCTCCTACTTTTTTTAATTAATACAAGTTATTTTCAGAAATTAGATTTAGAAAATATCAAAAATAAACACAACTAAATCCTACACATGCATATAATTTACTAAATAATTCACTCATGCAACAAAGTGACACATGGATTTTTGGACATAAGTCCCCGGAAAAACCCAAAGCGAGAAAATTGGTTCAGCAGATATGAGGGTTTTATTATTAAGTATTTCGAGTACAACAAATCTGGGTTCCAACCTGTTGAAGCCTAGAAAATCTCTGCTTCAAACATCGGGGAAAACCACCCGGTCGGGACCTTAAGGCAGCTCCTTTTCCGTTTGGTATGGTGGCTCCGACTGGATTTAAAGGACCAGTTTCCTTGTAACTAAATGGATTGGATTTGATGGGTGGAAATGGGACTAAATTAACCGAAATAAAACTATCTAATTTAAGCTAAATACTGATAAAGAAATTCTAACACTAACCCGGGTAATTATATGTGAATACAACTTAAGATTGTTCCAATTCAACAATAACCATGAAAATGTATTATTAATTAAATTTAAATGTGCAGAAACAAATAAATATAACTATGTTTAAGAAATTAAACAGAGTTATATTAGCATATTGCATTCATCATTGTATACCATTTACATGTAACTATAAAAATAATGTTTCAATTATACTCAGAAATGATATATAAAAGAAAGCGTTGTGAAAACCAATATACATATAAATGATAGAAATTTTAAAACGAATATCATAAGACAAAAGAGATCAACAGTGAACAGATAGAAATACCTTGTTCATCTTGAAGACTTTCAAATGCAATCTGATACTCTATCCAGTAACTCTAATGCAAAATCAAATTCCAAGGTATAGAAATGCAACACTTCAAAGATAATTCCGCATGAAAATCACCAGATGTGATCCTTTTTAAAAAATATATAAGACAATGGAGTACAGAAATGCAATCTCCAAGTCCAAAAATATTAAGATCCAGGACCCTTCTCTAAATGCACGAGAGGGGTTTAAATACTACTTAGCTAAATCTAAAAATAGTTTATTACAAAAATTAAGGATTCGGTTCAATGACCGTCCTTTTCCTAGGCTAAAATACAGTGAAATTAAAACTAAATCTATCTATCTATGAATTTGATCTTTAAACTTGCAGGCATCTAGCATAGTTTTGAGAAGATGCGGTTGACCGACTTCAGAATTCAATTGTCCTGAAAAGACAGAGTCGGCAAGCATAGGAGCAATCTCCTCTGTAGCATTGATGATACAATTGAGTGCACTGTGCTGACTGTGTGGCTTCACCAAGTACATCCAATATGAGTCCCAATTCAATCTTTTCATCCCTTGGATGGATTTTGCTCTTTCTTCTGCCTTTTGCCTCCATTCTGTTTGTAGTTGATTTGCCTGTGGGAGATATCCTGGAACAGTTTCAGGAATCAAGTTAGCTTTGTGTAAATTGTCATTTACACAATAAGTAAGAGTGTTTGCCACTGTAGCCGCCTCCTTTGCTGCCTTTTCTGCCCTTCTGATTTGTGCATCCCAGTTATTGAATAGTATTTCTTTATGGTTTTCATTAATGATGGGTGCACCAGCTTTTCTGCCTTCTTCTGTCTTTTGCCATGCCAGATAATCATTGATATTTTCATTAATCAAATCATAATCATTTCGTAAATCTACGACATGATTTGTGATTTTATCACTCTCTTGGCAAAAAGAATTCCATTGCAAGATTTTTTGGCATAAAACTTCCTCTTGTTGCAGTAGTTGATTGTTTAAAGAGATAGTTTCTGAAATGAATTCTGGAAGCTTAGGATCATCTTTGTGCTGATCTTGGATAATCTGTATTTGTTTTTCTTTATCAGCCAAGCTTTTTTGATGTCCTATTTTCATTTCTTGAAGTTGTTGTTGTAACTCTTCAAGTTTCAATTGTGCTTCCTTATTGGCCTGTACCTGTTGCAATTGCTGTTGCAGAGCTTTTACCTGTTCTTCTTTTTCATTCAACAAAAGTTGTATCTCAAACGCTTTATCAATTGTTGCAGAAGCATAAGCTCCTGTTATTTGAGATAACTTAGTGAGATTATGAGTAGGCTCTGTGGTAGGATCTTTCCACAAAACATCTACTTGTTCTGCTTCAGTAGCAATTGCACTTTCTATTTTTCTCTTTTTTCTCTGTCTCTTCACTACTGCTTTGTATTTTGGGCTATAGAATACATCCAGAGGAGGAATGTCCTCTACATTAAGTACAATTTCAAAGGAGGGTGTGATTGGTATGTGCTCTGTCACTGTGGTTGTGCTGCTTGTTCCTGTGCTCAAAACTTTGGTTGTCTGGACAGGGGTCTGTACATTCTGTCCTTCTACATTAATCAATTGATTAAAAGTTTCCCATTCTTTGTCTAACTCAATGGTGACTGGCTGTTGCTGTACATTGGTTGGAGGAGGATTTTTCTGTTGAGAAGTCAAAATTTGCTGTTGAGTAAGTTCTTTATATTGTGCAGAATCTTTAATGAGTTCTTCCATTTTATCTTCCTTTTCTTTAGACTTATTGGAGTGTTCAGAATCTCTGTCAGATTTTGATTTAGATTTACCTGTACTTGAACTACCGTTAAGACTCACACTAGGAGTTTGCTCCCTTGCGGGCTCTAAGCGTAGATTATCCAAAGGAATAAGAATTAGTCTTCTTTCTCTGTAAAGCTTGAATTCCTGAAATTCCTCTGGAGATAGCTGAGCTTGAGCTGAATTCAAAACTTCTTTGAATGAATTTCTTGCTTGGAACATATCATCAAAAAGATCCTGTTCCCCGGAAAATTCCCTTACTTTGATTGCATTGGTAAAATTCTTAACAATATCATTTGGGTCGAATAACCTTCTTGAGAATTTGAACAGCTGTAGGCATGTAACGTTGTCTATTTCTTGAAATGCATGACCAATATCAAACAATGAAAATGTTCCACATTTTATGGGAAATTGTGGCCAAATGCCCTTTTTCTTCTCTTTTAAATCTTTTGTTATACCTCCCTGGCCACAGGTCTGATAAGCAATTTCCCGAGCTACAAGTCTATCTGGAACATATAGGGGTAACACATGGGGAGAAGCATAACTTCCAAAAACCCTAATATAGGTGAAAAATTCTTCTCCAAACCATCTCGCGACGGGGAGAATATCAACCTCTGTTTCTGAGGATAACCTTGGGGCATCCTTATTATACAATGTTCTGTACAATGGCAACATTATTCCATGACAAATTTGGTAAAAATGGGGGACAAACTTAGAATCCCATAGTTCTTTATGGTACACATGAATGGGAAAAGGATCGTGGATAGTCCATTTCCAACCCATTACAGGGAATTTAGAGACATAGCAGATGGCGTCCATGACATAAGCAGATAAATAAAAAGGCGGATAAACCCGTTGGGAAACATTTCGTTTAGACCGGTAGTGAAAAATAGCAGTGGTGAGATTATCAGATAGGATTTTGGCCCAGTCTACAATTGTAGAATTAACAGCCGCATTCAACAAAGGAAGACATTCGGGTAAGATCATATTTATGTCAGGCTTTCCAAAAAGCCTGCATAACATGGCAGCAGTAAAACAATAAGGAGAGGTAAGTGAACCCGTGCTGTACATACCTTGTTTGTTTTTCTTCAATGGTTCACTTCTTTTGGTCCACTCCTTTGTGCATTCTGCCAAATTTGAGTGTTCTTTGGCAAAATCTTCCATAAATTGCTTGTTGAAAGTCGCCTGAGGTTCTGGCAGCTTATACATTAATCTCAGATCTTCTATGGTGAATGACCCGATTAGCTCTTCAGATGGAGTTATGAATTGTCTGTCTGAAATATATGTGCTATCCAACACCCATCTCACCATGTCTGTATATGGGAGAATCCTTGGCCTTGCTGCTATTCTATGCAGAAATGAGCAAGCCAAGTCTCTAAGGGTTGCTTCAGACGTATTCTTTGAACATGCTGTAGCTGCAACTTTTATCACCACAGGGTTTTCTTCTTCTAACAGATTATACATTCCTTCCCAAGTGGATATACCGGCATCCTTGTTACAAGCGGTGTCTGCATATAGCAAAGCCATTTCTTTGTTTTCAGAATTTGAGCTCTTCTCCTTCTTACCCATAGTGTTTAGTGGAAGCTTTGTATAGTCGTTTGCTCCTTCGTGCCTGCGTTTTACGAATAAATGAGAGTAATGATATAAGAAAGGTGATGAGACTGTTTTGAATGTGAAAGCGGATGAAATATAATATTTTAATTGTGAAACGACTTTCAATCTAAACACAATCTTATTTACCATTAATAATCAATCCAATCATTTAATATAATCATTAAAGCGCATAACGGATTTGACATATGGGAAGATTGCCTTGGGATAACGCACCTACATGAATCTGCGACATTGCGATCTGCGATTTGCTGCGCAATATCGCAATATCGCAATGATGCAATATTGAAAAATGATGTTATCACAGTTATGAAAATAGCGCAAAAGCAGAAATTGTGCAATAGCACAAAAGCGCATAATCGCAAAAGCACAAAATCGCAAAATCGCAAAAGCGCAAAATCGACAAGAGCGCAAAAGATATTCATTAATCATTTCTGTTTTCTGCGCTATGCGATCTGCGATCAATGCGTTTTATATATACCATTTTGTTATGGATGCGCTATCTTGTTTAAAGAGCAATTTTATTATAATCTATCATAAACTTAAGTGTTTCTAAATATTATTTCTAAGGGATTTCTATAGGTTTATGATAGAAAGTTTTATTTGAAAAGGCAAACAAATCCTAATTGATTTTTTGGATTTTTTAACTAAGGGCCCTCATTTATTTAGTATTATTACTAATAATAAATAAAAAGGGGGGTTGTTGCTGGTCACAACACAACCTTGGAAAACACGACAGAGAATAAAATATATAAAATCTGCAGTTAACCTGACGATTTAGTGCCAAATATCTGACTGATCCACACCCTCAACAGGAATTACATGACTCAGCCCGGTTCTATCCCTAGAAACCCTTAGTGCTGCTTCTAAATCCCTAGATTTTCCCTTGAGGGACTGTGTCAGCCTCTGCGTGGCTCTAGGAGGGTCTGTGTCACCTTAGGAGGGTCTACGCTACCCTTGCGCTGCCTCTTCTTGGCCAACATCAACCCAGCGTGGCCCTAGCTGCCTCTGCGTTGTCCCTGCTGCTTTGCATGGATCTGAAGCCTCTCTGTGTTGTCCTTGTGGCTGCTCCTCTTGCCTCTTGATGTCTCCTGACCCCAGAATCAGAACATTCCCTTGGCCAATACTACCCCTCACTACAAGAAATTCCACTAGAAATTCTTTGCAAACCCGCCCTAGAATTCTAGATCTATTCCTCAGTTCTATAGAAATTGTGTATGACCAATTGACCCTCAAGCCTTTCTCTTATAATTTTTCATTGAACCCTTCAACAACCGAGTTTAAATCATCCATCAATGGCTAATATTAAAATAATGCTTGATCCATGTGACTTAATACAATTTCAATGCATGTGTTAATTAATTCACTTTAATTATTTTATTTTCTAATTTAGACTTAGGAAATCCATTAAAAATAATTAATTATTTGAATAAATTGAACACAACATGAAATTTCTCAAATCCATTTCTAGGTCTTGTAGATCAAGTGTAGTCTAGTCCCTCCACAAATTTTGGGACCTAGAGCACAACTGATGCTACCCCAAATACATAAAATCTCAATGGATTCTACCTCCAGTGCATTGTCCTGCATTTGTGTTAGTGTTGTAGATCTTCTTTCTCTCAATAATAATAAAAAAATCAGGATCAAAGGCACCATGATAAGTGCTTTTGGCTGAAGCTTTAGTAGGCTTGATTTCAGTAGGTATTTTTCTATACATCTTATTGAATCTCTTAGAAAAGTGAGAAATTGATTCTCCTTCTTTTCTTTTTATTGCATGAAATTTAGTGATATAATACAGAAAATCTTACTTATCACCCCATTTCCTTAAAAAATGTATCATATAGGGTTTCAAATCCAGTGATGCAACCAAATGTCAAAGATCTGAACCATTTTATAACATCACCCTCAATAACCTAAATAAAAACTCTCATCCAAACATCTTCATGCTCAATATTCAGATGTCAGCATAGGCATAAAAATCAGCAAGGTGTTATTCAGCTGCTACCTCACCCTCACCACTAAACTTAGGCATGTACTTGAGATAATATCTTGCAAGTAATGCATTCATAGGCTGAGGTAAAACAAAAGGGGCATACCTTGCAGCAACAATTGCAACCATTCAGTTAGGGGGTGGGTTTTGACTTGCCATAGTGTGAGTTGTTGGGATTTGTGGAACAACAATACGTGGAATGTGAACAAAAAATGATGAAGCACCAAATTGTGATGTAGGTACTGTTTTTTGGTTGGAAAACAATGGAGGTACATGATTTTCTGCAAAATCAGGGGATAAATTTTGCAAGACTTCTTTAGGAACAACCTTTGAGAAAACAATAGTAGAAGCAAAAAACTTTCGTTTACTATTTTTCTTGATTAGATTTTCAGGGTCAGAAATTAGGATTCTCAAAGGAGAATATGAGTTAGCCCTGATTCTAGTCCTTTTAGGAGCCATAAATTCAACAATGGAGTCTCCATGTGTAAAGAAGTCTAAAAAGATATCTGGAACTGTACACCTCAGAACTAGAATTATAATTTTTTCATTCACCCAGGGATAAACTTCAATTCACCTCCCCGACAATGGCACCAAAGATTTTAGCGCAAGGAGTCACTACTTGACTGCATAAGGAGTAAGACTTACATATCATAGTTAATTTAAAATTTTAAAGGGGTTTTTTGAGTTGTGGGATGGCTTCTAAAATATTTTGAAATGATTTTTTGTTGAAAATGCAACAAGATGATGGAGCTTAGTGAAATGAAGTCGCCTTCACTAAGTGGGCCCGCAGGCTATTTTTCGCGCAAAGTCTATTTTTAGACATATGGAGCATGGTCTAGGAGTTGCAGTATGCTATTCTTGGATGATTGTTCGAGTTGGTAAAAATAGATGGACCTCTATTTTTAGACATTTGGGCGGAGTCTATTTTTAGACTGCCAGGCTAAAAATAGAAAAGTCAAATATTATTTACCCTTAATAATATTTGGACTATAAACTTCAGTTTATCCTCTTGCAGCACTTCAGTTGGAGCTACGGATGTGGCCCATGCATCTGACAAAGGAATTACACTATTCCTAGGGGTTTGGTGAGCTCATGCATGGTTGACTTCAGTTAGAACTCAAGTGGCGGAGTTTGGTGGAGTTGATGAGACAGTTGGTGGAGTTGTGTTCAAGTTAACTTAGTTGAACTAGTTGTGTTTAGTTTAACTGGATAATACACTAGAGATGAGTGAGGTGAATTAAATATTATTTAATTCACTAAATATTAACTCATTATTCAACTAAAGAACACATCAGTTGACTGCAGTGCATGGACAGTTCAGTGAAGACCAGTGGAAGAGGTAGATGAAAGGGTGAGTTTGCTATTAGTTGTGACATTAGTTGTGCATGAGATTTTCACAAGCATTGGAGGAGATTGCCAATGAGGATTGCGCAGATCAAGCCAGTGGGATTCGAACTTGGATCTCTCATTACACCAACTTGGATTGCGCAGTAGAGGCAGGCAAATAGTGGATGAGTTTTGAACTCGTGACTTGTTCAAAACTGAGCTAGTTTGTGTGTAACTTTTGGAGACAGTACTGAGTACTTGTGAGGAGTATTGTACTGAGATTGTTACATGTTATCTTATATTATAATATACAAAATAGCTGGGGGTTTTCAGCTATAAGCTTTCCCCATTACATATTGTGTTTATGTGCGCATGCGACTGTTTCTATTTCCGCATATTGATGATCGATTGTAGAAGAGGTTATGTGTTATACATGAATTCGAATTAGTGTATGATCAGGATAATCTCAGTGGATAAATATTCATTATTCAGCAAATTTCTACATGGTATCAAAGCGAATTGATCATCGGGATCTATTACAGTGATTACAATTTTATTTCGGTAGACAGAGTCTGTAACGGGCCAGGTAGCCTCTGGATCCATCCTTTCTTTGAAAGGTGATATATCCAGTAAATGCCCCTACAGTCGATCTCTATGCTAGGAATAATTTTTCTCACAGATCCAGAAGCAGTTGAGTTTTGAGCTTGGAATTCAAATTTTGCAGCATATTGTTTTCTTGGTGCCATAGTTGAAATGTCTTTCAACGGTTTGCGACTCGAGTATACCCTTGAGGGAAGTTCAAATTATGTTGCATGGAAAGACCGGATGGAGGCGGTATTAGATGATAACGAGCTGAAGGATTTCGTAGATATGGATGTCCAAAAGCCTACTGATCCTGCTGAAGTTGAGGTCTGGAAAAAGATGGAAAAATGTCGAAGGATTCTGTTGGAAGGCGTGAAGGATCACATTGTATCCAGCCTGCATGGAAAAGCTTCTCCATATTTGATGTGGAAAGCATTGACAGATCTATTCCAGAGCAAGAGCGACCAAAGGAAGCTGGCGCTCAAGGATAAACTCAAAAACATTAAGATGGAGAAAGGCGATAGTATCGCCAAGTACCTCACGAAGTTCACTCAATGCAGAGATGAGCTGGGAAGTGTGGGGGTGACTGTCGATGATGAGGACTTGGTGGACCTGGCTCTCCTTGGTCTTCCGAAGAGTTGGCATTCCTATCAGGACTCTGTCAATGGTCGGGAGAAGTTGCCGGGATGGGAGCAACTTTGGTCGGATCTCATGCAAGAGGAGATAAGGCGGACTACCAGGGACGGATCTTCATCAAAGGCATATGATGAAGAAAATTGCGCTTTGGCTGCCAAAGAAAAGAAGGGGAAGAGCAAGAAAGCTTCTCAGTCTGGTGCGAAAGGCAAGAAGAAAGACATGTCCAAGGTGAAGTGTTTTCACTGTCACCAACACGGACACTATGCCACAAATTGTCCGCAGAAGAAGAAAAATAAGAAGGCTGCTGGATCTGCAGCGGGAGAGGCATTGGCCTCCTAGTTTGAACTGGATTTTTCACTGATCGCATGCTTGGTCTCAAGTGTGATGGGATCAGTATGGTTCTTGGATAGTGGTGCGTAATTTCACATGACAGGAGATCGGGATCTGTTTTCAGATCTGGAGGAAAAAGATCTTGGAGTGCACATCGAGATGGGCGATGATGGTAGATACAGTGCGACCGGTATCGGTACCATTTCCTTTGAGAGGGAGTCTGGTAAACCCTTCGTATTGAAGGAAGTTCTGCATGTTCCAGGATTGATGAAGAATCTGATCTCTGTAGCGATGTTAGAAGACAAGGGGTATGATGTGGTCTTCAGCGAAGGAAAATCTTTCCTGCATAGTAAGACAACTGGAGAGACTCGGAAGATAGGGGTTCGATTCAAGAACCTTTATCAGTTGCAAGTAGATGGCAGTGCAGCAATGGCATGCAAGGTAGGAGAAGTGGTGAGCCGGGATGATGGCGAGCTGTGGCATCGGAGATTGGGCCACCTTCACCATGGAGCCTTGAAGATACTGCAACATATTTCTACTGGGCTTCCTAAGGGAACTCTTGCGCAGTCAGATCAGTGCAAGGGGTGTACCTTGGGAAAATATGTGAAAGCCACCTTTCACGAGAAGGATAGTCGCACCACGACGATCCTTGAGAGAGTTCACGCCGACATGTGTGGTCCTTCTCGCAGGGGCCGACAGCAAAGCACAAGTACTACGTGATCTTTGTCGATGATTTCTCTCGGAAGGCCGGATCTTCTTCATGCGTAAGAAGAGTGAAACAAGGCCCAAAGTTCGTGAATTCAAGGCGCTCGGTTGAGAAGGAATCGTGAAGAATGTGAAGGCTCTTAGGAGTGACAATGGTGGTGAATTCATCTTCGCTAAATTCGATTACTTTTGGCAGCGCGTAAGGGACTCGGAGAGAGCTCATCGCACCCCATAACCCACAGCAGAACGGGGTTGCTGAGCGGAAGAACAAAATGATCGTGGGTGCTGCATGGGCGATGTTGCATGATTAGGGCCTACCCCTTCACTTGTGGGCTGAGGCATGCAATACTGCAGTGTATTTGAATAACCGTTGTCCTCACAAGATACTTGGCATGAGTACACCGGAGGAGGCGTTTTCTGGCAAGAGGCCTGACATTTCTCATTTGAGGATTTTTGGCTCACCTGTCTACATGCATGTGACGAAGGACACCAGAAAGAAGCTGGATCTGACCGCAGAGGTTGGGATATTTGTGGGGTACACTGATACGCCCCACAACTATTGTGTGTATTTTCCAGACAATCGCAAGACTGTTGTGCGACGGGATATCAAATTTCAGGAGGAGAAAGCCATGCAGTGTTCGCTTGAGAGGGAGCCACACTTACATGTAGAAGAGGAGCTATTAGTTCCTAAGGAGGAGCTTCCAGATGTGGATCAGCCACAAGAGGAAGTTCATGGAGTGGAAGAGACCACTCATGCAGCGCCAACCATCAGAGGGCGCAAGCGCACAACAGAAGTTGAGCGACTGGCTCGAGATGCAGAGAAGGCTGTAGGACCACCTACAACACATCGCAGCCAGAGACAATCACCAAACCGATACACTGGATACATGGCTCTTGTGAGCAAGTGTGTCGTGACAGAGCCATCCTCTTTCGAGGAAGCTGTGGAGGACCCCGCATGGGTAGATGCCATGGTGGAAGAGTATGATTCGATTGTCAGAAACAGTGCATGGGAGATTGTCCCGCGACCGGAGGGGAAATCAGTGGTGGGTTCGCGATGGATCTACAAAGTGAAGCAGGCGGCTGATGGGAGTGTGGAGAAGTACAAGGCAAGATTTTTTGCCCGTGGCTTCTCATAGATTGAGGGGATCGATTATGAGGAGACCTTTGCACCTATTGCAAGGTACTCTTCCATACGGACGATCCTAGCTCTCTCAGCGCAGATGGGGTGGCACATCCATCAGATGGATGTGAAGACTGTGTTCCTCAACGGAGTCATTGAGGAGGAGGTGTACACAGAGCAGCCTGAAGGTTTCGAGATCTTCAGCAGTGAGTAGCATGTTTTCCGACTCAAGAGAGCACTGTATGGGTTGAAGCAAGCACCTCGTGCTTGGTACACACGGATAGACAATTATTTCACCAGACTTGGATTCTCCAAGAGTGAGGCGGATCCTAACCTATACTAGATTGTGGTGGAGGGGAAGTTGCTGATCATTGTACTGTATGTAGATGATCTAATTTTGATGGGTGATGAGACGTTGATACTTTCATGCAAGGAGGATCTTGCTACAGAGTTTGAGATGAAGGACTTGGGCCTCCTTCATTATTTCCTGGGATTGGAGATTTGGCAGCGCAGTGGTGGACTGTTTGTTTCTCAGGGTAAGTATGCTTGGGAGATACTGGAGAGGTTCAACATGCATGGCTGCAAGCCTGTTGATACTCCTCTTCCTGGTGGTTGGAGGAAGGAGGATGCTACTTCAGCGGAGGTAGTGGATGCCACTGTCTATCGACAGTTGGTGGGGTCGCTTATGTATCTGGTCAATACATGACCCGATATATGCTATGCTGTTAACCAGATTTTGCAAGCTATGGTTAAGCCTAACAAGCTCTTTTGGAAGGCAGGCAAGCATGTATTGCGTTATCTTAGTGGCACATCGGGATATGGTCTGTGGTACAGACAGGAAGATGGAGCGAAGCTTTGCGGCTTCATTGATGCAAATTGGGCAGGGAGCCCAACGGATCGAAAGAGCACATCTGGAGGAATCTTCAGTATTGGGTCGACAGCATTTTCCTAGTACAGCAGGAAGCAGAGATCCATGGCACTCAGTTCAGCAGAGGCCAAGTACATGGCAGCTAGCTTGGCTGCATGCGAGGCTATTTGGATGAGGAAGATCCTCGTCGGATTGTTCGGGTCGCACTTGGAGCCTACTGTGATTTATTGTGATAACCAGAGTTGCATTAAACTCTCAGCTAATCCAGTATTTCATGATAGATCCAAACACATCAACATCAGGTACCATCATATCAGAGATTGTGTGCAGCGGAGAATCATGTTACTTTCATATATTCCCACGGAGGATCAGGATGCTGACATCTTGATGAAGGCGCTCCCCAGGAGCAAATTCGAATTCCACAGAGGCAGGATAGGGGTTGCAGATAATCCATATATTTTTGAGAGGGAGTGTTTAAAATGCAACAAGATGATGGAGCTTAGTGAAATGAAGTCGCCTTCACTAAGTGGGCCCGCAGGCTATTTTTGGCGCAAAGTCTATTTTTAGACTATGTCTATTTTTAGACATATGGAGCATGGTCTAGGAGTTGTAGTATGCTATTATTGGATGATTGGTCGAGCTGGTAAAAATATATGGACCTCTATTTTTAGACATTTGGGCGGAGTCTATTTTTAGACTGCCAGGCTAAAAATAGAAAAGTCAAATATTATTTACCCTTAATAGTATTTGGACTATAAACTTCAGTTTATCCTCTGGCAGCACTTCAGTTGGAGCTACGGATGTGACCCATGCATTTGACAAAGGAATTAAGATATTCCTAGGGGTTTGGTTGAGCTAATGCATGGTTGACTTCAGTTAGACTCATGTGGCAGAGTTTTGGTGGAGTTGATGAGACAGTTGGTGGAGTTGTGTTCGGGTTAACTTAGTTGAACTAGTTGTATTTAGTTTAACTATCTAATACACTAGAGATGAGTGGGGTGAATTAAATATTATTTAATTCACTAAATATTAACTCATTATTCAACTAAAGAATACATCAGTTGACTGCAGTGCATGGACAGTTCAGTGAAGACCAGTGGAAGAGGTAGATGAAAGGGTGAGTTTGATATTAGTTGTGCATGAGATTTGCACAAGAATTGGAGGAGATTTCCAATGAGGATTGCGCAGATCAAGCCAAGGAGATTCGAACTTGGATCTCTCATTACACCAACTTGGATTGCGCAGTAGAGGCCAGCAAACAGTGGATGAGTTTTGAACCCGTGACTTGTTCAAAACTGAGCTAGTTTGTGTGTAACTTTTGGAGATAGTACTGAGTACTTGTGAGGAGTATTGTGCTATGTATTGTTACATGTTCTCTTCTATTATAATATACAAAATAGTTGGGGGTTTTCAGCTATAAGCTTTCCCCATTACATATTGTGTTTATGTGCGCATGCAACTGTTTCTATTTCCGCATATTGATGATCAATTGTAGAAGAGGTTATGTGTTGTGCATGAATTCGAATTAGTGTGTGACCAGGATAATCTCGATGGATAAATCTTCATTATTCAGCAAATTTCTACATTTTTTATGTTCTTTAAAACTTTCATGCATTTGGCAAGTTGTGGAAAGTATAAATTGTGTGGGTAATAGGTAGTATAGGGAGTAGAGTTTAACTAATGGAATAATATGGATATCTGGTACTTATTCCAGGAAATATTCCTATCTTAAATCAGTCACACAGCTATGATGATGGCTCTTTAGAAAAACTCTGTTTATGCGAAGAAAACAACATTCAGAAAATAGATTGCATGTATAAAGTGTTCCACAAATCCTCTATGAAATATTCACTAACTTGTTCTATAACACACATAATTTGCAGAAAACTGAACGCAGATAATTTACCGTTAAATCCTTTAAGATCTTATCACTCACACCTTACCATTTGTTGCAATTCATATTTTAGAAGAAATTAACAAAGAAAAGAGACACAACACACATTAGATGTTCCTGGAGTCACAAAATCCTTCAACATGAAGAAAAAATGTTTTTTATTATATTCAGTCTTTAGGTAGACCAACATCCAACCTGGAAATGGTATTCACAAGTGGTATATATAGCAAGAGAGGCACTAACTCCATCTCCATTAAAAATAAGGAAACATTAATATTAACATTACATAGGTGTCAAAAGACATAACAACCTTATCCTATCGAAATCTAACAAAAAGGACATATGGAGAAGAAATAAGAGAAGAAATTTGGGCTGGAATGTTGAGTGTGCTATCATGATGCCTCTTTGTCTGTTGATTTATCTCGTTGTGTCTTGGGTCTTTAACAACCATGTAGCTTCGTTTAATAAGACCTACAATAACCTCATAACCACTTCTCACCATCGCTTGTATTATCCATTTGGTTATGGGTTCTTATCCATCCTTAACTGGATCGTAAAAATTTGCTGACGGGTGTAAAAATTCAATTAAAACAGGTGCTACCAGAAATTCCTGTAAAACCCAGTAACTGCACAAAATCTAGAATGCTACCAAAAATTCCGATAACGCCTTGTTTCTTTTTCAAAAATACACAGAAAATGCTGAGAATTCTATGCAGAATTATATTCCATGACACCTAAGTTGTTGTTTAAAATTGTAACTGATAAGCAAAAAGGTACTTGTATCAAAAGCCTTTTTACGTTCCCTCTATGTGTGTTGTAGCTCCAGCAAGCTTATCCAAGTCTATTTTGCCATCAGCAACTGATCTAGATCTGGTTGCTCTTATGGTTGCTTCCTTGACAAGGGTTTTGTCCTCCTTAGAACCCTTTTGTGTTATTCTTCTCTTTGAGGGATCTGAGTGTTGTTCTAAAGGGGTTGTGTTCTTTTTTTTCTTCATGGTTTTCTTTGTCTTTGAACCTTCATATTTACCTTCAATATCAATAACCTCTGTCATTAGGCTTGGATTATGTAGAGCCTTGGAGCCTAAACTTGTTGTTGTCTCTGGTATGCCTTTTATGGTACCAAAAACAGTTTTATCTTCTTCCTTCTTCTTCTTACTATTGATGTCATATATAGCATCTTTGAGGATTTTTTCATCTGATGGTGTAGGATGAAACTCTTTCTGCAACTTCTGCTAAATATATGTTTCCAAAATTTCTGGTAGCACCTGCACTTTTGATTTATTTGCAGTTGCAGACCTTCCTCTTCTGGCTCTAGTGTAGACATTAGGAAATGGAGGAACAAGAGGCACTATTTTCATAGATTTGAATTTGTTTACTGAGGAACTTTCTCCTTTTTCCAACCTTGTTTTAGCCTTGACTGCAAAAACCTTCTCTTTTTTTCCCTTGGCCTTCTTATGAATGTTTTATTTTTTGGCTTTTCTCTTTGTTCTTCTTTTTGTAGGCTGAGGGTTTGGTCGTGGAACTGGAGGTGTAGGTGCAGGTTGGCTGACCCTATAGAATAAAAAGTGGTCCCAAGTTTGGTTTTTCTTCCCCAACTCTTATTCAACTAGAACTTTGATTAAAGCTTGATGGTACAAACTATACTCAAAAACATTAGTGCAAGTCTGAACCCTTGCTGACATATTTCTCAGGCTTTTCAACAAGAAAAATGGAAGATTTAATGCCTTAATCCATGTAATATGAAAAATAAACCTCATGTGATAGAGGAACACAACTGTATACCTCCTTTCACAAGTGATTTATATCTTTATAAGCTTGATAGCTTATGCCCATTCATTCTTAAGATAGCTACTTAGAATTCTCTTTTCCCAATTTGGATCTCTATGAGTATCTTTGAGGAAGATATTGAGATCTCCTCCTATAATGACCTGCCCTTTGAACCACCTTTCTCCTTCTTGGGGAAGGTTAAAGGCTTCAATAATGGAGTCTTCATAAACCTGCAAATTAAGGCCATGAAATGTAGCTTCTTGTCCATTAAACGAGTTAGCAAACTCTTGAGCTACTCTTGAGTGAGAGCTCCCTAACCTGGTGCATAGAGAATACCACCCTAACTGAACAAACAAACTTCTTACCCTCACATTGGTATCAACTAGATTTGCACCATGTGGCTCTACTTGATTTATTTTACCACCTATTTTAGTCATCTTCAGAAAATAAATGACTTTGTCTCTTACAACTGATAGGTGGCAGAGTAGGAGGAGTTTTACCTTACAAGTGTTGTTTGTATTCGCCTTTGGAGATATTGTCTGAAATCCAGACTCCTTCTCAAACTATGACTCTCAGCAATTCGAACTCCAACAGCTAAAAATTCGAATGATAGAGTTCTTGCTTTTTAGGTGGTTTTAAAACCAAACTTTGGTTCATCACCCCATGCAAATCAACCACCATCATTGAAAATATTCCTCACTGTGATGTTCACCATGTAATAATGTATCATCACCTTTAGTTGGCTGCATATTTACGTATGGAGTGCTCCAGATGTCTTAAGACAAGGAGATATGTGACAAACAATCACCTCCATAGTCTTTGTTGTTAATTGGCCGAAATTTACGACAACACTGTTGTGCATCCAACCAAATGGTTATGGTGTTGAGTGTAATAACCATGATATTGTTCGTTAATAAAAACACGTACCTAGACATACATATAACTGACTTGGGGTTGACAGGCAGGACAAGGTACGGGTTAAGTTCATAACTACGGATGACACATGGGTTCAACATATATTACGACTTGACTTAAAATAACTGACTGCAATACAACACATATCATGAGATTTAAAAAGATTTAAAAAATATTTGAGGCGTATTAACACTACAACCTGTGGATTAACTAAATCGGATGTGTTTTTTCGTTTATTTTAAAAAAAAAAAGTTTTCTTCTGGAAATTTCGGCAGCATCAAAATAAAAAGAAATAGATAGAACAGGAAAATAACAAATTGTCTGAAAAGGCTAAAATTGGTGCTTCCAGAAATTTCAGTAGCGACCAAATTTTTTTTTTTTTTAATTTTTGAAAATTTTTGAAGTTTAATCCTAAAAATAAAACTATGGAATGGACTCATGACTTAGCAAAGAACTATGCTAATAGTTACTTTTTGGTGGTGTTATCACTCCACCAGATTCCCAAGGCTGAAGGAAGGAATCCCAACAGAGGTAACCACAAACCAAGATTTTGACTTGGTATCTAGCCCTACTAAGTCGGAGAGGGCTCTCTCCACAAAAATCACAGCCAAGAGGGCTGGATGAAAAAGGTTTTAGGCTAGCTAAGAAATGCAGAAGGGTTTGATTTGTTTTGATTGGGGTTGGGCTCACTGAATGAGGATTAGGTCAAGGGGACTAGGTTAGGGAAAATGAGATGGAGTTGTAGTCCATTCGATGGGGAAATATAGGTAGAAGGTTCAACACTTACAAGTGATTTGGTGAGATGTTTTAATAATGATGAGGAAATAGGAAGAGCATAGGAGATGTATTCTTCCTAAACTGAAGAAAATGGACAAATTATGAAAATTTTCCCAAAATAGAGCATGAAAAAAATGTATTCTGCCTATCAACTTGAAATTTATCATACAATAGACATGAAAAGTTTATGAGTTTACAAAAGACTCATGCAAATGATCACAGAGAAAAAACTATGCCAAACATTCATACCACATGAATCCCAAGGAAATAACTGCAATTTTTCATTAATTTCTAGGCCAAACTGGTTCTTGATCAATACACTAGCATCCGAAATGATTCCAACCTTTGACTCCTGTGAATATATAAGCTAAAATAGACCTCAAACGCACCTCCACTCATCCATAACGATCAAATCCATGAGGTGAGGGAGATATTACACAAAAATTTGAACTGATAGCTAGAGTATAGGATGAGAAAAGTGACTCATTCCTATCTCTAATGAACTGATTCATTACACCTCAACTGATTGACTTACCTAATGTATTTACCCTAGATAAAAGTAAAAACATGACATTTTAATTCATCTTGACCATTTAAATAAGTAAATTACTCATTTTCTAAAGTAAAAGTCAAACTGGAGTGAAACTTCAAAAATTTATGAAGACTGTGTAAAATGCATTTTTCTTGCAAAACACACAGCGTCCAGGAAGAAACATTGACCTTTGTTCAAGGCTGATTTTGAGTGCCTTCCCGGTGTCCAAATTAGCTCCATGATAGCACATTGGAAATCCCTTTGAGTCTATTTTCCAAACCTACCTCCAGTTTTCAAAATGGTGCTCATTTTCCCTATCAAAAACTTGTTCTCCCAAGACTGGTAAATGTGCAACAACCATGCAGATTTAGAGGCAGAAACATGAAATTTTGATGGTGTTTTGAGCTTTTGATGGACCAGTTCTCCTCCAAAAACTCTGAAACTTTCTAGGGTTGATTTCCTCATCAATAAAAACCTTCTAGTAGTTTTCATTTTTCATTTGGAGGTCCCAAAAAAGAGCGTAGCGTCTAGGTCTCTATGCGTTTAAAAATTTTGTTGTGCTTCAGGAAAACATGCAGTGCCAGTGCAACACCTTTTTGAAAACTACATTTAAAGGCCTTCCAAGTGTCAAAATTGCGCCTAGGATAGCTCGTTCAAAATATTATTCTATCTAATTTCCAAATATATATATATTTTTTCCTGATTGGAGTTTATTTTCTCTATCAAAAGTTGATTTTCCCAATACTAGTCAAAAAGTGCATAATGAGGGTGCAGAAATGCAAAGTGTTGTTGCAGGAAAATTTTGGAGGCCTTCCTCAACTCCAAATTGAGCGAATGATAGCTCATTGGAAATATATACTATATGATGAACCACACTGGCTGGTTCGAAACGTGTCGACACAAATTTATTATATGTGATTTTTACCGAAAATTTCTAATACATGTTTTTATAGTTATCATTTGAATTATCAAGAAAGAGATTTGGACATTCTATCTATGAGAAAACTTGATTTTCCCAAGGTCACTCCAGAAGTGCAACAACTCTCCTGTGGCACCTCTATTTTTGAAATTTCTATAAAACCATGACACCTGTGTAAAAAATGAATGAATTTTTTCTTCCTTGACCTAGTATGGACAAAAACTCTCTCACTTTTTTCAAATTCATCTCTGTTTGGTCGGAAACATAGTTTGAAGAGAAATTGGCCCTCTGTGTGGCAAATGATTTGTCCCTTAGAATGACTTCTTGGAAAATGAAGGTGGCATGATGTTTATGAGTTGGGATGGATTCATAATTTCTTAAATTACCTCCCTTATGCCTCCTCTGCTCAAATGTCTCTTTTCCATAGCAAACTCTAGCTCAATGAGAGAGGAAATTAGGGTTTAGTGCTTATGAACAATGATGACTTGGGAACCTTTGGGAAAAGACAACTCCCTTTGACATTTGATAAATTGATGAAGTAAAAACTTGTTCACTTTGAAATTTTATGTGTTGGAATGTGGAACTCTGAGTTGGAAGCCTTTGGGAGACTGAATACTTATTACATTTGAATTGACCTAAAATTACATGAATAAATAAAAACTACATGTTGGAATGAAAATCACACTTGAAATCAAATTACAACTTTGGAAACCATCTTGGAGGTCATCTTTACATGGTAAAGAGACATTATTGGGATCACTCTCATACTTTACAGACCTTATGCAAATGAAATGGTGCATTTTTGGACCTTGAACAATGAAACCTAATGACCTAATGGGATCTTGAATGACCTTACTTCCATGGTTGAATTTAACTGAGACAAGACATGGTGAATTGAGATTTTCATAGGTGTTATTATCCTCAAGAAGACATGAAGATGAGTCATCAAATGTGATTTTATGAGGGAGAGTGAAGTTTTATTGAGTAGGACTACCATCAGTGAAACAATTTTTATCATGACCTAATGGAATGATGTAAAAATTTCTAAGTGAGACACCTAAAATGAAAATGAAAGGAATGATATTAATAACTAATGGCAGAATGCATATTTTGACACTAACAGGTGGGATGAAGAATGCCAAAAGAGCCTCTACATACTAAAGGAAAATGTGGTAACTGCGCATATTCTAGTTTTCCTGGACTAGAATAAGGAATTTCAGGTACATGGTGATGCATCTTGCATAAAATTGGGTGCAGAATTGGCGCTGCTAAGAGAAGGAGATATTGATCACCCCATAGGTTTTTCAAGAAGAAAATTTTCCAAGGTGGAGAAGAACTATTATGTGACAGAAAGAGAGGGTTGGCTACGGTCTATGCATTACAGAAGTTCATGCACTATTTGTTGGGAGTGCACTTCAAGATGTTCACTAATCACTCCATGCTGAATTATTTGGTGAATAAGAGTGTTTTAGGAGGAAATATTTGTCAGTGGTTGTCATTGTTTCAAGAGTATGACTTTGAATTTATAGTTAAGCTAGGAAGATTGGATGTTGGACTTGATCATCTGTTAAGGATAGAAATAGGCAAAGAACCCACAAGCATTGAGGAGAACCTGCATGATGCATAGTTTTTTGCAATCAGGGTGGCAGATGATCACTT
This sequence comes from Pinus albicaulis, assembly GCA_034641835.2. NCBI lineage: Eukaryota > Viridiplantae > Streptophyta > Pinopsida > Pinales > Pinaceae > Pinus > Pinus albicaulis. The sequence continues at coordinate 170,163,155 of CM076574.1, read as the reverse complement.
CTCAGATATTATTCAAATTTTTTCTACAGGAATGGTGCCCGCGGAGTATACTACACAACAGAAGGAGGAGCTAGTTGTAAAGGTGTAAATTTTCATAGATGTTTTATGCTTGATGCAAATTTACTTTAAACCTAATAAAAAATAGAAATCATATAAACATGAAAGTAAAATGTTGATAGAAAATACCAATAGATCGACGGAAGACAAGCCAAAGATACACTTAACTTGATCAGCAAAATATATGTGTTGTGGTGTGTTACAACAGTCAACATGATGCTTCAACCAGCAAAGTCTCCTCACGGTAAACCAACCAGAAGTGTCACACAACCCTCAAGACAACTCTACAACATTCAACCCAAAGTTAATGAAATTCAACATTGTACAGTCAACAATCAACGCAGAATAGCAGCAACAGAAAAGTTAACGCAACAGGTCAAAGTTCAACATCAGATCAGAAACCCTAGCTGTTTTTTTCCCACGTCTGAGAAGAGAAGCCTCCAAATGTGTGATCGAACCAATCATATAAAAAAGAGAAGTATGTGATGAGTGATGGTGAAATGAACTCCAATTTTTTCCAATATATATCCATCTGTGAGGTTTGTGACACATATGTTTGGGTTCCAAGCCTACATTATGATTCTGGCCGACCTTGCACATAAGTGGAATAAATTCAAAATAATTTTTATGCTCATCCGATCAAGATGATCTTTAGATCGATCTTGCACCTCTCTGAAAGAGGAATCCAATAAAAATATTGGCATCTTCATTTGAGTAGTACAACATGGATTTTGGACCTAGTTGTCCAAAATTAGCACTCCCTCTCAACTAGGGAGAACTCCATCCACCTATGCCATCCAAACATCGTGCGTCATCCCGCCGCAACTTTCTTTGTTGGCTTCTTTATTTCAGAACAAATGGTGAGTCACAAAGACATCACTCCCAGCTAACAAAATAAACTCAAAGTTCTGAAACCTCTATAGGACTCAAAGGAGTCTCATACTAACCCAAAGTCAGTTGGAGGTCCGAAACCTCCCTAGAATTGATCCCATATCAAGTGGTTGGATACGTGCCATCCTAGACATAGAGAGTACAACAATATCCAATGTGTCTATCAATCTTGCTGCTAGTCTCTATCTTTTCCCACCTCATTGGCTAAGATGAGAGGTACTTCCCATGAGTTCGAGATTCCATGGGTAGGATGCATGCGAGGCATATATCAAAGAGAGGTGAACCAACTCAATATCATAATGGTGGGGCAGAATTGCATTGACAAGGTTCATAAAGCCTAGCCCTGTGGTTGCTTATAGCTCTAAGAAGCTATCCCAAAATCCCCCTGGAGCTCCCAAATTTCATCTTCTAATAGGACCCTCAACATAGGGTCGTTCCATGATTCCAAAATTCTCACGGAAGGTTAGGAACTTGACCTTCCCTAAGGGCTTTGTGAGAATATCTGTGAATGCTCATTAGTTCCTATATGATCAAACCTTACGATGCCTCGCTGTACCATATCTAGGATAAAGTGGTACCTAATATCAATATGCTTGGATCGATCATGGAACACGATATTATTTGACAAACGAATCCCACTTTGGTTATCACAAAGGATAACGGTGGTATCTAGCACATGCCCGGACAACTCACTGAAGAGATTTCGGAATCAAACAACTTCACAACAGGCCATACTTGTTGCAATGTATTCAAACTCATTGGTGATCAAAGACATTGACTTCTTCTTCCTTCTCATCCAAGATATCGAAGCAGACCCAAGTGTGAAGTAGCATCCAAATGTTCTCTTGTGATCCACCACACTGCTAGCCCAATCGGCATCAGTATATCCATGGAGTCTCAAACTCCCGGAAATGTATCTCAGCCCATGGTTTATTGTGCCTTGAAGATATCTCAACAGATTCTTGGCACCAACCAAGTGAATGTGATGAGGATCAACCATTTTTTGACTCAAATTGTTCACTATAAAACATACATCTGGAGGGGTGTTCACTAAGAACATTAGGCCCCCTATGAGTTGAAGATACTCAGTAGGATTTTCTAGCACATGCCCAACAAATTTTCCACTCAACTTCTTAAAGTTGAGCTCCATCGGTGTCGACACGGACTTAGAGTCCACCATTCCAAATCTTTCCAGCAGCTTCACAATGTATTTTCCTTGAGAGAGGAAAATCTCACCAGGTCTCTACCAGAGCTCCAAGCCTAGGAAGTAATGCATCAGTCTTAGGTCTTTCATCTTGAACTCAGAAGTGAGCTCCCTCTTACATTGATGAATGAGAGGGTCAACACCTGTCAGGAAGAGATCGTCCACATAGAGAACCATAATGAGAGGCATTTATTTATCAACCTTGAAGTAAAGGTTCAGATAAGCATTACTTCGAGTGAAGCCCAACTTCATCAAGTAGCCATCTATCCTCTCGTACCAAGCCATGGGGGCTTGCTTCAACCCCAGAGGTTGCTCCACGTACACCTCTTCCTTTATCAAACCATGAAGAAAAGTGATCTTCACATTCATCTGATGAAGATTCCATCCTTGTGTAGATGCAAGGGCAATAATAGATCGGATGATGGTATATCGGGCCATAGGTACAAATATGTCATCATATTCTATGTCTTCCTTTTGAGAGAAGCCTTGGGAAATGAATCTTGCATTGAAATTTTTAGCACTAACATTAGATCCATGCTTGATCTTATAGAGCCATTTCGAGGTGACAATAGATTTTTCCTCTGATCTCGGAACCAAGTCCCAGACATCATTCTTAATAATGGATGTGTACTCTTCATGCATAGCATCCTTCTAGACTTGATGCTTTACATCTTTGTAAAAAGATCTAGGCTCATATTGTATGATTGTACTCATGGCTGCTAGATACCCTTGGTATATATTCGGATTTTTGCTTTCACGGAATGTCCCCCTTGGTGCCATATTTATCTCGGCATCTTCAAGAGTATCCTGGAGCTATGCGGGTCTTCTCTTCATTGAAGGAGGTGGATAAATGGGGTCCATAATTCCTTCAACATCGGGCATCATCTCATCCTTCAGCTCTTCCTAATTCCCTGATCTTACACCATGATCTTCCTTAGAGCTCGGGAGATTTATCACTTTGTTGAGGGAAGAATCTTCATCAAAGGTAACATCATGGAAAATATCCACTTCTCTTTGACTAGGCACATAGACTCTGTAAGCCTTCGAAGTTTCATTGTAGCCCACAAACATTCCCTTCTTCCCAAAAGCATCCATCTTGCTTCGCTTCTCTTTCGGCACATGAAAATAAATAGGACATCCAAAAAATCTAAAATGTGAAACATCAGGTTTCTTACCAGTGAATACTTCTTCGAGAGTTTTTGAGTCCAGAGAAAAGTGTGGGCATCGATTTTGTATGTACACAGCAATGTTCACATCTTCTCCCAATAGAAACTTTGGAAGACCTTAGTCACATAGCATGGCACGGGAAGCTTCCACAATGGTCCTATTCTTTCTTTCAGAAACACCATTTTTCTCAGGAGTATACACGGTTGTGGTCTCCCTCTTAATGCCAGCTTCTCCGCAAAAGTTATTGAACTCGTTCGTCTCATATTCAGTGCCATTATCGGTCCTCAAAATCTTGATCTTATTCCCTATTTGATTTTCCACCAATATTTCAAAGGTATGAAACCACATGAATGATTCGTCCTTCTTCTTCAAGAAATATATCCATTTCTTGCGAGAGAAGTCATCTATAAACATCATGCAATAAGAACATCCTCCCAAATATGTCATGGGTAGCCTACCAGATAGATCAGAATGTATCAATTGTAAGACATAATATTTCTTTGTGAACCTTGAGGGGAAGGGTCCCCTTGTATGCTTTCCTTCGGCACAACCTTGACATACACCTTCATGATCATTTTTTAATTCAGGAATCCCTATTACCACCTTCCTTGCTTCAGGAAGGGCTTTGTAATGAAGGTGTCCAAACCTCTGGTGCCATAGTTTAGTTCAACGAATTGTATCACATGTCATAGCCCCTAGTGGACTTCCCCCAACTTGGTAGAGTGCATCAACTCTAAAACCAATAGTGAGAGCTTCCTTGAAACTCTTCTTGCAGATGCATACCTTTCCATTAACGAAGGCCACGTTGAAGTCTTTGTCTTCCATCGCTAAAATAGACACAAGGTTCTTCTTCAAATCAGGTACATACAATACATCTCGCAAACGGAGGACTTGACCTTGAGATAAATGGAGGGTCACAGTCCCTATCCCTTTCATGGGATAGGTGGAATTATCTCCAAGGATAATTTTCAGATTAATATCTTTCTCAATCAAATCAAAAATAACTTCTATAAACCTAGTGAGGTGCCTTGAAGCATCACTATCAATCAACCAGACATCCAAGGTGTCGGGTGGAGATGAAACAGAGAGGGAAGATACAAGAATGAATTCATTTTTCTTATCATCAACAACATTTTATTCCTCATACCTAGAATTTATTGACCTTTTGAAAGGTTTTCCATTTCCATTACGACTATATGGAGCCTTCCTCTTTCCTTTGAACCTTTTGTTACTTTGATTTCCATTCCTCTTGTTGTTGTTGCCATCATCCCCAGGAGAATCCCTTCTATTAGGGCATTCTCTAGCATAGTGACCGGTCTTGTTACATGTGTAACATCTTCCTTTATTTCATTTGACCCCATCTCTTCCATGGTTCCTCGGAACACCATTTTTCTTCTTCTTAGCACGACCAGTGAATGCAGCGTTAACTTCATTTTCATATTCCATCATTCTTGTTTCCTCTTGAGTGCATCTCGACAGTACTTCATCAAAATAAGGAATCACATTATTATTGAGAATGGTAGTAATGAATACATGCCATTCATAGGGGAGACCTCCAAGTGCAGTGAGAACCATTTCTCAATCAACTATTGTTTCCCCAATGACAAGAAGATTATTCCCAATTTCAGTCAACTTCAGAAAATAGGATTGAACGGAGTCATCCCTTCATTTCTTGAGATTCTTTATTTGGTTCTTAAAGAAAAGAACTTGATTTAAATTGTTAGCCCTGAACATATTGACCAAATTATCATACACAGATGTTCCCATCTCAGAGATGTAGGCAGCCATACTTTTATGGATGGAATCTCGGATGATCAGCGTAGCTTTGATTTCCCCTTTCTTATACTTCGTCTTGGTGGCAGTAGGTGCAGATGATGGAGGCTCTTGTATTTTACCTTGCACATAGTCCATTACCTCTTGATCTTTCAAGATCAAATCAAAATACATCTTCCAAGCATGAAAGTCAGACTTGCCAGTCAACTTGTCATCATCTTTGAGCCATTATAATTTGAGGTACCCACGAGTCCGTGACGTTTACTACTTCTTCGGTGATTTCTCTCAATACAAGCTTGGGCTTTGTCTTCACCTTAGCTCTAAAACCATGTAAAATTTCATAGAAGTTCTATGCTTGATGCAACTTTACTTTAAACCCAATACCAAATAGCAATCACATAAACATGAAAGTAAAATGCTGATATAACATACCAATAGATTGACGGAAGACAAGCCAAAAATATGTGTTGTGGTGCGTTATGGCGGTTAACAGGATGCTTCAACCAGCAAAGTCTCCTCATGGTCAGCCAACCAGAAGTGTGACACAACCCTCAAGACAACTCTACAACATTCAACCCAAAGTTAATGAAATTCAACATTGTACATTCAACGGTAAACGCAAAACAACATCAACAAAAAAGTCAATGCAGCGGGTCAAAGGTCAACGTCCAGCCTCAGTTTTTGTGCCAAAAAATGCGGACTTTAGAAATCAGAATTCTGGGATATTTTGGGGTCAAATGGACCAAGTTTTGACCAAATTCAATGCTTTCCAACGCTGCGCTAAAACCCTAGACAGATCAAATCAGAAACCCTAGTTATTGTTTTCCCACATGTGAGAAGAGAAGCCTCCAAATGTGTGATTGAACCAATCAGATACAAGAGAGAAGTATGTGATGAGTGATGGTGAAATTAACTCCAATTATGTCCAATATATATCCATCTGTGAGGGTGTGTGACACATCTGTTGGGGCTCCAAGCCTACATTACAATTATGGCCGACCTTGCACATAAGTGGAATAAATTCAAAATAAATGTTCTTCTCATCCGATCAAGATGATATTTAGATCGATATTTCACCTCTCCGAAAGAGGAATCCAATAAAAATATTAGCATCATCATCTAAGCAGTACAACATGGAGTTTGGACCTATTTTTCCAAAATTAACAAAAGGCAGTTGATTTTTCATTGATTTCAGGACATTTGTATAAAATGAGATTAGATGAAATACTACGCAGATATGCCTATGAGCATGAAAAGCAACATATTCTGCCAAAATCTCATGGAGGATTTGAAAGAGGCCATTATGTAGGGAAGGCCCCTACACAGAATATTTTGAGAGTTGGATTATGGTGGCATAGTACATAAGGATGCAAAGGAGTATTGTAGATATTGTGATGCATGCCAAAGAATAGGAATCCATCTAGAAGGGATGAAATTCCCTTGAATCCCCAAGTAACGTTTCAAGAATTTGATAAGTGGGCGATTGACTTTGTTGGATTTATCAATACACCAGGAAAGAAGACTAGAGAAACTTATATCATCACTGCAACAAATTATTTGATGAGGTGGGCCGAGGCAAAGTCGGTGAAGGATTGCAACGTAGGCACTGCCGCGAAGTTCATATTTGAGTATAATTTGTCCAGATTTGGGTGTCCAAAGATATTCATGAGTGACATGGGTTCTCATTTCTTGCATAAGACTATTGAGGCATTGACTGAAGAATTTCATGTGTACCATGAGAAGAGTACACCATATCATCTCAGGAGAATGGGACGGACAAATATTTTAACAAGATTTTGGAGAATGCACTCACAAAGGTATGCAATGTAAACATGAATGATTGGGATAATTCCAGCAGTGTTATGGGCATAGAGGACAACTTGGGAAAATCTGAGAGGAAAGACACCTTTTAGGTTGGTCTATGGACATAAAGCAGTCATGCCTATCGAGTATATTGTGCCCAGTTTGAGAATTACAACATTCACAGACATGGCAGACCGCAACACAATGGAAGAAAGGATGGAACAATTGCTTGCTTTGGAGGAAGGTAGGTTCATTTCTAGTTATCATAAGAGACTGAAAAAGCATGGGAAAAATCCTAACATGACAGCCATATCAAGCATAAAACATTCAAGGAGGGAGACCTTGTACTATTGTATGATAATAAGTTCACAAAGTTCCCAAGAAAGTTCCAAACACATTGGTTGGGGCCATATATCATCAGGAACGTCTATGATGGAGGTGCAGTTCAGCTCGTGAAGTTGGATGGTTAGTTGACACCAGGATGAGTGAATGGGAGCAAATTGAAGATATACATGGATGAATTTGTCCCTGTAACTTCGCACTGACTATATGAAAGGAGGGAATTCTTAGTATCACATGCAGTTCAAATCGGGCATGAGACTATAAACTACTCTACCAAAGGCAAACTTCACTGAATATGGATTACTATGCGAAACTAAGGAGGATAATGAAGTCTAAGGGAACTGCGACATGGGATGAATTTCTACGACGTAAGAGAGAATCCATCGAATTCCACTAGAAATATGATCGTTGGAAGCGAAAAAATTTATTTGACACAGAAGTTTCCGTTAAAATGAGCGGGGGAAGAACATTTATTAGGCATAACTAGGAGAATATGTCGCCAAATCCACATTAATGAGTTGAATCTGAAGACAATCATGGGGTCTAAAATTAAAATTTATGATAAATATCGCATCTCGCTCCACATTTGGCCACTTTTCTTCCTAAGAATTAGAATTGTAAGTTTGCGCCTAAGTAAGACCAAAGCAATTTGTTGTATGTCTATGAAGAGCTGGGAAGAAATTGCCAGAGAATTGATTAGAAGGGGACTAGAAATAACCATGATAGACACAACACCAACCATCACAAGTCTTAGATCGCCAAGGAAATAATTGAGTGCAGGAGAAGCAGCGCAGTCAAAGGAAAAGAAGTTAAAAAAACCAATTGTGTACCCTGGTGTTAGACAGTCCCCAAGACATAAAATCACTAAGAAAAAAACGTCTAAGCAATGATTAGACAAGAAGAAGAAGCCTATGGAGGTCCTAGAGAGTGATGAAGAGGAGATTGTAGCAGAAAATCCATAGGTTATTATAGAAGTAGAAGTAGAGCCTATTTCTAGGCTGTCTCCATATGTAACACCTAGGAAGCGAGGTGCGAATTCAGTGAAGGAACCTGATGCTACAAAGTTCATTGTATTCACATCGTTGTTGCTTGATGATGTGTTGTTTGAGGTTGAACCATTTGAAAAATTACTGCACCTAAGGATGGAAGACTGATTCTTCAACGTTCGAAGCAAATAACCTCAATTTGAGCCTAGTAGATATCTGAAGCAGGTTTATTACCCAAAAATAAATGTCACCATATTGGAGCCACACAGGTGGGTTGCAGGAATATAACAAGTAGGGTTTCTCAACATTTTCTACGTTCCATACTTTGGGTGAAGTAATATAAATATCATATACGTCCAACAACTATTGGTGTTAGTACATGATGGATCCCTCTATTTAGGAGAAAGGATACCCATAGACAATATGTTGTTCAAGAGGATCACAAAACTGCCCTACCAAGAAAATAACTGCACCGAGGATTTCATGGGGAAGAGTTAAGACAAGGCAAGGTAGTCCCTGAGGAAATGAAGAAACAATTTGGCATAGTAAAGAAGTCAAGGGGCTATGATATTAACTCCATCAATGATCCAGCTGTGCATTTCACTGCATACATCCTTGATGGTTAGATCATGCAGAAATGCCATGCAAATGAACTACCATCACTTGTGGTCTCTTTGGTTGTGTAGTGCTAGTTACCTATGCAAAAAATTTCTGAACGATTTTCGTGAAGCACAAGAGGAAGGGAAACAATTCCACTATGCATGGTTGCTACTGCTCATTTCATTAATGGCATGGAAGGAACTAGAAGAGTGACAGTTCTCTACTGTGGGCATTGATGTTTACGAAGATTTGAGGTACGCCTTGCTCTGGTTTTCTACGGACTCGAAGCACGCGATTGAGAATAAAACTTTCTAGGTATTAATGGAGATGGATCTGCTCATAGCAGTGAGTCAACATTCTATGTAGTCACTGAATTTGTTAGAAGATTACGACGAAGTAGAATATTTCAAGGCCAACTTTCACAGAGTGTACATCAAAGCGTGAAAGGATGTAGATGAAGTATGGTACCCATTTCCATGCCTGGTTACTAAATTTGAAATTATGAAAATCACAAGGACCTAGCCAATAGACTGGCTGGACCCATCCAATGAAGGCATTGAGACAGAACATGCACCAACTAGTGGGAAAGACACTGCAACAGAGAAGGCCACAAAGAAATACACAACAACATTGAAGGAAACAAATAAGGACGCAGTGCATTGTCCTGCATTTGTGTTAGTGTTGTAGATCTTCTTTATCTCAATAATAAACAAAAATCAGGATCAAAGGCACCATCATAAGTGATTTTGGTTGAAGCTTCAGTAGGCTTGATTTTAGTAGGTATTTTTCTATACATCTTATTGAATCTCTTAGAAAAGTCATAAACTGATTCTCCTTCTTTTATTTTTATTGCACCAAATTCAGATATAATATAGAAAATATTTCTTATCATGCCATTTCCTTAAAAATGTATCATCTAGGGTTTCAATTCCAGTGATGCTACCAGTTGTCAAATATCTGAACCATTTTCTAACATCACCCTCAGGACCCTGAATAAAAAATTTCATCTAGACATCTTCATGCTCAATATTCAAATGGCCAACATAGGCATAAAACTCAGCAAGGTGTTCTTCAACTGTTACCTCTCCCTCACCACTAAAATTGGGCATGTACTTGAGATAATCTCCTGCAAGTAATGCATTCATAAGCTAAGGTAAAACCAAAGGGGCATACCTTGCAGCAACAATTCCATCAATTCGGTTAGGGGGTGGGTTTGGACCTGCCGTGGTGTGAGTTTTTGGGATTTGTGGAACAACAATAGGTGGATTGTGAACAACAGATGATGAAGCACCAAATTGTGATGTAGGTACTGTTTGTTGGTTGGAAAACAATGTTGGTACGGGATTTTCTGCAAAATCAGGGGATAAAGTTTGCAGGACTTCTTTAGGAACAACCTTTGAGAAAAAAGTAGTAGAAGCAGTAAACTTTCATTTAATGTTTTTCTTGATTAGTTTTTCAAAGTCAGAAACTGGGATTCTCAAAGGGGAATATGTGTTAGCCCTAATTCTATTCCTTCTAGGAGCTATAAATTCAACAATGGAGTCGCCAGGTGTAAAGAAGTCTAAAAAGACAGCTGGAACTATACACCTCAGAACCAGACTTATAACTTTTTCATTCGCCCATGGATAAACTTCAATTCGCCTCCCCAGCAAAGACGCCAAATATTTTAGCCCAAGGAGTCACTCCTTGACTGCATAAGGAGTAAGCCTTACATATCATAGTTCATTTCAAATTTTAAAGGGGTTTTTTGAGTGGTGGGATGGCTTCTCAAATATTTTGAAATGATTTTTTTATGTTCTTCAAAACTTTCATGCATTTGGCAAGTTGTGGAAAGCATAAATTGTGTGGGTAATAGGTAGTATAGGGAGCAAAGTTTAACTAATGGAAGAATATGGATAGTTGATACCTATTCTAGGAAATATTCCTATCCTAAATCAGTAACACAGCTATGATGATGGCTCTTTACACAAACTCCGTTTATGCGAAGCAAACAACATTCATAAAATATATTGCATGTATAAATTATTTGACAAATCCTTTATGAAATATTCACTGACATGTTCTACAATACACATATAATTTGCAGAAAATTGAAAGTAGATAATTTACTATTAAATCCTTTAACAACTTATCACGCACACCTTACTATTGCTGCAATTAATATTTTATAAGAAATTAACAAAGAAAAGAGCCACAACACACATTAGATGTTCCTTGAGTCACAAAATCCTTCAGCATGAAGTAAAAATGTTTTTTATTATACTCAATCTTCATGTAGACCAATATCCAATCTGGAAATGGTATTTACAATTGGTATATATAACAAGAGATGCACCAACTCCATATCTTTTAAAAATAGGGAAACATTAATATTAACATTACATAGGTGTCAAAAGACATAACGAACTTATCCTATTGAAATCTAACATAAAGGACAGATGAAGAAGAAAGAAGAGAAGAAATCTGGGTTGGAATGCTAAGTGTGCTATCATGCAACCCCTTTTTCTGTTGATTTATCTCCTTGTGTCTTGTGTCTTTAATAACCATGTAGCTTCATTTAATAAGACCTCCAATAACCTCATATACACCTCTCACCATCACTTGTATTATCCATTTTGTTATGGGTTCTTATCCATCCTTAACTGGCTCGGAAAAATTTGCTGAGAGGTGTCAAAATTCAGTTAATACAAGTGCTACCAAAAATTCTGATAAAACCCTGTAACTGTGGAAAATCTAAAATGCTACCAGAAATTCTATTAGTGCCCTGTTTATTTTTCAAAAATACACAGAAAATGCTGAAAATTCTGTGCAGACTTATATTCCATGACACTTAAGATGTTGTTTAAAATTGTAACTGATAAGAAAAAAAGGTACTTGTGCAAAATCCATTTTACCTTCCCTGTATCTGTGTTGCAGCTTCAACAGGCTTATCCAAGTCTGTTTTGCTTCCAGCAGCTGATATGGATCTAGTTGCTCTTGTGGTTGCTTCCTCAACAGGGGTTTTGTCCTCAGTAGAACCCTTTTGTGTTTTTATTCTCTTTGAGCGTTTTGAGTGTTGTTCTGAAGGGGTTGTGTTCTTTTTTTTCTTCATGTTTTTCTCTATCTTTGAACCTTCAAATTTACCTTCAATATCAACAACCTCCGTCATTAGGCTTGGATTATGTAGAGCCTTGGACTTAAGCCTAAACTTGTTGTTGCCTCTGGTATGCCTCTTTCTGGTACCAGCAATAGGTTTAGCTTCTTCCTTCTTCTTCTCAATGTTGATGTCATGTCCAACATCCTTGAGGACTTCTTCATTTGATGCTGTAAGTTGATACTATTTCTGCAACTTCTATTGAATATGTGCTTCCGAAATTTCTGGGAGCACCTGCGCTTTTGATTTATTTGTAGTTGCAAACCTTCCTCTTCTGGCTCTAGTGTATACATTAGGAAATGGAGGAACAGCGGGCACTATTTTCATAGATTTGGGTTTGCTTGCTGAGGAAATTTCTCCTTTTTCCAACCTTGTTTCATCCTTGACTACAGAAACCTTCCCTTTTTTTCCCTTGGCCTTCTTATGAATGTTTTATTTTTTGGCCTTTCTCTTTGTTCTTCTTTTTGTAGGCCAAGGATTTGGTTGTGGAACTGGAAGTGTTAAAATATTCCTCACCATGATGTGCACCATGTGATAATCTATCATCAACTTCAGTTGGCTACATATTTCGGTATGGAGTGCTCCAGATGTCTTGAGATAAGAGGATCTCTGAAAAATAGTCACCTCCATAGTCTTTGTTGTTAATTGGCTGAAATTTCTGGCAGCAATGTTGTGCAGCCAACCAAACGGTTATGGCGTTGAGTGTAATAACCACGATCTCCTTCGTTCATAAAAACATGTACCTATACATACGTATAATTGACTTGGGGTTGACAGGCAGGACACGGTACAGGTTAAGTTCATAACTACAAGTGACACATGGGTTCAACATATATTAAGACTTGACTTAAACTAACTGGCTACAATAAGACACCTATCATGAGATATGAAGAGATTTAAAAAATATTTGAGGCATATTTACACTACAACACGTGGCTTAACTAAAGCGGATACACTTTTTCGTTTATTTTTTAAAAATAGAGTATGCTTCTGGAAATTATGGTAGCATCAAAATAAAAATAAAAGGATAGAAATAGGAAAATAACAGACTATCTAAAAAGGCTAAAACTGGTGATTCCGAAAATTTCGGTAGCAACCAATTTTTTTTTTTTTGAATTTTTTTGAAGTTTGAGCCTAAAAATAAAAGTATGGAATGGGATCATGACTTAGCAAAGAACTGTGCTAACAATTATTTTTGGTGGGATGAAGAATGCCAAAAGAGCCTCTACATACTAAAGGAAAAGATGCTAACTGCACGTATTATAGTTTTCCCATACTAGAATAAGGAATTTCAGGTACATGGTGATGCCTCTTACATAACATTGGGTGTAGAATTGGCACAACCAAGAGAAGGAGATATTCATCACCCCATAGCTTTTGAAAGAAGAAAAATGTCCAAGGTGGGGAAGAACTATTATGCGACAGAAAGAGAGGTTTGGCTATGGTCTATGCATTACAGAAGTTCAAGCACTATTTGTTGGGAGCGCACTTCAAGATGTTCACTAATCACTCTGTGCTGAATTATTTGGTGAATAAGAGTGTCTTAGGAGGAAATATTTGTCAGTGGTTTTCATTGTTTCAAGATTATTAATTTGAAGTTATAGTTAAGCTAGGGAGATTGAATGTTGGACTTGATCATTTTTCAAGGATAGAAACATGTGAAGAACCCACAAGCATTGAGGAGAACCTGTGTGATGCGCAGTTGTTCACAATCAGGGTTGCAGATGATCACTTCATGGATATTATTCAAATGTTTGCCACAGGAATGGTGCCCACGGAATATACTACACAGTGGAAGGAGGAGCAGGTAGTAAAGGTAGCCGATTTTCCATTGATTGCAGGACATTTGTATAAAATGAGACCAAATGAAATACTATGCATATATGCCTATGAACATGAAGGGAAAAATATTTTGGTAGAAGATCATGAAGGATTTGCAAGAGGCCATTATATAGGGAAGGCCCCTACACAGAAGATATTGAGAGTTGGATTATGGTGGCACAGTACATAAGGGTGCAAATGAGTATTGTAGATCTTGTGATGTATGCCAAAGAATAGGAATACCATCTAGAAGGGATGAAATTCCCTTGAATCCCCAAGTAACGTTGCAATCATTTGATAAGTGGGCGATGGAATTTTTTGGAATTATCAATCCACCAGGAAAGAAGACTCGAGCAAGGCATATCATCACTGCAATAGATTATTTAACAAGGTGGGTGTTACACAACATTTTGTCACCGTCCTTGCAATCCTCGTCCCACACATTGGAGGACCATTTCTGTGACTTCTGTGTATTTTCATACCTTGCCAAAAGTGTCATTGCATCCCTTGCCATGAGAAGAACATTTTCTTCGTTGACTATTCCTAGAGAATACTCTCAAAAACACATGATTTTGGGTCGGCGCTGGCATCAAGTTATGGCCTCGCGCCCATGCAGAAATTAACATTGGGCCTCACGCCCATTGGCGTTATATCTCAGTGGACCACCCACACCAAGCTATTTTTGGAAAGTTTTTTAAAATAGAAGTGAAGTTTCTATTCCCAAACACTATGTGAGCAGAGTCATCATGGGTTGTTCAACTAAATAACGTCGAACATATTCCTTTGGCTTCTTGTTTCCTACATTCGAGCAACCTCCCAAATGATAAGGCCTCCCTTCCAACATATGAAGGATCCAAACCTCCTCCTCCTCTCCTATAAATACATCTCTCTCACATAGATGTAGCTAGCAGAACATTTTGTACAATAGCTAGACATTTTTTACAATAGCTAAGCAATCTGATATAGCTGGTGTGAGATAGAGCAGAGAGAGACCTATTGTCGTGAGAGAGTCTAGGCTTATTTCCTCACCAAGTCCAATTCCCCAACGAATGCTCGAGACGCGCTTTGACTAGACCCTCTGAAGGAGGCTGCAATTTCAAGGCTATTTTGGTTGTAAACTCTTTTTATCTTCTTATTAATACATGACTGATGTTTTAGTTCTATTCTTGTGCAATACGTTTAATTCCCCTTGACCAATTAGATAGTTATGAATGCAAATATTGTTTCGTATGCTGTTATTGTTCTTTTATCCTTGTGCAGGCACCTGAGTAACACCGCCGAAGGACCATGATGTGTCAGGACAAAGATCAGGAGACTACGGCCACAACTACGACAACTGCGTTGGAACAAAGGTAGGACATCTATCATGACTCACTTTCATTCATTAACTAGGAATCGATGCATTAGCATCTCCTCTTGCTACTAGACCCACCCTAGGGCTAGAGGGATCACCTTTGTCCACAGAGGGGATTTACCTACACAAAAATTTGGTGACTCCTCTAGGGATTAGTGTGTGTTTGTAATCTCTAGTTGTTTGTCTAGCATTTTTCCTGTCAAGTCGACTTTGGTCGTTTCATCGTTTTTCTGCTTTTCTTGACTTGTTTGACTGTTTTCAACCATCCTGTTCAGTTCTAGAGTTTCAAGTCTGACCTCTGCTTAGTGGTTTTTATTTTTTCCCATGGTTTTGTAGCTCAATGCTTCTTTTCTTTGAACAGTCGCGCCAATTGGTGCATGTTTCTTTTGTCACAGGTGCACGAGCCCCTGTTTAGTGAGGATTAGAACTAAACAGTCACGTTGAATCCTGTAGGATTGAATTTTGGCCTCTTTTCTGAGTTTTGTCAGTATCTCTTGACTTTGGATTGGTTTTTCACCTTGAAATTGGTTTACTGAGACTATTTTGACTCCGTAGTCTCGGTCCTCTTAGTTGTTTGTCCATCATATTATCAGTGGATTTTTTTTCCCTAGGGTTTCTAGGTGCCCTGTGTCATTTTTTTGTCTCTCTCCTCACTGTGCCTTTTGAGTTGAGTTTGATTCACTTTGATCTTTGTCATTTCAATTCACTGAATTATTGTTTTAGTCTTTCTTTCAGTTCTTTGTGTCTTTGGTTTGTTCAATGATCGCCTTTGTTTTCGTTTAGCTCTCCATTTGTCACTTTGAGCATAGATTACATTTCTTGTTGGATCGTTTTGAAAGCCCTTTGTTTTCTTGGAAGAGTGCATCCTTCTTTTGAATGTGTTTTATGTTTGTATGGCATTGATCCCTTTGTTTTAGATCATTACATTCATAGTGCTCAAAACTAGTGTTTATTTTTCTTTTTAGTGTAACAATGCATTATATTCCTCATTCATCTAAAAAGACAAAATTTGCAGTCTTTCGCTTAAATTGAAAATGAAAATGTTCTTTTGCATTACTAGCTCTTAGAGAACTAGGACGTTTTCTAATTTGTTTGTATTAGATGCATTAGTGAAATTCTTCTTATGCTTCAATTGATTGTTGCTTTGTCATAGATTCCTATCATTATCTTAGCTAGTGTTCATTGAATGGAATTGATTTTCTTCTACATGTAGTTTGCATTAAGAATTCGAGATCACATTTGGTAAGGCCTTGAAATCGCAAAATTAATTCAAGATCAACCTTAAAATGAATTCAATCAACCTAAGGAATCATTGAAACATAACGAACATATTTTAGAGCTCTAGGCTAGTGATGTGTTCTGGCGTCATTAAACCTAGTAGTTGTCATTCGCCATCTGGCATTAGACAACACTAGCCCTGACTTGTGCTCCCCGTACCGTCGCGTATATAAAGGGACACCATCATAGGTTGCAATTCTTTATCCATAGGAAGCCAAGTCTGCCGCCCTGTAACCAGGATACACTGAACACAAGATTTGGGGAGACTGCCTGCATGTACATCAAGTCATTGGTCATTTCTCTTTCATTTGATCACCAAGGTGTATATTGCAGTTCACGAAAACTTGGTACACCCTTTTGCTTATATTTCCTGAGTAGTTATTTTGGTCTTTTCGTGACTCTCTAAAAGTGAAAATATCCTCGAGCACTTGTCCTTTCATGCTCGTTTCAACCTAAAAGTGATATAGTCACCTTTTGTCTGTTTCTAGACTCTTAAAATATGAAATGGCAGAGTTTTGTTTCAATGTCTTAAAATATTAACTGCCCACAAAATATTCCTGGTTCAAGTTATCTTCCTTAGTGATTCTTTAGGGTTGTTCCTGATGGAAATGTTTCCGAAGTTTACCAACCAAGGAATCCCCTCCGAAGGGAATCCTGGTCCTTTTCCTGCTTTTGGAAATGTTGGTGCTCCTTATATGGCAACATTGTCCCTTCTTGGGTTAACTGTTGGTTTGCCCGTATGGTTATTTTCGACCTCGGTGGTCCCAAGTGGTCTAACCTCTGTTCAACCATCTCCTCCATCTAAACAACATCATTTTGATTCTAATGTGGACTTTTCACCTTCTTCGCCTATTTATTTGTCCTCCTCCTCTACTTCGCTTGGTGAAAGTCCGGATTCTAGTAACCAGGTGGCTAAGAAGAAGAAGAAGAATACGATGAAGAAGAAGTCAGATAAGTGAGAGGTTAATGTTACAGCTATTCCTCCTAAGACACCTTCCATCGATAAACAATCCAACCTTCCATGGAAATTCAAATTCCCTTGCAAGTTTTGCAAGGGTGACCACTTTCTTTGAGATTTCCCTAGCATCCCCGAGGTGCTCGAGGTATGGTCCGAAGGTCATCCGCCATTGTCTTTGACTTTTGGAAGTCATGTTGGTGACACATCTTTGACTAGTATTGATAAGACTCACAAGAAACAGGGTAAGATCACGAATCCTTGTAAGTTGTGTGAAGGGCATCACCCCATTCACCTTTGTCCATACTGAGATGAAGCCACGAGAGTATTGGACAACCCTACTTTTCCTGCATCCTACCTTATGGCTGGTTACCATAAGCTTTCTTTGATTCTTCTGCTAGTTGATCGAATGATCAATCGAGATTCATCTTTGATCAATCTCACGCCCCTAGAAATTCAAATCACGAATCCATTCCTGACCAAACTTTAGTCATGGAATTGGTCGATCTGATCACACCTATGGTTCATCAGATATTTTCCTTCAAGAGTGGCTCACATGCCCCTCACGTTCTTCTTATTTCTTCAGATTCCTCGAACTTGGGGAAAGATTCTCTCGTCCCTATGGTTCAAGAAGCTGCTCCTCCTGCTCCCACAGTTGTGATCTAGGAGGACGCTCCTCCTACTCCCATAACACAAGTGGATGACCATTCCATCCCTATGGTACCCCCCCCTGAGTATTTTGGTCACTTCTTTCGATTGGAGTATATTCACGGGATACCGCCTTCCTTCCTATGTGCCCTTTGAGATCATAGTACAGGCCTTCAATGTGGTCGTACCCAGCACCATTATAGATGAAGGCGCGTTTATTATTATTCTTTCTTCAACTACTTGGAAAGCTTTTGGTTCTCCATCACTTGTGCTTGTTACGAAGAATATTTTGGCTTTTGACAGAGGAACAAGTCAACCATTAGGGATCCTTCCAAAGTTGCCTGTTACTTTGGGAGAGAAAACTGTCTATATAGACGTGATGGTGGTCCAAGGTCCCTTGGATTTTAATTTACTCTTGGGGCACAACTATGCTTATGCCATGGGTGCGCTTGTCTCTTCCCTCTTTCATGTGATTTTTTTTCCACATGAAGGTTAGATCATGACCATTGATCAGCTTTCATTCTTTGGTACTAATATGGAATCTGATCCGCTATCATCCCTTCATGTTCTTTATCCGCCGGTTGTATCTTCCCCGCCATAGGTTAATTATGTGGCCACTTGTTCATTGCCCTGATTCAATGATTGTTTCATCACATGCCATCTACTGGGGCATTTGATCGTGATTTACGAGATGTCGTTCTCCCATCATATGAGAACCTCTTGGAAGCCACGACTTCTTATTCGACATGATGAGTTATCTCCAAATCATTGTTCGTTTTCTTGAGTCAAGCTCCTTAAAAATTGAAACAAGCTCTTTTGAGGATAGTCTGCCTTCTTTTTCAACCTCGTTAAAAAATGAATGAGATCTCATGAGGATTGTTACTTTAATTTGTCAATTTCGTTAAAAAAATGAAACACGTTCTTGTTCAATTCGAGTCTTTGATAAGATCTCGTAAGATTCGAGTCGAGTCTTTCCCTGATCTCGTAGTTGAACCTTCACTCCATCCGACTCGTAGATGTACTGAAGCTTGGGGAGAATGTACCTCGAATTAAGTCACCATGTTGGGGGCATTCCCAATTTTCAAGCATAGTTTATCTGTGTTTCAATCTTGTGTAAAAATGAAACCAATCCAAGCATAGTTTACCTTTGTTTTCAAGCTTGCGTAAAAATGAAACCCTTTTTGGCTTGGTGTGCTTTGAGAGCAATTTTTCCTGCTTTTTGGGTCGTCGCTTATTGTGAAAATTTCTATTACTCCTTGTCCTCATATCTTAAGGTTGTATTTATGTGTTCATTTGCTGGAGAGACATTTTGATTACATCACGTATCAACATATTCCTAGACGAATGAATGCATTGACTGATACAATAGCTAATATCGTATTAGATATGCATTTGCGTAATTTGTAAAAATCATCATCACATGACAAGATCCATACAGGAAAATAGATGTGTATATATATATCGAGTGTTTACATCCATGTGCATCATAAGTTAAAAAAATATGTATGTTTTGGTTACATCCTGAGACATCATGTCTCTCAAAAAACATGCGGAAATAAAAGCCTAGGTGTCTAGTCAGCGTGACACTCATGATAGCATGTCACTGTACATACGAACTACCTCAATAAGCAGTGAACATAGTTTGACACCCCTGCAGTGTGCCTCTAGTATGTGCGAGGGACATCATCGAATCTCGCATAGTCAGGGATCCCACGGGAGATTCCCTCCAAGTTGCGTATGATTTCCTCCTCATCCCCTCCCTCACCATGAGGGGCCACATCAAAGTCGCGAGGAATCCTTCATGCTATTGGCAACATGCTTGCAGGTATTTCCAGGCCATCATCTACAATTACATGGATTAATTGTTGGAAATATTGAGAGGGGGGGTGAATCAGTATTTCTTTCAATTAGAGCATTAGTTTATCTTCAATTATTATCAGTGTTTGTGTTGATCATATCAGCCCCTGTTAATTTTTGGCAATTAATCCCCTTTAAAATCCTGCGAATCCCCTTGGTTTTGCCTGAGAAATCCATTTTCCATCTATCGTTCCCCTCCTTTGAAACCAAAATGCACTAAGAGGCCGGAAAAAACCCCGCAATCGAAAAAGTTATCAGGCCGTAGCCCCTTTCATTCAAGCCCTCTCCACCTTCTCTCCCATGTGACGGGAAGCTGAAACCAAATGTTAGCCCCGAAGGCATTCACCGCATAAGGCTATCGGGCGCATTCTGAGTCATCCGATCAAATCATAGATCAACGGTTCGCTGCCCATCCGCCTTGGTGGACCCCACGCCCAACAACGCCTTCTGAAACAAGTGGTTTATATCGCACCGCTTTTCAGCGGCAGGCGGTATTCTTCAAAACAGATCGATTCCACTCATTCCCCGCTGCATGTCTCTGCGTACGGCCCCGAAACCGCTCTCCATCACGCATTATCATTCGGTCGAAGTCACGCAGCGATATTCATCACAGCCGTCCGATCTGAGGGCCTTCATCCGACGACCGTCACGCTCCGAAGCTGCATGAGGTTTAACCATAAGAAAATCACGTCCCTAGCCTACTTTCCATCACCCCGACGCTCTTTCAACCGTCGATCTCCTCCTGAAATCGGACGGCCAAGATTTCATCATCCCCGCTGTTGACCCGGTCTTCCTCCATGTCATCATCCCACGTGTTTACCGCATTTCTTCCTCCATCATTTATACATTACATTCATATGTTTATTTTAATGTTCCACATTATAAACTCTGGCCAGCCCTTCTGCCATTATTTCACTGCATTTTCTTCGTCATCACCCTACATGCTTCCGCCACTTCATCATGTCGCTCTGTTACATAGTCCCTTTCATGGCATTGTCGTTCCCCATGCATTTGTTTCCTTCACAGCTTTGTGTGTTTTGCAAGTTGACAGCGACAGAGAATTATTATAATCTACAGCATCCATTACAAGAGCCAAGCACACATCAAAGGACCATTTTTCAGAGCAGAATTATGAAGAAATTCCTCGGAAGCCAAATCGACAAGACTCCAATTTAAGAAGCAGGGTTCAAATTTGCCAAACCCTGTAGGGACATTCAAGGAGCTTATTTCATATATGAAGATATCAATGGGGTAGGTGAATAATATCAGTGATCAACAGATAATTAAAGGTAGGTAGCTGAAGATTTTGGGGGCCTTGTCCTAGCCTTTGGAAACAGAGTACCAAATTGAAGATCCTGAACATCATTCGAAAGATCTATACACAGAAAACAATGTCCTCAAGGCTTTATTTCAACAAAGTTTTCTTTTCAGGCAAGGACGGATATTTTTGTGATTTTACTGCTTTGCCATGTCCCTAGAGAGATTTTCACCCAGTGAATTTATTTCAGTTAGCAGGCCACAGAGTACAAACAACACAGCATAGTCATTTAGCAGTATGGGCACAAATGTTTCCACCATTTTGTTTTAATTATGCAAATTAAATGTTCATCACCTACCTCTCTCACTATTTTTTGGTTTCTCCTATAAAAACCAGGAAGAAATACATTGTAAGGGTTCCATATTATATCAGAAAATTATGCAGTGAAAGGCTTTTTGCATACATCTTGTAAAACTTTTGTATGAAGGCTCAGAGCCCATAGGGTCTCAGTGAGGAGGATTTCAATCTGTTAAAGAGGATCCTGTTCTTTGGTATTTCACAGTCTGTAACTTTCTCTTATGTGATATTTAAATAGATCATTTCATTTCATCCATTCTTCTTGTATCATGTTTTGGAATGCGAGTGGCTCACTGGTTTGGTAGGGATTTATCCTAGTTGATACCCATGTTTAAATCAGTCAAGCGCTTTAAATATGGCTCATGCATGATATACTGTTCCATATTCATCTAATCCGTATTTCTGCTATATTAGTTGCTTTGGGAGGGTGTTTTTAAAACGCTACTGTTATGTATGGATTCTTAAATTGGTAAGCCCATGCATGGTGGTATTGTGTATCTGGATGTCAGCTCAATGCTAACTAATATCTCCTCTACATTTATTTCACTATATACAACTTCTCATAATTTATGTCTGTGAGGTATTCCTGAATCGGCCCGCTTTGCAGTAAGCTGCCTCTGAATTGTCTATTCCTTTCATATTGGAGTTTTTCATGTTGCTTCTACATTATTCCTATCTTTGTATCAGTTTTTGAGAGTTTGGTCCCATTCAAATTAATTTCCTTGTTTTACAAGAGATAGCATGAGAGCTTTTGGTTGACAACCAAGTTATATTATACGCTCCTTGCTATATAAGATGTCCTAGGCACTGGTCTTTGGCAACTCAAGGTTTTCTCTAGGAGCGACAACAGTTTGTATAATGATAGCAACAAACAAGAGGAACACAAATGCACACATTTTTTAAGGTGGAAACCCACTCCAGGACAAAAACCACCTAATGCTTTTCTAATAATTATTTTCAACTCCAATTGAAAATAAAGCTCCAACTTCCTAGAATCTAGAAAAGCATTCTTCTCCGGCTCCCACTGGATGGACGCTCCAATGCCCGAGATTCTTTAGTAGTCACTGAACGGATGCCCCAACACCCAATGAGCTACAACTCACCCTAGCACCACCCTACCACCCTATAGAAGAATAAAAGAAGAATGGACTCCCGTACCAGGGAAAATGGTCCACTTTACAATGATATAGAATGATGTAGAAAAAGAATATATACTAGACCATAACCCCAACTTTGACACAACCACCTAATGATGATCCTAGACCTCCCAACACTGCCTCTTCAACCCTTGGCAGATAGACACTATTACAATTTGTACAATAATGTATTTACAATGACTAAGTACAACGATACCTTTACAATGATTGTATGCAGTGATGCCAACTTGAAGACTTCATATGATGAACTTCTTGCTGCTGTTATGCACCTTGGTTGCTGCTCTTGTCATGCTACCCTCTGCTGCACCTTGCTTTGCTTTTCTGATGTAGAAATTCTGGTCCTTTGCAACCCTTGACAACACATGATCTAGCTTTTTTTTTCCTTCTAGGAGCTCGATATTGAATCTGGTGTATCTCTGTTATTTCAGATCCTCAATATCTGATTTTCGGTCCTATAGTATTCCTCTAAGTCGTCTTTCCAATTCCATGAGTTTGACTGAATTTGGATTCTTCAAGAGAGAGTTATACCCAATTTCTCACACTGCCATAATTATGGACTATTTCCACAGAGCACAATTGTACGGCATGAAACGTGTCACTGTTTCTTCATTTTCCTCTGAAATTGATAGAGAAAAAACTAAATATTGTGCACTATCTGCCAATTTTTATGGAATTTCAATCCGATACTCAGAGAGAGAGTTATGACGATTTTACCAAGGTCACTTCTTTAAGATGAATTTCAGGAGCCTGCAAAAACCCTTACTTCCACAGATCATATATCCAAAAATATTTTGCAACTTGATTTGAAATTTTTACTGTAGCTTCCTTAGGATTTTGGCTTCGCCTCATAAAAATTTCAGCTTCTGAGCCTTCGTAGAAACAAAGTTAGAGCGAAACTTCCACGATGACTTGTTTCAGATGGCCGAATCCCTTGCCTAAGGAGGAAATGAAGATCACAATATATATGAATGCTTAAGTTGAGAGGGGCTTCAACAAGTAAACGTGGGAGGGATTTTAGGAGCTTAAAAAATATTAATTATGACTTTTCAATGACCCATGCCCCAACCCCATGGGGTTTTAGCCCACTAACTGGGGTACAAACTTCAAACATGAATATCTCTCAAACCATGAAGAATTACATGGCGTGCCATATATCAACAAGTAGAAACCATCAAAAGCATTATTGACCCATAATATATTAATTTGGGAGGTCAAAATTTTCATTCAATATTGGGTTAGCCCCTGGTGCTGCTTGGGTTGACATCAATGACAACCGTTGATCAACATTAATGTCATAACACATATAAAAAAAAAATCATAATACTCATCAAAATAAAAAATGAGTCTTACCCAATGCTTCATCCCAATATTCTCCTGCTGGGAGTGGGAGATCCGCATCACCTGTGAAGTCTGTTCTAGAATAGGGCCAGTCATCCATGACAATCAGTTGTCGGCAGAGCTACTCAAAGAACTCTAGTCTTCAAGACATTTGTTGACTGCCCCCTAATCTTGGCATTAAAGCTACCCAACGAACCATCCGTGGCTCATGGGCTGGTGGTTTCGGAAATATCACATCCTGATGTTGGAAAATTAGTAACCCTTCCAAGATGAAAGGTACCAATATGGACCTGTAGCCAAACTGCTTCAGCTTACCATTCTTACATTTTTTCAACTGGTGTTTTATGTTGATCGTTACTACCTTTGCCCAGTTGTAGAGTGTTGGTGCCATGCAATCTACTGCAAGAAGTAATTGTGTTTTTGTGGCCTCATGTGGAACCTGAACTCCTGAAGCTCACGTGATGGTGTGTAACACTACTCTAAGTGCCAGATTGTTGAGATTCAACAAGATGATGAGCTTAGTGAAAAGAGTCGCCTTCACTAAGTGGGGCTGCAGGATATTTTTGGTGCAAGTCTATTTTTAGACATGGTGATCATATTTCAGAAGTTGCAGGATGCTATTTGTGGATGGTTGGTCAAGTTGGAAAAATATATGAAATTATATTTTTATAATATTGGGCGAAGTCTATTTATAGATCGTCGATCTAAAAATAGAAGTGTCGATTATTATTAGCTCTTAATAATAATCCGACAATAAATAGAAACTTATTCTCTTGGAGCACTTAATTTCAATGCACAGATTTTTGGAAAATCAGTGGGCTGAAGGAATTACACAATTCCTAGGGTTTACTGGTGGTTCATGCATGTAGGACTCAGTTAGAACTGAAGTGGCAAAGTTATGACAGAGTTGGAAGAGTAGTTCATGGAGTTGTTATTCATTTTAACTCAGTTAATGGAGTTAAACTCAGTTGAGCTAGTTGTATCTAGTCTAAATGAATGATACGCTAGTGAGAGTGGAGTGAATTAATTCACAAATAATAACTCATTAATCAACTGATCAATACAGCAGTTAACTACAGTGCATGTCAGTTCCAGTGGAGACCCAGTAGAGAGATAGGTGAAAGGGCAAGATGGACTATCTTTTGTGACTATAGTGATGCATTGATTGCACCACACACACATTGGAGTTGCCAATGATGATTGCGCAGTCAAAGCAATGGTAATTTGAATTCATTCAGAGCTATTCTTTAGCAGGGATTGCGCAGTGGAGGCAGGCTATCAGGTGGAAAGAAATCAGTGCATGGATTTTCAAATTTCTTATGATTAGTGTGTGACAATTGATTTTACTGAGAGCTTGATGTACTAAGCTTTGTATGAGATTCTTACATGATCTCCATGATACATAATATATGATAGTTGGGGTATTCAGCTTCAGGATTTCCCATTAAACAATTGTGTTATGTGCGATTGTTTTTATTGCTGCATGTGTTTTCAATTGAGTTTTTAAATTTCTGCAAAAGATTAACAGTGGAAGGATTCTGTATTTAGCAAGAAGATAAATATTGTTAGATCAGGAGAATATGGATATACATGCATCTTGTATATAATTTCTACATGGTATCAGAGCAATGTTAATTCTTGAAGATTGCAATTGTGAAGAATTTTTGATTTTGTGCTGGACAATTCGAATTTGTTGCAGAAAATTCTTGTTGCGACAGCTGAGTATACATTGAAATGTATTTCAATGGGTTGCGATTGGAGTATGCCCTTGATGGGAGCTTGAATTACATAGCCTAGAAGGATAGGATGGAGGCGGTGCTGGATGATAATGGACTGAAGGATTTCATCGATAGAAATGTTCCTAAGTCAGGATCTAGCGATGCTGCATTACTTGACGCATAGAAAAAGAAGGTAGCAAAGACAAGAAGAATTCTGTTGGAAGGTGTGAAGGACCATATTGCGTCCAGCCTTCACAGGAAAGCCACTCCATTTGCAATGTGGAAGGCTTTGACATTTTTTTTCCAAAGCAGCAGTGACCAGAGGAAGTTGGCGCTAAAAGATAAGCTCAGAAAAATAAAAATGGAGAAGGGCGATAGTATTCCAAAATATCTCACGAAGTTTGTCCACTATAGGGATGAACTGGGAAGTGTGGGGATTACTTTTGATGATGAAGACTTGGTGAGCTTGGCTCTCCTTGGGCTTCTGAAGAGTTGGCATAGCTATGAAGACTATTTCAATGGACGGGAGAAACTACTGGGATGGGAGCGACTTTGGTCAGATCTTGTGCAAGAGGATATAAGGCGAGGTACCAGGGATGGCTCTTCATCGAAGAATGAAGATGAAGAGAATTACGCTTTGGCCACCAAATCAATGAAAGGGAAGGGGAATACATTTCCTTAAAAATCTGAAGCTAAAGGCAAGAAGCAGTATTTGTCCAAGGTGAAGTGTTTTCACTGTCACGAACAAGGGCATTTCGCCACTAGCTGCCCACAGAAGAAGAAGAACAAGAAGGCTGTTGGAACTGCAGCTGGAAAGGCCTTAGCCTCGCAATTTGAACTTGATTTCTCTTTGATCACATGCTTGGTATTAAGCTATATGGGATCAGTGTGGTATCTTGATAGTGGTGCATCTTTCCATATGACGGGAGACAAAGAGTTGTTTAGTGACTTGGAGGAGAAGGACCTTCAAATGCATATAGAGATGGGCGACAATGGTCGATACAGTGCGACCGAAATTGGGACCATTACCTTTGAGAGGGAGTTAGGTAATCCATTTCTGTTTAAAGATGTTATGCATGTTCCAGGTCCGAAGAAGAACTTGGTCTCGGTCACAATGTTGGAAGACAGAGGTTATGACATTGTTTTCAGTGAGGGAAAGGCCTTCCTTCGACAGAAAACAATGGGTCAAACTGAGAGGATAGGGATTTGAGTTAAGAATCTCTACAAGCTGGAGGTAGATGGCTGCGCTGCAATGGTGGGAAAAGCAAAAGAACTGGTGAGCTGGGATGAGGGCAAATTATGGCATGGGATATTGAGCCATCTTCACCATGGCACTTTGAATATTTTGCAACACATTTCTACTGAACTTGCCAAGGGTACTCTTGTGCAGTTAGATCAATGCAAGGGATGTACTATGGGTAAGTTTGTGAAGAAAACCTTTCATGAGAAGGAGAACCGTGCTTCGGTGATCCTAGAGAGAATTCACACAGACATGTGTGGACCTTTCTCGGTTGCTTCAACAGAAAAACACAGGTATTATGTTATATTTTTTGATGAATATTCTTGTAGATGCTGGATCTTCTTCATGCAGAAGAAAAGAGAAACATTCTCAAAGTTTTGTGAGTTTAAAGCATTGGTGGAGAAGGAGTCAAGGAAGCAAGTGAAAGCTCTATATAGTGATAAAGGTGGTGAATACATCTCGGGCGAATTCAAAGACGTCTGTAGCAAAGAAAGAATTCGAAGAGAACTCCTAGCGCCTCATAACCCACTACAAAATGGGGTCGTGGAGAGGAAGAACAGAACGATTGTGGGTGTTGCACGAGCTATGCTACATAACCAGGGTCTACTGATGCACTTGTGGGCGGAATCATGCAACATTGTGGTTTATGTGCAAAACTGTTGTCCTCATAGAGTACTTGGCATGAGTACACTTGAAGAAGCTTTTACTGGTAAGAAGCCTGATATTTCTCATTTGAAGGTTTTTAGCTCATATATTTACATTCATGTGACAAAGGATGCTAGGAAGAAGCTGGAGCTGACTGCAGAAGTTGGGATATTTGTGGGGTACACACAAACATCCCATAATTATCGTGTGTATTTTCCAGATAGTCAGATGACTATGGTGCGACAGGATATAAAATTCAATGAGGTGAAAGCCATGAAGTTATCGCTTGAGAGGGAGCTACACTTGCATGCAGAGGAGGAACTTCTTGTTCCCAAAGATGACCCTCTATATGTGGATCAGCCACAAGAGGAGATTCATGGAGTGGAGGAGTCCACTCATGCAGAACCAAACATCAAACAAGGCAGAAAGCGTACCACAGAAGCTGAGAGACTGAAGCTTGATGCAGCATAGAATGTAGGAGTCCTTACATCACAGCACAGACAGAGATAGTCACCTGACCGATTTATTGGATACATGGCTTTGATGAGAAAATGTATCGTGACAGAGCCATCTTCTTTTGAAGAAGAAGTGCAAGAGCCCACATTGGTAGATGCCACGGTGGAGGAGTATGACTCCATAGTTAGAAACAGTGCTTTGGATATTTTTCCAAGGCCGGTGGGTAAATCAGTTGTAGGATCAAGATGGATCTACAAGGAAAATCAAGCTACTGATGGGAGCGTCGAGAAGTATAAGGCAAGATTTGTTGCCCGGGGCTTCTCACAGCTCAAGGGGATTGATTATGAAGAAACCTTTTCACCTGTCGCACGATATTATTCCATAAGGACCATCCTTGCTCTCTCAGTGCAGATGGGTTGGCACATTCATCAAATGGATGTGAAGACTACATTCCTTAATGGGATCATTGAGGAAGAGGTGTACATTGAGCAGCCTGAAGGATTTGAGATCTTCAGTAGTGAGTCACATGTGTGCAGACTCAAAAGAGCGTTGTATGGGCTGAAGCAAGCACCATGTGCTTGGTACACATGGACCAACAGCTATTTCACTGGACTTGGGTTCACCAAGAGTGAGACGGATGCAAACCTGTACCAAATTGTGGTGGAAAGTAAGCTTTTAATCATTGTTCTTTATGTTGATGATTTAATACTAATGGGTGATGAGAAGTTGATACACTCATGCAAGGAATATCTTGCAAAGGAATTTGAGATGAAGGATTTGGGCCTCCTTCATTAATTCTTTGGATTGTAAATATGGCAGTGGGAAGATGAACTATTTGTGTCTCAAGGCAAGTATGCACGGGAGATACTGGAGAAGTTTCACATGCAAGGTTGCAAGCCTATCGACACTCCTCTTCTAGGAAATTAGAGGAAAGAGGATGCTACATCGGCAAGGCAGTGGATGCCACTGTTTATCGACAGTTGGTGGGTTCGCTCATGTATTTAGTTAATACAAGACCGGACATATACTACGTGGTGAACCAGTTTTCAAAAGCGATGGTTAAGCCTACCAAGCTCTTTTGGAAGGCAGGTAAGCATGTCCTAAGATATCTTAGGGGAACATCTGAGTATAGCTTATGGTACAGACAGACGTATGAGGTGAAGTTGCATGGCTTCACGGATGTATATTGGGCAGGCAGCCCAACAGACAAAAAGAGCACATCAGGAGGGATTTTCAGTATCGAATCTATGGAAATTTATTGGTACAGCTGGAAACAAATATTCGTGGCACTTAGTTCAGCAGAAGCATAATACATGGCAGCAAGTCAAGCTGCATGTGAGGCTATCTAGATGAGGAGGATCATGGTTGGTTTGTTCGGATCACATTTAGATCCAACAGTGATACATTGTGATAATCAGAGTTGCATCAAACTCTCGATTAATCTTGTGTATCATGATATATCTAAACATATTGATGTCTGATATCATCATATCAGAGATTGTGTGCAGCGGAAGATCATGTTACTTCAGTACATTCCTACGGAAGATCGGGATGCAGATATTCTGACGAAGGCGCTCACAAGGAGAAAATTCGAATACCATAGAGGCAGGATCGGGGTGAAGGATAATCCCTATCTTGTTGAGAGGGAGTGTTGAGATTAAACAAGATGATGAGCTTAGTGAAAAGAGTCGCCTTCACTAAGTGGGCCCGCAGGCTATTTTTGGCGCAATTCTATTTTTAGACTATGTCTATTTTTAGACATGGTGATCATATTTCAGAAGTTGAAGAATGCTATTTTTGGATGGTTGTTCAAGTTGGAAAAATAGATGAAATTCTATTTTTAGAATATTGGGCAAAGTATATTTATAGATCATCGATCTAAAAATAGAAGTGTCGATTATTATTAGCTCTTAATAATAATCCGACAATAAACAACAACTTATTCTCTTGGAGCACTTAATTTCAGTGCATAGATTTGGAAAATCAGTGGGCTAAAGGAATTATGCAATTCCTAGGGTTTACTGGTGGTTCATTTTCTTCAGTTTAGAAAGAATACATGCATTTTCTTACTCTTTCTAGCTCCTCATCAGTTTGATCCATCTCACCTAGAAACCCTAAAGTGTGAGCCTTGTTGGGAAAAATAATGAGAGGGGGGGGGGGTGAATAAGTATTTAGAGCTGACTGAAATTTTTTTAATTTTTCTTTCTCTTAAAACCATACGCTACTTTACTAAACCCAACTCGCGTATACACGCGGATATCCTTAAGAAAACTTGCGTATGTCCAGAGATCTTATTATGCATTTAGTTCTTTACTTAGATCATTGCATCATTCATTCATCAGATGTTTAGTAAGAAGTAAGCATATGCAGTAATAACAGAATAAACCATCACACATAAGAAACACACATGAACACCAATATTTAAGGTGGAAACCCAATTCGAGAGAAAACCATCGATGTTGTTGTCTCTGTCTTCAATATTTATTATAAAGAAAACTTCTTACAATTTTGTACTGGCGCAGACTCATACCAGCATGCAGGCACCCACCTGCAGAAGGTTGCAACCTTCTCTCGTTCTCCAGCCACTACTGGAAGGGAGCTCCAATCCCCTGATCTCGTTTACCAGCCTCTCCTGAAAGGGAGCTACTACCCCCTACTCTCGTTTACGAGCCTCTCCTAGAAGGGAGCTACTAACCCCTGCTCTCATTTACCAACCTCTCCTGGAAGGGAGCTACTACCCCCTGCTCTCGTTTACCAGCTACCACTAGAAGGGAGCTACAACCCCCTCACTGAAGGCTTCGACCCTCAGCACCACTGCAGACCACATTTCATCAATTTTCATACTGGATCCATCAGCTTCCACACAACATACCTTGTAGGCCACTTATTAGATTTTCAGACTGGACCCACTCCACACATTTAAGCTCATCATACATCAAACTGAAACTTATAACCCCATCAATTCATTCATTGAATCATCAACCAATCAACCAACAACTTGATCTTTAATCAACATAATCAACATTCAAACAACCCAGATCTGTATGAATACATCATTGACAGATAGCAGTAAAACAATAAAATAGATCAGACATTTCATTCCACCCACTTCAGCAAAACCCTAGATTCCATACGCACTTTTACTTCACTGAACTTGCGTATGTACGCGCTTTCACAGAGACAAACCTGCGTATAGATATGCAACTATTTCGGAATTGACCTTTGATTTCATATGCGCTTTTGCTGAAACTAACCTACGTATACACGCGCTTTTTATGAAACAAACCTGTGTATGGATCTGTAACTTTTCAGGACTGTGCAGCTCTTCAGATCAGATAAAAAACTCGGATCTTACCCTTCACTCCAGAAAATATTTTGCCTCATCTCAGATCTAAACATTCCATAAATAGATCTAGAAGATACATAGTCATTTCAGATCTAGAGATCCCTCTTCATCATTTTCTTCATAGGTGCATTATTAATTCAGATCAATCAATAAATTGTTACCCATTCCATGCAGATATACTTCAGAGTGAATTATTCATTAAAACCTAGACCTATGCACTTTATCAACAATCATAAACTTTTCCCAATACTTCAATTAGAACAGTGAAAACACTGTAACTAGAACTTCAGAAATAACCCAAACTTCAAAATAGATGTGCAGATATAAATTCAACCCTGAACCTTCATTAATTCAAATAGCATATGCTACTTTTCTTTACTGAATCCGCGTATATACGCGCTTCCATGTACATAAACCCTCGTATACTTTTGTGTATTTTATTCTTCAGAAAACCCTAACTGCCATACACGCTTTTCATTAAGCAAACCCGCGTATATACGCGCTTTTGATGAAACCAACTAGCGTATATATCTGTAAAGAATAAATTTTGTAGAAAAGACCAGATCTATAAGACTTACCCAGATTTATTCATTTTCTTTAGCAGAATTGCGCCAGTTCTTCCTCATTCCTTCAGTAGGTCATTCTAGAGATTCATCATCATCAGATCCAGAGATCTTGAACCATCATCAGATCCATGGGTGCATCATAGATTCAGATCTATCAATTCAAAACATAGTTCATTCATCCAGATATTCCTTAGAGAAATTTATTCATCAACAACCCTGACCAATGCACACCTTGCACTATGATCTTCTTCTCCTTAAATAGATTTAGCTTTTACCAATACCATGAGCCAAAACCACACAACTTTCGATGGTATTCTTGGATGGAATCAAATAAACCATACAATGCTCAATATTGTGTGCCAAAGCCATGGTCATGTCCCTTGGTTTTATAAATTTAGAGCGCAAATAGGCGTATGCTACTTGGTACGTACTTTTACGCGTACATAGGCTACTTTGCCTTTACAAACCCGTGTATGCTTTGTGACATATTTTATTCATCATCACTCTGGCACTTACTGAAATTTCTTTCTTCTGCTACTTCTGAACTAATCTGTAGATACATCATTTTTACATCTTTAACAAGTAGATTTCTATCAAAACGCTACTCATCAAGTAGGTTTCCATCAAGGACAACTTCATCAAGTAGGTTTCCATCAAGGAGGTTTCCATCAAGGACAAATTCATCAATTAGGTTTGGACAACTTCATCAAGTAGGTTTCCATCAAGGACAACTTCATCAAGTAGGCTGCCATCAAGGACAACACATTGCATCATATTGCCAACAATCTCCCCCCTTGGACTTGATGGCAACCATGATGGTGTTTGATCACCACAACAGATAGATACATTGATTATAACCATTATTCAAAGACCATGATACTCTCCCCCTTTGACATCAAGGGCAAAGGGCGGATCAAAACCAAAACAAGTTTTTTCTTCTCTTGTAGAAAGAAGAGCTCTGTAGATATGATGTGCACTGAAGTTACCATGCTCCCCCTGAGTTCATGCTGAATCTTTAAACATATTTTTCAATGAAGTACATGACTCTATGACCTTTCCTATCACCAAGGACTCATACTTACATCAATGATCCAACCAAGTGGATTTACATATGTGACTCAAGTACCTAACCAAGTGGGTTTACACATTTTGACTCAACTACCCAACCAAGTGGGTTTACAAATTTGAAGAAGTCCTTACATGACTGAATATAAAAATTTACATCATAGGTCTCAACATAACCTTTTCATCAAATTACAAATATGACTTTTTATAACCAATACCAAAAAGACCTCAAGAGAGAGATCATATTTCAAAACCATCATAATGCCAACAATGCATTACTCTCAGCAAGGCTAATGCTCCCCCTGAAACTGTGCTCCTGTCCTTGAGCTGACTCACTTTTTTTCTTATCAGAAGAACATATGCTTCTATCTCCAACGGAACTCGCATGTATACGCGGCTTTAGTTCATGAAACCCGTGTATGAAAAGTGAAATACTGAAAATTTCATAGCTCCATTTTCTCCTGGATTTATACATTCTGTACCTGTCTTCTATTGTCACATTAGATGCACTGTTAGAAATAAACACAACCAGAATTACCAAACCAACCATGGGAATCACCATATATTGCTCCCCTTGTGATGATACATTACTGATTCCTATAATGTATCTCACATCACTCCTGCAGTCATTATGAGAAGTAAGCTTTAGAAGCGGAAGACTGCAGTAGGATTATTATCCCCTACGTTTTGACCGGTCCTCCTTCTTTTTCCACCTTTGCTTGAAATTCCTTATTGTGTGCTGGAAATTATCCAATTTCTCAGATCTATTCATCCTGCATTCTTTTTATACATGTCCATACTTGTTACAAGCATAAAATCTTGTGTGACCAGAAAAGTAAGCATAGGGATCATAATGTGTTTTTCTATTCTTTCTTCTATTGCAATCAGCTGCTTTATGTCCAAACTTGCTGCATGAAAAACAATATCCCTTAAAGAAACCTGAGTACCTTTCTGTGTAGAATCTATTTTATTGTGACTGAAACAATCTGCTTCTGCAATTGGCTGCAACATGCCCATAATTATGACATTTAAAGCATTCAACATTATTGTTCAAAGGAGAGAATCGATTGATGCTAGGAGAGTTCATGATTGTAAGTTGACCTTTTGTTTCTTTCAACACTTCAGGTTTTGCATTGATATCCTTTGAATATTTAGCACTTTCTTGTGAACTAGATTCCCCTTTAATAGTTTCATGAAAACCAAGACCAAATTTAACAGAAGGAGACCTTTGACTACTAAGAATATTGTCCAGAATCTTATTACTATCTTGAAACCTTAAGAGTTTATCTTTTTCTTCTAATTTACCTTTTAAAATGTTTACCTCAATCTGCAATATTTGGCATTGCTTCTTCATACTTTCTTCGACCCTTCTTCCTTCTTCTACTTAATCATTAAATTTTAAAATCTCTTATTTCAACCCATTTTCTTGTTCTTCAAAAGTTTGTAAAAGTTATTCATTCTTCTTATTTGATTTTTCCAGATATGTTTTGAGAGAGATGATTTCTGATTCAAGTCTTTTACTTCGATTGGTTACTTTATCCTGCAGTCTTTGATATATTTCTATCTGCCCATTCATTCTAGAGATCATATCTTTGTAGATAGATTCCTTATTTTTAAATTGATCTTCATCATTGATCTTGAGATTTGCTTCTAGACCCATACTGTTACTTTCACTATCATTTTCACTATCTTCACCATTGCTTGCATAAGGAAGTGAATCACAAGAACAAGGATTAATACCTTTTGCATCATCTTCATTTTCTGCCGTACACAATTTCTGAGATATATTCTTTTGCTTCCTTCCCATTGCGACAGATATCCTTCAAGAGATCAAGCTTCTGCAGAAGGACCTGCTCCGATACCAATTGTTGGGAAAAATACTGAGAGGGGGGGGGGGGGGGGGGAGAATCGGTGTTGGAAGCCTGTTCTGTCAAAAACTTTTTACTTTTTATTTCTCTTAAAACCATACGCTACTTTACTGAACCCAACTCGCGTATACACGCGAAAATCCTTAAGAAAACTTGTGTATGTATAGAGATCTTATTATACATTTAGTTCTTTACTTAAATCATTGCATCATTCATTCATCAGATGTTTAGTAAGAAGTAAGCATGTGCAGTAATAATAGAATAAACCATCACACATAAGCAACACACATGAACACCAGTATTTAAGGTGGAAACCTAATTCGGGAGAAAACCACAGCTGTTGTCATCTCTGTCTTCAATATTTATTATAAAGAAAACTTCTTACAATTTTGTACTAGCGTAGACTCATACCAGCACACAGGCACCCACCCGTAGAAGGCTGCAACCTTCTCTCGTTCTCCAACCACTACTAGAAGGGAGCTCCAACCCCTTGATCTCGTATACCAGCCTCTCCTGGAAGGGAGCTACCACCCCCTGCTCTCGTTTACCAGCCTCTCCTGGAAGGGAGCTACTACCCCCTGCTCTTTTTTACCAGCCTCTCCTGGAAGGGAGCTACTACCCCCTGCTCTAGTTTACCAACTAGCACTGGAAGGGAGCTACAACCCCCTCACTGAAGGCTTTGACCCTTGGCACCATTGTGGACCACGTTTCATCAATTTTCATACTGGATCCATCAGCTTCCACACAACATACCTTGTAGGCCACTTATTAGATTTTCAGACTAGACCCACTCCACACATTTAAGCTCATCATACATCAAACTGAAACTTATAACCCCATCAATTCATTCATTGAATCATCAACCAATCAACCAACAACTTGATCTTTAATCAACATAATCAGCAGCATAATCAACATTCAAACAACCCAGATCTGTATGAATACATCATTGACAGATAGCAGTAAAACAACAAAACAGATCAGATATTTCATTCCACCCACTTCAACAAAACCCTAGATTCCATACACGCTTTTACTTCACTGAACCTGTGTATGTACGCGCTTTCACAGAGACAAACCTGCGTATAGATCTGCAACTATTTCAGAACTGACCTTTGATTTCATACGCGCTTTTGCTGAAACTAACCTGCATATACATGTGATTTTTATGAAACGAACCTGCGTATGGATCTGTAACTTTTCAGGACTGTGCAGCTCTTCAGATCAGATAAACAACTGATATCTTACCCTTCACTCCAGAAAATATTTCGCCTCATCTCAGATCTAAACATTCCATAAACAGATCTAGAAGATACATAGTCATTTCAGATCTAGAGATCCCTCTTCATCATTTTCTTCATAGGTGCATTATTAATTCAGATCAATCAATAAACTGTTACCCATTCCATGCAGATATACTTCAGAGTGAAGTATTCATTAAAACCCAGACCTATGCACTTTATCAACAATCATAAACTCTTCCCAATACTTCAATTAGAACAGTGAAAACACTGTAACCAGAACTTTAGAAATAACCCAAAACTTCAGAATAGATGTGCAGATACAAATGCAACCCTGAACCTTCATTAATTCAAATAGCATACGCTACTTTTATTTACTGAAGCCGTGTATATACGTGCTTCCCTGTACATAAACCCGTGTATAATTTTGTGTATTTTATTCTTCAAAAACCCTAACTACCATACACGCTTTTCATTAAGAAAACCCGCGTATATACGCGCTTTCGATGAAACCAACTAGCGTATATATCTGTAAAGAATAAATTTTGCAGAACAGATCAGATCTATAAGACTTACCCAGATTTATTCATTTTCTTCAGCAAAATTGCGCCAGTTCTTCGTCATTCCTTCGTAGGTCATTCTAGAGATTCATCATCATCAGATCCAGAGATCTTGAACCATCATCAGATCCATGGGTGCATCATAGATTCAGATCTATCAATTCAGAACATAGTTCATTCATCTAGATATTCATTAGAGAAATTTATTCATCAACAACCCTGACCAATGCACACCTTGCACTATGATCTTCTTCTCCTTAAATAGATTTAGCTTTTACCAATACCATGAGCCAAAACCACACAACTTCTGATGATATTCTTGGATGGAATCAAATAAACCATATAGTGCTCAATACTGTGTGCCAAAACCATGGTCATGTCCCTTGTTTTTATAAATTTAGAGCGCAAATAGGCATACACTACTTGGTACGTACTTTTACGCGTACATATGCTACTTTTCCTTTACAAACCCGCGTATGCTTTGTGACATATGTTATTCATCATCACTCTGGCACTTACTGGAATTTCTTTCTTCTGCTACTTCTGAACTGATCTATAGATACATAATTTTTACATCTTTAACAAGTAGGTTGCTATCAAAACGCAACTCATCAAGTAGGTTTCCATCAAGGACAACTTCATCAAGTAGGTTTCCATCAAGGACAACTTCATCAAGTAGGTTGCCATCAAGGACAACACATTGCATCATATTGCCAACAATCTCCCCCTTTGGACTTGATGACAACCATGATGGTGTTTGATTACCACAACAGATAGATACATTAATTATAACCATTATTCAAAGACCATGATACTCTCCCCCTTTGACATCAAGGGAAAAGGGCGGATCAAAACCAAAACAAGGTTTTTCTTCTCTTGTAGAAAGAAGAGCTCTGTAGATCTGATGTGCAATGAAGTTACCATGCTCCCCTTGAGTTCATGCTGAATCTTTAAACATATTTTTCAATGAAGTACATGACTCTATGACTTTCCTATCACCAAGGACTCATACTTACATCAATGATCCAAACAAGTGGATTTACATATGTGACTCAAGTACCAAACCAAGTGGGTTTACAAATTTTGACTCAACTACCCAACCAAGTGGGTTTACAAATTTGAAGAAGTCCTTACATGACTGAATATAACAATTTACATCATAGGTCTCAACATAACCTTTTCATCAAATTACAAATATGACTTTTATAATTAATACCAAAAATACCTCAAGAGAGAGATCATATTTCAAAACCATCATAATGCCAACAATGCATTACTCTCAGCAAGGCTAATGCTCCCCCCTGAAACTGTGCTCCTGTTCTTGAGCCATCTCACTGTTTTCCTTAACAGAAAAACATACACTTCTGTCTCCATTGGAACTCGCGTGTATACGCAGCTTTAGTTCATGAAACCCGCGTATGAAAGTGAAATACAGAAAAATTTCACAACTTCATCTCCCCCTGAATTTGTACCACCTGTACCCGTCTTCTCTTGTCACATCAGATGCACTGTCAGAAATAAACACAACTAGAATTACCAAACCAACCATGGGAATCACCATATATTGCTCCCCTTATGATGATACATTACTGATTCCTATAATGTATCTCACATCACTCCTGCAGTCATTATGAGAAGTAAGCTTTAGAAGCGGAAGACCGCAGTAGGATTATTATCCCCTACGTTTTTGACCGGTCCTCCTTCTTTTTCCAGCTTTGCTTGAAATTCCTTATTGTGTGCTGGAAATTATCCAATTTCTCAGATCTATTCATCCTGCATTCTTTTTCTACATGTCCATACTTGTTACAAGCATAAAATCTTGTGTGACCAGAAAAGTAAGCATAGGGATCATAATGTGTTTTTCTATTCTTTCTTCTATTGCAATCAGTTGCTTTATGTCCAAACTTGCTGCATGAAAAACAATATCCCTTAAAGAAACCTTAGTACCTTTCTGTGTAGAATCTGTTTGAATGTGACTGAAACAATCTTCTTTTGCAATTGGCTGCAACATGCCCATAATTATTACATTTAAAGCATTCAAAATTATTTTTCAAAGGAGAGAATCGATTGATGCTAGGAGAGTTCATGATTGTCGGTTGACCTTTTGTTTCTTTCAACACTTCAAGTTTTGCATTGATATCCTTTGAATCTTTAGCACTTTCTTGTGAACTAGATTCTCCTTTAACAATTTCATGAAAACCAAGACCAAATTTAATAGAAGGAGACCTTTGACTACTAAGAATATTGTCCAAAATCTTAGTATTATCTTGAAACCTCAAGAGTTTATCTTTTTCTTCTAATTTACCTTTTAAAATGTTTACCTCAACCTCCAATATTTGGCATTGCTTCTTCATACTTTCTTCGACCCTTCTTCCTTCTTCTACTTGATCATTCAATTTTAAAATCTCTTCTTTCAACCCATTTTCTTGTTCTTTAAAAGTTTGTAAAAGTTCTTCATTCTTCGTATTTGATTTTTCCAGATCTGTTTTTAGAGAGATGATTTCTGCTTCAAGTCTTTTACTTCGATTGGTTACTTTATCCTGCAGTCTTTGATATATTTCTATCTGTCCATTCATTCTAGAGATCATATCTTTTTAGATAGATTCCTTCTTTTTAAATTGATCTTCATCATTGATCTTGAGATTTGCTTCTAGACCCATATTTTTACTTTCACTATCATTTTCACTATCTTCACCATTGCTTGCATAAGGAAGTGAATCGCAAGAACAAGGATTAATACCTTTTGCATCATCTTCATTTTTTGCCGTACACGATTTCTGAGATATCTTCTTTTGCTTCCTTCCCATTGCGACGGATCTCCTTCAAGCGATCAAGCTTCTGCAGAAGGACCTGCTCCGATACCAATTGTTGGGAAAAATGTTTGAAAGAAAGGGGGGGGGGTGAATACGATGTTAGAGCCCAAGTGAAAACTTTTTACTTTTTATTTCTCTTAAAACCATATGCTACTTTACTGAACCCAAATCACGTATACACGCGGATATCATTAAGAAAACTTGCGTATGTCCAGAGATCTTATTATGCATTTAGTTCTTTACTTAGAACATTGCATCATTCATTCATCAGATGTTTAGTAAGAAGTAAGCATGTGCAATAATAACATAATAAACCATCACACATGAACACCAGTATTTAAGGTGGAAACCCAATTCGGAAGAAAACCACCGTTGTTGTCGTCTCTATCTTCAATATTTATTATAAAGAAAACTTCTTACAATTTTGTACTAGCGCAGACTCATACCAGCACGCAGGCACCCACCTGCAGAAGGCTGCAACCTTCTCTCGTTCTCCAGCCACTACTAGAAGGGAGCTCCACCCCCCTGATCTCGTTTACCAGCCTCTCCTGGAAGGGAGATACTACCCCCTGCTCTCGTTTACGAGCCTCTCCTGGAAGGGAGCTACTACCCCCTGCTCTCGTTTACTAGCCTCTCCTGGAAGGGAGCTACTACCCCCTACTCTCGTTTACCAGCTACCACTGGAAAGGAGCTACAACCCCCTCACTGAAGGCTTCGACCCTCAACACCACTGCGGACCACGTTTCATCAATTTTCATATTGGATCCATCAGCTTCCACACAACATACCTTGTAGACCACTTATCAGATTTTCAGACTGGACCCACTCTACACATTTAAGCTCATCACACATCAAACTGAAACTTATAACCCCATCAATTCATTCATTTAATCATCAACCAATCAACCAATAACTTGATCTTTAATCAACAAAATCAGCAGCATAATCAACATTCAAACAACCCAGATCTGTATGAATACATCATTGATATATAGCAGTAAAACAGAAAAACAGATCAGACATTTCATTCCACCCACTTCAGCAAAACCCTAGATTCCATACGTGCTTTTACTTCACTGAACCTGCGTATGTACGCGCTTTCATAGAGACACACCTGTGTATAGATCTGCAACTATTTCGGAACTGACCTTTAATTTCATACGCGCTTTTGCTGAAACTAACCTGCGTATACACACGCTTTTTATGAAACGAACCTGCGTATGGATTTGTAACTTTTCAGGACTGTGTAGCTCTTCAAATCAGATAAACAACTCAGATCTTACCCTTCACTCCAGAAAATATTTCGCCTCATCTCAGATCTAAACATTCCATAAACAGATCTAGAAGATACATAGTCATTTCAGATCTAGAGATCCCTCTTCATCATTTTCTTCATAGGTGCATTATTAATTTAGATCAATCAATAAAATATTACCCATTCCATGCAGATATACTTCAGAGTGAAGTATTCATTAAAACCCAGACCTATGCACTTTATCAACAATCATAAAATTTGCCCAATACTTCAATTTGAATAGTGAAAACACTGTAACCAGAACTTTAGAAATAACCCAGACTTCAGAATAGATGTGCAGATACAAATGCAACCCTGAACCTTCATTAATTCAAATAGCATACGCTACTTTACTTTACTAAAGCCGCGTATATATGCGCTTCCCTGTACATAAACCCGCGTATACTTTTGTGTATTTTATTCTTCAGAAAACCCTAACTGCCATACGTGCTTTTCATTAAGAAAACCCGCGTATATACATGCTTTCGATGAAACCAACTAGCGTATATATCTGTAAAGAATAAATTTTGCAGAACAGACTAGATCTATAAGACTTACCCAGATTTATTCATTTTCTTCAGCAGAATTGCGCCAGTTCTTCATCATTCCTTCAGTAGGTCATTCTAGAGATTCATCATCATCAGATCCAGAATGGACTACAATCCTAATCTTATTTTCCCTAACCTAGCCTCTTTGACCTAATTCACCCATCCAACAAAAAAATTCAAACAAACAAACCCCTATACGCATACCTAGCCTAAAACCTTAATTCATCCAACCCTCTTAGATGTGACATTGTGGAGAGAACCCTCTCTGGTTTGGTAGGGCTAGCTACCAAGCTAAAATATTGGTATGTGGTTACCTCTATTTGGACTCTTTCTCAGCCTTAGAGATCTAGTGGAGTGATAACAATACAGATGGGCTACTCCACCAGACAACCTAGAGTAACTCTTTCAAACTAGCTTTTGACTAAAGATTAGCTTCTTCAGCCTGAGAAGGCTCTTTCAAAGTAACTTGTGATTTGTTCAATTAGGATTCAATCAGATGGCTAACTTTGTGATATTGACTTGAATGTATTTGATTGCAGTGAAAAGTGTATAGGGTTCACTACCATTGGGCTTATGGAGTCAGTGTTAGGAAATTCAATTACAATGGCTCTCCTGGTGGAAGTTGAGGCATGTAATGTTTTAATGAAAGGACAACATACACAGAAATATTCAATGGCTTAATATTCAAAGGAAGTTAGAGCATGAGGAACATGAATTCTGATTAATTAAAAATCAAGCTATTGAAAGCAACATATTAAGATACATAAGACATAAGCTCATGGAAGCACCAAAAGAATCTCAGGTGAAGAAGAAAACACAGTCACTGCATATTACTGATCATAAGAAATTTACAAAGTGGTAGTGTCAAATAACATTTTCCAACCCTTTCTCATTCAAATTTCTGCCTATTAATAGGCTTTTGTCACTTACATTGGATTTGCCCATTTGGCTAGATCATCGAACCATCCTCTTTGACACCTCTCTTAACAATAAACTATATTCCTGGAACTAAAACATACACCTAATAAATTTAGACTTATAAGCCTATTAG
The DNA here is from genome assembly GCA_034641835.2 of Pinus albicaulis. NCBI lineage: Eukaryota > Viridiplantae > Streptophyta > Pinopsida > Pinales > Pinaceae > Pinus > Pinus albicaulis. Next base: position 170,120,765 of record CM076574.1, on the reverse strand, counting down.
GACTCTACCTTCCATTTATTACATTAACTTATATGTAGAACTCGATAATTACATCAATGATAACCAAGTGCTCAAGTGGCACTAACCATAACCAAGACATAAATACACCCACTAGATTTAGGAAATGATCACCCTACTTTTAAGCAGAAGATAATCATGAAATTTGATCACTATCTTTATGCTGAGCTGGAACAAATGACACATTTTTCGAGGAGAAAATCCTCATTGGATTCTTCCACCAATACCCTTTAATGCCTCCACGTGGTTGGCTAATCTTCAATACACCTTAAAAATGCTAAAATACTACCAAATGTTGTTCACTGCAAAAACATAGTGAAACAGGAAGTTTCGTAGCGTGATTTGGTAGCAATTCCATTTCACCTATCTATGTCAATATTTAGTCTTCCTTTCTAATTTGAATGTTTTTGGTGGACCAAATAAGCTAAATACAAATTTTATCCTTCTTTGATTTCCACCCAAACTGTGTTTTTTTGCAAAAAGTAACCTACAGGGATTTCGTAGCGAAATTTGGCCTTCAAGCATGGGCTTTGCTACGAAATTTCCCAATTGGCAGAAAAACATAAAATTTCCCTTTTTCCTCAAAATTTCACCTTCAAAACTAAAAATGATGGTTCTTGAATGCTGCAAAATTGTCAAAAATATTTTAGCTCAACTCTTCAAACTTTTGGAACTCCATCTTTAACAGTTTAAGGCTGCATCTCCTCAGGTTCATTTATCACTTTGATTTTAAGTCCTATTATCTTCAATTCTGCCTGAATCATCTCCAATTGATCCTCTAACTCTTTAACCTATCCCTTGAGCTTCTTCCTTTCAGATTGTAACCATAGGTTTCTATTTCCAGTGTGTCTCATTACTCTTCTCAAAGGAAACGTTATTTTCAGCAACTTTTTGGCATTTTTTAGTGATTTATCATATTGATTCAGTTGATCATTTACTTCTTCATTGAAATTTTCCAACAAATTTCTGTCCACCTTGGCCTCCTGTAATTCTAACTTGATTTCAATGACCTCTTCTCTGGCCTCTCTTAATTGTTCCTTCAATACCTACACTTCAGTTTTTTCCACCATCTTCTCCTTTCCTTTCCTTTGCACAAAACATTATTCTATTGCTGGAGACAAGTATATGATGTCTTATATGATAGGTTGCTTGCCTTTGTCAACATCTTCTGTCTTCTTGTTTTCCATCACACCCTTTGCAATTTTCAGCCTAGTAAGTGTCTTCCTTGGCTGAAATAAGAAACCATGCATCTTCTCCTACAAAATCAAGCTTTTTAACAATCTTTCCTTTATTTTTCTTCTTCTTGTTACCTTCAATGTCTTCAGCTCTGCCAACTAGAGTCTCCTCAATATCTATAGCTTGGAGGATGTCTTCAAGATTTCCCTTTCCAATTGTTTGACTTCTACTTATTCTCCTATTACCATGCTTACTAATCTTGTGTTTTTTTTTATAGGTGAAGGCTGTCGGATTTCTTCCTCTTGTATAGGTTTTGTCTCGACATCCATTGGCTCTAGGATAGGCTCTGCCTCTTCTTCATTTACACCTTCTGTCACAGCTAGAGATTAAGTATATTTTGGCTTTGAATTTTTCTTAGGTGTCAACGAATCAACTTCATAACCACCGAGGAAAAGAAAATATTCCCAATCTCTATTTAATTTCTTCAATTCCTCCAGAACTAAGAGTTTAATCAAACCATGGTGAAAGATTGATGTCTCACTGCCTTCAACCCTGGCTTGAACCTTATCAGGCATCTTCCCTAAGATCCTAAACAAAAAGAAAGGAATATCAAGGGATTGCTTACCAGTTAAATGTAATAGGAGCCTGAAATGGTACAAGTAAACCATATGAAACCTCCCCTCACAAGAAAAGTACTTCTGGATCACAAACAAAAGTTTAGAATAATTCTCCTTCATATAACTGCTTGGAATCCCAGATGCCATGTCAGCTCCAATGTGTTTTGGTTTGAAAAAATCCTCACAACTTTGCATTTTGAATTTAGTGGCTTTGAACCACTCTTAGCCCTCTCTTGGTATCTTTGTGGCTTGAGAAATGGTATCAGGTGACACTATGAAATTTAAAACCCCCACCTTCGAAGTTGTGCCTGTAAATTTCACTACAAAATCTTTTGATATTTGAGCATGAAATCCTTGAAGCTTTTGATAGAATTGCAGGCATCCAACATTTCTGAATGCATCCACAAAACTGGGGTCTTCATTTAATAGCTTGAGTTCCATGGGCTCACATCTCACACAAAAGCCTCCCTTTTTTACTTTCTTCTTCATAGCCATCCCTTCTTATAACCATGTTGTCTCCTTCATTGTGACACCTACAGAGAGAAAAAACTAAACAGTAAGTTTCTTGGGGTGGGAGTCAACTTCTCAAAGATAATGGTAGACTACTACATGCAAGACTCAAACAACAGATGACAGAGAGGTGCTTTGAGATGAATTTAAAAAATGAAATTTGAAAGTGGGAAAATGATGCTAAACGTGGGAATAAAAGGTAATGATGAGGGTATTTACACTTTTGCATGCTTGGGTGATCATGACAAAGAATTGGATGACCTCACCGTCCCTAACATCAGAAATTTGACAACTCAGCATCCTTTATTTTTCTGAAAAAAACATGATTCCATAGCGAAGACAGTTATAAACTTGGCAGATTCGCTACGGAATTGTCAAGTGATTCCGTAGCGAAATCTTCCATTCTGCAGTTATATTTGATACAAAACGGTGAAAAAGCAGACAGGTGGAATTTGTTTCATTTGAAGCCATGCATATGAACCTAAAGTGGAATTTGGTGGATATGCCTGACATGCCATGACTAAAGGGGGGTTTTAGACTTAGGGTAAAGGTTTATTCCATGTGTTTTTTTTGTCAATTTCATGAACCAACCTTTTGAGACAAAATGAAACCTAAGTGAGTGACCCTATCAATGAAAATTGAAAATTAATGTCTAGGGGACAAACTTCTCTTAGGTCGATAATTAGAATAAGGGAAATCATGAGGCTGATAAGCTTGTGGCAAAATGCTTTCTATGGAGTGACATTCCTATCAACATTGACAAGCACAACCTTTTCTACCATTGTTTGACGCCAATGCTAATGTTTCTTTGAGATACAAGGGGGCCTTCCTATAATTAATTGAATAGATGATAAGGGAAATACTACTCTCAATTTTAGTTTGGAGGTTTCTGTGGTGTAGATTTTGAGATTGAGAGTTCAGAATTTCCACATTCTTCATTTTTTTTTTGTCATATTCTCAATTTCTCGATTACTTATTCTTAGGAGAAAATGTTTATCGAATTTGTTGATATGTATAAATATGTTAAAGGTACACAATTATTACATTAAATGTTGGATGGATTCATTTGGAAGATGGGTCCATTTTTTGTTGTATAAGTCATTATAGAAATTGTATTAATTATGTTTTTGTTTGCATGCTTCTTATGGAGAGATATAAATCTTGTATTACTCTCGCTGTGAAACCCATTACAATGATTTTATGTAAGAGGACACGAGAAAAAAATATTAGACCATGCCAAGTCCTAGTATCATGACTGCATTTTGAGGGTTTCATTCAACCAAGGTTCAAAACTCATGATAGTCAATTTTTGTTACAAAAAAAAAAGTTCAACCATGCTAAGGGTAGGTGTTTCCCATGCCAGGTGCAACCCCTGATGAGTTTGATGGATTAGATGTCAAAATTCCTTGAATGTAAAAACTGGATATTTATATTCTAATTGTTTGCAATTTATTTGTATTTTATAATTTATTTACGAAAAATAAAGATAAATTCATAGATGCATTCTTCACAACAAAAATGTCGCGGAAATAAAAATATGGAAGTGATAAAATATATGTACAAACACAATAATTATGACACTGTTATTTTTGGACAATTGTCCCTGAAAAACCCTGAAGGAAAAACTAGTGCAACAGATGAGAATTTTATCATTATTCCTTCATCCAAATATGAGAGTACAACTACTTGCCAATATGGTCCAGCTTTGGCAATTTTATCCTAGAAAAATAATCTGGAAGACACCCTTGTCTCCCTCTACAATTGATCTCGCCCTCTTTGGGCAACTCACACTTCCCTGGAAATTCACATTACCTAATTGGGTATACATGCAATTACCTCCATAAAATTTGTTCTACCTTGGAAACACCTCCAAGAAAATCTTCTTGCCTTCCTGTGCCTCCCAGGAATAGATTTAGGCACTAGCAACTAAATCAATGTTCCTTTCGACAACTCGCACTAGGGATATAGCTAACACGCACTGCAAAATTCATCCTCCTCTGCAAATAATTCAACCTCCTTTTTCCTACCACTCTAACATTGGAAAATCATTGGGAATATCTTATCCAGATATTTTCTCTCAATCCATGTTGAAACCCTCCTCTGATGCTTTCCCTAGATTCAACCATGCCCTTTTTGAATGCTACAAAATGGGTAAGTCAAACTACTCAAAATCAATTAATGCATCTTCTCCAAGCCTCGACTTGTTCTTATAATCGTCTTTTGGATAACCAATGGCCAAGATCTAATCCTAATCAATGGCTTAGATCACTTTTAATCTGTTAATAGAAGTCTCTAAAGAAAAATTAAATTACCTTAATTAATTAACTTTAGTATCTCAAGTATTCAAAATTAGTTCCACAATAGTAATTTTTGTGTTGATGTTTCAATTCTATAACAAGACTCATCGTCGGGACAAAATCCAACTTTAATTAACCAAATTCCCTAAGATAGACTTAGGAAATAATTAACTTATTGGCTAATTAATTTAATTAAGGCGTTTCTGAGTTTTATCTCACAAAACCTTTTTTGGGTTTTGGAGATCTCGTGTTCCTTAGCCTCTTAGCATCATCTGAGACCATAACACATGTCTAATACTACCAAAAACTAACACTCCCTCTTAGCAAGGAAGGTGTTCTCCACTATACCCATATGTTCTCTGGAGTATACTAACTTGGTTCTCCCTAGAGCCTTCGTGAGTAGATCATCCACCTGCTGGTATATGGGAACATGTTGTATCTGAACTGATCCACACTATTTGTCTCTGAAATTTGTGATACCTCCTTCCTTCACATCTTCAAGTTGATATGACTCCCTCTCACTGGAAATCACTATGAAGAAACTACACAGGTTGTCACTATCCACCATGCTACTGTGCATACTCTGATCTCACACTGATGATGTCTCTACATTACCTCTACGCTATTGCTATCACTGTAACTATTTGTGCTGATCTCTTACAACCTAAAGATAAATATTCCATAAGGCTTCTCCCTCTGAAGCAAGACACGCTCCGTGTCTCAAACTCTCACAAATATATTATGCCACTGCAACTGGCTATGTCAATGTGCCTTCAACCTTTGATTATGCCACCCCAGCTCTGCATTGTCTCTCAAGTATTTGACTGCACCTTGCTAACACTTTTATCGTCTTTCTACTCTCCTATTGTGGGCTCCCATAGCTGAGGTACTAATCCATGTGCATAATACACATCAATTAGATTTCATCTACTAATCGCTTATGTTGCTAGATCTAAACCTCCTTGCTACTCCTTCCTAGGATCCTACCCAATATGGAATACTAGAATATCATACTCCTCCTCCATTTGAGGATAATGTTGCAAACATAGTTAACTCATCCTCCAACCTGGCGTACGAGTCATCAATATTTTTTGAAGTTGTTGTATGCTCCCCCTTATTTTGCTTCTTCATCTTCGGACACTGGATGACGTAGTGACCAAACTCAACATAACTTAAGCACTTGACCTTCGACAATTCTATGCTTCTTATTCTCTCCTTTCGAGTCATGTCCCTGACTAGGACCCTTCTTTTCTTTTCCCTTTCCTACAAGAGAAACATTATACTCCTCCTATACCTTTGACCCCTTGCCACTACTATTGGTGGTACCATCTACGAGACTAATATTTAGCTCCTCCTGAGTGAAGTCACTCCATAGGCACTCCCTACTAGGATGTTTTTCTCGTTCATAAATTACTTGGACGAATGTATGTTATTCCTTGGAAATCTCATTGAGTGTTGTGCGCACCAACTCGCCAACGGATGGTTTCTCCCCAACAATTGCAAGCTCATTTATGACACCCTGAATTCTAGTGAGATAGGATGTAACATTCTTGCCCTTCTACAACTTGATCATTTTTAGCTTCTCCTTAAGAATAATTTTCCGATTCTCAGATGGATCCTAGTATATTTTAGTGATGGAATCCCACATTTCCTTTATTGTGTTCTTATCTGTAATATGTAGAACGATGTGATCTTGAACTCCAACTAGGACCATCCTCTTCGATTTGACCATATCCTTCCCGAATTCGTGTAACTGGATAGGACCTTCCAATTTAGCTACAACTATTGTCATGAACTCCTTCAGACCATTCTCATCCAAAAGGAATTGCATCCTGGACTTCCAAATTCCAAAGTTGCAGGCTCTGTCTAACCTATCCTAATATTTGAGTCTTGTTACGACCATTTATGAAAAACTAAAATAAATTGGAGAAATAAACTCAGAAATATCCTTCTCCTTCTTGAAAACTAACTCGACCTTCTCCTTTCTACTCGCACTCCTCCTGGAATGTGTAGATCCACTCTTCGGAAATTCTCACTTACCTTTAGTGTCCTTCCCTGAACTGACACTGCTTGGTACTTCACTCTTGGTAAGTCGCTCTGCCTCTAGATTTCCTTCTCTGACATTAGCACACATATTATTGACCCTAAAATACTCATTGGCTAGAATGACAAGCTTGCATTGGAAAATCGCTTTATTTTCTATGATATTATTCTGTTGGAAATTACAACCTCCTTTCCTGCTACTGGAAAACTTGAAACCCTCTGGTAATTTATGGAAATTCCCTCTCTGTTTGCTTTTCTCTTCCTTGCCCCGTGTTGATCTGCTACTACAAAACCCTTGTTCCAAAATAACTGCTCTAGATATATTCTGTGAATTAACTAATTGGTTCACTAGAAATCTTCTTCGTCAATCCTATTGCCTACTACCACTGCTCCTAAGACAAATCAAAATTTTCCTCCACATTGGAGTGGGAATCAATCTTTGTCTCCCTGCAATTAGCATTGCCTCGATGGTTTGCGGTGATTTGGAAATAGTGTTTCAAATCTCCCTCCGAAACTGGACAATCTCGCTTCCTTTCGCCTAGAACCTCTCTAATATGATCTTCTGCTTTGACATCATGTGAAAATTCCTTGAATGCAAAAACTGGATATTTATCTTCTAACTGTTAGCAATTTATTTGTCTTCTATAATTTATTTATGGTAAATAATGATAAATTCACAGATGCATTATTCACAATAGAAAAAATGCATAAATAAAAATAACATTAGAGGAAATTTCAGCGTAAAAGTCGTCGCCGTAGTCTAACCAACCTACTTTTTTGCCCTAAAAATCATGGAAATCTAGGCAATATTTTAATAAAATCCGGCAGAGATTTTTGAAAATCCAACTTGCAGCTGTCAAGCTTCAAAACTTTGGGTGCCCCAGAGGTTTGTGATGGTGTTGCATCCATTTTCACCATAAATCACATGATTCAAACACTGCTACTGCAAGATTTCTTGAAATTATTTTGCTCGGATTCCAACCACTTTTGACCATCCGAGAAATTCCTCCACCTTCGTAGACTTCTCCAAAAGTGGCCTCCTAAGGAAAAAACAAGAAATTAATAAAAAATACCATGTAGAAAATTGTTTAATATTACTTTACTTTTATTTATGTTCCACAAATTTATTAGCACGAGCTTTAATAGTTTTTTTTAATATATTATTTCTATTTTTTTCTTTTATGAAAATCCCTCAATATATGGCATTTTTATTCAAATAAATATCTATCTATATTTTATATTTAAATTTATCTATCTATATTTATATTTTATATTTAATTGTCTATATATATTTTATATTTAACTATTTTGTTGATGTTTTTTTAACGACGTTTTATATTGAGGTCGCAATTTGGCCCATAATTTTTTTTTTTTGGTAAGAATCCTGTAATTTGTCTTTTCTAGAATATAGTTTTTAACTATTTAAGTATATTATATTTAACTATTTAATTATTTCATATTTAAATATATTTAACTATTTATTTATTTATTTTTGGCCAGAATCTAGTAATGTGTCATTCTAGAATATGTTTTTTTTAAGTATTTAAGTATTTTGTGTTTAATTATATTTAACTACATATTTTATATTTTTGGTCAAAATTCGGTAATTTGTCATTTCCAAAATACATTTTTTAACTATTTAATTATTTTATTTTTAACAATTAAACTATTTTATATTTGACTATAACTAAATTTAAATATTATTTAACTATTTAATTATTTCATATTTTTTTAACTATCTAACTGTTACATTGTTTTACATTGCATTAATAAATTTTCGATATTCTAATTCAATTGGTAAGATAGGTAAATAATATTAACAAAATATTTCACGAATACCCAAATTAATAATAAGTTATTTCATGTATACCCAAATTAAACAATTTAAAATTGTTTAAGACATTTACCTATTTTTAAATTTAAAGGATTTTGATTGATTTACATATTATGACATGGAAATTACATGAAACTGAAATTTCCTCTAATGGGAGCTGATAAAATAGATGCACACACAATAATTATGACACCGTTATTTTTGGAAAATTGTACCTAGAAAAACCCCGAAGGGAGAACCAGTGCAACAAATGAGGGTTTTATTATTATGTCTTCAGCCAAATATGAGAGTACAACTGCTTTCTAATCTAGTCAAGCTCCAAAAAAAAATTCTTTGAAAAATAATCTGGAAGACACCCTTGTCTCCCTTTGCAATCGATATGTCCCTATCTGGGCAACTCCCACTTCCCTAGCAATTCGCACTGCCTACCTAGGTATACACAATTTCCTCTTGTAAATCCATTCTTCTCTAGAAACAGCTCTAGGAAAGTCGTCATGCTTTCCTCTGCCTCTAGAATCAATTCGCTCTGCCTCCCAAAAATAGATCCAAGCACTAGAAACTGAATCGATGCTCCTTTTGGCAACTCGCAATGGGAATCTGGCTAACACACACTGTAGAATTAGACCTCCTCTACAAATAATTTGGCCTCCCTTTTCCCTCCACTCCAACACTGGAAAATCACTAGGAATATCTTCTCCAAATGTATGTTCTCAATCTTTGCTAACACCATCCTCCATTTCTTTCCCTAGCTTCAATTGTTCCCTTGTTAAATGTTGCAAATTGCGTAAGTCAAATTTCTCAAACTCACTTGATGCCTCTTCTCCAAGCCCTCAACTTGCTCTTATAATATTATATTGGACAACTAACAACCAAGATATAATCCCGATAAAGGGCTTAGATCACTTTGAATCCATCAATAGAAGTCTCTAGAGAAAAATTGAATTACCTTAATTAATTAACTTTAATTAACCAACTTCCCTAAGTTAGAGTTAGGAAATAATTAAATTAATGGCTAATTAATTTAATTAAGGTGTTTCTGAGTCTTATCCCACAAAAAATTTTCTGGGTATTGGAAATCGTGAAAATTCGGAAACCCTGAATCCGACTGCAACACTGTTTAAGTTTCTTATATCTGTTAAATAAACTGAAAAAATTATTTACTATGTTCTATGCTAAATATAGAAACTAATACACTGCAACCTTCACAAATAAAATACTACGGAAAAAAATAAAACTGGAAAGATAGATGCACACACATACACACACAAATAACATGTTATTTTTGGACTAAGTCCCCGGAAAAACCCAAATCAGGAAAACTGGTGCAACATCTGAGGGTTTGATTATTATGCAGTAGTAAATTTGAGTACAAAAATATGGTTGCTTAAATATAGAAAACCATACAGAGAAATGGCTGATAATAATTCTAGTGATAAAAATCTCACTCCCATTGGCAATCTGACACTAACCTTGGCTCAAGATGAGATGCTCTGCACTGCATCTGTGTAGTCACTGTGTCAGCCTACGCAATACTATTCCCCCACAACTCGAAACAACTTTACCTCTCGCTATATGATCAATTGTTGTCTAGAAGATGGATCCTCCTAGCCTCCGAACTCACTCTCCAGCTTCTAGCATTGAATCAACTCTTCTCCCTAGCAAAATACGGAATCTCCCTTGAAGAATGGTGTTGCCTTTGCATGGCTCTGCGTTGCCACTCTATGGCACTAATTTTCTCTCTGCAATGCACTCATCGAATTTGGAAAATCTTCCTCCGACCTTACTATTCATACCCCTCTCTCACTGCTTCGAGCTCACTAGCTCTCTCTCTCTAGCAAATCAACGCTTCTACTCTGGAACTCAATCTGTCAATGAAATCAAACTCTGCAAGTGTGTTCTCCAAGCCCCATCAATTTTATTCCTATAATCTCTTGTTGAGAGTTCAACGACCATGATTAAAACTTAATCGAAGGATAATATTAACTATAACTTGATCCATGCTTTTTTCTAGAAGATTCACACCTGAATTAATTAATACCCTTTAATTATTCATATTTCCTAAGTTTAGACTTAGGAAATATTACAAACTGATTAATTATTTTAATTAAGTCGTCTATGTTAGTACCCTATAAATTATAGGATCTCAAGGTGATTGGATACTTCATATTTCTGGAAAAAATTTCATTATTGAAAGGCTTTTCAAAATTCAAATGATTTCAGATAAAAAAAATGAAAAGAAAGAAAAGAAGGTATAAAAATAGAGAAAAAGAAAAGAGAAAAAAAGGAAAAAAGAAAGAAAATCCCCAAAAAAGAAATAAAACTGAAATTGTTGCAAGTTCAAATGCCACTACTCATTAGATAGGTTTTTCAAGTCATATAGTTTAATCATGATGGGACAATTTTCAATTTCTGTTGATAGGTTAGAAAATAAAGATTTTCCAAACTGCTTAATCTTGGCTTATCAGTAGATAGGTAGAAAATGAGATTGGTTCAACAACTTAATCTAAACCAATAGGAGAAATAAGGGAAAGGGGTTAGGTTATAGTTTCAAAAGGAAAGTGTTTTAGGGTCTGCAAGTCTAAATGCACCCTACAAAAGAAGAAAAAATGTTAGAGGATTAGTTTGGGTAGGTAGATATGTTGAGGAGGAAAATGGAAGGAATATATACAATTTATTCTTCAAAGTACAACATCGGAATTATATCTCCCTATGCTACAAGAAGAAACTCAAAGAAGATGGTGTTTACACTCAAAAGAGTGGAAAGGGAGTTATGTTTTAAAGAGGTTTGGATTTCAAAATCATGTGAGGCATACCGTATGCCTAAATTTTACCATAATTCCTATGCAAGTCCTGCCAAGTCCCCAAATCGGAATTCGCATTCGCATGTCACAAATATTCCTTGACAATCCATTGCCATCTCGCAAATCCCCTGATGCGATATCATGATGGACCCCTTCCCCACCACATATCGCACATCACAATCGCAGTTTTCAAATCTTACCACTTACCTCCCTCTCCCCATATGTAAAGCCTACGATTCGCAACGTGCGGGCAGCCCCGCCTCCTTGCCATGTCACCCTTTTCCCCCACCTCACTTTTCACTGCGCAAATCTTAGCACCTAACTCTCACTCCCCATATATAAAACCTGCTATTCATGATGTGCGGGCAGCCCCACCTTTCCTGCCAAATTACCTTCCATTCCCATCGCACATCGCACTCACGAGTCTTAACCTTTAACTTTCGTTCCTCATGACCAAATGCCCAATTTACGACTTTCGGTATTGTCCGAGCCCCACCATCCCCTCCATGTTAAATAATGTCCACCTTATTAGCCATCTCTACTCACCCCCACACATCGGAGGGCTCACAATGCTTTTCAACCCCCCCTCAGTCATTGAACATTAACAAGGTGGGGGTTCCGAAATAAGCAGTATCCATTACCTCCATCTCCTCCACGCGTCACCTCTAGAATATTTCACACCCCCCGCTCCATTACCACTCACCACCCCTCCAAAAAGTGGTTTCTACCAATGTCAAAAACTTCACGCTCATTAAATTCTCAACTTACCATTAACGCCACGTCTGCTCTCCTCTGTTCCCTCCATCCAATCACATCTCCTCCTGCCAGCAGCCCGTTGTGCCATAAATGGTCGGGTCATTATCCAATGGACCTACGCCAAGCTCCATGACCACCAAATCGTAGTGATAAAGCTCAAATCCAACATAACAGTAAAGTTTACTCTACTGATTATTGTCGAAATTGGGGAAGATTTTCAAACTTGCAGGTAAAGCACAAAGAGCCACAGTTGAAGAAAGGGTTGCGCTTATCAAGGAGAAATCATCAATTCTCTATAGATTCAATTGAGGTTATGTTTTAACTCTTCTCCCCGTTTCCTTTTAATTCCCCGCACCCCAACCCCCCTCCTCCAAATTCTGTTATGTGACCATTTCCCTTTCTCTGTTCTCCCTTCCGTCATCCCATTCTTCATTGCAGATTGAGAATTGATTTACAAAAGATAAAGGATGCCTCCCAAGAAAGACTCGGAGCCCTTTAACCCTATGATCTACCCTCTGGTGGATTTAGATCACATAGCCCTGGAAAATCGAGATTACAAGATCCAAGAGACACAGTCAGACTTAGACTTGTTCTATGTCTACTACTGGCTCAAGGATAAATTCCTTGAAGGAGTAGATGATATCAACCTTTGGGAGACCAAATTACCTTTTTACATTTTTCCCGGAACTCATAGTTGTCCAAAGTTTATCAGAAAATGCCAATTGTGTTATGACATCAACCAAAGAGCCATAATTAATCCATTAGGGGAAAAAATGTTTACCATTGATGCCCAATCTATATAGAGCATGATGCAAGCCCCCATTGTTGAGAACAATACTCCTTTTTCATATAAGGCCCTAGTATATTTATACAAAAAGCTAGATTTCACCAGCAGGGCTAAAACCTTCTAGTTTTTTCATGGCCACCAAAACCCCCAATGCCTACCAAGAATCCACCTTATCCTTCATCTATATTTCCTGATAGGACCCGGCAAATTGTTGCAGTTTTATCTTACTTATTGGGGTATCACATTGATCAATGGGTAGATAAAGCCATAATTGGTTTCTTATCTACTCTTTCCTTAGATGCTCAGCCCAAAATCATGTTCAACTATGCAAAATTTCTTGCAGATGCCATTCATGAACTGCTCCTAAAGTTTCATACAAAAGAAGCCTTCAAATACACCTCTGTGTTGGTGTACCTATTTGTTTATTTCCAATCTAGGTTTTAGTTTGATATGATGAAGCAGAATGATGATTCTCAGCCCCAATTAGTGATATTTTGGACTACTGCGTTGATGAAGGAGAGGGAGAATTACTCCTACAAAATCCTTGTAGACTTGTTTATTCACCCAGCAATCAATGCACTCAACAGTTCTGGAAAGCCAAGGGTTAGTGAGGAGATAAAGAAGGTCATGCAACTGACAAATCAGGCTAGAACAATAGACTGGTACCTCTACCAAAACTACATAGAGATCAGGGTTTATGGCAGTGATTTGGCCACATACAAACTGCCCAAGTACCTTACTATGAGAATATTTTCAATTGAATATATCAGCCAAATGATAAATGCAGATGAGGTGCATTTTGTCTCTGCCAAGAAGAAGTCATAATTCAGGATCAAATCACAGATTGATCTTTTTATTTCCAATAGCAGAGCAGCAAGGGATGAGGCTGATAAAATGTTGAAGGAGATGATGTTCACACACAATTTCACTTGGTCCTATGATCCAATGCGTATCATCTCCAAGAGGAGGGTGGAGAACAAGTCCACACCCTACATTCATACTCACAGATTGGAAATTGAACAGTATATGAATAAAGAAGAATGGGTGGCAGAAACACTCCAAGAGGCAGAGGAGTAGGTCACCTCTACTTTAGGAATTCAAACACCTACTCCACAAGGAAGAAAGGCTGCAAGACCACAAGATGACAAAGGAAAGGAACCAGAAAAGGAAGTGGGGAGAAAGAGGACCAGGAAAGATCAAACAGACATGGATATTGATCCCTCCACCAAAGAATTCAAAATGAAATATAGGAACAGGGCCAAAATCCACATGGATGTTGACTAGGGCGGTGAGAAATATCAACAAACTATTATCACAATCAGAATACCACCAAGCTCATCTCCAGTAGGTGGTCAACTAGTCTTCTCAACATCTTCTACCACAATTCATTTTCAAAAACAGGATGTGCAAACTCCTACATCCACTGCGGATCAAAAAGAGGAATACATATATGATATTTTCAAAGAAATCAAAAGGAGGAATGAAAATCTTAAAACCAACACATACAATCAATTTTGAAAACAAACAAGCAGCTCCCATAGTAGACTTCTTTTAGATTTTGACTTCGAGAAGGGAAGAATGAAGATGTAATTCTTGTAAGAACAAATTCCTCAGCCCAAAGGTGTATCAGACTACAATAAGACCTCATTTGAGTTTGACGTAAATAGAATTCATTCAATTGACCAAATGGAAATGCATAAGAAGACAGGAGAGATGGTCTCCTCCACCTTGACCAGTACGGATATGAGCCTCTCAAAGTTGTAGGTTACTTTGTCAAACGCACAGTCATAACTGAAGATGGAAAGGATCTCTTCCATGGCCAAAGACACAAAGATTAAATCCTTGGAGGATTTAGTAATGCAAATTGGGTATGATCCATCGAACCTAGCAGTGGAAAAAACACTGGTAAGGAAAAATAATGCAGACATAGCCACTTTGAAAAGACAGATCCAGATGCCAGTGACAGAAGAGCCTATGGCCAAGGAGATAGAATCCATTGAAACACAGAAGGCAGAGATGTTGCAATTGATCTTTGAACAAGCAGATAAACTTAACAAAATGGAGGGTGAGATGGAGAAATGATAAAAGAAAGGCAGAAAGCAGTAAGAGATGCAGTGAAGGGAGCATCAAAGGAAGCAACTAAGGCCATGATTCGACTACAGGCAGTCCCTATTACATTGATTCCAGCATCTACATCAACAATAGGTATACTAGGAAAAGGCACTGAGCAGCTAGCCAAGGAAATGGAGAACATGTCCCTACATACAGCAGAAATTAAGAAGCTACAGGATCAACTCAGCAACCTATAGAATTAGTTCAAAAGGAAAGATTCATCACATGCCACCAAGTTGAGGACCAACAAAAATTTAAATGAAGGTTTGCAGAAGTCTCTCTAGGAGTCCTCAACTGGAAGCATGGTAGGAAGAGTTAAAGAAATTGTTTGGCTAGATATAATTGATTCTGTGAATGATATATGGCCATCAATTCAAATTATCTTCGAAAAAAGGGATTTAACTGATTTGTTGAAAGTTTCTATCAAGAAGACAAATGATGAACTTGGGGATAAGCCCTAAACTGCCAACAACATCATCATATTTTTGAATTCTAAAATCAAGCAGGAATTGGAACAACTGGAAGTGGTAAACAAGAAAACCACTATACTTGAGGTAAAAATAGTGTTGAACAAAAAGATTCTAGTTACACAACTAGAAGAAAGATGCCATCAGCTGGAGATTGGGGTAAGTAGATTTTTCAATAGGATCAAGCCACTTAAAAAAAGGTATTGCCTTCCTTATTTTTTATCAATGATAAGCTGATGCCTAGAGTAGATTATGTACAAAGGCTCACAGATATCTTGAAATACACATCCAAGCATATGAACATGAAGAACACTATGACAGGGAAAGCATTTTATGAAGTTATCAGCAATGATGTCTTCATACAGCATGCGATTAAGCACATTTTTCAGTTGAGGCCAACGTTTGTGAAGTACACCGAGATTGATGAAATCTACAGAAAACTGAACAAAACTAAGATTTTCACTCTAGAGAATTGGGAGAATCTATGTATACTCTAGGAGGGATGACAACTCAGCATGGTGAAAAGACAAGCAGCTCAATAGACTATCTATGTCAGCGGATCCAGTGTATAAGAGCAACGTAACCGTACCAAATGTGCCAGCATAGCAGATTTCCACAACACTTAATAACAGCTTTATGATGCCTTTTAGACATCTGTTGAAAATTTTCACAATGCTTCCATGCCCGAGACACACAGGCCGAATTTCAGTTACTTTGTAGTAAACGAACCGATTTCCCTTCTGGTAATGGCAATCAGTTGCAAGTAGTTTAAATGTAAATTTTGATTTAGTAATAGGGATTGGACCCCAGTTTCACAAGCACTTTTCATTGCAAGTACTTTTAATTTTTCAAGTTGGAGCATCAATAAAGAGATGAATCTGCAAGATTCATGTGTTGTGTTGTCCTATTGATGTTTTTATTTGTTCATGTTTAATGTATTTCCACTGTAATCTCTTCATGTGCACCATTTAAATTCTAATTGTAAAATTGGAAGGTTAGATTAATATTTACTGTTCAAAGCACCTTAATTCTGGTTGTCTTTACAATTTCAATGTTTCCTTCTGACGTATGGTTTAAGAATTCTTAGTTGCTCTTAAATCATTACCTAAAAAACCTTTCTCCATCTCATAATTCCATTCATTTATAAACACCAGTATTCACTGCTAGCTTGCCTTGCATTTGCTCTGGGATTTGATGCATAGACCCAGCCCATTTTGACTCCATAGCCCAATGGAAACTGTTTAGGGAAACCCCTTGAATCCAACCACGAAACAATCAAACAAACGACCCTCACAATCAATTTAACTAGTCTAATATCAGATAGCTTAAAACAAATCTAAATCTTATAGAGAGATCCCTCTCTGAGTCTAGGAGTGCTAGATCCTAGGCTTCAAGTGGTTTTGATGTTGTTCTTTATAATTTAGTCTTGCCAATATTATAAATTATAGTGATAACATATTGGCGACCATACTGGGGAGCATACCTGATGATTTTCAATTTTCATCCAAATTCAAAAAACTCCATCTAAAAATCATTGAATGATATAATCTTATTTTAGAGATTGGTTTCTTATAGTCTTAAACAATCAGTTTGTTTGTGAATTTGAGCTGAATTCTAGCTCCCAAAATAATATCCACCAGATCCCATCCAGATCCAAATACCTCCCTTATCGTAGATAATCTTGAGAAAATTTTGAGGAAAGCTCCTAGAACGGAAAGTCCAACCAGTAGCAAACTTCTTCCTAGATCTAGCTCCTTACCTGATTACTTTGTCACTTTGCAGGACATTCAATTTTATTTTCATTTTGAACAAGGTCTGTTCAGGATCAAATCTTAGAATTTGACTGACCTTACAATTTTTTATCCATCCATATTTCGTATCTCTACCCGTCCACCTTCACCCACCGTTCATCTCCCTCCACTGCCTCCACCAATCATGGCAGCCAGATATGCCCCATTGGTGCTGCCAGTACCTTTACCTCCTATTCCCCAAGATTACCAGTCCAAGATTCCATGGTTTGATAGCACTAGTCCTATGGCTTCCCAGCAACACATAGATAAAACGAATGATTGTTTTTACTTTCAAGAAATTGATGATGACAGTGTCAAATTGAGAATGTTTGCCCAACGTTTAGGGGGTGAAGTCAAGAAATGGTTTAAAGGTTTAACTGCTAATAGTATCCATGATCTCCCTGCTTTTCACCAAATATTTATCAACAGATGGGAGGTGAAGAAAAATCCATTTCATAATTTATCATAGTATGAAACTATTAAGAGATCTCCATAAGAGAGTGTGCAAGACTATTGTACTAGATTTAACAACTTATAGAATGCACTCCCTACTAATGTGAGACCACCCCAAGGGATAGTTCTACTTAAATTCCCAGATGGGTTTGACCCGGACATGGCCTATCAGCTTAGGGAAAGAGACTCATCAAATTTGGAGGAAATTCAAAAGGATGTTGTGAGTGTAGAAGCTAATTTATTAGAAAAAAGGGCTAGGATGAGGACTGAGAGAAGAGTCACAATAAGAGAAGAACCTGTAGCCTCTATATTCGATGCCAAATTTGACAATTTGGTAAGGACTATGGAAAGGATGATGGAGAGGATGAGTTTGAAAGAGAAATGCCTAGAGAAAATCAACTGGCACCCCAAAATAGAAATCTGAACCCACGAATAAACCCTCCACAAATTAGACAGAGAGAGAAAAGAGGTCCTGATCAGTAGATAGGGCTTCCTTTTCAAGAAAAATATGTTGATGATGATGAAGGAACAATGGAGGAATTTGAGGAAAATCATATAAATGTGATGGGGATTAATGAAGATGATCTTGTTTTTCTCACTGAGGAAGAGCAAGAGTTGTTTTCACTAGCCCAAACAAATCTTGGACTCGAAGAATCTGATGACTACAAACTGGGTTTTGAGAATGCCATTATGGAGGGCCACAGACAATACAACTTAAGGAGCAAGAAAAATTTGGATAATTTAAATAAAAAGAATTCAGAAAACTCTACCAAGAAAGTATCTGAAGATGAAGTCATGGAAACAACAGAAAACACAAATAAAAATGTAAAGAACTCAGAAAAGAAAAACATAGAAAAAAGTAGATATTCCTGCCATAAATGTTCAGACAGACACACCTAGTACAAGAAAACAGACGAAAGTTACCCAATGAATAGAGGTTGAAAGGATTGATTTTTCAAAGCCACTGAGAAATCAAACTCCTTTCAGTATTGAGAGTGAACTTGCGAAGGTAAAGGTTTCTATCCCTCTCACTGAATTGATCAACAAAAATTTCTACAGATCTCAGGTCCTGAAAGTGTTAAATATAGGGGAGATCACCGATACTGTCAATTTAAGTGATGACCAGCCTCAAATTTTGTTTGGTCGAGAGGTCAATGGCAGACCACAGGAAGGAAGGGTCCCTCATTTTTATGTCAGCTTAAATGTTCATTACAAGATACTTCATAATTCCATGTTGGATTTGGGTGCATCACACAACCTTATGCCCCAGGCTATCATAGAGAAACTTGGCCTCGAAATCACTAGACCTTATCGAGATTTATTCTCATTTGATTCTAGAAACGTTAAGTGCCTACGTCTGACTAAATATCTTTGTGTCACTCTAGCTCAAATGCCTGCAAAGAGTTTAGAAATGGATATTGTTGTGGCTGACATTCCCCATAAATAGGGAATGTTTTTATCTCGCTCATGGGGAGAAAAATTACAAGTGACGCTGCAACTAGATATGACATATGCTACAATTCTGGTGTTTGGTCAATTAAGAAGACTTTATAGGGAAACATTAATGAAGTACATGGTAAGTAGCCAAGAGAAACCTCACAATTACACTGTGTACTATGTTCACACTGACCTTGATTCTTTCATTTTTTATAATGATGAAATCATTAATTCACAAGTTTCCCAAATAGAAAATGATTCAACAGAAAATAATAACAGTAAAATACAAACAGAGAAACTAGGCCTAGCCAACGAACCTCTTTGGAACATGAGTTTGGATGTCTCATGTGGAAAAGCAAGCTCAGGGGCAGGAATTTGGGTGTATAACACAAGAAACAATAGTGCACAGGGTCATTCATACAAATTAAATTTTCAGTGCACAAACAACATTGCGGAATATGAAGCTTTGCTTTTGGGATTACAAATGTTGAAAAAATTAGGAGCAAAAAGGATCTATGTACATGGTGATTATGAGTTGGTCATAAAACAATTTAAAGGATTGTATGCATCCAAACACCCTAGACTGAGAGATTATATAAATGTTGTCCTTGATTTCTTAAGAACCTTTGAGGAATATGATTTGGCAGTAATTCCTAGAAACCAGAACATCCTAACAAATGGCCTAGATTTTTTAGCAAGTACCTATAAACTGCCTCACCCAAACAAACACATACAATTGAGGTCAATCATCATCCTTATGTGCCAGATAACATGAGGTAATGGAAAGTTTTGGACAATGATAAACAAATCTAAATCTTCCTACAATCTAAAGATGAATTTGAAAACAATAATGTGGATATGGATTGTGAGGAGGATAATCTTACTGATGAAGGAAGTGTTGAGGAAAAACAAAATGTTGTTCTAGAAAAATTTGTTTTAGATGTAAATACCAATGTAAATAATCCAACTAACAACACTGTACATAATACCGATAATCAAAAAGACCTAGAAAAAAAATAATTTGAAATACTTCAACTCAAAGACAATAATCTGCCTAGTGGTTTGGTCCCTTTAGAAGAATTATTTGACTTTAATGATGTGGCCAAGAAACCAAAAATAGAGCCAACTGGAACATACATTGAGGAATTTAATATAGGCACAGAACATAACCCCAAAATCATCAAACTGTATGAATCTTTTCCTACTATTACAAAGAAAAAATATATATCCTTGTTCAAAGAATTCATTGATGTGTTTGCATGGAGCTATGAGGATTTCAAGTCATATGATACCAGCATCATTCAACATAAGATTCCAATTAAAGAAAATAAAAAACCATTTAGACAGAAATTGCGAAGAATAAATCCTATTTTAATGCCTTTAGTTGAGAAAGAGATTAAAAATATGTATGAAGCAAAAATCATAGTGCCACTCAGATACTCCAAATGGCTGTCCAATATTGTCCCAAAAAGAAAGAAACATGAGAAATTAGACTCTGCATTGACTTTAGAAATCTTAATAAGGTATCTCTTAAAGATAATTACCCTTTATCTAAGATGGATCACATATTGCAAATGGTAGTGGGTTCCAGTAGGATATATTTGTTATATGGTTTCTTTGGTTACAATCAAGTGTTAGCACACCCTGATGACCAATATAAGACAATTTTTACAACTCCTTAGGGGACTTTCATGTATGTGAAGTTGCCCTTTGGATTAATGAATTTTGGAGCTACCTTTCTGATCCAGATTTATGCAAGAACACAACATAATACACATATAACCAAAAATACAAAGATGCAATGAAAATAACACTTCATTTCATTAATATAAAAGAACTAAAATTTTCTTATAGACAAAATGGAAATAAACTAGCTAGGGTGCTGGTAGCGAATCTCTGAGAAGATATGTGGCGGCTACAGACCTCTGAACTGTGTTAAAATGAAGCTCGAGGGCCCATTTATTATTGAGAAATAATGGAGAACTCTAAACGTCCAAAAACCTAACCCTAGGAGATGAAGCGCCAAAACTATGGGCCCCGTTTGGGTAAATTGGTGTTTCAACTTCCCTAGGATGTAACTTCGGCATACGATCTCCGTTTGAAGCGTATGATACATCGTTAGAAGAATCTATCTGAGGACTACAATTTTTGCCACAAATATTGATTTTGAAATAGAATCATATTCGACAGACAAACGATGCCCAAAAAACGTCGTTTAGGGCCTCAAAACGGCTCTGAAAGTTCAAGACCCGAAAAACTGCTAAAAATAGCAAGTTGTGCCGAAACTGAAAAACTGAAAGAGACAATGGTGGGGCCCCAAGTGGAATAGGCGGGTGGCCACCAATATCCACCTGGATCATTCCTCCCCCCTTACGAATCAATGGTCCCCATTGCGTTGAGTTCCTCCATGAGATGAGGAAACTTCTATTGAACTTGGTCCCTGGTGAACCACTTGCCTTGGTGCAGGAGTTGGCCATCCTTGACAACCTGATATAGTTGGATCTTCCATTGGCGAGTGTTCTTGATTTTCATTTCCATGATACAATCTGTGGTGGCCTGTTCCATGTAGTCTGGGTTTAACTCTTTTGGTGTGAGTTCTTCTGCAATGTCAGAGGTGTCTAGTAGAGGTGGGAAGTAGGGGCGAAGGTGGTCTACATTGAATACTAGGTGCAGGCCAAGGAATGGTGGAATACTGAGCTCGAAGGAATTATTCCCTAAAACCTTAGTGATGGTGTACGGCCCATATCAGAGCGGGCGAAGCTTGAGGTGGGGTCCAGTGAGGCACTCCTTCTACAAATGTAGCCACACTTTGTCGCCCACCTAGAAGTTGTTGGCACCCGATGTTGATCATGTTGTTGATTGTACTTAGCATTGGATCTATCCAATATGTCAAAACCTATTGGTGGATGTGCTGAATGTGCTCAATGAAGTTGTTCGCTTTGTCAGCTTCAAACTAGACATGAGCAGAATCAGCCGGAGTAGCCGCAAATGGCATGGCTACGTCAATGGGACATAGTGGCTGGAATCCCAAGCCCACCTGAAAAGGGCTATGGCCGGTTGAGCTATGGAGAGCCCGGTTATAACTGTGTTGTACATAGGGGAGGCTCTCATCCCATGTGCGTGGATTCTTTGAATTGTACATGCGCAGAATGTGTACAATCATCTTGTTGACGACCTCTCTCTGGCCATCAGTTTGGGGATGGAAAGTTGTGGAATTCGTGAGCTTGGTGTCCAACATTAACCAGAGGCTGGACCAAAATGTGCTGAGTAACCTATTGTCACGATCTAACATGATAGACTGTGGGATCCCAAAGTGAACCCACACTCGTTCAAATAACAGTTTAGTAGTGGCTTCTACTGTGGTATTCTTCTTGCAGGCCGACATAATGGCCATCTTCGAGAATCTGTCGACAACCATGAAAACACAGTCGTTTCCATGCTTAGTAGAAGGAAGGCCTAACATGTAATCCATGGAGATGGATTCCCAAGGTCGACTAGGGGTAGGTAGTGGAGTATAGAGCCCTTGCTTCTTGATGGTTGGTTTGGCAATGGCGCAAGCAGTGTAAGATCTGATGTACTTCTCGACATCCTGTCGAAGGTTCGGCAAATAGAAATACTTCTGTAGTACTGCCACTGTTTTCTCGACCCAAAAATGCCTAACGACTCGACTGTAGTGCGCTTCAAATATCATCTTGGCATGCTCGCTTGAAGGAACAAAAATGTGTCCCAGGTGACATAACATTGCATCTTGGAGGTGAAAATTTGGAGCTTGTGTACCCCCCAAGAGTGCCTTTTATGTGTGGCTGAATTCTGGATCGCTCTTGTAGAGAAGCAACCAATCAGAAGTCTCGTGCCCACAAGAGTTGAGAACTGTGGTTATGGCCACGATCGGTGGTCGGCTGAGGCAGTCGACAACATTATTGGTGCTACCCTTCTTGTACTTGATGTTTAAATGAAATTGTTGCAGATATGTGGACTACTTCTGATGGTGATCGTTTTGCAACTTCCCTTGTGTCTATATGAATTGAAAGGGTCGATGGTTTGTGTGGATGATTGTCAACAAGCCTGCATAATGGAATACATTTCTTTGTCATAAGTGGGTTAGTTGCGAACTATGTCAGACAATGGCTCACTGTGATAAGCCACCGGATGCCCCTGTTGAGTGAGAACTACCCCAATAACATAGTCAGAGGCATTTGTCTCGATCTCAAATGGTTGTTGCAAGTCTGGTAATGTGAGCACTAGGGCAGAAGAGAGGCAATGTTTCAATTCTACAAACGCCTTCTGTTGAGATTCTGACCAAAAGAATTTTTCTTTCACTCCTCCCTTGGTGACTTGACTCAAGGGCCAAGTGATATGAGAGAATCCCAATACGAACCTGCAGTAGAAATTAGCAAGACCCAGAAAGTTTCGAAGCTCTGTTAGAGTGGTTGGGGCTGGCCAATCCTAAATGGCTTGGATCTTAGCTGGATCCACATGCACCTCCCTTTCATCAATAATGTATCCCATCTATTGAACTTGGGTCATGCCAAAAGTGCACTTCTCCAAATTGGCACACAACTTGTGTTGCCGTAGTGTTTAGAGGACTTCTCGGATGTGGTGGAGGTGCTCTTCCCAAGTCTGGCTGAAGATTAGAATTTCATCCAAGTACACCACTACAAAAGAGTTGGTGAATGGACACAATATGTCATCTATCAACCTCATGAAGTTTGTGGGAGCATTCATCAATCCAAAATGCATGACGAGCCATTCGAAAAGGCCCTCCTTGACTTTGAAGGAAGTCTTCCACACATCAGAGGGTTTGATTGGTACCTGGTGATACCCAGACTTCAAGTCGATCTTTCTGAAATATTTTTCCCCTTTGAGTTGGTCCAGAAGGTCATCAATCCATGGGATCGGGTACCTATTCTGGATAGTGATCTTTTTCAGTGCCTGATAGTCAATATAGAGTCTCCAAGTCCCATCCTTCTTCTGTACCAACACGATTGGGCTCCCACAGGGTGATGAACTTGGCCGGATGTGAACTTTCTGTAGAAGCTCCTGAATCTGCCTCTTGATTTTATCATTCTCCAGAACAGAGCACCTATAGATCAGTCCATTAGGTAGCGATGCACCTAGGGTCAAGTCAATGGGGTGTTTGACCTGACAGTGTAGAGGCATCCCTGTGGATGAGGTGAAGATGTCCCCATACTCCTCCACAACCTTGTCCATTTGTTTTTGTTGTGTAGAGGAGCCATATCTAGAGGTCGTGGCCACAATCTTCTTCTTGCCCTAGGGGCGGATCATCAGGAAAACAAATTTCCTGGTTTGGGAAATGAGCTTACTACATTGTTTTGCAGTAACCAAAGAGATAGTGGGAGGCAGTGGTACCTCTAGTATCCTGTACAACTTATTTCCCAAAGTAACAATAATAGCGCGAGGCTGGGACTCATACACAGCATGTCGCTTCCACAAGTATGGTTGGCCTAATAATACACTAGAAACATCAATAGGATCAATGTCACACAATACCTCATCTGTGAAGGGCTTGATGCTATAGGGAAGGCAGCACTATTGGCTGACTCAGAGATCCCGTCCTTGGTGAAGCCACCCGATAGTGTATGGTTGTGGGTGCGCTGTGGTCGGCAAGCCCAACTGCTTCATGAAATTTGCTGAAATGAGGTTCTTTTGTCTCCCATTATCGACAATGAACTGTAGCAGGGAACCCTTTACCCACATCTGGGAGTGGAAGAGACGCTCTGCCTCCTCTGGATCTTCTGGTTCCTCCTTTTGGATCTTTGTAGTGGCAATAGTGGCGTTGGGATCCACATCAATATTCTACTTCCCTTTGTCATTCCCCTTGTTGGGTTCTGATTCAGATTCGGAGCATGCATCTGATTCATAAGCCTTCATCTTGGCCACCAGCGACTGCTTGGCCCGATACTCACTCATGTTGTGAGTGGAGCTCTTATGGAACTCACACCACTTTCCCATGTCCTTCTTTGGCTTCACGGTGTTGTTCTTTGCTTGTGGCTTTGGCAAGTTGTCTTGGGCTACCATGCCTTGGCTTTGCCCATTGGTTTGTGGTTTGGGGGAACCTTTCCCTTGCTTTTGATTTGCAAATCCAAAGTCTCGCTTCTTCTATTTGAATTTCTACTCAATCTTGGCAGCATACCAGTATGTCGTACCAAGTGAGGAGATGTCGAGGAACTCCATTTCCTCCTGAATGTATCTGTGTAGACAACCGCAATACTTTAGCAACAAATTTTTCTCTGAATCTTTGATACCCAACATTATGTGCAGGGTATGGAATAGATTCGTCAACTCATGCACATCTTGATCCCTTCGTTACCACAGTGTGGTCCATTGTATGTACTTATCCTCATAGCTCCCCACGAGATAGTATTGTTCCTTGATGGCATCTCGAAAAGAATTCCAAGTGGGTATGGCTAAGAACAAAGAGTGTTTTGTCTCATCCTTTTTCTCAAAGTAGGTTTCCCACCAGTCCTTGACATGGGGGGTAGCTTTGAGGAGTGCAAAAATAATCTTCTCCCGATCGAAAAAGTCATGAACCGAGAAATATCCTTCTAATAGATTCAACCATCTATCTACGGCATCTGCATCTATTTGACCCTCAAATATGGGAATGTAAAAGTTTAATTGTACCTTAAAGGGAGTCGCGCCTCCAAAGTGGCTGCTGGATGCAGATGCACTGTCGGTGGGCAGTCGTTGAAGGATCTGGGCAAAGTTATCCATCACCGGGTTCCTTTGTTTTTCGAGGGCCTCTTAGAGCAATATTTTGATAGGATCTCCTACTCCCTCATCTTTATTTTTGTCCCCCATGGGCGTCCTTCGGGGTTTGTGAGGCTGATCTTGCAAAGGTTCCACCAGATCGAGCCCTAACTCTAATACCAATGATCCAGATTTATGCAGGAATACAACAAAATAAAAATATAACCACAAATACAAAGATGCAGTAGAAATAACACTTCACTTCATTAATATCAAAGAACTGAAATTTGCTTACAGACATAATGGAAATAAACGAGCTAGGATGCTGGTAGCGAATCTCTGAGAAGAGATGTGGCAGCTACAGACCTCTAAACTGTGTTACAATGAGGCTCGAGGGCCTATTTATTATTGAGAAACAATGGAGAACTCTAAACGGCCAAAAACCTAACCCTAGGAGATGAAGCGCCAAAACTATGGGCCTCATTTGGGTAGATTAGTGTTTCAACTTCTCGGGGACGTAACTTCGGCATATGATCACCGTTTGACTCATATGATACATCTTTAGAAAGATCTATCCTAGGACTACTAGTGTTGCCGCAAATATCAATTCTAGAATGGAATCATATTTTTCAGACAAACAATTCCCAAAAAACGTCGTTTAGGACCTCAAAACGGCTCCGGAAGTTCAGGACCCGAAAAACTGCTAAAAATAGTAAGTTGTGCCGAAACTGAAAAACTGAAAGAGACAATGGTGGGGCCCCAAGTGGAATAGGCGGGTGGCCACCAATATCCACCTGGGTCACTTTCAAAGGGCCATGGACATTGAATTTTCTGAGGACATCGACCACTTTATTGTGATTTATTTAGATGACATCACCATGTTTTATAAAACTGATGAAGAAAATTTAGCACACTTGAGAAGAGTTTTTGAAAAATGCAGAAAATTTGGAATTTCCTTGAATCCTAAGAAGACATTATTTGGATTAGAAGAAGGAAAATTGTTAGGTTATATTATCTCTAAGGATGGAATCAGAATTGACTCGATCAGAACTGAAGGAATATTAAAAATCAACGATCCCAGAAATCTTAAGGAACTCCAATCCTTCATTGGTAAAATCAACTTCCTAAGGAGATTTATACCCAACTTAGTAGAACTTTTAAGGAACATCACTAATATCCCCAAGAAAGGATCAGAAACAAAATGGACCATAGGAGTGAAATAGTATTTTGATTTAGTCAAGCTAGCATTGACAAAATCCCCAGTACAAATCAGCCTAGATTTTACCAAATATTTCATGATTTTTTCTTTTGCTTCCGAACATACTATTGCTGCTATTTTGTTATAGAAAAAAAGTGAAGGATAGGAGCAGCCAATATTTTTTTTCAACAAGGCATTAAGAGATGCACCATTGAAATATAATATCATGGAAAAATAGGCGTTTGCCTTAGTTAAAGCATTGAAATATTTTAGAGTCTATATTTTTCATTCACATATCATTGCTTATGTTCCAAATGCAGTTGCCAAAGATATATTAACAAAAAACGGTCCTAAAGGCAAAAGAGGGAAATGGATTGCAGTGATCTTAGAATATGATTTGGAAATCAAGCCTACCAAGTTGATTAAAGGCCAGGGACTAGCTAAATTGATGGCAGAATCTAAATTTCATGCACTAGAAATCAACATGATACACTCATTAGATGATCAAGAAGAACTGGCGACTCCACAAATTGATGAAGAATTCCTGAATTCTCCATGGTATGCTGATATTTTGTATGTATTGTCAAATCTAAATGCTCCTCCTGGTTTGTCTAAAACCAAGACTAGATTTCTAAAACTTAAAGCTGTCAAATTCTACATTTTGGACAATGTTTTATATTGGAAAGATATTGGAGGTATTTTGCTTAAATTTTTAATGAAGGATGATGCAGATAGAGTAATGCAAGAGTTCCATGGAGGTGATTGTGGTGGCGATCTCTATTGGAAAACCACTGCCAACAAGATAATGAGAGCTGGTTTTTATTGGAACACCCTTTTTCCTGATGTCCATAGGATGGTTACTGTCTGTCATTAATGTCAAATATTTGAAAGAAAGAGAAAGCTACTGTCCTTACCCCTGAATCCTATTTATGTAGAAAGCCATTTCCAGCAATGGGGACTAGACTTCATTGCAAAAATTCATCCCCCATCCTCTGCCCAACATAAATGTATCCTTACTGCTATAGATTATTTCACCAAATGGATAGAGACCACCCCTTCTAGAAATGCCAATAGCTCAGTCATTATAAAATTCCTAGAGACCAACATCCTTTCTAGATTTGGTTGCCCCAGAAAAATCATTACAGACAATGATGTAGCCTTTAGGTCCAAAAATATGGTTGCTTTCTGTCACAGTTATCATATAACATTGGGGCATTCAAAAGCCTATTACCCTCAAGGTAATGGAATGGCTAAATCTTCAAATAAGAGCCTGGTGAACATCATCAAAAATTTTATGGAGGAGAACAAGAAATCATGGCACAATAATTTGATCAATGCTCTTTGGGCTGATAGGCTCACCACAAAGAAATCAATTGGCATGTCTCAATGCCAATCGGTTTATGGAATGGATGCATTGTTTCCTTATTCCTTGGGAGTTCCAGTAATGAAGACAATCTAAGAGGTCCAAGTTGAACCAAATGACATTCAAAGGATGATTAATGACACCATTTAGCTGCAGCAATCCAGGGAAGAAGTTTACAACAGAACACAAGTGATGCAAGAGAATATTAAAAATATCTTTGACAAGAGAACCAAGGCTAATGATTTCAATCTAGGTGACAAAGTTCTGAAATGGGATTCTAGAAGGGAGGATAAAGGCAAGCATGGAAAGTTTGATAATCTTTGGCAAGGGCCATACATCATTCATGATTTCAGGGGAAATAATGCTTATTTTCTTAAAGAGTTGGATGGTACAGAAGTATTTGGAGGTCTTGTCAATGGCAGGATGCTAAAAAATTATTTCTTCTAAAACTCAGGTTAAATTTTCACCATTGTAAATACCATAGTCTTACAGGTTTCAATAATTCATTGGACAAGGTTGAAGCCCGAAGTGAAGGCCCTAAGCCTAGTTCGATGAGCAGATATAAAAATAGAAAATAAATCAGTTGAAGAAGAAAGGAAACCAATAAAAAATGTTGCATAAAAAGGAGCATCCAAGGCTACTGGTCTCAAGTTCTTGACACTTATTTTCAAGAAGCGCCATCCCCAACTAGAGCCACTGTTAGTACCCTATAAATTATAGGATCTCGACATGATTATATACTTCATATTTCTGGTAAAGTTTTCATTATTAAAAGTTTTTCCAAAATTCAAATGATTTTAGATAAAAAAATATGAAAAGAAAGAAAAGAGGGTATAAAATTAGAGAAAAAAGGAAAAAATAAATAAAAACCCCAAAAAATAAATAAAACTGAAAGTGCTACAAGTTCAAATGCCACTAGTCATTAGATAGGTTTGTCCAGTCATACAGTCATGATTGGACAGTTTTCAATTTTTGTTGATAGGTTAGAAAATAAATATTTTCCAAACTGCTTAATCTTGGCTTATCAGTAGATAGGTAGAAAATGAGATTGGTTCAACATCTTAATATGAACCAATAGGAGAAATAAGGGATAGGGGTTATGTTACAGTTTCAAAAGGAAAGTGTTTCAAGGTCTACAAATCTAAATGCACCCTACAAAAGAAGAAAAAATGTTAGAGGATTAGTTTGGGTAGGTAGATATGCTGAGGAGGAAAATGGAAAGAAGATTTGAAATTTATTCTTTAAAGTACAACATCGGAATTGTATCTCCCCATGCTGTAAGAAGAAATTCAAAGCAGATAGCGTTTACACTAAAAAGAGTGGAAAGGGAGTTATGTTTTAAAGAGGTTTGGATTTCAAAATCATGTGAGGCATATTGTACGCCTAAATTTTATCCTAAGTCCTAAGCAAGTCCCGCCAAGTCCCCAATTCGCAATTCGCATCGGCATGCCGCAAATATTCCTTGTCAATTCATTTCCATCTCGCAAATCCCCCGACGCGATATCAAGTGGGACCCCTTCCCCACTGCCCATAACACATCACAATTTCACTTCACAAATCTTACCACTTACCTCCTGCTCCCCATATGTAAAGCCTGTGATTCGCGATGTGAGGGCGACCCCGCCTCCTTGCCACGTCACCCTTTTCCCCCACTGCACTTCACACTGCACAAATATTAGCACCTACCTCTCGTTCCCCATATGAAAAACCTGTGATTTGTGATGTGCAGGCGGCCCCACCTTCCCTACCACATCACCTTCCATTCCCATCACACATCTGCGAGTCTTAACCTTTAACTTTCGTTCCTCATGACCAAACTCCCGACTCGCGACTTGTGATATTGTACGAGCCCCACCATCCTCTCCACATTAAATAATGTCCACTTTATCTTCCATCTCCTCTCGCCCCCACACATTGGAGGGCTCATAATGCTTTTCATCCCCCCTTCGGCCACCGAACGTTAACAAGGGGGGGGGGTGTGGTCTGACATAAGCAGTATCCATTACTGCCATCTCCTCCATGCATCACCTCCGGAATATTTCACACTCCCCCTCGCTCCCCACCCTCTCCATTACCACTCACTGCCCCTCCCACCCCCCCCCCTCCAAAAAGTGGTTTCTACCACTGTAAAAACAACAACGCTCATTCAATTCTCAACTTACCATTAACGTCACGTCCACTCTCACCCGTTCCATCCATCCAATCACATCTCCACCTGCCAATAGCCCGTTGCGCCATAAATGGTCAGGTCGTTATCCAATGGACCTGCGACAAGCTCCACGGCCACCAAATCACAGTGATAAAGCTCAAATCCGACATAACAGTAAAGTTTACTCTACTGATTATTGTCGAAATTGGGGCAGATTTCAAACTCGCAGGTAAAGCATAGAGAGCCACAATTTAAGAAAGGGTCGCCCTTATCAAGGAGAAATCATCAGTTCTCCAAAGTTTCAATTGAGGTTTTGTTGTAACTCTTCTCCCTCTTTCCTTTTAATTCCCCCCCCCCCCCCCCAAAAAAAAAAAAAATTTATGTGGCCATTTCCCTTTCTCTGTTCCCCCTTCTGTCATCCCATTATTCATTACAGATCAGGTACTGATTTACAAAAGATAAAGGATGCCTCCCAAGAAATAATCAGAGCCCTTTATCCCTATGATCTACCCTCTGGTGGATTTAGATCACATAGCCCTGGCAAATCAAGATTACAAGATCCACGAGACACAGCCAGAATTAAACTTGTTCGATGTCTATTGTTGGCTCGAGGATAAATTCCTTGAAGGAGTAGATGATATCAGACTTTGGGAGACCAAATTACCTTTTTACATTTTTCCCAAAACTCATAGTTGTCCATAATTTATCAGAAAATTCCAATTGTGTTATGACATCAACCAGAGAGCCATAATTAATCCATCAGGGGAAAAATTGTTTACCATTGATGCCCAATCTATCTAGAGCATGATGCAAGTCCCCATTGTTGAGAACACTACCCCTTTTTCATATGAGGCCCTTGTAGATTTATACCAAAAGCTATATTTCACCAGAAGGGCTAAAACCTTGGAGTTTTTCATGGGCACCAACACCCCAATGCTTACCAAGAATCCATTGTTGGGTGTGGAGTCTGATCATCTTGTTTATTTTGTATCACAGCATTGGACCCCTGTACCTTAATGGGACGGAAACGTCGCCCGTAATTAAACGCTTCCTAGGGGGTCTAGGGGACTTTATGGAGCCCCCCCCCCCCCCCCCTCAGGGGTTTTGGGAATTTCTAGTCAATGTGGTTCGTTCATTAAGCGGATGATATGATGGTAGAAGTTATGTTTAGTTTAGGGTTTTTTGCCCTAGAAGGCAACCCCTCACTTGTATGAGGGTATATTATTGCGGTTGTGTATTGTATGTGTATTCTCAGAGCGAGAAATAGATAGGGAGACTGTGAGAGAGAACAGATTATATTACAATGGATCTGATGTAGGTTGTGTCTCTTCATTTTGTTGGATAATAGAAAGGAAGGACTGGTTGTATATGTGACAATGGATGAAGACTGCAACAAGAAACAGTGAAGGAGGCATCCTGAAACATCATTCTTGATCCTAGTTGGAAAATAATCACCTAAACTAGGTGGGGCCCACATAGGTGATTTTTGGTGCAAAGTCTATTTTTAGACTATGTCTATTTTTAGACAAGTCAATCATATTCTATGAGTTGCAGGATGCTATTTGTGGATGGTTAGTCAAGTTGTAAAAATAGATGGAATTCTATTTTTAGACATATTGGGCGGAGTCTATTTTTAGACTGCCAGTCTAAAAATAGATATGTCGAATATTATTATCTCTTAATAATATTTGGACTCTAAACATTATCTTATTCTCTTGGAGCACTTCAGTTAAGTGCAAATATGTGGCACAGGAGCTGACAGAAGGAATTACACTATTCCTGAGGGTTTACTAGAGCTACTTCATGGAGGACTTCAGTTAGAACTCATGTGACAGAGTTTGGTGGAGTTGTAGAAGTAGTTGGTGGAGTTGTGTTCAGTTTAACTCAGTTAGACATAGTTGAGCTAGTTTTCTCTAGTCTAACCGATTGATACACTAGTGAGAGTGACCTGAATTAATTATTAATTAATTCACTAAATATTAACTCATTAATCAACTGAAGAATACATCAGTTAACTATAGTGCATGGACAGTTTTAGTGGAGACCAGTGGAGAGGTAGGTGAAAGAGCAAGTGTGACTATCAGTTGTGACTATAGTGTTGCATTGTTTGCACCACAAATTTAGTGGAGATGCCTTTAAGGATTGCGTGAGCAAGGCTGGAGCAATTGGAGTTCATCCAGAGCCATTCTTCAGCAGGGATTGCGTAGTAGAGGCAAGCTAAAGGCTAGCAAAGATCGGTGCATGGATTTGCAAGATCGGGCCTGATTAGTGTGTAGCGATTGTATTGTACTGAGAGCTTTTGAGAAGATTTGTATGAGGATTGTTACATGATCTCTATGACATATATTATATACAGATAGTTGGGGTTTTCAGCTTCAGGCTTTCCTGTTAAAACAACTGTGTTAATGTGTGTGAATTTTTATGGTTTCATGTGTGCATTACAATTGATTTAATTTATGCATGTTATGATCAATGGTGGAATAGATTTTGTATTGTGCATGAAGTTAAAATAGTGTGTGATCAGAAGAATCTTGGACATATGCATGTGTAGTGCATATAATTTCTACAGTTCGGGGTGAACGTAGCCCAAACTGGGTGAACCATGTATATATGTGTCGCTCTGGTTTTATGTGTTTCATGTGCTTGTGTTTTCAACATATTTTATGTGTTGCATTTATCTGTAATATATAATTTTCTAACATCCACCTTATCCTTCATCTATATTTCCTGATAGGACCCAGAAAATTGTTATAGATTTATCTTACTTATTGGGGCATCACACTGATCAATGGGTAGTTGAAGCCATAATTAGTTTCTTATCCACTCTTTCCTCATATGCTTAGCCCAAAATCATGTTCAACTATGCACAATTTCTTGCAGATGCCATTCATGAACAACTCCTAAAGTTTCAGACATAATAAGTCTTCAAATACACCTCTGTGTTGGTCAGAGAGTCACCAAGCTCATCTCCAGTAGGTGGTCAAACATTCTTCTCAACATATTCTGCCACGGTTCCTTTTCCAAAACAACATGTGCAGACTCCTACATCTGCTGCGGAGAAAAAAGAGGAAGACATCTATGATATTTTCAAATAAATCAAAAGGAGCAATGCAATTCTTAAAACCTATGTTGGGCCTTGAAATTGTCATTCACTTCCATTACATTTTCTCTTATATGTCCATATTATCACCTTCACTCCACCTCCATTTCAATACATTTACCTTACCATTACCACTATTGGGTTTCATTTATGTTTTTCCAAACTTTATTAATTCCTTGTATTTTTAAGTGAATTTGTGGTTAAAAATTAGAAAATAATATGCACATACTTATACCTAACAAGTGGAATGAGTTTGTTGACATGTGTAGGTCAAAATGAAGCTTCCAAAAGACCCTTATGTGGCCTCCTAAGGCCAAATTCGAATTTGGACGGAGAAGATCATGGGATCATAAGGATATGTGTTTTATTTTGTATTTCTATTGTAACTCTAAGAAGGCACGTGCCTTATCACTTCATATTTGGATTGTAACTCTAGAGATATAGGGAGAGATTCATGGACTCTCATTAATGAGATAGCTTCTCATTTTTTGTATAAATAGGGGAAGCTTTCTCCTATAAAATCATATATAAATTGGAGTTATGCTCAAGCTTTGAATACAGAATTAGATTATGGCTCCTTACTCATAAATGTTCCTTCATTTTGATTTTGTTTTGTGTACATATGGAGCATCTCGATTTACCATCTCTCATACTTTTAGATCGGCTGCCTAAAATGTGTGAGATTTACTTTCTTTTATAGATTAAATTTTATTTGCTTTCTTAGTATTAGTTTTAGAATAACTGTGTAATCATTGTTCTTTTGAAACATTTCGTGAGGATAGATCTTTCTATTTTCAAATTGAACGAAGTTTGAAGTAATAAGAATTCACAGTTATATAGTTTCATTTATTGTTTTGTCATTTTCTTTTATAGATTAGAAATATCAATTAATTGTATCAATGGATGTTCTTAAAGGTCATTTCAAGATGACGATTCTAAACTAAATAATTGAATGTCTAATTCATACAGTTATTGAGTCTTTCCTCTGCACATTTTACTTGCTTTCTAGGAACTTAGAAACTAAGCTATAATTGATTTCTTACACAACATCTCAAGAGGTTAATACTTCATATTGAATGTTGGAGTAAATCAAAACATACATTAGTTAACTTTACATTTTTTTTACATTTGATTTAGATCATCATTTAATTGCATCACTAATGTTCCTAAAGGTCATTCCAAGAAGTTGATTTTATCATATTTCTAGACTGAATGATTGAATATTTGATTCATGCAATTATTGAGTTTTTCCCTTTGCATACTTTACTTGCTTTTCTATATCATTTGGTATAGTTGGTTACTTAACATCATCTCAAGAAGGTGACATTTCATATTGAATACTGGAATAACTAAATATACATTAGTTGTTTTCCTTTACATGTTTTGAAATGCTTTCTTAGATTTAAATTTCAATTCCTGCAAGTATGATTGCGCGCACTATATTTTCTTTTGAATTTGCTTTTGTAAATTTATGTAGATGTTCTATGTTTGATGCAACTTTACTTTTTGCCACAGCAATCACATAAATAATCAAGTAAAATGCTGATAGAACATACCAGTGGATCTATATAAGACAAACCAAAAATAGAAAAATGTGGTGGTGTGTTACGACGGTCAACAAGATGCTTCAACCAACAAAGTCTCCTTGGTCAGCCAACCCAACATGTGTCACAATAGCCACACGGTCAACTCAAAGTCAACCCCAGAAAATCCAACGCTGCCCCAACAGCAACAATGGCAGCAATGACAACAACGACATCATAAACAATGGCAGCAGCGGTAGCAACGGCAACAACAACGGCAGCAGCAACGGCAACAACGGATTCGTCCTTCTTTCCCACGTGTGAACTGAAACTGCCTCCAAGGAGCTCGTACTAAATCAAAGGAGGAGATGATGTGTGAGGATGAGATGAGTGAAAAAGTCCTCCAATGTTGACTCTATTTATATCAATCACTGAGGTGTGTGACACATCTGCTGGGGGTGTAAAACCTTAACGCCAACCTACACATATTTGAAATTATTAAAAATTAATTCAAAATAAATGTTCTACTCATCAGATTAAGATCAATTTTAGATCGATCTTACACCTCTCCGAAAGAGGAACCCAATACAAATATTGGTATCTTCATCTGAGCATCACAACATGGATTTTGGACCTAGTTGTCCAATTTTAACACTCCCTCTCAACTAGGGAGAACTCCATCCACCTGTGCAATCAAACATCGTGCATCATCCCGTCATAACTTGCTTTGTTGGCCTCTTTATTTCAGAACAGAAGTGGGTCAGTCAAAAATACATCATTCCCCGGCTGATAGATTCATCCCAGAGGTCCGAAACCTCTATCGGACTCACAAAGAGTCTCATACCAACATGAAGTTGGTTTATCTGACCCGAAGTCAGTAGGAGGTCTGAAACCTCGCTTGGACTCAAGAGAGTCATATATACTAACCCGAAGTTAGTCTCGTTGACCTGAAGTCAGTTGGAGGTCTGAAACTTCACATGGACTCAAAGAGTCACATACCAACCTGAAGTTGGTTTATTTGACCCGAAATCAGTAGGAGGTCTGAAACCTCACTAGACTTGATCCAAAATCAAGTGGTTGGACACGTGCCATCCTAGATAGAGATTACGACAATCTCTGATGCATCCATCAGTATTTTCTACTAGTCTCTAGCTTTTCCCACCTCATTGGCCAAATGAGAGGTACTTCCCATGATTTCGAAACTCGGTGGGTAGGATGCATACGGGGCACAGATCATGAGAGGTGAACCTACTCAAATATCATAAAGGTGGGGAAAAATCACCACAAGGTTCAGTAAGCCTAGCCCTGTGTGTGCTTATAGCTCTGAGGAACTATCCCCAAGGCCCCCCAGAGCTCCCAGAGCTCATTGTCCAATAGGACCCTTATAATAGGGTCGTTCCATGATTCCAAGATTCCACGGAAGGTTAGGAACATGACCTTCCCAAAGGGCATAGTGAGAATATCTGTGCCCTGCTCATTAGTTCCTATGATCGAGCCTTATGACGCCTCGTTGTACCATATCTCGGATAAAGTGGTACCAGCCATCAACATGCTTGGATCGATTATGGAACACGGGATTCTATGAAAAATGAATCCCCCTCTAGTTATCACAAAGGATAACGGTGGCATCTATCACATGCTCAAACAGCTCATTGAATAGCTTTCGCAACCAAGTGACTTCACAACAGGCCATACATGCTGCAATGTATTCGGCCTCAGTGGTGCTCAAGGCTACCCACTTTCGTTTCCTATGCGAAGAAGATCTACGTGCGAAGCAACATCCAGATGTGCCCTTGCAATCCACCACACTGTATAAATTATATACAATATGCATGTATATATCTGGACTCTCTTGATCTAACAATATTTATCTTCTTGCTAAATACAGAATCCTTCCACTATAATTCTTGCGGAAATTTAATCAACAATTGCAAAACACATGAAGCAATAAAAACACACATAACACAGTTGTTTACCGGGAAAGCCTGAAGCTGAAAACCCCAACTATCATATTATGTATCATGGAGATCATATGACAATCTCATACAAACATACAAAGCTTATCACAAGCTCTCAGTACAGTACAATCGTCATACACTAATCAGGCCCAATCTTGCAAATCCATGCACCGATCTTTGCCACCTGCTAGCCTGCCTCCACTGCGCAATCCAAGCTGATTACAAAGACCAATTCAATGTAATCCCACTCTCATTGACTGCGTGATTATCATTGGCAACTCCAATGTATATATAGATGCAATTCATGCATCACTAGTAGTCACAACAGATAGTCTATATTGCCCTTTCACCTATCTCTCCACTGGTCTCCACTGAAATTTTCCATGCACTGTAATTAACTAATGTATTCTTTAGTTGATTAATGAGTTAATAATTAGTGAATTAATTAATAATTAATTCACACCACTCACACTAGTGTATCAATCAGTTAGACTAGATACAACTAGCTCAACTGTGTCTAACTGAGTTAAACTGAACACAACTCCACCAACTACTTCTACAACTCCACCAAACTCTGTCACATGAGTTCTAACTGAAGTCTCCATGCAATAGCTCCACTTAACCCTCAAGAATAGCGTAATTCCTTCTGTCAGCTTCTGTGCCACATATGTGCACTTAACTGAAGTGCTCCAAGAGAATAAGTTAATGTTTAGAGTCCAAATATTATTAAGAGCTAATAATATTCGACATATCTATTTTTAGACCGGCAATCTAAAAATAGATTCCGCCCAATATGTCTAAAAATAGAAGTCCATCTATTTTTCCAACTTGACCAACCATCCACAAATAGCATCCTGCAACTCATAGAATATGATCGACATGTCTAAAAATAGACATAGTCTAAAAATAGACTTTGCGACAAAAATCACCTATGTGGGCCCCACCTAGTTTAGGTGATCACTTTCCAACTAGGATTAGGAATGATGTTTTAGGATGCCTCCTTCACTGTTTCTTGTTGCAATCTTCAACACACACTGCTAGCCCAATCGGCATCAGTATATCCAAGGAGTGTCATGCTCCCGGCAGTGCATCTCGGCCCATGGTCTATCGTGCCTCATAGATATCTCAAGAGTTTCTTAGCACCAACCCAGTGAATGTTATAATCAACCATGTGTTGACTCAAAGTGTTCACTGCACAACATACGTCCGGACGGGTGTTCACTAAGAACATCAGGGCCCCTATGAGTTGAAGATACTCAGTAGGATTTTCTAGAA
Source organism: Pinus albicaulis (assembly GCA_034641835.2). Classification (NCBI taxonomy): domain Eukaryota; kingdom Viridiplantae; phylum Streptophyta; class Pinopsida; order Pinales; family Pinaceae; genus Pinus; species Pinus albicaulis. The sequence goes on along the minus strand of CM076574.1, from coordinate 170,082,390 downwards.
CGGGCCTAGCAGCGCTACCACTCAACTTCTTAAAGTTGAGCTCCAATGGTGTCGACACAGACTTGCAGTCCACCATACTAAATCTTTCCAGAAGCTTCACATTGTGTTTTCCTTGAGAAAGGAAAATCTCGCCAGGTCTCTGCTAGACCTCCAAGCCTAGGAAGTAGTGCATCAGTCCTAGATATTTCATCTCAAACTCAGCAGCGAGCTCCCTCTTGCACTGATGAATGAGAGGGTCAACACCTGTCAGGAAGAGGTCGTCCACATACAACACCGGAATGAGAGGCTTCTCTCTATGAACCTTGAAGTAAAGGTTCGGATAAACATTACTACGAGTGAAGCCTAGCTTCATCAGGTAGCTATCTATCCTCTCGTACCAAGCTCTAGGTGCTTCCTTCAACCCATAGAGGGCTTTCTTCAACCTGTAGACATGGGTGTCCTGATCCTGGACTTCGAACCCCAGAGGTTTCTCCACATACACCTCTTCCTTTATCGCACCATGTGGAAGTGCAGTCTTCACATCCATCTGATGAAGACTCCATCCTTGTGTAGCAGCAAGGGCTATGATAGATCAGATGGTGGTCACAGGTGAAAATATGTCATCATAGTCTATGCCTTCTTTTTGAGAGAAGCCATGGGCAATGAATCTTGTCTTGAACTTTTCAGCACTTTCATCAGATCCATGCTTGATCTTGTAGAGCCATTTTGAGGTGACAACTGCTTTGACCTCTAGTCTAGGAACCACATCCCAGACATCATTCTTCATTATGGACTCATACTCTTTGTGCATAGCATCCTTCCAGACTTGATGCTTTACGGCTTCCTCAAAAATATCCAGGCTTAGATTGTACAATAGTACTCATGGCTGATAGATACCCTTGGTATCTACTTGGCTTCTTGCTTTCATGGAATGTCCCCCTTGGGGCCATATGTCCCTCAACATCCTCGAGAGTGTCCTTGAGCCATGATGGTCTCTTTCCCAGTGAAGGAGGTGGATTAATCGGGTCCATTGGTCCTTCAACATTAGGCATTTTCTCATCCTTCGATTCCTCTTGATTTCCAAGCCTTGCTTCATGACCTTCCTTAGATCTCGGAAGATTGACTACTTTCCTCAGGGAAGTATCTTCATCAGAGGTGACATCGTGGCATATCTCCACTTCTCTTTGACCAGGCACATAGAATTTATAGGCCTTCGAAGTTTCGTTGTAGCCCACAAAAATTGTGGTCTCCCTCTTGATGCTAGCTCCTCTGCAAAAGTTCTTGAACTCGTTCGTCTCATATTTAGTGTCATTATTGGTCTGTCAGATAGCATCTCATGTCATTGCTCCCAGTGGAATTCCTCCAACCTGGTAGAGTGTATCAATTCTAGACCCAAACATGATAGCTTCCTTGAAACTCTTCTTGCACATGCGCACCTTTCCATCAGTGAATGCCACATTGAAACCTTTGTTTTCCATGGCTGATATAGACACGAGGTTCTTCTTCAAATTAGGTACATAGAGTACATCCTGTAAGTGGAGGAATTGACCTTGAGACAAGTGGAGGGTCACAGTCCCTGTCCCTTTCATGGGATATGTGGCATTATCTCCAAGGATAATTTCCAGATTGGTATCCTTCTCGACCATATCAGAGAGTGCTTCCTTGAAGCCAGTGATGTGCCTTGAGGCACCACTATCTATCAACCAGACATCCATAGTGTCTGGTGGAGATGCAGCAGAGAGGGCAGATACAAGAATGAATTCATTTCTTTTATCAACAACATTTGATTCCTCATACCTGGAATTTCTAGACCTTTTGAAAGGTTGATCATTTCTGCCGAAGGGAGCCTTCGTCTTTCCCTTGAACTTGTTGTTCCTTTGATTGTCATCACCATCGAGAGAATCCTTCTTGAAAGGTTATTCTCTAGCATAGTGACCTGGCTTATGACAAGTGTAACACTTAACCTTCTTTCCTTGTGCCCTTGCTCTTCCTTTGATCTTTGGACAACCAAAGTTCTTCTTTCTAGAATGAGCAGTGTAGGCAGCGTTCCCTTCATTTTCATACTCCTTCATTCTTGATTCTTCTTGAACACATCTTGACAGTACTTTGTCAAATTCAAGTATCACATTATTATTTCGAATGGTAGTGTTGAACACATGCCATTCAAATGAGATCCCTCCAAGAGCGGTGAGTACCATTTCTCGATCAGCTATTGTCTCCCCAATAGCTAGCAGGTTATTCTTGATCTCGGCCAGCTTCAGAAAGTATGATTGGACAAACTCATCCCTGCCCTTCTTCAGATTCTTCAATTGAGTCTTGAAGAATAGTACTTGATTCGCATTGTTGGCCTTGAACATGAGGACCAACTTATCACACATCTCTTTGGATGTGCCCAACTCGGAGATGTAGGCCACCAGACTTTTAATAATGGATTCCCTGATCATCAGCTTTACTTTGATCTCCCCCTTCTTGTACTTTGTTTTGGTAGCAGAAGTAGCAGTGGATGGAGGTTCTTGGATTTTACCCTGCACATAGTCCATGACATCTTCGTCTTCCAATTTGAGATCCAATATCATCTTTCAAGCATGGAAGTCATTCTTTCCAGTCAATTTGTCATCCTCCTTGAAGCCATAGTTTGTGGAACCCATTTTCTTCTTTGATGATTGCTATAAATTAGGGCTTGTCTTCACCTCAGCTCCAATACCATATAAATTTATGTAGATGTTCTATGCTTGATGCAACTTTACTTTTTACCACAACAATCACATAAACAATCAAGTAAAATGTTTATAAAACATACCAGTGGATCTATAGAAGACAAACCAGAAACAGAAAAATGTGGTGGTGCGTTACGACGGTCAACAGGATGCTTCAATCAGCAAAGTCTCCTTGGTCAGCCAACCCAGCATGTGTCACAACAGCCACACGATCAACTCAAAGTCAACCCCAGAAAATCCAATGCTTCCCCAACGGCAACAATGACAGCGACGACAACAACAACGGCAGCAACGACAACAACAACATCATCAACAACGACAACAACGGAAACAACAACGGCAGTAGCAACAACAAAAACAATGGCAGTAGCAACAGCAACAACAACGGCTTCGTCCTTCTTTCCCACGTGTGAACTGAAACTGCCTCCAAGGAGCTCGTACTAAATCAAAGGAGGAGATGATGTGTGAGGATGAGATGAGTGAAAAAGTCCTCCAATGTTGATTCTATTTATATCAATCACTGAGGTGCGTGACACATCTGCTGGGGGTGTAAAACCTTAAGGCCGACCTACACATATTTGAAATTATTAAAAATAAATTCAAAATAAATGTTATGATCATTATATTAAGATCAATTTTAGATCGATCTTACACCTCTTCGAAAGAGGAACCCAATACAAATATTGGTATCTTCATCTGAACATCACAACATGGAGTTTGGACCTAGTTGTCCAATTTTAACAGCTTTCTTTCTTTCCGTTACTTGATTTCATAGGTTAGTTGAATTTCATTTTCATTATTTGATTTCATAGATTAGATGAAATTTTTTTCGTTATTTTGTAGTTAGATTGATCTAAACTGAAAGATAATTTCTGCACATACACTTCACACATGCTTCACAAGCTTACGAAACCCCTGGGTTGACAAAGTAAATGGCAGGCAATTCTTTTTCCCTAACAACCGGCACATACAATCAATTCTGGAAACAAACAAGCAGCTCCTAGAGTAAACTTCTATCAGCTTTTGACTCCGAGAAGGGAAGAATGAAGATGGCATTCTTGGAAGCACAAATTCCTCAGCCCAAAGGTGCAGGAGACTACAAGAAGACCTCGTTTGAGTTTGATGTAAAGAGCATTCATCCAATTGAACAAATGGAAATGCATAAGAAGAAAGGAGAGATGGTCTCCTCCACCTTGACCAGTACAGCTATGAGCCTCTCAAATTTGCAGGTTACTTCGTACAACGCACAATCACTTCTCAAGATGGAAAGGAACTCTTCCATGGCCAAAGACACAAAGATTAAATCCCTGGAGGATTTAGTAATGCAAATTGGGTATGATCCATCGAACCTGGAAGTGGCAGAAGCATTGGTAAGGAAAAATAATGCAGACATAGCTTCTTTGAAAAGACAACTCAAGATGCCAGTGATAGAAGACCCTATGGCCAAGAAGATAAAAGCCAATGAAACACAGAAGGTAGAGATTTTGCAATTGATCGTTGAACAAACAGAGAAACTTAAGAAAATGGAGGATGAGATGGAGAAAATGTTAAAATAAAGGCAGAAAGAAATAAGATATGTAGTGAATGGAGCAGCAAAGGAAGCAACTAAGGTCATGATTCCACTACAGGAAGTCCCTATTACAGTGATTCCAGCATCTGCATCAACAACATATATACCAGAAGAAGGCACCGAGTAGCTAGCCAAGGCAATGGAGAACATGTCCCTACAAACAGCAGAAATTAAGAAGCTATAGGATCAACTCAGCAACCTACAAGAGTAGTTTAAAAGGAAATATTTAGCACATGCCACCGAGTTGCAGATCAGCAAAAATTTAAATGAAGGTTTGCAGAAGTCCCTTTAGGATTCTTCAATTGGAAGCATGGTGGGAAGAGTTAAATAAATTGTTTGGCTAGATATAATTGAATCTGTGAATGATATATGGCCATCAATTCAAATTAATTTCGAAAAGAGGGATTTACTTGAGTTGTTGAAAGTTTCTATTAAGAAGACAAATGATGAACTTGGGGATAAGCCCCAAACTGATAACAACATCATCAGATTTATGAATTCTAAAAGCAGTTAGGAATTGGAACAACTGGAAGTGGTAGACAGGATAGCCACCATACTCGAGGAAAAAGTGGTGTTGAAAAAAAGAGTCTAGTTTCACAGCTAGAAGAAAGATGTCATCAACTGGAGATTGGGGTAAGTATATTTTTCAATAGGATCAAGCCACATAAAAAAAGGGTTTTCCTTCCTTATTTGTTATCAATGATAAGCTGATGCCTAAGACAAATTATGTAAAAAGGCTCACAGAGATCTTGAAAGACACATCCAAGCATACGAACATGAAGAACACTATGACAGGGAAAACATTTTATGAAGTTATCAGCAATGATGTCTTCATACATGAGATTAAGCACATTTTTGAGTTGAGGCCATCATTCGTAAAGTAAACCGAGACTGATGAAGTCTACAGAAAGCTGAACATAACTAAGATTTTGACTCCAGAGAATTGGGAGAATCTATGTAGACTCTAGGGTGGATGAAAACTCAGTATGGTGACAAGACGGGCAGCTCAACAGACTATCTATGTCAATGGATCCAGTGTATCAAAATAACGTAGTCGTAACAAATGTGCCATCACATCAGATTTCCACAACACTTAGTAACGTCTTTATGATGCCTTTTAAACACCTGTTGAAAACTGTCACAACGCTTCCATGCCTGAGACACATAGGACGAATTTCAGTTACTTTATAGTAAACGAGCCGATTTCCCTTCTGGTAACGGCAATCAGTTGCAAGTAATTTAAATGTAACTATTGATTCAGTAATAAGGGTTGGACCCTAGTTTCTCAAGAACTTTTCATTGCATGTACTTGTAATTTTTCAAGCTGGAGCATTCATAAAGAGATCAGTCTGCAAGATTCATGTGTTGTGTTGTCCTTGTGATGTTTTTCCTTGTTCATGTTTAATATCTTTCCATTGTAATCTTTTCATGTGCACCATTTAAATTATAATTATAAAACAGGAAGGTTAGATTAATATTTACTGTTCAGAGTACCTAAATTCTTATTGTCTTTACAATTTCAAATTTTCTTCTGACGTATGGTTTAAGAATTCTTATTTGCTCATACGTCATTACTGAAAGCACCTTTCTCCATCTCATAATTCCATTCATTTATAAACACCAGTATTCAACACTATCTTGCCTTGCATTTGCTCTAGGATTTGATGCATAGACCCAGCCCATTCCAACTCCATAGCCCAATGGAAACTGTTTAAGGAAACCCCTTGAATCTAACCACGAAACAATCGAACAAACAACCCTCACAATCAATTTAACTAGCCTAATATCAGAAAGCTTAAAACAAATCTAAATCTTATAGAGATATCCCTCTCTGAATCTAGGAGGGCTAGATCCTAGGCTTCAAGTGGTTTTGATGTTTTTCTTTATAATTTATACTTGCCAATATTATAAATTATAGATTGGTAATAGTCTCTATGTGGAATTTCCATAAACGATTTCTGTGTATTGGAGTACTCATGTATTCTATCCTCTTCACAAAATTTCAAGGCTAGAACACGTCCGATGCTACAAAAACTAACACTCCCTCTTAGCGAGGAAAGTGTTCTAGTACTAAAACTTCAATTGCTGCTACGATACACTTCCTCTACACCATCTCCTGCTGCACTGCTGATATCTGGCTACTACTTCCCACCAACTATTGCACAACCCTTATATGTTTTGCATCTATGTTGAGCTGACCCTCTTGAACTACAGCGAAATAATTTCATCTACACCACAAATTTTTTTTTGATGCTACTGCAACATCTGCACACTAGAAAATTTGGCGGAAATTTCGACGGCCAATTCGTCGCTATTCCAACACATAGTCGTCGCAAGAGAGACAGTTCGATGGTGGAAAAAACATGGTTTGTCATGCCGTCGCAGTTCCGACGCACGTAAAAAGTGTCGCACTATCAACACTTCTTCCGTCGCTTTCGAACAAGCGTCACTCTTCCGACGTCTCACAAACCGTCGCGCCTCTGACGTTTGTAAACTGTCGCACTTCTGACGCAATGTGGTCCGATGTTCTGAACGTCGCTCTTCTGACGTTTGTAAACAGTCGCAATTCCGACGCAACGTGGTCTGACGTTTTGGACGTCGCTCTTCCGACGTCTGTAAGATGTTGCAATTCCGACGAAATGTGGTTCGACGTTTGGAACGTCATTCTTCCGACGTTTGTAATATGTCGTAATTCCGACGAAATGTGGTCCGACGTTTTTATACTGTCTCTCTTCCGATGTTTCTGGGTTGTCGCAGTTCCGGCGTCTACAAGGCATCAGTAGACCGACGGAGGGTTCAATTTTTAAAAAAAAATGAAACTTTAAAAGACGAGAAACGTTGTTTTGAATATATTATATGAAGTAAAACAGTCCATGATGTCATTACATTTTTACATCTGAAGATTGGAACCCAAATATCCATCCAGAAAAGTGGAAGTCCCACCCCAGACAATGATAGAAAAATACCCCATTTCACCTACAGGGACATGATATAAAACCCAGTAACAGTCCACATGGAGATTATCTACAAATCTGAGAAAGCATCCAAATATGCCCGAGGCATCTATAAGAAAGTGAAATAGCAGTATGTAGAATAGTAAAGCAACAGATGGAGTACCGACGTCCATTGTTCCAAATACAAATTAAAGTACCCAAAATCCTTGAACAGAGAAAAACGCTAATCATGTGAGGAGTGTGATATGTCCAAAATATAAAAATACCATCAGACCATATCAATAAACCAGCAACATAGACCAGCATAGCTATTTTTGAAGGCAGAGTGATAAACATTAATCATTTTTTTTTCACAAGAGAAAAAACGTTGTTTTGAATATATTATATGAAGTAAAACGGTCCATGAAGTCATTACATTTTCACATCTGAAGATTGGAACCCAAATATCCATCCAGAAAAGTGGAAGTCCCACCCCAGATAGTGATAGAAAAATACCACATGTCACATACAAGGACTTGATATAAAACCCAGTAACGGTCCACATGGAGATTATCGACAATCTGAGAAAGCATCCAAATATGCCCGAGGCATCTATAAGAAAGTGAAATAGCAGTATGTAGAATAGTAAAGCAACAGATAGAGTACCGACGTCCATTGTTCCAAATACAAATTAAAGTACCCAAAATTTTTGAACAGAGAAAAACGCTAATCATGTGAGGAGTGTGATATGTCCAAAATATAAAAAGACCATCATACCATATCAATAAACCAACAACATAGACCAGCATCGCTAGTTTTGAAGGCAGAGTGATAAACATTAATCATTTTTTTTTCACAAGAGAAAAAACGTTGTTTTGAATATATTATATGAAGTAAAACAGTCCATGAAGTCATTACATTTTCACATCCGAAGATTGGAACCCAAATATCCATCCAGAAAAGTGGAAGTCCCACCCCAGACAGTGATAGAAAAATACCCCATGTCACATACAGGGACTTGATATAAAACCCAGTAACGGTCCACATGGAAATTATCGACAATCTGAGAAAGCATCCAAATATGCCCGAGGCATCTATAAGAAAGTGAAATAGCAGTATGTAGAATAGTAAAGCAACAGATAGAGTACCGACGTCCATTGTTCCAAATACAAATTAAAGTACCCAAAATCCCGCAACAAAGAAAAACGCTAATCATGTGAGGAGTGTGATATGTCCAAAATATAAAAATACCATCAGACCATATCAATAAACCAGCAACATAGACCAGCATCGCTAGTTTTGAAGGCAGAGTGATAAACATTAATCATTTTTTTCACAAGAGAAAAAACGTTGTTTTGAATATATTATATGAAGTAAAACAGTCCATGAAGTCATTACATTTTCACATCTGAAGATTGGAACCCAAATATCCATCCAGAAAAGTGGAAGTCCTACCCCAGACAGTGATAGAAAAATACCCCATGTCACATACAGGGACTTGATATAAAACTCAGTAACGGTCCACATGGAGATTATCGACAAATCTGAGAAAGCATCCAAATATGCCCGAGGCATCTATAAGAAAGTGAAATAGCAGTATGTAGAATAGTAAATCAATAGATAGAGTACCGACGTCCATTGTTCCAAATACAAATTAAAGTACCCAAAATCCTTGAACAGAGAAAAACGCTAATCATGTGAGGAGTGTGATATATCCAAAATATAAAAAGACCATCAGACCATATCAATAAACCAGCAACATAGACCAGCATCGCTAGTTTTGAAGGCAGAGTGATAAACATTAATCATTTTTTTTTTCACAAGAGAAAAAACGTTGTTTCGAATATATTATATGAAGTAAAACAGTCCATGAAGTCATTACATTTTCACATCTGAAGATTGGAACCCAAATATCCATCCAGAAAAGTGGAAGTCCCACCCCAGACAGTGATAGAAAAATACCCCATGTCACATACAGGGACTTGATATAAAACCCGGTAACGGTCCACATGGAGATTATCGACAAATCTGAGAAAGCATCCAAATATGCCCGAGGAATCTATAAGAAAGTGAAATAGCAGTATGTAGAATAGTAAAGCAACAGATAGAGTACCGATGTCCATTGTTCCAAATACAAATTAAAGTACCCAAAATCCTTGAACAGAGAAAAATGTTAATCATGTGAGGAGTGTGATATGTCCAAAATATAAAAAGACCATCAGACCATATCAATAAACCAGCAACATAGACCAGCATCGCTAGTTTTGAAGGCAGAATGATAAACATTAATCATTTTTTTTTTAGAAGAGAAAAAATGCTATTTTGAATATATTATATGAAGTAAAACAGTCCATGAAGTCATTACTTTTTCACATCTGAAGATTGGAACCCAAATATCCATCCAGAAAAGTGGAAGTCCCACCCCAGACAATGATAGAAAAATACCCCATGTCACATACAACGACTTGATATAAAACCCAGTAACGGTCCACATGGAGATTATCGACAATCCGAGAAAGCATCCAAATATGCCCGAGGCATCTATAAGAAAGTGAAATAGCAATATGTAGAATAGTAAAGCAACAGATAGAGTACCGACGTCCATTGTTCCAAATACAAATTAAAGTACCCAAAATCCTTGAACAGAGAAAAACGCTAATCATGTGAGGAGTGTGATATGTCCAAAATATAAAAAGACCATCAGACCATATCAATAAACCAGCAACATAGACCAGCATCGCTAGTTTTGAAGGCAAAATGATAAACATTAATCATTTTTTTTTAGAAGAGAAAAAACGCTATTTTGAATATATTATATGAAGTAAAATAGTCCATGAAGTCATTACATTTTCACATCTGAAGATTGGAACCCAAATATCCATCCAGAAAAGTGGAAGTCCCACCCCAGACAATGATAGAAAATACCCCATGTCACATACAGGGACTTGATATAAAACCCAGTAACGGTCCACATGGAGATTATCGACAATCTGAGAAAGCATCCAAATATGCCCGAGGCATCTATAAGAAAGTGAAATAGCAGTATGTAGAACAGTAAAGCAACATATAGAGTACCGACGTCCATTGTTCCAAATACAAATTAAAGTACCCAAAATCCTTGAACAGATCAAGAAAAATGCTAATCATGTGAGAATTCTAAGTAAATTTAATCTATTAACATTGCGAATAAAATTACACCGAAGTCAAAAACATTGCCTGGCCATACACATGGAAAATTTGTCATCAAAAAATCAAAATATTAAGAAGACTGCCCTCATACGGGGAAACCAGTCTTGAACGTTTAATTTACAGAATTCAAAAATATTACAAAGGTCCAACACAGTAAAATAATCTAAAAGCAGCCCAATTAAGTGGGCCTGCTAAGCAAGAAAAACAAATTAACCAAAATACTCCTCCGGTGGTTCCTCCACGATTCGGAACCATCCTTCGGAAGGTCCAGGATCGCTAGGTGCTACCTCCACATGCATGCCACGACTCCCCTCCTGAAGGCCCGAATGCTGGCCGGCTTTTTCCGAGCTCAGACCCGCCGGACGGGTGCATTCTTCCTCCGTTTGGGCCTCCTCGCGGAAGACCACAGTGACTAAAGCCGTGATTCGCGGGCGGTTGAGAGAGCAATTAAAGGAAAATTGCGCAGTGCGCGTCGTGGGAGAAGGTGAACTAGCGATGGGGAAGCGAGGAGCAGGGGAATCCATATGGTGGACAGATCCTACAAGCCGACCCCGCCCACTCCTAATATTTGGATATCGACCTGCATAATAATCACTGGATTGGCCGGAAGTCGACTCTGTTGAGGGGCTGGAGGGAGCGCGCAGGGGTTGACCTCTAGTGCTCCCCCTGCGGCAACGCATCCTATGACGCACGCGAGGCATGGGTGCAATCTCAGGCGCAGTGGGCACAAGAGGAGACAGAGAAGCAGAATTCCAATTAACAGAGGAAGACAGACATAGATAGAACCAAGAGAAATGCAAATATGCAGCAAGGTCTAGGCAGCAGCTCAGCTGGGCACTTCTCCTTATCGTCACAGTTAGCAGGCAGTGTAATCCAGCAACCGGCTTGTCTGAAAAACCATGGCTAAACACCATTTTTTCGACCCGACTGCAATGCAATCAAAGGACGCCCTTCATAATTAATCTCTGATCATTAATAACGAGAGCCGAAGGCCGGATCAAATTGGAGCGTGCGGAATCGCTAAGAGGAGTGGAGGTCCGATCTTGAACAGTGTTAAAAATTAATTAATGTGGATTTGATATGAAAACTTAATTGAACAGCGTTAAATGTTAATGCGATTGATATGAAATCACCATATCCATGTTCCATTGCCTTAAACGCCATCGAATGCACCCGCAGCCGGGAGCAGGGCAAGTTTTTATTGAGGACACGTGGCAGAAATTTATTGGAGCGGATCTTTGTTTGGGCCGCTCGCGTAGTGGAAATCCGGACCCGAAAAATATTAGGGCGAATTTGATAAGAAATTCGCGTCACAACTTCCCTCCGTACGCCAGCCCAACTTCGGACCCGAAAAATATTAGGGCGGAATTCATTTGGTTTTCGCGTCACAAAATTGGCCGACGTCAGCAGGCTATTTTGGAACGCGAATTTGGTTTGAATTATGGTTTATCGCCGTTTGAAGTCCGGCAGCCTCAACTTAAGAACAATTTTGTTTGATCCTATCTTATAAAATTTGTGTTGGTTTTCTTTGATAATACACATTTATAATAAATCATGGGAATACCACACTAAACATGTGGAAAAGTTATATAAATAATTATTGAGAACAATCATTTTTATGTAAAAATATCCAAGGCGGGGTCTGTGTATAGAACCGGGGTCGTGAAAACTGTTCAAATATAAAAATCCCGCTTAATAAAGAGACAAAATTGTTGTGCTTTCGGAACCTAACCCGAGGATTGGACATGAGTTAACAAACAAAAGGATAGAGGAACTAGATTTCCACCCGTGGTCAAGCCCTCTACCAAAACCACAAGCGGAATCACAAAAGTGGGTTGCCCATATCGCACCACTTTTGCGGAGTAGGCGGTATTTCCTATTCGCGAGCGATTCCATAGAGAATGCGACACGTGGTGAAGTGACCCTCAGAAAACCACCGTTTAACCCGTGCCATCGCACGTTAAAGCCCGACGTTGGAAGCCGAGCGGAATTGCCAAGAGTCGTTGATTTGGAGAAGGGCCATCGGACGGTGGTCGCACGTTGAACTTGCCCGGAGGTTAACTAAGGTGTGCGGAGGATAGCCAGGTACGATACGAGTGTTTGATTGGTTATTGATATATATAGGTGGGGCCGGAGTATAATTAAATTGTTTAATTAAACGATTGGCAGATAATTAGCATAAGTCTAGAGCGTGATTGTTGTAAGGCTGGGTGGTGAAATATAGAGCCGAAAGTTCATTACAAGTTATTTATTTAAAAAGAAACGTGGAGTATAAATAAAAAGTGTTGAAAGTTAAACATTGGTTATAAGGCTTGGAGATAATATAAAGTCGGGAATATAAATTAAATTCCAACCATTGTGGATAGTATTTATTTATCAAATTCTACGAATTTCTACGAATTTGATAAATAAACCCGAAGAAAGAAGAAGTCAATTAAGACTCGGGCTGGAGGAAAAGAATGGGGTAAACCAAGGGAAAATGCTGACAGAGCGATTGTAGACACACCAGCTCTCCTTAGGGGTCCAATTTCAGTTTTGTTGCATCACACGATGATCTCTCTTCTCTGGCATTTACTTGTATTGAATATCACTATTCTAGGAATAAGGAGTTATTTTATCCAAAAATAACCCTAGCCAAACATTGACAATGCATCAAGGATATCTTTCTATGCTTCATAAGCACATTTTTTCTACTTCTAAATCATGTCTTGGAAGTGGTTGTTTTGCTGGAAATTATTCACCAGTTGGTTTCATACCAAAGTCTTTTTCACATTTTTAGCATCCAATACATGAAAAAGATAATGGTTTAAAACAACATAAATATTTGAAATTTTGCAAGAATTGTCGGCACACTTTGAATATGAATTTTGAAGTCAAGTGCATGATGCTGTATAGGATCAAGTGTCATTTTGAATACCAAATGTTTCACAAGAAACTTCTCAACATGCTACCCTGCAGTAAGGGTTAAATGACAATATTGCATCAACTATTTCCATAATAAAAGTGCACCTCGGCCATAAGACTAAACAACTACAAATGTTGTAGATCTAACAAGACCACACAATAAAATGTATTCCACAAGGCCAATATTGTATGAAAAATGAAAAGGATTTTGCAACCAAAAATACCTTAGGCAACTAATTCAATTAGATACACCAAACCATCAGCAAAAAGGAAAACCAACCTACTCAAAAGGCAAGCGTTTACCTCCTTTGACAAAATTTTGAGTTACGAAACAAGGGCCTTTATTGTCTTGTCAATGCCCCTAGTAATTTGAATGGGGTTTGCACCTGCTGCAACAACCTAAACAAAAAGGTTTCATTTCAAATTATTTTCCACAAATTCAAGATACAACCATTGTCAGTTTTGTATTTCCTAACAAGCTCATAAATTTTGACAAAAGAACCAAATTTTTTTAATACCTGATAGCAATTTTTTCACTCAGAAACTATCTTAGACTCAATAAGCCCAACCCAAAACTAAAAAACCAAACACCATAAGACCCTACAAAAATGAATAGATGATCTTAATCCAGTACTATCGACAAAAAGTTACCTTTACACCCTCACTTATTAAACCTTGTGCTGTTGAATTTTAACTTCAACTGCTGCAGCAGAAGGACGGATGCAGCAGCAACATTTTTTTTTGGAGGTTGCTTGCATGCCATCCAAAAATTTAATTCAGCATTTAAAATTCCTGCAAGTTTTTTTTGTAGATGGCCGCAGCCATATTTCTGTACAGGATTGTATTTAAACACAACAACCAGCGTTAACGCAATTCACCAACCAGAAATTAAACAAACAGAAATTTACCCGACAGTTTTGTAAATTCAAAAGGAGGACACGTGGAGCATTAATATTGGATCGCATGGAATTGAAGGGAATCTGAAAACCTGAAAACCGGACCCGAATTTTTTATAGGGCACATTGGATTGAGAATTCGAGTTAAAATTAGGCATACGTCAGCATCCCATTTTGGAACGCGAATTTGGTTTGAAATTCAATCTATTCAGACTTTTGAAGTCCGACAGAAAGGGTTCTTTAATGTTTTGATAGTTTAATTTTATGTATGCTTTAATATATACATATGTTTTAAACATATGTTATATATATATCATATGCGAAATGAAAGGTGGGCCATAGAATTTAGTTTTAATTTTATTTTTTTTAAAGAGGGTTTATTATAATATGTTTTATATGTTACGGCATATAAAAATAAAAAGGACAAAAAAGCTTGGTAGTTTTTTTTATAGACAGTACGTAAATTTTTTATTACACAGCAGTGTGTAAAAAGTGAAAGACCGAGTGTAACTTTTTAAGTGTGTATGCACACCAGTGCGAAAGTGAAAAACACAGCAGAGTGTTTTAGAGACAGAGTATGTTTGTTTTGAACAGACAGTGAGTTGGTTTTATGCACTGCGTTTTGTAGCAGTCATAATTTTGTAATCCCTCTCGGTGAGGAAGTAGTGTAATAGTTTTTTTTGAGTTATTGTTTGTTTTCAAAGTATTGAAACTCTGTCTCCTGTCAAAGAAATTTTTATTTTCTCTGTGTTAGAGGAAGGGAGATTTATTCTCCATTCATTGTTCTGGAAATTTTCAATATTCCAACATGTGCAAGAACAACAGATGTTGTGGTTCCATCCCCAGCTAAATCATTTGTCTTTGCCGCAGCTTGCCTTACCAACTTGGCCCCAATATTTTCAGCTGGGTCCTCTAATTCAACCAATAAAAAGGCCAAAACCATAGCATTGAGATACATTTCATTACACTGTCAATAACAATAAAATTTAACTCAGCCATAACCCTTTCCTTTTATTGTTGTGAAAAGCTTTATGCATTACTCTAATGTGGCTAGTCCATAGGCCAAGTAGACCACTGGGTAACAAATATGTTTCCTTTCACCTTTGAGTTTTCAAATTATGCCTACCAAATCTAAGACATTTAAGAAGGGGAACTAATACAACGTTAAAAAGAAAACCAGAGCACACATCTACAAATTACCTCCTTAGCTACTGTCACACCATCATTAACTATTTTCGGAGAACCATGCTTGCTCTCCAAGACAACATTTTGCCCTTCGCCCAAGGGTGACTCCAACAAGATCAGCAAGTTTGTTCACACCGCCTGCAAGACAAATTGACAATGCTTTCGGTAAGTGTGCAATTGAATGCCAGACCATATGCCAAAACAACCCTCCATGAAAAATTAAAATAACACATTAAAATCGAATATAAGTGGACAAGGAAAGATCCACAGCAGTGAAGTTTCACGTGCAGGTGACCTTCCTTTAAACATAATTTTTTCTCTGACCTGCAATTTTTTTGTCACTGAGCCATCCTTGTTGAAGTACAACTCCTTTTCCATAGCTCTTGTATTAACTACTTTCTCTCTGTCGCGTAATCTCAGAGTCCCTCTTCTGCTTGAGCGATTAAAGGAAATGGGTGAAAAAACTGAAAGAGAAGACAATTGTCTGCCATAATTATCAAACATTACACCCAACTTCTTCCCCTTTCCATTGTTACCCAATGAGGTAGATGTGGCAATTGTTGTCATACCGCCCAAAGCAGAGGCCATCTTCTCTTATGCTGAATATAGAATTACAAGATCTTCATATTATTATGAACCTTAAAAAACATGACTCCCATTGCTAAAAACCACTTTTAAGTTGTAACGGGCAAACTAAACAACTATCGCAACTTTTGGCAACTTCTGGAGCATTAAGAGAGAAACAACCAAAGAGAAATACAACCACAATCCTCATTTTAATGAGACCGAACTATATATTTGCATTAAGATAATAGAAAGAAATCATGACTATATTAAGGCCAGCACAAAACAATCTTTAACCAGTGTCTCTCGCGGCCTTCGGGTTGCCATGCTAGAGGTTGCATATTTTTAATTTAAATTCTTGACCTCTCGTGCCCATCTATGAATGCATCCAATGGGATATCTACATAAAATGCTCCTTTATATCCCCAAAAACAAATTCCCTACTACAAGAGCACCAGTATTGATGGATCACCCCACACCATCCCACCCACTAGAAACGGTGAAAAAGGAAACCCGAGAAAACTTCTGAAATATCTCAAGATGACTATGTGGGTGGTTCTTATGAATCAACCAACCATTCAGAACATGCTCATCAATCCAAACCATGAGTATTATGTGACGATATTCAAGCAGGCACTGAATCGGATTTTTGAAGCTATGTTAGAGAAACCCTAAACTCTCACTGAAAATAGGTGAAATGTGGCACCACTCAGAGATTGACATGTGCCAATTGGTACAAGTGGTATACAATTGGCATGCTCAAACAACGAGGTGATGCAGGAATGACATGAGGGAGAAAATATCAGAAAAGCCCCAAATCTGGAGAACTAAAGCTCATCACCAACACGAGATTGACAACTTTACATGATGTAACCTATGAAATCGTAAATGGAGAAATCATAGTAACAATAAAGTAACCTATGTAACAATAAAGTCGGATTCATCCTGGGAGTGGTAATGGGAGAAATCATAGTGAACAACGGGAAACATGCATAGTTGCTTACAATCAAATAGATGAAAAAACACATACAAAAAACCTAGATAATAATCGTGAACAAGCTTAATATTGAATTATGAACTGTAAAGGAACTTACAAAATGTGACATTACGAACCTGGTCAAGCGCACAAGCAAAAATATCCTGGACATGACCCTGGTTGACAAGTTATATTGCTCATGATGCAAGAGGATTTGTACCTGCACTGCCAAGTCAATCAAAATCCATCATTATCTATACAATAAATACAAGTAATTGATGTAGTATTTTTTACTCTAAGATTCATTCTTATGATAATGTTAGAATATATGTTGAAAATGTCAAAACATACCTGAATAAGCTCCTCTTCGTTTCAAGAACAATTTATTGGAGTCGCATGAACTTGGAACAAGCCTCCCACGATCTGAAAGAGTAGCAACTAAGTCAACGGTGACTTTTTTGTTGCTACGCTGGATCGAGGGAGGTTTGCTCCAAGATTAAATCGCTCCAATAAATTATTCTCTACTAAACAGGGCCAACCACGTGAAGGTGGAAGCTCTTATGGCCGCTCCCCCCTCACATCACTCTCAATTCCCCAATACCCAATCTATATTTCATTTTTTACTTTCATGAGCATAAAAAAAAATATTCAATAACTAATAAAAAAACAATTCAACAAAAAGTACGCAAAGAAACATTGCAATTAATGCTTGACATAAAAATAGTATGATAAATGAGTTTTTTATATAACGCAAAAAAATGTTCCAAGTATGGTAACGTTTGTCTTATAATAATACAATATTTTACATTGTCAAATTTTCTTTTTCTTCTTCCTATTTTAAAGCTCCTAATTACATCATCAATATCATCGTGCTCTGCTCCTGTTTCGTGCCTTTCAACCCGCACTGCTGACCTAGTTGCGTATTCACGATGTCTGAGCTCATCCAGTGACGGGGCATCGCCTACAAAAACAGATAATATTAAATTTTAATTGTCAGTTTTTAAATATCATTGAACTAGTTCGGTAATATTAATAAAAAAAAAAATTGCAATGAGATTATTTACCTGGTGCACCAGTTGTCGCCGCTGACCTAGTTGCGTAGTCACGATGTCTAGTCTCATCCAGTGACGGGGCATCGCCTACAAAAACAGATAATATTAAATTTTAATTGTCAGTTTTAAATATCATTGAACTAGTTCGGTAATATTAATAAAAAAAATTGCAATGAGATTATTTACCTGGTGCACCAGTTGTCGCCGCTGACCTAGTTGCGTAGTCACGATGTCTGGTCTCATCCAGTGACGGGGCATCGCCTACAAAAACAGATAATATTAAATTTTAATTATCGGTTTTTAAATATCATTGAACTAGTTCGGTAATATTAATAAAAAAAATTGCAATGAGATTATTTACCTGGTGCACCAGTTGTCGCCGTTGGGACTGTTGCCCTGTCTTCCTCTCTGGTGGTAAGATCCTCAAAGGAAACATTCTCTGTCATTTAAACAAAAAACGTTATAAGGACAACCATCAAGGTATAATTAGAAAAAATTATAAGTGGAAATTAATTACCGTCATGACCCTCATTGATAGTAGCATTGTCGGCCTGGTCCCCACTACAATGATCAGGTTGCACGTGAGGATCATCTACATCTGGCTCTAAAACTGGGTTATTTGCCTCGTTAGTAGTGCTGCTCCCCTGATTTAAACAAAGTTGTTAGACATTAAATTTATGGATGAAAACAAACATATTGAAAGGTTAATGTTTTACCTTATCAGGAATTCTGGATCTTGGGCATGCCCAAACATACATGTTGTTCTAACTCTCCCAAACGATAGCCAAAAGCAGACGTGTTTTATGTCTTCTCTGTAGTTTACTTTAGAATTCATCACCCTACATTACATATGATTGTGTATTTTTAATCATATTTGATAGGATTACAAAAAAGTTGGAAGGAAATACAATTAATTATAAGATGTTTAGCTACTTAATTACAATTCTTGTGGCTAATTTCAAGTAGCCGCCCTGGCCTAGCTTGTGATGGCCCTTTTTTTCAATCCTAGCTTTGGTTGCCTTCGAGGTGTCAGGCAACCTAGCATCAAAATATTGAAGTCGGATATGACGTAGCACACTTTTATTTTAGACATATAGAAAATTAAAGCTATTGAATTAAAGTTGTAATTTACCTTGCGGGTCCAGTTGGCATTTTTCCTTCTTTCTTTGCCCTTTTCTCTTTTCCGTCATGGATGAGTGCTCTCCACTCACTCTCTGGAACTGTGAGAGGAAGCTCATATCTAGGGTTAAATTGCAATTGCGTCCTATAGGTGTCCCTGGTATATTTCAAATATTTTCTGGCTACCCGAGCCACCGCTGTTCTGTCAAATGTGCCGACCCCAAAAAGGGCTTCTAGATAATCTAGAAGTTCTTTTTTCAGGTTGGAATTCTGGGAATTCCACCCTATGCGTATGGTTGGGCCAAAAATTACCAACGCATGGCTCTCCAAAATCCTGTAGAACTCATTGTTTCCTACACAGAATAAAACCAAAAAAGAAGAAGATATTATCATTAATTTAAAAATAAAAATCATGATAAATATGTTTTAGATAAAGTACATGAAATAGTTAAAATATTAAAATTTACCTAGGAGTTGTACATGCTTTATAGGGACACCTTCATCGTTCACCAACAACGTGCCATTAATGGTCCCTGTGGAGCTGACACATGTAGCTCCAGGAAACGCAATAATGTAGTTGGCCATATCAACCTCATCATTGCCAACACGTTCAGCGGTTGGCTGGGTGTCTGCTTGGGCAGGGTGTGTTTCTTGGCTGGCACCTAAAGGAGTAGAAGGTGTACGAGAGGGTTGCTGGGCAATCTCTTGCCCTTGTGTCCCACTACCACCAACACCGGGTTCAGCAAGTGCCAGAAAATGCTACATACAAAAGAACTTTTTATTAGTTTAGTCAATGTAAAAATTAAAAATCAAACTATCACAATTCATCTCATGCAGAACAAAAAAAATATCCTTTTGACTTTTTATTATTACCTGATATCTTTCTAGCTTCCTCATAAGATGTTGTATCCTCTCTTCTGTTTCAGGTGTTTGAGGCGCATCTATCAAAGTATTAAATTCCGACCTTGCATCTCGTGCCTTTTTTTGCAACAAGAACACTGGAGATAGGGATGAAGAAAGCTCTTCCTCAAAGAGGGAATCATCAGGCGTACCATGGCTAGGTGTCTGCATATTTGAGCAAAATTAATATTATTTCAATTATGTAAATAACTAAAATACCTGAAGATAGAGCAATGCTGGCACTTTACATGTTCTTCCGCTAGCCTCTTTCCGCGATCATCCCGTCTCGGGGTTGTTCCTGCACTGCTCTGATCAGTCTGCCACATTGCAATAAAATTATAAATATAAAAACTTGAAAACAATATCTAACTTGAAAACACAAAATGAAAACTGAAATAATTTCTAATAAGACACCGGAAGATAGAGTTAGAGTTTCAAATATGCCTTGCATTGAATTCAGTCCTGGAAACATGTCATTGCACATTAAGGCACCCAAACATTCACTCCACGAATGATATATTTAAGTAGGCTTCTCCTATTCTAGGAAAACACCATACCTATAATGCATTCATTTGCATGTATAAAGGGAAAGGAAAACATGTTTTCATACAACGGTGACAAAGGCATCTTGGGGAAAGGTATCTTCACTTTTTATTTATGTTGTTCACCCACACCACTCTCGTGTTTTCACTAATCCTGTTTTGTCATTTTTTGGATTCAAATTAAGTTAAGGCCTTAAGTATTTTTTGACCTTTCGGTGTAGTTTTTATAAGTGGCATGTATGGATTTTCCATTAATTATGCACTTTTTCTCTTCATGCGCATGTTTCCCTGGAAATCAAATGCATGATTTAGTCCCATACATTTAACAAGTTGTTGGATCAACTCCATTGGCAATATCATGTTTCCTATTCAATAAAAATTTATCTCAGTTAGGGTAGGTAGGAAGGTTTTCCCTTTGTATTAATAGGGCACTTCTAGCTTGCATTTTTATTATATCTTTCAAATTTAGTGTCATTCCAATTAGGGCATGAATTTTTGCAACTTTCAAGGTGAGAATGAACAAAGACAAATTTTTTTGATGGATGATTGTATATGACTCCATGGCCAGAGGAAAAGGCACTAATCTACTTCTTCAAATATCTATAGTTCTCATTCACCTCATACGGAGATGGTCCCTGATTTTGAGCCAAATGTTGCAGCAAAAAGTTCCCCCCTCCATAATTTGATATTCAATGGAAATTTCTTAAATTGATGATGGGGCATGATTATGGAACATTGGCACATACATATGTAATGGAATTCCAAGATCATGATATATGTTTTCATATGTTTATGGCAATGTTCCACCAAGTCCCCTGGAGGTGGGAGTGAGGGGACGAGGCAGCGCGGGAGCGGCCTATGCAAAAGCTCCCTACCAATTTTCAGGAAACGTGGGGGGACGTCGGGGTCATAAAAATTATAAAATTTAATATTTAAAATGTAACTATATTTTTGCAAGGAATGTATATACGGTCATCATACACTTGCATCATGAAAGATAAATCATAAATGATAAAATTACAAATCGATGAATGATGAATCATATAATTGAAACAAATTTAAAAGTTAAAAGTTAAAACATACATCATACAATCATGCATGTAAGTTTGTAAGTTTGTAACTATACAATCATTAATGTAACTACTAACAATGTACAATGAAAATAAAGTTTAAGATATCATATGACATATTATATCAAGATTCAAAATAGAGTTTAAACTGAAGTTTACAACTCAAGTATGAAACATAAAACTTAAACGCAAATAAGTTATGTCTGAAACATAAAACATAAAACATAACATATGAATATCAAATGATATCATCATAATGATAAATGAGCATAAATGCTCAAGTTAATGCCCCACTAGTCTATGCATCCAACTTCTGCATGAATATATCAAGATCAACCATGTCACCTTTTGAATCAGAATCACTTGGATTCTCAAATATGCTAAGTGGCACATCAACTTTTAACACGAAACCATAAACTAAAAGGGATGGTGAGGGGACGTGAGGGGGCGTGAAGGGGAGTGTGAGGGGGCGTGAAAGGGGGTGTGCGGGGGCATGAGGGGGCGTGAGGGAAACATCCCCTAGAAGTCCCCAAGACCCCAGAGCGCGAGGGGGCGAGGAATCTAGACCCCTAGGTGGGGGGGCGAGACCCCGTGTAACCCTGGTTTATGGAGGTGGTGGAGCAAAAAAGAGCTCAAATAGAGCTGAAATTTTTCACATAAAAAGGACTGTGGGCTTGACTAATGGTTCCATTTAAAAAATGATATCTAGACAGAGAATAAGTGTAGCATGCAAACATGCATTGAAAATCCATCCGAGTTTGCATTGTATTACTTATGATGGATTCAAATTTGGGTTTCAAAATGCCAGGTTATGGCATGATTTTGTCGAGAAACCCTTAGTTGGATTCTCATGTTGGTTTAATTTATATTTTAAGTTTGTTTTTCAATCTTTGGGTGATAGTAACTCATGAACTAGATTTCCAATGTGTAACAATCATATTTCAAGAATAAAGTTGTGATTTTTTTATATTATTATTATTATCTATTAGCTACGATTATTGACACCTAATGCCTGGAATTTTGACATCTTGATAGCATGGATAGTTTCGAAAATGTTTCTAGTAATGTTAACATAATAACTATCATTACGTGTCTTCACTTTTGTCACCATAATAGACCTATGATATGGACTCATCACACAACTTCATATGCTATGTCCCAACAAGTTCAAACTGGTTGAACCTACCTCATAGTGTGGTTATTAAGGACAAGTTGCTTGGTATATAACTCGATAGCATAGACCGCGTTGCGGTTCTAAAAAAAATCCTCAAGTGTCAAAAAAACTTCACAATATGTTCTACTATAAAGCCTTTTGGGATACCTGAAATAATATATGTATCATTGATGACTTTTAAAGTATGACGAGATCCAGAGGGAAAGGAAATCAATGGAAGAGTGATCCACCAATGAGAACCTAGAATTTAGCATCAGATGAGTTAGAGTCTAGGAAATTGAAACCCTATAATTTTAATTAGTGATGAAGGACATCACATAGGTAATTATATTTTCATGTAGAAGAATCTGTTAATTCAAATTTAAACTACATAATATGAAAGGCATACCATAAATTTTTCCACGTAAGTCCAAACAACCTATAAAAAGGGAAAACCTTCTTTTTCCATGAGAAATAATTTACCTTTCCTTTTTCAAGACAATCTAAATCACAAAAAATATGAACTATACTGCACACATTCTTGGATAATTTGAAAGTGGAAAAGGAATACCCTACACAAGTGATGCACACATGTACATTTGAACACTAATAGATTTTTGTAGTTGAAATGCAATGCTTGTTTTCATTTAAATGTGGGGTTTTTAAAGCAGGGAGAAATAATGGCTGCCAAATTAATAAGCGTTTCTTTGGGAAAAATTTAAATCTTGTATTGGGTGATGAAGATAATAGAGGTATTGAATCTTGATTCTTGACATCTAGAGAGAACCCTACAGCCTAACACAATCTAATGGATGACATCAGAAGACATAATTTCTTTTCGTCAATGGGATTGACCAAAAAAACCCAAATGAGTCAACCCTAGTATAGAGGAGGGCCCTGCAGTATGAGCTTACCATTTTGCAAGAGGCGGGGGGCAAATTACGTGCAAGATGCGGGCGACACGGGGGCGGTATGCGAGGGGCAAATGCTATTCGCAGAGGGCGGGGGCTGATCTTGTTCTGAAAGAGCTAGGGCAAATCGGGGTCGAATGCTATTCCAAAAACGGGCGAATGCGGGCGAATGCTAATCTTGCAGAGCTGGGGCGATCTTTGAGGCGTGCTGTTCTGCGAGAGCTCGGGGCGAATGCGAGGGCGAGCTCTCGTGTTCTGCAGGCTGAGGCGAATGCGAGGGCGATGTTGTTACTGCCAGAGAGCGGAGGCGAATGCGCGCGTCATGAGACGTTGTGCCAACACATAGCACATTTGAACACTAATAGATTTTTGTAGTTGAAGAAATGTGATGCTTGTTTTCATTTAAATGTAGGGTTTTAAAGCGGGGAGAAATAATGGCTGCAAATTAATGATTACTTTGGAAAAATTTAAATCTTGTATTGGGTGATGAAGATAATAGAATTGACATTGAATCTTGATTCTTGACATCTAGAGAGAACCATACGGCCCCAACACAATCCAATGCAGTGTAAAGCAAATAAGTCAACCCTACTATAGGAGGGAGGAGCTGGTAGGAGCTTACCATTTTGCGAGAGCCGAGGCGAATGTTGTTCACCACGGCGGGCGAGCCGAAAGCGAATGCGAGAGCAAATGTTGTTACCGCAGAAGGCTGACGCGAATCAGGAAATGTTGTTAAAGGGCGGGGGCGAATCTTTGTCTGCAAGAGCGGAGGGCGAATGCGCACGTCATATCAGACGTTAATGTAGCTATTGCGACGCATACGAAACAATAAAATCATTTTTATGTAGCGCGCATATAAGTTTCGAATTTTTATGTAGCGCGCATATAAGTTTCGTATTTTTAGGTGGTGCGCATATAAGTGTCATTATACCGACGGCGGAAAAAGCGTCGCTATTGCGACGGGTATCTAAACGTCGCAATGGCGACACCTAGACATTGTGTCGCACTTGCGACGATTGGAGTCGTCTCAATAGCGACGCTTTGGGCCATAGTGTCGAAATTTCGACGTCTTCCTCCAAACGTCGCAATTGTGACACTTTTCTAAGTGTCGGTATTGCGACACTTTTCTATAAACGTTGGTATAGCGACGGGCTCGGGAGGGATGGAAAAAATTTGGGGAAATTTCTGACATTTGGTCAAAAGCGTCGGAACCAAGTGTTGGAATTTCCGCCAAATGTAGTAGTGGCAACTCCCACTCATCTATTGTTGTTGCAACTACAACATCTTCAGCTGAGAAATTTCCATCACATTGAACCAACTTTGTTTAGTCTGATGCATCTGTCACCCAAGTCTTGACTACTGTTAGTATTTGTGCTATCAATGAAGCCTCTGTGTCGTTGCTAACTCTGCACTATGCCAACTGGACTACTGCAAACTCTACTCTATGTTGCTCAGTCTCAGATCAATACTAGCTACTCCATATGTCACCCTGGCACCTGACTACACCAACTACCACTGGTCCATCCTGCTACTACTCATATGGGCTCTCGTATCAAGGTATTTATCCAAGAGGTGGAATCCTCAAGGATCTTGCCCACCTGTAGCTCTCTGGGGCTACAAAACCAAATCACCCCACCTCACACCTCGAGGTGTGTCAATGATCATGGAAAACTCTTCCTCCAGACTGGAGGACAACCTATCAATCTCCACAGATGCAGCTTTTTGATCTTCCTTCTCCTCTTTGTCCTTATTTCTTAGAGGAAATTGATTGTTATAGTGACCAAGTTCACCACATTTGAAGCACTTGACTTTGGAAAGGTCCTTCTTCCTCATGCACCACTCCTACTGCCCCTTCGATGTGAGGGCCATGTTTTTTTCATCCTTCACTTGCTTCATCCCACTGTTGTTGTTGTTGCCACTGATGGTGCTCTTCACCAAATCTCGCCTCATCTCCTCCTACTACAGATCAACCAATATCCGGTCCCACTTTGGCAACTTGTTTCTACCCATGATACTTTGGAAAAATACCTGAGAGTCTTCAGAAATGATGTTCAGAGCTAACAACACCAATTCTGTAGGTTGGGGCACTGACCCTACAGTTGACAGTTGGTCTCGGACCTCATGAAGCCTAGTAAGGAAGGGGTCTATATACTCCCCCTTCTGCATCCTGGTACATCTCATCTTCTCCTCAAAATACATCTTTTGCTGCTCAGAAGATCCCTAGTATAGCGTAGCGAGAGCATCCTGTTGTTGCTTGCATGTATCTTTTCCAGTTATGTGAGACACCACGTGATCTCGAACCCCATCGAGAATCAACCTCTTCGACTTTTCCATCTCATTATTGTAGACCTTTAGTTGATCTGGATCCATGGGTAAACTACAACATTATTAATGTATGCTTTGAGATCGTATTCATCTAGAGGACAAGAGATGCTTTTCTTCCAGATCACGTAGTTGGAAGCTCCATCCAACCGATCTTGATCCCTTAGTCCTGTTGATTCCATCTCTGCAAAAATGTTGAACTCTTCCTTTTCTCCTCTGCACATGTGTTGCTCTGCTCTATGCACTACCTGCTAGAGTGGGAAAATCTGCTCACAACAACTGCTTCTCTGCAGTGAGAAATCAAACTTCTTGGCTAGAATTTCCCTGAGGAAATAACTGCCATAGTGTGTGCTTTTCCTTCCTTCTGACGCTATTCTGATCTAGCAAACTAATACAGAATAACTGCATCCCAGCTGAAGATCTTCTCTGCAAGGAAAATGTTGATGCTCCCTCTGCCTATGACAATCTTCGATCTAGAAAATTTATTCTCTGTCGACTCTCTTAGAGAAATAATTTTTTCCTCAAAAAGTTTCCCTCTTGGCCAATGGACTGTGCAACCTCTAGGGTTTTGAGCAGCTACTCACGTAGTGATTCAAAGCTCTCTCTTCCTCTCTAATACTGAGTTCTTCCTGCTTCTATCTACGTTCTGATACCATGTGAAAATTTGGAAACCTCGAATCCTACTGCAAAACTGATTAAGTTTCTTCTATTTGTTAAATACATTGAACAAATTATTTATTGTGTTCTACGGTAAATATCGAAACTAATACACTGCAACCTTCACAAATAAAATACTATGAAAGAAAAATAATGCTAGAAAGATAGATGCGCACACACACACACACAAATAACACTATTATTTTTGGACTAAGTCCCCGGAAAAACCCAACTCGGGAAAATCAGTGCAACAACTAAGGGTTTGATTATTATGTAGTAGTAAATAAGATTACAAAAATATTGCTGCTTAAATATAGAAAACCATACAGAGAAATGAATGACAGTAAGTCTAGTGAGAAAAATCTCACTCCCATTGGCGATATGACACTGACCTTGGCTCAATATGATTTTCTTTGCGCTGCCTCTGTGTAGTCACTGCATCAGCCTATGTAATATTGTGTCCCCACAACTTGGAAAAACTTACCCTCTCACTGTCTGATCAACTATTGTCCTGAAGATGGATCCTACTGGCCTACAAACTCACTCTCCAGCTTTTGGCACTAAATCAGCTCTTCTCCCCGGAAAAATACAGAATCTCCTCTAAAGAATTGCTCTGCTTTTGTGTGGCTCTGCACTACCTCTCTGTGGCACTCACTACCTCTCTGTAATGCACTCACCAGAGCAGGAAAATCTTCCTCCGACCTTACTATCCTACCCCTCTCTCACTGCTTCGAGTTCACTATCTCTCTCTTTGGCAACTCAGCGATGCTACTCTTGAAATCAATCTCCCAGTGGAATCGGACCCTGCAAATGTGTTCTTGAAGCCCCACTAGTTTCTTATTATAATCTCTAGTTGAAACTTCAACGACCATGATTAAAACTTAATCGATGGCTAAGATTAACTAGAACTCGATCCATGCCTTTTTCTAGAAGATTCGCACATGACTTAATTAATATCTTTTAATTAATCATATTTCCTAAGTTTAGACTTAGAAAATATTAAAAACTAATTAATTATTTTAATTAAGTCGTCTCTATGTGGAATTTCCATAAATTATTTTTGGGTATTGGAGTACTCATGCATTCTATCCTCTCCACAAAATTTCAAGGCTAGAGCACATATGATGCAACAAAAAATAACAGAGATCCCGTGTTCCTTAGCCTCTTAGCATCATCTAGACTAGAACACATGTCTGCTACTACCAAAAATTAACATTAGATGCCCTCGGGTTGTAGTTTCTTGGACAATAGGCTAGTCCCACATGTCACAGAAAAGCTAGCTAAAACAACAAATATTAGATCATTAAAATAATTGAGTCAACTAGAAGTGTCACCAAACCTCTGTGTTTGTGTGTGTGTGTGTGTGTGTGTGTGTGTGCACGCTCATGGGACATTTCAGAAAGAACAATGATTTGGTTCATCCTATAATTATGTCTTTCACCTTCAGTTTCATTTTTTTAAATCTCTCCACAATTCTATGTTGGAGTTGTAGAGGATACTTCTTTGAGATGAATGGAAATCTTGTGTATACACCATTAAATCAGATGGGCAAGCCATACTTGACCTGTGAAATACAATAAAATATTTTGGATAAAATTTCAAGAGGTTTTTGATGTTAGTGAACCATCGGTAAAAGTTCTTTTCTTAGTTGAGGGTGACAAGTTTAAAATGGGCTACTTGTATGAGACCATGGGTAACGTCGAGGAAGTTATCCATCAATAGTAAGAAGAAGGGGGAAGAGGGCCACCAAATGAACGTAGATATGATTTTTGATTGATAGCAATAAAGCAGTAATCTCCATCACCCCATTCATGTCATAGGGTCTCAACATATGCTGAATTTTGTAGCTATGATCAGTATTCATAATTGATATTTTAGCCCTTAAAATATATAATGAAAATGTAAGACATGTTCTTCATGTAATTTTATGGATTAGCCCTTAAAATGATTAATATAAGACATGTTCTTCATGTTGGTTTCAAAAGAGAAAATTTTTAATTTTTGGCTCCTAAATTGTCAAGTCGGCCCTCCTTCAATTCAAGTCGGCCCAAACCAAAGAGACACCCATTTGGATAGACAAACACTATACATATGGAACTCAACCTCCTCCATAAGGCACCATTCAACCTCTCACACAAGAATATTTATTCTGGGCATTCAAGCAAAGGAAAAATAAAGACAAGAAGAACAAATTCATCTCAAACATATCTCTCTTTCTCGTAGACTTCACATGTGTGACTTTCTAGGCATAATCTAGGAAATAGGTCAAACTTATGGGAAACTGGTCGAACTTAAGGGCAATAATTTTTAGGCAACAAGGACAAAATTTTGGGCAGAAGGGCCAAGTTTCTAGGCAGATTCTAGGAGGTCAAATATCAGCCTAGACAGATCAGGAAAGGTCGAGTTTGTTGGGAAGAAGATTGAATTGACAAGAGGGTTATTTTACGAGGTTTGACTATAGAATTTTTGGTCAGTTTGACCACCATATTGACTAGCATAATTAGGTGTATCTCTTGTTGAGCTAAAGAATTTCTCTAAGGAGGTGGTTATTGAGGTTTTCTCCAAAGTGGGGTTTCCCAGAGTAAATCTTTTGTTCTCTTTGTTCAATGTGATTTTTATTGTTCTTGTCCATTTATGGCTGAATTTCAAAAGTGTAATTTCTTAATGATAAATTGGAAGTGCTAAAATGATATCTACATTATAATTATAAGTTTTTATCAGAATTCATAAATTTGTGCTTGTATCTATTGCACTTGAAAAATCAACATGGTATCAGAGCCTTGGTGAAGGAAAGGACATTGAGATCACTCTTGAAGAGATTTGCTAAAGGAATTAGCCATTGAAGAGACCTGCATCTACGATATAATTGTCTATCTATGACTTTGGGTCCTCTATGAAGTTAGAGAACAAGTTGGAAGGAGCTACAAATTTAAGGGCTTGGAAAACAAGGATTGACCTAATCCTTGCAAAAAAATGATGTCTTTGATATTGTGAAAGGCAAGGTTACTAAATCTTCAGATGATGAAGGGAAAGAAAAATACAAGAAGGATGACATCACAACCATGAGTATTATTATTGATTCTTGTTGGAACACCTAATCCTCTATGGGTAGGTGTGGAATGCGAAAAGCCACAATGGAGTCCAAGTGACCTTGGAATGTGAAACCAAGAGTCACACCATTGTATTATAAATGTACATCATGTATAATGGAAAAATAAAAAAATCCTCACGCTTATCTTTCATTGTGTGTTGAGTCTCTTGTGTGCGTGTGTTTATTCTTCTCATACACCATGTGTGTGTTAACATGGTGTTTAACATGGTATCGGAGCTGAGAAGTCCATAACCAGCTCAACCTTGAGTGAGCCATTTGTGTTTATGGTCTGTGCTTATCTGCAAAAATTCTTGACATTTTTGTATCACTCAAAGTTTTTTTGCAGCAGTATTTTTGCCACATTCATCAAGCTTTTTGCAGCATTCAGAAATTGGCAGCATTCAGAGTTTGTTTTGAAGAAGAGCAGCAGTGGTTTTGAAAAATAGCAGCACTGCACATTTGAAGGTTGATTTCTTTCTGCAATTTCTGCCCATTAAATTCTGCATTTTGGAGAGCTGTTGGAAAAATTGTTTAAAGTGGGTTTATGAAGAAGAAGTTTCTGGTTTTTATTAGAAAAATTTATGAGTTTTTTCATTGAAAAATTTCTGCAATTCTGGGTTTTTCTACTGCTGGAAAATATTTTCTGTTGCTAGGCTATTGGAAAATTTTATGGGTTTTATTGGCAATTTGCTGTTGCATTTCAGTACTTGAAATTTGTACTATTGCCCTCATTTCTGCAATTTTTACCAGCTGTTTTAAGTGGAATCTCTCTATGCTGTTATATTAAAAAAAAAAAAAAAAAAAAATAATAATTTCTGCAACACTCGGCCTCACCCCTCACACCCGCGTTGCTCCTCTCTACAAAATAAAGCCGCTCTCCACACTCTTCAACCCTGCCCCCTTACCTCTCTATCACACTCCCCCTTTATTACTCCGCCTCACCATACCTCTCGACCCTCCCCTACCACCTACGCTACCCTGCCTCACGCCCCCTCACTTGGCCGCTTCTCCCTTACCCCCTCTGCTACCTGCACACTTCACGACTGTTACAACACCTATCCCTCCCTCCTCTCGGCCCCCGCGCCCCCTGCTCAAACCCTCACATACGCCCTCCCCCTCACGCGTCCACCCTCACCCTAACCCACTACCATATCCGCTCTCACCTCAAACTCCCTCCCACGTGCCTTTGGCCGGCCCCTCCCTACAATACACTCCTTCCCACTCTCCCGCTCAACTGCTCACCCTGCTCTGCCGTGCCCCCTCTACCTTCCCTCACGGCCCACTCGACTCCCACGCCGCCCCTCCCTACGCCATTTCTCCAGCCACTCACACACCTCACTCCAACGACTCCGCCCCCTGCAACTCCGCCATTCACCCCCGTGGCCTCCTCCACGACCTGCTCATACTCCTCCCTGTGCAGTCCCCTTACCCTCACGGCCTTTCGGCCTTCCCATTAGTCAAACTCCTCCCTCCCTCCACGATTTTTAAATACAACCTTTTATTTTGAAATTCCCACCATTTAATACCGCTCTCCCATATATTAATACCGCCCCCCCATTTTTAAATTCCCACCATTTAATACCGCTCTTCCATATATTAATACCGCTCTCCCATTTTTAAATTCCTTTCATTTAATTTTTAAATTTCGATTTTTTTATATTTAATTTATTTTTTTTAAATCCCTTCCCCCATTAATAAAATCCCTCTCCATTTCCATTTTAATTTTTTATTATTAAAAAGTCTTTTTTCCATTTTAACTAATTCCCATTTTTAATTAATTAAAAAAAAAAATAACAGAGAGAGAGGAAGAGAGGAAGAGCAGAGAGAGAATATGAACAACAGAAAAAGAGGAAATGACATGTGAGTAGATGGACTGAATATATAGAGAAAATTGCAGATTTGACATTGTGTGATTTGTGGCATAAGGGTGATTTTTCTGAAGAATTGACATTTTAAGACAAGTTTTCCATCATTGCAAAACAGTTATTTGAAGAAAAAAATTCAGCTGCATAGTGTTTTCAGCTGCACATTTACAAAATATTTTGCAGAAATATTGTATTGTATTGCTTCTTCATTCATAGTTGCAATTAAGACTTGAGGTGTAAATTTGAGTTGTTGGATTGTTGATTGCCCTCCATCATTTGAGGAGCAGATTTTGTGCTTTGAGAATTCCTTGGAGTCATTTGTATTTGTTTGAAATGAATCACATTGTAAACGGGTGCATTTTCGGTTGAAGCCAACACCCTTTATTTTTGAGCCTAAGTTGTTGAAAATGGCTAAAATCAATGAGGCATTAGAGTTGTTCAATAACCTCATTCATTCAAATGTTCATGATATGATAAAAATGAGCAAGGATGCTCTTTGTAATATTCAAAGTTGTTTACAAAATGCACAAGAAAAGATCGAGTTTTTGCAGTTGGAATCTCAGCTTCAAGAAGATGAACTTCAGCAAAAGAGTCACCATTCTGAACCTGTTTCTGTTCAGAACATTGAGAAAGACTCCCATCAGCAGCACGTCAGTAAATTTGCAGTTGATTCCCATTCAGTTCCTTGTACAAGAGCAGATTTACATGCAGATGCAGCAGCTCAGCCTGCACTTCTCAAGCCCATCATCAGACCTTGGGAAGAGCTTGTCCACAAAAAGCATAGAACTGGTCTTGGATATGACAAGGATGTGTCCTTTCATATTCCAGACTACACAAAGCCCATCATATTCCAGAGTGCCAGATTCCTGTATGATAGTTCACTTGCAGCTGTTCCAAATCCTGTTCCACAACAACAACAGATTGAGAAATGCCAACACTGTGATCGAGTTGGCCATATAAAAGATCAATGTTTTGATCTTCATCCATGCAAGCACTGTGGTCGGCACACCCATTCTTCAGACAGATGCTTCAGAAACAAGCCTCTTGCAAGAACCAAGATTCATCTTGGATGGATCGCTTCTTGGCAATGGGCATCAGCGACCAAGAAGATGTTTACAACACATGTTAGAACTTGTTCACGGATATTGAGCAAACTTGCAATTGAGTTTTCGCCATCATCTCACCTTGTCCCTGAAAGGGGGGAAAATGGTGTTCATGTACAAGCTTCGACATCAGATCAAGCGAGCCTGAGCCACAATCTCTCATTCCATGTTCAAGGTTGTAGCCAGAGACACAACAGTTCAAGCGAGCCTGAGCCACAATTCGTCATTCCAGATTCAGAGATATAGCCAGAGACACGGATGCCCATGAGCATTCCTTCTGTTGGTGGACAACCTTAAACCATCATCTTTGGTTGGTGGATAACCTAAAACCATCACAGGTAGTAGACCTCCCTTCTTTTAGGTCGAAGGTCTCCCTTTCATATATGAGGAACACTTCCTCTAGCAAAAGCCTTCAGCTTCTTGCCAGCTTTGGTTGAGTTCCAGGAAATGCTTCAAAGCATTCCAAAGTTGTTGGTAATCCTAAAACCATCACAGGTAGTAGACCTCCCTTCTTTTAGGTTGAAGGTCTCCCTTTTTTATGAGGGACAATTCCTCTAGCAGAAGCTTTCAGCTTCTTGCCAGTTTTGGAAGAGTTCCGGGAACTACAACAAGTTTTGCGTTCCAGTGTTGGTGGTCATCCTTAAACCACCTCTTTTTTCCAACATTTCAGAGAGTTGATTAAGCCCAAGTGCTACCATGTATACTTTGCAGATTTGTATTACAACTCTCTTCTTGGACTCACACATACCCCTTCGGATTAATGGGGAATGTTGGAACACCTAATCCTCTATGGGTAGGTGTGGAATGCGAAAAGTCACAATGGAGTCCAAGTGACCTTGGAATCTGAAACCAAGAGTCACACCATTGTATTATAAATGTACATCATGTATAATGGAAAAATAAAAAAAGCCTCACGCTTATCTTTCATTGTGTGTTGAGTCTCTTGTGTATGTGTGTTTATTATTCTCATACACCATGTGTGAGTTAACATGGTGTTTAACAATTCTATCAAGGATCATTTGAGTCCATATGTCTCAAATCTTGACACTTCAAAGAAGATGCATGATGCTTTGTTTGAATTATACACGATGAACAACATTGGTCAAGCAATGAGTTTGAAGAATGAGCTTCATGATGTTAAAATGTCAAGAAATGATACCATGGCCCCATAATTAATGAAGATGACTCAGCTAAGAGATCAACTTCAAGAAATTGATGAAATCATTTATGATAAAGAACTTGTGACTAAAAAAATTAATGGTTTTCTGGATTAATGGGATTCATTTGCATCTAATGTCTGTTGCAGGAAGGAGATTCCAAGTTTTGAAGAACTGTGGATTTCATGTCCTCAACAAGAAACTAGACTTATCATTAGGGGAATTTTGAGGTCTAAAATGGGCCTCCTAAGGAAATTATAAAATAATAGTGGAAATAATAAAATAATATTTGATTACATCATCAATTTTTAAAGCGAAAAAAAAAACAAAAAAACAAAAAAAACTACTTTTTCAACTTATCTCCCAAATTTTTTACCCAAATTTCGAGTGAGGAGTACTTGTTGGATGAAAAATTTAATTATTCATCCAAGGAGTACCCATGTTGCATACTTTTGATGGACCCTATTTCACGAAAAATGAGATTTACTTCATCTCTTTCTCATTTTTCGTATAGCAGGGTCCATCGAAAGTATACAACATGGGTACTGATTGGATGAGGAATTAAATTTTTCACCAACGAGTACTCCCACTTGAAATTTGAGTAAAAAATTTGGTAGATAAGTTGAAAAAATAGTTTTATTATTTTATTATTTTTTAATAGTTTTGAAATGGTGAATTGTCCTCAATGGTTGACATCATCTTCTTGAATCCTATTAGTTCTTATAAAGTTTATTTTGGTTGTACATTTTTCTTAGAAGGCCAATTTTAGACCTCAAAATTCCCCTAATGATCAAAGGGAAAGATTCAAAGTTTTGAAGAATGTGACTCTCAATCATTTGTAACATGTTTCAAGAAGGTTGGAGGAAGAAAGAAGTTTGGATTTCAAAGAAGAAATGAAGATAGAAGACTCGCTCCTCAAGGGAAGAATAATATATCGAAGGTTCAATGCTATCATTGTCAGAAATTTGGTCATTATAGAAGCCATTGCCCTGAAAGATTAAATATAAAGAGAAAGGGAAAGAACATCCAAAGAAATCCAAGAATGAAGATTTAGGTGACAAAGATTTCTTTTATTTCTCTACTCATACAAGTTCTATTGTAGATAATGATGACTTGTGGTTTGTAGATAGTGGTGCCTAAAGACACATGATAGGAGATCGTGATAATCTCACAATTCTGATGGAAAAGAAACTATATCAAAAGGTAGAGCTTGGAGATAACAACTATGCAGTCAAAGGTATTAGGAAAACTTCTATGGAGTTGGAATTAGGTGAAAATATTCATCTTAGCAACATACTATATGAACCATGTTTGAAAAAGCATTTGGTTTCTATTTCATGTTTGGATGATATAGGAGAATGTAGCATTTGTTGAGGGTAAAGTTCTTGTATGTCCCAAGAGCTCAAGTATAGACTCTGGTAGAGTAATTGGAGTTCGTGAAGGAAGGTTGTGTAGACTCTTGAAACAACTAGCTCAAGTATTAGTTCATAATGATATCAATCCATGTGAAATATGGCATAGAAAATATGCTCACCTTCACTATAGAGCTTTGCCAACCTTAAATCAAATGGTTCAAGGTGTTCTAAAATTGCAGATCTGAGATGGAGCATGGAGGAGCATGTAAAGGTTGTGCGCTTGGGAAGAATGTTAAGAAGTCTTTCCCAAGCAATGACAATAGGTCTAGTACATTTTGATGTTTGCAGTCCAATGGCAGTAAAATCTCTAGGAGGCTCTATATACTATGTTACGTTCATTTATGACTTCTCTCGCAAGATATGGATTTACTTCATGAAGACCAAAGATGAATTCTTCAGTAAATTTCAAGAATTTAAGGTTGAGCTAGAAAATTGACAAGAAAGAAGATCAAGATTTTATGATAAGATAATGGAGGAGAATAAATTTCTAAGTGTTATGAATATAATTCATAATAAATAATATAAATACTAATAAATATAATTATTAATAGTCAAATAATGATTATGTAAGTAGTCATTAAGTTAGTGAAAGGGCATGTCTAAAAGACATGCCCATTCATGAAAGGCCACCTTCCTAGGTATATAAGCAGGGCCTCATTGTAACATTTATCATCACTTATACATTTTATATATAATAAATTATTATTATGAATACCTCTTGTGTATTTTACAATTAAGTCAACAAGCCTACAACTTTGTTGCTCCATTTGGTATCAGAGCGGTGATCTTCTCACCTGGAAGAAAGCACCTATGCCACTGTTGCTGGCTGCCTTCAGTTGTTACATGTGGTGCCTCGAAATCGCTGCCGCCCGATGCCTTCATCAATGCCGGTGGTCGATTTCAACAAAAATTTGATAGATTTTGAGAGTAAGATCAATAATTCCTATAAATTCACTAAAATATTAATCGATCTTGAGGATAAGTTTATAGGACATTCTGACGACATCAAAAAACTTCAAGACACGACAAATCGAATAGAAAGACAAATTTGGTAAAACCATAGTGATTCCACAGAGAATCATAACAAATCAATGCAGAAGATAAACACCATTTGGGACAAGATAAATTTGACACAAGAACCAATATTCCCTGAATATTGGACATAGTCAACAGAACAATTCAGCCAATTCAGAAAATTCAGAAGATAATCATGAAGAATCACCAAATTCTGCAGAAGATCAAGTTATGAAAATTTCAGATTACGATGAAGATGATCTTAGAGATAAAGATGAACATGCTATCCAAAAAAAATTTGAAGTCGCTGAAGTAATAGTGATGGCCTCGAAGGATGATTATGGTGATGAAGATGGCATCCGTTTACTGGCTCAATTGGAGGTAATTCAAGACCAAGATCCTCTCATCGATGAAGTGGGCTTTGTGCATCCTTCTCAACCAGCGTCATTCCATGTTTTAGAAGGCCAAGATACAACTGAATCTCTTGTTGAAGATGTACAGACATCTATTGTTGGAGAGATGAATTTGGTTATAACATCTGAAGGTTTACCCTTTGGAGGTGTTGGTGTAAAGTCAAATCTCTTGCTTGTTGATGAGGGGAATATAGAGAGCAACATAGGGCCATCCTATGATAGATTTGTTTTCTGGTGCGGAGATCATAAGCTTGCTATTTGCATCCCAGCTTTGCGTCCTCTATTTATGTAAGTAGTCATTAAGTTAGTGAAAGGGCATGTCTAAAAGACATGCCCATTCATGAAAGGCCACCTGCCTAGGTATATAAGCAGGGCCTCATTGTAACATTTATCATCACTTATACATTTTATATATAATAAATTATTATTATGAATACCTCTTGTGTATTTTACAATTAATTCAACAAGCCTACAGTTTTGTTGCTCCATTTGGTATCAGAGCGGTGATCTTCTCACTTGGAAGAAAGCACCTATGCCACTGTTGCTAGCTGCCTTCAGTTGTTACATATGGTGCCTCGAAATCGCTGCCGCCCGATGCCTTCATAAATTTCGGTGGTCGATTTCAACAAAAGGTTGATAGATCTTGAGAGTAAGATCAATAATTCCGATAAATTCACTAAAATATTAATCGATCTTGAGGATAAGTTTACAGGACATTCTGATGACATCAAAAAACTTCAAGACACGACAAATTGAATAGAAAGAAAAATTTGGTAAAACCATAGCGAGTCCACAGAGAATCATAACAAAGCAATGCAGAAGATAAATGCCATTTGGGACAAGATAAATCTGACACAAGAACCAATATTCCTTGAATATTGGACATAGTCAACAGAACAATTCAGCCAATTCAGAAAATTCAGAAGATAATCATGAAGAATCACCACATTCTGCAAAAGATCAAGTTATGAAAATTTCAGATTACGATGAAGATGATCTTAGAGATAAAGATGAACATGCTAGCCAGAAATTTGTTGAAGTAGCTGAAGTAATAGTGATGGCCTCGAAGGATGATTATGGTGATGAAGATGGCATCCGTTTACTGGCTCAATTGGAGGTAATTCAAGACCAAGATCCTCTCATCGATGAAGTGGGCTTTGTGCATCCTTCTCAACTAGCATCATTCCATGTTTTAGAAGGCCAAGATACAACTGAATCTCTTGTTGAAGATGTACAGACATCTATTGTTGGAGAGATGAATTTGGTTATAACATCTAAAGGTTTACCCTTTGGAAGTGTTGGTGTAAAGTCAAATCTCTTACTTGTTGATGAGGGGAATATAGAGAGCAACATAGGGCCATCCTATGATAGATCTGTTTTCTGGTGCAGAGATCATAAGCTTGCTATTTTCATCCCAGCTTTGCGTCCTCTATTTATGTCTACAAACCGGCTTACCTGTTTTCTTACATGTAGTATAGAATCCTTGGTTACTTATCACAAAATGAAGATTGTTCGCCATATTTATGAGAATCAGGAAGTTCCTCAGAAACTCTCAGATAACATAGAAGTAAAATGGATTTACAATCTGTAGAAGCTGCACTTTCGAAGCACAACAAAGTTGTGATATTAAGCTGTGACTATGCTAGTGCTTGGAATTCCAGGAAACAGGTTATATCACAAAAGCAATAAAGGAAGTTTATGGGGCAGAGCTTTAGTTGTCAGCACTTGTTCTTTCCTATGCTCCAAAGAGTGAGAAAGCTTGGTCTTATCGGCGTTGGTTGATAAGCTTGATCATCAATGTCAGTGCAAAATCTAAGGAACCTCTCATGATTTTAGAAAGAGAACTAGATTTTTTAGAGCGTATTTATGAGAAATCACGAATGAATTACCGGGCTTGGCAAAATCTACAACAATTATATCGCATTCTTCAGGAGTTAGAAGCCACTAGCAACATTCCTCGTTGTGAGCCACAGACCCTATGTTGGAAATTGTCATAGGGCCAAATTGTTCTAGTCATGATCGTGGAAAATACGTGCATGATGATGGGAGCACATGTTGCAAGCCAAGTGAGAGCACCACCACTCTTTGAGTACCGAGCGAAGCCCTCTGTCTCGGGGAAATATCAGCGGTCAGACCTCGGGGCCTCCCCGTGGAAGAGATTCTTGAATGAGGTTGAATTTTCTAGAGCTCTCAGCCATGTCTCGTAGATTTGGCAACCTCTAGTTTCCGCTGGTGGCCCAAAATGCATTGGGCTGTCTGGAAATGTGACTGATGAGTTCACCATTGCTAGATTTTTCGGCCTTGTCTCGCAGGTCATCGATGTTGTCGTTGATGTCCACTTTCTGGCTTTACGGGTGCCAACACATAGCAGGGATGCTACAACATTTCTGGAAGAACACAGTTCTTCATCCGACTACAACATCCACAAACTTCAATGTTGTCTACAAACCCCGATGTCAACATTGTCTGCAAACCCCGACAATTTCCACTGCAACTTCGTTGTGTTCATTCAGTGGTTAAACACCACACAAACACTGTCCATTCCGGCGTATACAACCACGTCCTCGCTCGCCATGTCCATTCGTCTAGTCAACTTTGTGACGGTCACAAACCATTACGACTTAAAAAAAAAATCGTAGTTGAACAACTGTGTCATTTCATTAAGCGTGAGGTATACGGTGTAACGTTTTGCGGTGACTTATTTTATAACTCAATTGATACGGGTAATACAGACATTTGATATGGGTAATATGAAATCGAATACATTGTAACGTTACCATGGACGAATTAATATATATATATATATATATAATCACAATTATATAATAAGGTTACATAATCACAATTATGTCATAAATTATATAGTCGCAATTAATTCTATATATATATATATATATATATTAATTAAGTAGATAAAAAAAAACCATGGGTTCACACACAAGTTACATATGCCGAGAGTTACTAGTAACAGATGACGAGATGACAAATGCAAAATGAAGAAATTGTCGCAAATATAGCTTTAAGGACACAACTTTTGAAGGAAGGGGCAATGTTATGAATATAATTCATAACAAATAGTATAAACACTAATAAATATAATTATTAATAGTCAAATAAGGATTATGTAAGTAGTCATTAAGTTAGTGAAATCCATACATAAAAGGCCACCTGCCTAGGTATATAAGCAGAACCTCATTGTAACATATATCATCACTTATACATTCTATATATAATAAATTATTATTACGAATACCTCATGTATTTTACAAATAAGTCAACAAGCCTACAACTTTGTTGCTCCACTAAGAAACTCATTTCCTTTTGTAAATAAGTTGGGATTAAGAGGGAATTGATACTCCCTTACAATCCACAACAAAATGCAGTTGCTAAAAGAAAGAATGGGACCATTGAAGAATTTGTGAAGGAAATGATGCATGATCAAGACTTGCATATGTTCTTATGGAATGAAGCATCCATGGAAATAGTTTGTATTCAAAATATAATTCCTCATCGAATCTTGGAAGATAAGACTCCTAAAGAAGTGTTGAATGGATAGAAACCAAAGGTTGGACAATTGAGAATCTTTGGTTGTCTAGTTTACATTCATGTATCCAATGTCGAGATTTTGTGTATTGGGGTAGCATCGAGTGTGCTCTAGCCCTGAAATTTTGTGGAGGGGCTAAGACACACAAGACCTCCAAAACCCAGAAATAATTTGGAGAAATTTCATCTATTGTGTGAGATATTAAATAATTAATTTTTTTAACAAGGACCCTAAGTCTAACGTAGGGAATTAGAAAAATGA
The DNA here is from genome assembly GCA_034641835.2 of Pinus albicaulis. NCBI lineage: Eukaryota > Viridiplantae > Streptophyta > Pinopsida > Pinales > Pinaceae > Pinus > Pinus albicaulis. The sequence continues at coordinate 170,041,888 of CM076574.1, read as the reverse complement.
AAGTGAATTAATTAAACACATGTGATGAAATGTTCTAATTGACGCGAATCAAGTAATATTTTAATCCCAAACTTCGATAAGAGATTAAATCATGGTTGTTGATATGTCAACAAAAAATTATAAGAGAAAGGCTTGAGGGTCAGTTGGAGATTCTGCTGGTGCAGAAATGTGCCTAGCTAAGTCGACAAAGAGCGGGAGGAAGAGTGACACTCAACAAATCTGAGATTCGATCAGGAGGGTGATCGTAGAGAATTATCTGATTGTTTTGGCTAAACATTTCCAAGAGGGAAATCAGTTGACAGAGGGAGCAGCTACTATAGAGGGTTTCTAATAGCCAAGAAACCCAGATCTAACATTTATGTTGAGTTCTGCAGCAAAAAGAGGGAGAAGATTATTGTTTCGTCATATTTGAGCTAGATGGCTTCTCATGGGTTGAGAGATTAACACAGGTTGGACGGTATGTCTAATTTCATCATCTGGAGAGCTAGGATACTGACAGTCCTGGATGAGTAGGGCATCAAGAACCATGTGGAGAATGTCCTTGCTGAGCCTGTAGATCTTTATCCTCTGAAGAAATTCAAGGAAAATCAAGCATGGGCTAAGCGTTTGATTATGGACAGAGTAAAAGATCACGTCATGCCACACATTTCCGGAAATAAGACGAAAAATGAGATGTGGATCACTTTGGAGACGATGTGTCAGAGAAGCTCTATTCAAAGAAAGATTCTTCTAGAGAATCGGATGAGGTTGCTCCAGATGCAAAAGGGTGAGGAGATAGATTCTTTCCTTTTTCGACTTCAAACTATCCGGGATCAACTGATTGCCATGGGTGTGACTTCGGATGAAGGACTCTTGGTAAGGACTACCTTGAATGCAGTCACCGAGGATTAGGAAACGTTTGTCCAGAGCATATTGGGCAAGGCAGCGTTACCATCCTGGTTGGACATGTGGGCAATCCTCCATCAACAGGAGATTGGGAGAATCACCAAGAGGCAGAATAGTAGCAGCGGAACTATCAGGATGAATAAAGAAGAGAAAGATGATGCAGCCCTTGCATCAAAGAACGAAGGTAGCAAGGGAAGAAGAAGAGCGACCTATCCAAGGTCTGGTGATTTAAATATGGTGAACTTGGACACTTCGCTAGCACTAGTCCTAAGAAGAAGGACAAAGGATCTTCTGAATCCAAGGTTGTAGCAGCAAAGCACGATGGGAGTGATGATGACGTAGCCATGAGTTCTCATGAGCCATGTAAGTGGGGCGATATGGATCTGTAGAGCAACTATAGATGGTGTAGGAAAGATCCTTGAGTAAGCCCAACTATTGGATCACATACGAGCTACGGGAGCCTAAAGATGGCAGCAGGACAAGTAGATGGTTGTAGAAGTTCACAGTGAAGTAGAGGGCAGTACTAAGATGTTGTACAGGGAGCAACGTAGTGCAGAGGCAGCAACAACGTAGAGGCAACAACGCAGATGCTGATGGGACTTTAGTAGCATAGAGAGGCAGTGCTCACGTAGTGCAAATCTGTAGTAGCGCAATGGCTTCATGAGGATAGCACATATCAACAGCCAAGGGAGCTTCAGTGATGGGATGTAGTCTAACTTGTCTGTCAACGATTGGGCATGAGTCTTTCAGTTGCTTACTTCTCAACAACCAAGTTTCAATGCAGTACTTAGCAGTGGCAGTGCTATGGGCAGCATGATGCAGCAATTTGAGAGGGAGTTGCAGTATAAATGTGGCAGTGTCAGTGGTAGTGACATGGGAAACAGTACAGAGAGCAGTCGTGCGGTGGATGGAGGGCAGCGGGCCAAGCATCATCAGTGCAAAGACAAATGCCACGATCTTATGATACATGGTGTGGATGTATTTCTAGAGCACACTCTGTGCTAAGAGGGAGTGTTGAGATTTTGTGTATTGGGGTAGCATCGGGTGTGTTGTAGCCCTGAAATTTTGTGGAGGGGCTAAGACACACAAGACTTCCAAAACCCAGAAATTGTTTGGAGAAATTTCATCTATTGTGTGAGATATTAAAATAATTATTTTTTTTAATGAGGAGCCTAAGTCTAACTTAGGGAATTAGAAAAATTAAAGTGAATTAATTAAACACATGTGATGAAATGTTCTAAGTGACGTGGATCAAGTAGTCTTTTAATTTTAGTCATCAATAAGAGATTAAATCACAGTTGTTGATATGTCAACGAAAAAGTATAAGAGAAAATATTGAGGTTCAGTTGGAGACACACACAATAGAGACAGAGCTGAGAGACTGAGTTGGAATTCTAGGGCGGGTTTGCTAAGAATTTCCAGAAGAGTTTTCTGCAGCGAGGGGTAGTATTGGCTAAGGGGATGATCTGATCCTGGAGCCAAGAGTCAGCAAGAGGTAGGGGAGCAGCAATCAGGAGCAGCGCAGAGGAGCAGGGGCAGCAGCTACGTAGCGTAGAGGGCTTCAGCCGCTACGCAGGCCCAAAAAGGGCAACATTGAGCCAGCATGAGGCCTCTAGGGTTATGCAGAGGCCATCCAGGGTGGCATAGGGACTATGTTACCCAGTGTGGGGTTACGCAACCCCTCCAGGCTAGCACAAAGGCTAGCAGGGCTGATGCAGGGGCTTCAGGGGCAGCGTTGGGGTTTCTAGAGGAAGAAATTGACTGAGTCCTGTAAATCTCGTTTGAGGGTGTGGATTAGTCAAGTTTTCAATCGCCAGAATAACAAGCATTACTGCAAAACTATTTTTCTTTTTTGGGTTAACCAGAGAGGTGCTCGGATTTGTTGTACTCATATTCTACTTAATAATAATAAAACCTCGTATCTGTTGCATCGGTTTTCTCGCATTGGGTTTTTCCAGGGACATTTGTCCGAAAAATCTTTGTCACTTTGTTGAATGAGCGTAATATTCAGTAAATGACCAGTATGTGTGTAGGTTTTTAGTTGTGTTTACTTCGATATTTTCTGAATATTTTTTGAAAATAACTTGTATAATTTAATCAAAGTAGGAGAAGTAAACCAAGATACTGCAGTAGGATTTATGTATTATTGTATTCATAAATTTTCACACCCAATGATAAGAGAAAAAAAAACTAGAGCCTTCAAGAAAGAAAGGAATATTTGTTGGATACAACAAGTCATCAAAGGCCTATAGAATCTATGTTCCAAGATAGTGACAGGTTGAAGTCAACATGGATGTTACCATTGATGAGAATGTTGCCTATTAAAAGTATAAAGAAGTTCACACGAAATCTAATGATGATGAAGAACATGAAGCTCCCAAGGAATAAGGCTCATGTCCATTCAATCCTTCATAACATCTCGTAGATCATCAAGAAGAGAAAGAAGGGCCTAGTGAACTAATGGATCCAATTGTTGTTGGAGAAATCAAGAAGAGGCCAACTTGGCTTAGATCTACCTTGCAATAAGAAAAAGTACATGCAACACCACATGGCACCTTCAAGGAAAGAAAGAGGCTGAAAAGGTCTTCTAGATACTAATCTGAGAAAGTTGAGACTCTTGAGTCAGATTTGGTAGACCCATACATGCCACAAAAATTGATTGGCTTCTTGATGTATTTGGTTAATAATAGGCTGGAAATTTGCTTTGCAGCAAACACTTTGAGCCAGTTCTAGGTGGAATCAAGGCATAATCATTAGATTGCAACAAAGCAAGTGTTTAGGTATTTTCTTGGTACCATTTATTATGGTTTGAGATATGTCTCTAACAGTGATATACAATTGCAGATTGGGCATGGAGTGCAGAAGACAAAAAGAGTACATCCAAAGGCTGCTTTAGTTTGGGCTCTGTTATGATTTCATGGATGAGCAAGAAGCAAGCATTTGTTTCACTCAACACTGGCAAGGAAAAGTATATTGCAGCCAATTTAGCGATTTGTCAAGTAGTGTGGCTTCAAAAGTTGCTCGCAAGTCTTATTGATCAGGTGTTGGAACCGACTATGATATATTATGACAATCAAAGTTGTGTGAAGCTTGCAAAAAATCCATTTTTCCATGACAAGTCTAAGCACATCGAGATCAAGTACCAATTCATTCATGACATGGTGCAGAAGTGAGCAGTGAAGCTCCAAAACATCTTAATAGATGAGTAGATAGTTGATATTCTTATAAAGCCTTTGTCTAAGGCGAAGTTTATATACTTTAGGGACAAGATTGGACTTGTTGAGAATGCCTCCCTCAGTGAGGACTGTTAATGATGATAACATTAGGGACAAGCATTATCCTTGACTCAAGCATGTTGACCAAAATTAGGGAGAATGGTCCAACATATGAAAATCATTCTTCCCATGTCAATTATGTTGACTGAAATTAGGAAGAATGGTCCTAGAAGCCCAAGATCACTCAATTTAGTGTGTGGCTTTCAGCATCAAGCTCAAAACACTCTAGATAGGTTGAGTGAGCTCATTTAACATCAAGCCTGGAATTACTCAAGGAGAGTGTGGCCTTTGGAGATTCACCATTTTTCAAAGATATTGATTGGAATGACAGTGAACCAAAACTAGTTGGTATACCATGTGTCAGATGGATCATAATTATGGTGACTAGTTTATGGTAATGATGTACCATGTGTTAGGAGTACCAACCAGGATTATGGTGAGGATACAACATAGGTCAAAGGTACGTACTGAAATTATGGTAAATTCTTGATGTTGTTGATTTACCATGTGTCAAAGTTATTGACCATGATTATGGTAATTGGATGATGTTGATGTTGTGATGAATTGTTCTAACATTTTCTTAAAGAGAATTTTCAACAAAAGAACATTTGGATAGTTAGTATGAATACCTCCCTAGCTAAGAGGGAGTGTTGAATTTTGTAGCTATGGTTGGTCTTCATAATTAATATTTTAGCCCTTCAAATATATAATGAAAATGTAAGACATGTTCTTCAAGTCATTTTATTGATTAGCCCTTAAAATTATTAATATAAGACATGCTCATGTCGAATTCAAAAGAGAATTTTGAATTTTAAATATTGAATTTTTTACTCCATACTTGTCAAGTCAGCCCTGCAACTCAAGTTAGCCCCAGGAAGAGAGATACCCATTCGACTAGGAAGAACACTATATATATGGCACTCAACCTCCTCCACAAGGCACCATTCGACCTCACACACAAGAAGAAAGACAAGAAGGAAGAAGAGGGACGTATTCATCTGAAGCATAGCTCTCTTTCTCTTAGACTTCGCACGTGTGACTTTCTAGGCATATTCTGGGAAATAAGTAGAGCTTCTAGGAAACAGTTTTTAGGAAGCAAGGCCAAAATTCTGGGAAACATATTCTAGGAAAAAGGGTCGAGTTTCTAGGTAGTTTCTAGGAGGCCAAATTTCATCCCAGGCAAATTAGAAAAGGTCGAGTTTGTTGGGCAGTTTATTGACTTGACAAGGTAGTTGCTTGACCAGGTTTGACTATAGCATTGTTGGACAATTTGAGCATCATATTGACTAGAAAAAGTAGGTGTATCTGTTATTGAATGAATAATTTCTCTAAGGAAAACGTTGTTGGGTTTTTCCCTCAAGTGGATTTTCCCAAGGTAAATCTTGTGTTTTCTTTGTGCATTGTGATTTCCATTGTCCACGTGCATTTATGGTTGAATTAACGAAGTGTAATTGCTTAATGATAAATTGGAATGTGAAAATCTCCGAACAGAAAAATCCTACTGCATAATATTGATTTACTTCTCCTACTTGTTTTATTGTACACAAGTTATTTAACTAAAATATTCTTAAAAACATCAAAGTAAACACACTCTGCAGCCCACACATATACAGATCATTTAATGAAACATAGCACACATATAACAAAGGACACACATGATTTTTTAGACAAATGTCCCCAGAAAAACCCAATGTAGGAAAACCGGTGAAACATCTCTTTGAGGGTTTAATTATTAAGCATAATCTGCATACATCATGGGCACCAATAGTGGTTTTCCCGACAAAGAATTTCACGGCAGTTGTACCTTACCACTCAGAGACAAAAAATATGGCTGATTCAAACCCTCAAGGGAATTACTCAATAGGAGCGCTTTCTGGCCCATTGGAACCCCAGTGTTGTCCCTCTAGCTTCTACGTCATCCTTTCCCCCAACATGGCCTCTGCGCAACACAGGTTTCCCCTATGTCACCCTTCTGGTCTTTGTGCTGCCTCTGCCTCACCCTGAAGCCTCTGCGTCATCCCCTGTGTTGCCTCTACGTCAGCTTGGCTAGGTTGCGTCCCTCCTCTGGCCTCTGCACTGCCTGGTACGGATCTGCCACTTTAATTTATGTATTCTTCGCATCGAATTAGAACATCCCATGTCGATCTGCCCCTCACTAGCACTACAAGATCACTTGAAAATTCTCAACAAACCACACCCTGAAATTTCGACTTAGCTCAAGTGCTACTGCAATGTGTGTGTGTATCTCCAACTGACCCCAAGCCTTCCTTTAACACTTTTCTCGTTGAGAAATCAACGCCCACGAGAAATCAACGCCCGTGAACTAATCTCTAATCAATGACTAAGACTAGAGAAAGCTTGATCCACGTCACTTAGAACATTCTCACCACATGTGTAAATTAATTCACTTTATTTTTTCAATTTCCCTAAGTTAGACTTAGGGTCCCCATTAAAAAAAATAATTATTTGAATAACTTTTACACTGGGTGGAATTTCTCCAAACGATTTCTTGTTCTTTGGAGATCTCATATGTTCTAGCCCCTCCATAAAGTTTCGGAGCTAGAGCACATCCGATGCTACCCAAATCTAAACACTACCTCTTAACAAGGAATGTGCTATAGCAACACTTCACCACTAAAGCATCACCCTGATCTTTGGCATCGGTATCCGCATTGCTGATGCTTGGCCTGCTTCCCTCCATCCATTGTGTTGTTGCTTTCTATACTGATGCGCATGACCCTGCCATAGTCACTGTTGTTAGATTCCTATACCAATAGGTGTCATATGTCATGATTGACTTGATGGGCTATGTAATATGTTCATGCCTTTTCCTGTTGCAAAGGTTTTCCATATTCTCAAAAAATCAAAAAAAAATTAAAATGTAAAGAGGGTATACCCTAAAAGAAAAATCAAAGGGTGAAAAAATAAAAATGGCCAAAAAAGTAAAAGAAAATCAACCCCGCCAAAAGAAAGGCTAAGGAAAGTGCACAATTCTAAATGCCACTACTCTTTGTTCTTATGTAAATAAACAAATTGTGTGCAACTTGTATCTTATGCCACAATTTATGAACAGTCAAACAGTTTAAGCTTGGCTAGTTCATCTTTCAATTTTTTGTTTTAGAGATAGAGAATAAAATCTGACCAAACTGTTTAATCTTGACAGATAAGTAGATAAGTAAAGTAAATAAAAGGAGCTCAACAGTTTAATTTGAGCTCTTGGATGTAATAAGGTTAGAATTAGATAGATTCCTATATGTAAAAGAAAAGAAAGTGTGATAAGGGTTTGCCAGTCTAAGTGCACCTTAATAAAGAAGAAAAAATGGTAGGTTAAAGTAGGTAGGGTGGGTAGATGTTGTTGCAGAATTACATATGATGGATAATGACTTTAGATGTGTTAAATATTTACTTTCATCACAAGTGCAAAGACAGACACTACACTAGAAGAATTTCAAACAAAGCAAAGTCAAATTATTAACTTCCCTTCTCATTTTTCCCTAAAAATTTCACTAATTTCCCCTAAGTACTAAGGTATTTAAAGATTAGAGGGGCTCAAGGCATTTCTTTGACTTTTGGAGGGACCGGACCCTCGGCCCAATAATTGGAAAAGCCTAAGTACTTAAAATCATTCATCATGACATTCATTCACCTCTAAAAAATCTTTTCCTAAGTAAAATTCCATTTTACTTAAAAAAATTATGCAATATTTCACAAAAAACTCTATTCATGCAAGCATAAGTTAAATACATTAACCTAATGTTTTACACTTAGCGCTTCCATTCATTTTTCATATTAATTTCTAATTTTATTATTTAAATCCCTATACAAATTCACCCTTTTCACGTATTATTTTAATAAAATTCCCCAAATTAATATATTATCCTACCCCGTTGGTTGAAAAATAACCATATAATTATATTAATTGTGATTAATTGGTTGAATTTTCAATTAATTAAAAACCCGACACTCCACTGTATAAAAAGAGATTAACTAACCCTCATGGTTAATTAATAACCTAATCCACCAATAAAATTCCCTCCGATGCGATTAATTCACACTTAATTACATTGGGCCCGCCCTATTAATTCCCTGTCATCTCCCTTTCCCGACGATCATTCGATCAACCAATCTAGGATCTACGGTTGTCGTCCATATCCTTGCGCCTCCACGTCTGAACGATAACGCGTGATGACCAAACGGTTTTCTGAATAGTGTCGCGCCACGTATCGTATATTGTATGGAATCGCTCGCCCTCCGCTGAAAACCGCCCGTCCTCAAAAGTTGTGCGATGAAAACCGCTTACCGCTTGCCTCCCATGACAAAGCAACCGTACTTGCTGACGTCATCCACTTAAAAAATAAAAAACCCGCCAACCTTTGACTTTGCAAATAAAACAAATGAACCCGCGTCATTTTCACTATCTCGTGCAGTGACCATTGTCCCATGCAACGAATTCTGAAATCAATTGTCGAAGATTGTCAACCGCCACCTTGCTGAGGAAAATTGCAGTCGAGTAATCCAGAAATCATTCGCCATAGCCAACACTTGTTTTAGTTACTGTTTATTTCCTGGAAAACGGGTATTTACCTAAACTCCCGTTGAACTCTGCAAAATCTTGGTTTTTGTTTTAATTCCACAAGAAAAACTGAAACAAGGTTCAAGATTGGTCTTCATTTTATTCCTCAATTCCCAAAATTGCAATTGCATTCCCAAACGTGTGATTGTGCTCGTTTTTTCATCAAAACCCGAATTCATTTCTGAATCCACAAGAACCAGAAATGGAAATTCCCGTGGCTTTGAATGTCGCACCCCTGAATGCCCCTCACGGAGACTTAGACTATCTGCCTCTAGCAGATAGGGATTCCCAAGTTAAAGACCTTGTCCTCAGTGAATATCCTCTTCGAATTTTTTTCCACTGCAAAGATAGCTACCTGAACGGCTCTGACATTTTTGGACTATGGGAATCCAATCTTCCAATGTATCTTCTCCCTTCAGTCCAAATTTTTCCTAAAATAATCTATTACTGCCACGCCAATTATGATCCCAATCAACGAGCAGTCATGTCCCCTAGTCAAACCATCCTTTTCGCAATAACTGCTTAGTCTATCAACGAAATGTTACAGTTTCAGCCTGGTCAAACCCTGACTCCCCTTTCCATGGGAGAGTTACTTGAGAAATCGGCCAATTTATCCCAAGAAGAGTTGAGTCGCCTCTACCAAACCTTCATGTTGCCAGAACATCAGCCCAAAGGCCCTCCCCCTTATGGTTATACCCTTTTCACTGATGTGGGCAGACTTATTTTGAATATGATATCTTCTATAATGGGTTTCAATACTAGTGAATACATTGATCAATTAACCCTAGTATTGTTGTCGATTTTTACCTCTGGACAACCCCATGCTGTCAAATATGATTTTGCTTCCTACATTGCTGATAAAATCCATGATCATTTCATGAGATTAGAAACTGAAAGAGTGTTCAAATATTCCTCTGTTATATACCATTTTATGTTTTACTATCAATCAGAGAGTTTCCCTTTCCATGTCATGAAACTTGATGCCAAAGGAAATCCTAGGTCTGTAATATTTTGGTCTGCAATCACTCATAATTCCTCTGATTCTCCTTATTCTTATAATGAGTTCATTGACCTATTTGTGCACCTTGCAACCACCTTATTAACAGGAGTCTCCCCTCCTAGGGTCAATAGTGATATCAAGAAAATTCTCCAACTCTCAAAGCAATACAGGATAGGTGATTGGTACCTATACTGGAATCATACAGAAATCAGAATATATGGGTGTGAGTTATGCCCTTTCAAGTCACCAAAATATGTTCTAATGAGGCTCTTTGCCTTAGAATATTTCAAACAGATGATAAATTCAGACATAGTCCATTTTTGCAATGCAAAGAAAAAATCTCAACTCAGAATTAAGAGTCAATTAGGTCCTTTTATTTGTAATTCTAAGGATGCTGGAAAAGAAGCTGAAAGAATCCTAGAAGACTATCTCAAATTACAAAGGAGTTTCTACTGGGTACCTTATGACCCAAACAACTTTATTTGTGATAGGAGGATGAAAAACAAATTGTCACCATACCTTCATCATAGAATCCCAAAAATTGAACAATATGCCAATATGGATGAATGGATGGAAGGGACATTGATAGAACAAGATAGTGAACAGGTCAGTGTTGAAAATGTTATGAAAAACCTTGAAAAAATACTTGACCTAGACTCTTTTGGACAAGTGCAAAGACCAGGAATTGGTCCTTCTTCTGCTGGAACTTCTCAGAAAAATTTACAGGAAACTAGTGCATCAGCCACAGTAGCATCTAAAGGGAAGGAGAAAGAGGATGATATACAAGTTACAGAGAAATTCACAATGACAGAACAGCCTGAAACTTCTAAAGAACAGGGTCAAATACACATTTCTCCTACTCAGATCTGTGTGGCTGAAATTTCAGTTTTGCAAACTCCTCTCAATGTAGAAAAAGGTAAGAAGAGAGATGCAGAAACAACTACTCCTATCAGTGGATCTTCAAAACAACCTGATGTTAAAAGACAAAAATTAAATCCTCTTCCAGAAGTAGAATCTGTTCAAGAAATCCCTGATAGCCAGAAGAGAGAATATTTGGATAGTCATAAAACATGCACAGTCAGTGGGACATCCACTAATTCACAAAGAAAGGAACTACAAAGACAACAAAGTGTAGAAATATCTTCCTTCAAACCACCAGTTAAGGATGTCGGGGATATTAAGAAAACATTTGTAAGTATAAAAGCCATAAATGATCCACTAAGACTTCAAGTCTATAATCAATACTTGAAAATGGCTCCTAAAAATCAACAAAGATCGATGTCAGCCTATGACATCCAATAGGGAAAAATGCTGATGAGTCATTTTAAACCCAAGGTGCAGCAGCCCCAAACAGCTACAGATTATGTCAGAACTAATTTTGAATTCATAGCAAAGGATACTCATCCTTTGGATCAGATTGAGCTACACAAACAAACTGGTGAAATGATTTACTCAACTTTGACTGATAAATCAATGATGTCTCAAATATTACAAGATTCCTTGAATAATACTACTGCTCAATTGCATCTTGAAAAATCTTCTTCCCAGGCTAAAGACAATAGGATAAAAACTTTGGAAGAAATAATTATTGGATTGGGTCATAATCCCAAAGATGTCAAGGGTATAGAAGCCTTGATTAAGAAGAAAGATGATGATATTGCAACCTTAAGAAAACAACTGAAGCTACCATCTTCAAGGCATCCACAAACTGCGGAAATTATAAAGCAAAACTTTGAAGAAGAATTGATGGATTTTCTCTTGAAACTGAATGAGCAACTAAATGAAACTGAAAAAGAACTTGAAAAGGCATTAAAAGACAGGCAGGAAAATATTCCAGCATCAACAACAGCAAAAGGAATTACAGGTACAACAACCACAGATCAGTCAGCAGGACTTTCACATGGCAACACTTCAAATTTAAGCACTAAAGAATTAATAAAGTCAATGGAGGAATTGAAACTCCAGGTGACAGAGCTTCAGAAAACAAAGATACAGTTTACTAGTTTAGAACAAAAATACGATCTCTCAAAAATGAGTGTTGCAAAAAAAACAAGAGAGATCAACAGATTAGAAAAATTGGTCAAAGCATTGGAGAAGCCTTTGAAGGAAATAAAAGAAATTCTTTGGACCAACATCATTCAGTCAGTATATGATGTTTGGTCATCAATTCAAATAATGTATGAGCAGAATGAGTTAGTTAAATTGGTTCTAGAGGAAGTTCAAAAGGCAAGAGAAGAATTAGGGAATATGCATGAGGAAGCCAATCAACTCATACAATTTTTAAACACCAAAAATAGACACCAATTTGAAGAGCTTGGTATCCAAGATAGAACATGAACAATTTTGGAGATTAAAAGAGTTTTTACCAAAAGAACTCTGATGCAGAACTCAGAAAGAAGATGCTCTGACATGCAGGAAGAAATCTATGCTTTTACGAAGAAATTGAATCTTTTGCAGAATAAAGGATTACCAAGTCCTTTAATTTCAGATGATAAATTAATGAACCTTAAAGTTATGTTGAGAAATTGAATAAATATACTGATAACCAAGCCAGTTCATCATCTAGTTCAACAGCATTTCCCACAGGCAAAATTCTTCATGATAGTCTGGAAAATTTGTTTTATCTCGAACATGAGGTAAAGCATTTATTCCCAACTTAGCCTACTTTCTTCAGATATACTGAGGCTGATGAAACTCTGAGGAAGCTTCAAAGGACCAGAATACCAGAAGCTCAATCTTGGGAAGAGATGTTGAAACTTTTGTAAAAATTATCCTTACATGAAGTTTTGATTGTTTACTACAATAAGTCATGATAAAAAGGATAAAAGGATAAACAGAGGTCAAAGAGTATCAAAACAGGTAAATAGTATCAGTAAAACAAAGCAGCCAGCACAAAGTTACCAAAGAGGATAGCAATAAGCCAAATCATAGGGCCTGCCTCCAGCACATTCATAAAAAGAAGGAACAACACAACATCGGTTACCTTTTCTCTTATCTACGAGACCATCTGTCTCTATTTTCTTGTAATATATCCATGAGTCATCCTAGATTATATCGCATTTTGTTAGGAGATATTTTTTATAATTTTTTGTATAAATACTCCCTCAATTGGAGTATTGAGGGGTGAATTCTTGGACATTGCTGTAACATTGATTATTTTGGAATAAAGTGTTGTTGGATAAATTTCATATGGCTAGCTGGATAAGGAATTGATGCAAAAGACTTTTCACAGGATTCTTGAGTCAAACAACGGATCAATAAGTCATCTATCTCTTATGTTTTAAAGTTCTATACTTGCTTATTATACCATCTGTGTTTCATATCTGAATGATAAACGAAAAGGATTAATTCAGAAAGTGCTTTAATGCAATCTTTTTTCAATCGTTATTATTCTTAATGTTTTCTTTTGAAACTAGTATGAACAGTGAAATCTTAATTGCTCCTGTTTTCTAGTTTATTCATTTTGATTATTTTGGTAAAGAATTCTTAATTGCTCTTTGTTAATAATCATTCAAGTTTCCCCCTTTTGAATATGTTGAAGGATTCTTAATTTCCCTTCAATCATTTCAAGTCTATTTCATTCAATTTAGATCTTCAATTGTTTCTTATTTGATTACCTTGCCCTGTGAAACCATCTCTTGTTAAGAGACTTAATCCAGTTAAGCCATCTTTCTTTGACTCCATTAGCCCAATGGCCTAAACTATTCAGTTTTACTCTACTATAGAATTTCATCCCCCAAACAAAATCAAAATCCTTGTACTTTCATAACTAGCTTAATATATTTCAAAACAAAGCTAAAACTTAAAGAGAGAGCCCTCTCTGAGTACAGATTGGCTAGATTATGAACCTAAAAGTTGGTTTGTGGTTACGTCGGACCCCTTTCCTCTTCCCTAAAACTTCAAGGAAAATCTGAGTGATAACATAGTGGCGACCATACTGGGGACCTGAATAATTTTACTGTTACTATTGTTTATTTTATAAACTACAGACGGAGCCTGAAGTTAGCCAGGTAGCCTTTGAACTGTTTTTGCTCTGTAATGGCATAAGTAAATAAATGTTGCTTCAGTCTATCTCCGGTCTAGTTTATGAACTGAACATTTGGTTTCAAACATTTGATCAGTTCCTCTAGTCAAATAAATCTTTAAGAAAATTCAAATCCAAAATCTTAAATTTCTTAAAGAGATTGTCGAAGTTGTATTTTTTCATTCCATTTATACAAAAAACCAAAAAAAGAAAATCACCTAGAAACCTGGCTTCAGAAAGGACTCATTACACCAGGTCTAATCCTGATCCAAATCCACCGCCTGTGTTTGAAAATCGAAATCTGATCCCCAGAATTCTTAGGAGACAAGAGAGTCAAGAAAGTTCTGGTAGTTCTCGGCCTCTTTATAGATCAATATCGTTTCCTATGAAGTGGATTTACCTTGAGGACGAACCCTTTGACGAGCAATTTGAAACCTCTTCATTTGTAAATTTTTCTAAATCTGAGTTGTCCAATTTGGTTCCAGACCTAGTATTTATTGAAGATTTACAATTTGAATTTGTTACTTCACACCTTGATAAACATTTGCGAAATTCCATACAATCTGAGCTTACCTCTGAAGGAACATCAAGAATTTCTGTGATGACTTCAGCCTCTCTAAGTACATCAACATTTCCTCAAACATCTCAATCTCAAGCTACCCCTTCTACTCCTCCATCCAATACTCCTAGACCAACTTCGACTGTTATTTCATCTCTACCTCCTGCAATGGAAAACAGATATGCTCCCTTAAAGTTACTAGCCAATCCAACGGCTATGCCCCAAGACTACCAAAGTAAAATCACTCATTTTGATGGTTCTGGTACTTACACTGCACAACAACATACTAAAAAGATGACCGATTATTTTGAAATTTATGAAATAGATGTTGATGATGTAAGAATGAGAATATTTGTCCAAAGTCTTACTGGAGAAGTCAGAACCTGGTTTAGAGCCCTTCCTGCAAACATTGTTACTGACTTACTAGCTCTTTATAGAACAATTTTAAATAGATGAGAAAAGAAGAAAGATCCTCTTCAAATCTTATCAGACTTTGTAAATCTAAAGAGAGGACCAAAAGAGACTGTGCAAGATTACTGCACTAGGTTCAATGATGTTTATTATGCTATTCCTCAAAACCTTAGACCTCCTCCAGATTCAGTATTAATTAAATTCCCTGATGGATTTGATTATGATATGGCATATCAGCTTAGGGAAAGAGCTCCTCAAACCTTAGAAGAGATGCAAAGTATAGTTGTTAGTGTTGAAGCCAACCTGATAGAGAAACGAGCCAGAGCTAGAGCTAAAAGGAGAATGCCTTTAAATGAAGAAAGGAGAATGCCTTTAAATGAAGAACCCTCAGCTTTTGAAAAGAAACTGGATGCTATTATTAAAGGGATGGAAAGGCTAGGAGATAGAGTAGAAACAATTGAAAGGAAATCTCCTAGGGATGGTCAACCAAGCAATACTGGGAGAAATCCAAATTTTAGAAAGAATCAAAACCAAAATACTGGAAAAACCGGTCCTAACCAAAACATTAGGCCCCCATTCCAGGAAAATTATGTTGAAGGTTCAACTTCTTATGAACCAACAAAAGATGCTCAAATAAACAACTTGACTAGACGCAAGAACGAACCAGAAGTTTTCTTGACTCAAGATGATCAAGAAGCTCACATTCTTAAACAATTCCAAACTCATTCAGGAAAATCATTTGACTTTAAGGAGGGGTATGACACAACTATTTATGAAGTTCATAAGCAATACAATTTAAGGAGCAAAAAAATTGACGTTCCGGAAACAAGCAAATAGAAAGCTACAAAATAGCCCCTCAAAGGTAAGACCAATACTACCCCTGTACATATTCTTTCTAGATCAGATCCTAATCCTGCCAACCCAATATTGAAGATGTATTCGATAGTCATCTGAATAACAGACAACTTTCCAATACTCTTCCTTCTAAAGGAAATGTAGAGGAACCTCCAGAAGCTAATTCGGAAACCACTTCAGCCCATAACCCTACTCTTGAGAAGGAGAAAAACACCGAAAATACAGAAGATAAAGAGAATCCAACTTTTAGAAACACAAGAACTCAGACTAAAAAACCTTTTAATCTGGAGGCTGAAATAGGCAAAATAGAAATAGTTGTTCCATTGTCTAAATTAGCTAAACATGATGTCTACCGAAGTCAAATTAATAGATCACTCAAGATCACCGAAAGTGATGACTCAGTAAACGTTTTTGATGATCAACCTATATTACTCTTTGGCCCTGAAGTAAATGGAAAACCAGAAAGTGGAGGAACTCCTCCATTTTATGTGAGTTTAAACATACATGACAAAATACTTCATAATGCCATGTTTGATTCTAGGACATCTCACAATCTAATGCCCAAGTCTGTAATGGAGAAATTGAACCTAGATATCACCAGACCTTACAAAAATCTCTTTTCTTTTGATTCGAGTCAGGTGAGATGTTTAGGATTAATCAAAGACTTGTGTGTTTCACTAGTTCAATACCCTGCAAAAACTATTCTGATGGGCATAGTAGTAGCAGATATTCCTCCAAAATATGGCATGTTATTATCCAGATCTTGGGGTGCAAAGCTTCAAGGATCTCTTCAACTAGACATGTCATACGCTACTATTTCAATATTTGGTCAACCTAAGAGACTATACAGAGAAACTTTAATGAAATACGTGGTCAGTAGTCAGGAGAAACCTGAAAATTTCCCTATCTACTCAGTACACTCTGATATGAATTCATTTATTCTTTATAATGCTGAATTTGATCCTCCCAATGAATTAGAAGTTCCAACAGCAGAATCAAAAGAAATTACAAATGAAAAATCTAGTGTTCAAATCCAAGAAATTTCTGAGAAAAATGAAACATTGGATACTCAAGAAAAATCAGAAGAAAATAAAAAACCAGATCTCACTGTTAAAAAAGTTCCTGAAACTCTTGATACCAATTATGAAAATGAAATTCTTTGGCATTTAGAATTTGATGGTTCAGTCAACAAGCTAGGAGGAGTTGGAATTTGGATACATAACCTTGAGAATGGTCATGCTGAAGGCCATGCCTACAGATTAAACTTTAAGTGTACCAATAATATGGCAGAATATGAAGTTCTTTTGCTAGGTCTTAAAATTGTCAAAAGATTAGGGGCAATTAGAGTATTTGTCATAGGAGATTCTGATTTAATCATTCAACAGATCAAAGGACATTTTTTGACGAATGATCCCAGACTGAGAGAATATAGAGGAACAGTTGTAGAGATTCTCAACACTTTCTATAGACTCAGCTTGCTAAAATTCCGAGAAAACAAAACTTGCATGCTCATAGTCTTGCAATGCTTTCCAGCACTTGTAAATTACCATTTGAACCTAATCATCAGTTTACAACTGAGATTAGACACAGACCAGCTATACCTGATAATTTTAAAAACTGGAAAATGTTTGCAAGTGATGAGCAGATTAACAATTTCCTGACTCTAGAAAATGAATTTTCTAACTGTAACATAGATGAAGATACAGTAATTGAATCTGATCAAACAAATGAACAAGAAACAGACATTTCAGAAGAAAGTACAATTCAAATGCTTCATCCAACAAAGTTCACTAACAAAGAAATGCAGGACCTTAAACAAATGGATATTGACGAAATTATAGAAGAGGAATATGAAATCATTAATTTAAAAGACAATCATTTACCTAAAGGATTAACTCCTCTAGAAGATCTTTTCGATTCTAATGATATTCCAAAGAAACCCAAAATGGAACCATTGAAAGCAGATATTGAGGAATATAATTTAGGAACTGAAGAAAATCCTAAAATGATAAAGTTATCTAAATCCTTGTCTCCTAATAAAAAACTAAAATATGTTGAACTTTTGAGAGAATTCCAAGATGTCTTTGTCTGGAGTTATGAAGACCTAAAATCATATGATACCTCTATAATTCAGCATACAATACCTCTGAAAGAAAATCAGAAACCATTCAAACAGAAACTCAGAAGAATCAACCCTGTACTACTGCCTTTAATTGAAAAAGAAATCAAACGAATGTATGAAGCAAGGATAATTGCTCCTATTAGGTTTTCAGAGTGGGTGTCTAATTTAGTTCCTACTAGGAAGAAAACTGGAGAGATCAGATTATGTGTTGATTTGAGAAATGTAAATAAGGTTTCTTTGAAGGATAATTACCCTTTGCCCAAAATGGATCACATCTTATAAAGGGTAGTAGGTGCTTCTAGCATTTCTCTCCTAGATGGGTTCTCAGGATACAATCAAATTCTGGTTCATCCTGATGACCAGGAAAAAACAACTTTTACAATACCATGCGGCACATTCAAGTACGTTAAAATGCCATTCGGACTTAAAAATGCAAGAGCAACCTTCCAAAGAGCAATGGACGTTGCATTTGAAAAAGAAATTCATGATTTTCTAGTTATATATCTGGATGATTTAACTGTTTTTTCTAAATCAGATCAGCAGCATTTGGACCATCTCAGACAAGTATTCATAAAATGTAGAAAATATGGTATTTCTTTGAATCCAAAGAAATCTTTGTTCGGTCTTGAAGAAGGTAAACTCTTGGGCCATATCATCTCAAAAGATGGTATTAGAATTGATCCTGATAGATTAGAAGCTATATTGCAAATACCTCATCCTAGAAATGTCAAAGAACTTCAAGCTTTCCTAGGAAAAATCAATTTTTTGAGAAGATTCATATCTAGCTTAGCTAAATTAATTAGATTACTTACTAACATGTTAAGAAAGGATTCAAGTATTAAATGGACCGTAGAAGCAAAACAGGCATTTTAAGAAATTAAAATGGCTTTGACTAGAACACCAGTTCTTACCAGTCCACAATTTGATAGAGACTTCATAATATTTTCATTTGCATCAGAACACACTATAGCAGTTGTTTTATTACAAAAGGATGATCAAGAATGTAAAAAACCTATAGCCTTTTTTAGTAATGCACTAAGAGATGCATCGTTAAAATATAACATCATGGAAAAACAATCTCTTTCACTTGTGAAAGCCATTAAAGATTTTAGAATCTACATATTGTATTCCCATGTGATAGCCTATGTACCAAATGCTGTTGTCAAAGACATCTTAACTCAAGATGGAATTGAGGGAAAAAGAGGTAAATGGATTGCTACCATATTAGAGTATGATATTGAAATAAAACCTACAAAGCTTATAAAGGGACAGGGATTGGCTCAACTCATGACAGAAACAAATTGTCAAGCCCTGGATATTAATCAACTGGATGACGAACAGGAGATGGCGACTCCACAAATCAGCCAGGCCTTCTTAGATTCACCTTGGTATGCTGATATAATTTATGTACTTATAAACCTGCAAGTTCCTCCAAGGTTATCCAGAACAAAGCAAAGGTTTTTAAAGATGACATCTTCAAAGTTTTGTATTTTAGATAATGTTATTTTTCGGAAAAATCATGAAGGTATTCTATTGAATTGTTTGTTAAAAGATGAAGCTGACAAGGCTCTCCATGAATTCCATGCAGGAGACTGTGGTGGACACCTTTATTTGAAATCAACTGCAGACAAAATCCTAAGAGCTGGATTTTATTGACCAACCTTGTTCTCTGATGTAAAGAAATTTATCATTGCTTGCCATAAATGTCAAATTTTTGAAGGCAAGAGAAAACTATTACCTTTACCCCTGAAACCAATTTCCACTGAAAAACCTTTCCAACAATGGGGCTCAGATTTCATTGGAGAAATCCATCCTCCTTCTTCTGGCCAACAAAAATGGATCCTCACTGCCACAGACTATTTTACCAAATGGATAGAAGCAATTCCTTCCAGACAAGCCAATGACACTGTGATCATAGGATTCCTAGAAACTAATATATTATCAAGATTTGGTTGTCCTGAGAAAATCATAATTGATAATGTTGTTGCCTTCAAATCTAAAAAGATGATAAGTTTCTGTAATAAATATCATATCACCTTAAGCCATTCTACAACCTATTACCCTCAAGGTAATGGACTAGCTGAATCTTCCAACAAGAGTCTCATAAATATTATTAAGAAATTATTGGAAGAAAACAAGAAAAATTGCCATAAGAAACTTACCAACGCATTGTGGGCAGACAGACTCACCATCAAAAAATCTATTGGAACTAGTCCTTATGAGTTAGTCTATGGTATCGAGGCTGTATTTCCTTCATCTTTAGGAGTTCTTGTTGTTGTCGACAATTATTGTCTCCCCTAGAGACAGTCTAGAGTTTCCATAGACCAGTTCCTAGGACATTTTATCATAGCAAGGAGCACTTAATATAACTTGGGTGTCAATCCAAAAAGCTCTCTTGCTATCTCTTGTAAAACAAGGAAATTGATTTAGATGGGACCAGTGCTTACAAAAACTGCCACAAGGAAAGTAATGTTGCACAGACAAGATGCAAAACTCCAACACAAAAGCATCAGACAGTTAAGAGACAATTTACTGTAAAGAGGGCCGATTCAAATAATATGCCACAGAAATCAAGTATCAGAAGGTGTATGTAGTGAAAGAAATATAAGAAGATATTAGTTAACTTTGATCTGATACCCAGATACACAACAGAACCACATATGGGCTTATCATTCTAAGAATCCATATATGACAATGGCGTTTTAAAAGCACCCTCCCAAAGCAACTAATATAGCAGAAAGATGGATGAAATGAACATGAAACAGTATATCATGCCTGAGCCATATTTAAAGCGCTTGACTGATCCAAGTATGGGCATCAACTAGGATGAATCCTTACCTAAAATCAGTGAGCCACTCGCATTCCAATACATGATACAAGAAGATATATGAAATGAAATGTTGTATTAATCACATAAGAGAAGGTTACATACTGTGAAATACCAAAGACCAGAATCCTCATTACAGATAGAACTCCTCCTCACTGAGACCCTACGGGCTCTGAGCCTTCATGCAGAAGCTTTACAAAATGTATACAAACGTGCCTTTCACTGCACAATTTTCTAATACAAGTCTGGAACCCTTACAATGTCTTTCTTTCTCCTTTTTATAGAGGAGGGAGAAGAGAAACTAATAAAAGAGGTAGGTGAAAACAATTAATTGTTTTATTAAAACAAAATGGCGGAAACATGTCGCGCCCATACTATTTGACGGCCATGAAATATTACATGTACTCTGCAGCCAGCTCCATGAAGTAAATGCATTGGATAAAAGATCTCCTTAGAGGTAAGGTGTGAAGAATAAAATATATAACACTCTGTACTTTCCTTAAAGAAAAATCTGTTGAAGTAAGATCTGGAGGATAAGATTTTTATGTACTTGTACTCTCTGTCTTCTGAATGCCGAATTGGAATTTAAATTCTTCAATGCCAGACACTGCATTCCTTTGATCTTTCAGTGATATTGTTTGTCGCTACAATTAATACTTCCATTTGTAAAATTTACCCTCTGGATTACTCTGGAGGGTTTGACAGCTTTCGATCTCTGCTCTTTAAATCGCAGTCATATCTCTACAACTACCCGGGATCTTTTCAATAATTCTCCTTCTGCCAGCCGGTCCTTGGGTGCGTCTTCGATTTTTGTAATGGAGGCAGAGATTAATGGTGATCTCTCGTCGCTACAACCTCCAAAACCGACAAACACGTTAAAGAAAACCAGATGCGAAGGTGGTGGAGACGGTCGTGACTATGGGTGTATACTGGGAAAAATAATGAAATATACAGTGGAATGGGGGTAAACATGCGAGATAGAGGTTTCCCATGCAGAACACTAACGTTCAACATATGTAGGAAAGGTATAAAAGGTGGAGGGGGAATGGAGAAGACACGTGGGATGATGACAGGGATGTGTGAAAGACCAAGTGGAAAGGGGCGACGTGGAGGTGGACTCGAGCGGTCAGCGGGCGTGTGAATGATTTTGGACCATACGATCGAAAACGGAATCGACGGTTAATATTGCGTCGGGCGGTGATGCGATGGTGGGCCAGGGCGTCGTTTAACCTGGGCTAACTTCCGTGTAGCTCGGAAAAGCGACCGTCGTTGGATGAAGGTTTACAGATCGAACGGCTCTCGTCAATTTCGATGCATGTCCACGACCGAAGAATAACGCGCGAAATGGAGCGGTTTTGGAACAGTGGCCCGGGACGCGTGGCATCTGCTGAATGGAATCACTGGGATTTTGAAAATACCGCTTGTTGCTGAAAAGCTGTGAGAAATAAACAGGCCGGTTTTAGGGGTAAGGCGCGGCGGGGACCACCAGATAAGGACAAGCTGCGGGCCTTCGATCTATGTTTGATCTGACGGCTGAGAGTGGGCCTGATAGCATTTAAATGATGAGCTCCTTTTGATCTGGCACAGGGTTATGCGCTCGGGTCACGTGAAAGGCTCGCTATAGGGGCTAGGACCTAAGGGGCTCGGATTCAAATATTTCAAAAGTGAGCCTTTCGGCCTTCGATTATGAAATTTGGGCGCGGAGAAGGGCAACGGTAAGTGGAAAAATGGGTTTCTTAGGCCACGATAGGGAATTTTAATGGTTCAGTAGGGGCTAATGGCCAAAAATTATAATGAAGGGGCACACATGTACAACATCGGCTCCATATGGGGACGGCATGTTCCTCCGTGAACGTGTTGAGAACTTGCAGACCATCTGTTTATCATTCTGCTAACTATGCTATTAAGCCCCGCTGCATTTCACTTCATAATTTATCAGCACACCCACCTGAATCAAACCAAAACTGAAACAAAACCTACATACAATATGGTGCATCAGGCCACCTCGACCTGAGTCAGAATTGGAAATAGGGCTTTAAAAATTGTCCGTTTACAGGGGCATCCAATAAGTCGCCCTATAAATTCTCCAATACAAACGTGTTATTACCTCCTTGTTCCACAATTTTGAATGGGCCAAACCAGAGTGGGTCAAACTTGCCATGTTTTCCTTTGTCAGCCCTCCGGACATCCCACCTGAGAACTAGATCTCCAATCTGCAATTTTCTGTTTCTAGCATGTTGATCAAATATGTTTTTCATTCTCTCTCGATATTCTGTTAATCTTTGATCCACTTGGTTCCGTGTTTCCTCTAATTCCATCCATTGATTAATTCTCCTGACCATATCATCAGGCTCTTCTTGATTTTCTTGCATGAAACAGGCCACCGGTAAAGCCAGCTGCACAGGAAACACTGCTGCTCGTCCATATACCAGTTCATAAGGATATTTCCCAGTTGCTCTCTTGCTAGTGATTCTATTAGCCCATAGAGCAAACTTCAATTGGGAATCCCAATTCCTCCGATTGTCATTGATAGTCTTTTCAAGGCCCTCACTAGAGTTTTATTAGAAGATTCTGCCAAGCCATTCCCCTGTGGATAGTATGTTGTGGAATGATTTAGTGCAATATTGTATCGCTGGCAGAAATTTACAAATTTTGCAGACTTGAAGGTCTGTGCATTATCAGTCACTATTCTGGCAGGACAGCCAAACCTGGATATGATGTTTTCTTCCATGAACTTTATGATGATAGAGTCCGTAGCATTCCTTGTAGGTATGGCTTCCACCCATTTTGTAAAGTAATCTGTAGCTTTCAATATCCATTTATGTTGCCCACTTGATGGGAGATGTATTTCTCCAATAAAATCTATTCCCCATTGTTGAAACGACTCATTTACATGAACTGGAATCAGGGGTAGAGCTGCCAACTTCTGTTTTTTAGCAAATTTCTGACACTTATCACATGCTCTAACCCAAGTGAAAACGTCTCCAAATAATTTAGGCCAGTAGAAACCAGCCTTTAAGATTTTATGAGCTGTGGCTCTCCAGCTGTAATGGCCTCCACAGATTCCCTCATGAAATTCCATCATGATACTCTCTATTTCATCCTCCGTAAGGCACAAGAGTAAAATTCCTGAGGGGTCCCTCCAATGTAATTGGCCATTAGCAACTATATAATTTTGTGATTTCAATCTTAAAGCTCTGTATTTTGCCTTATCACAGCTGAGAGGACAACTGAGTGTCAACAGATATTCTACTATTTCCTTGTACCAAGGACTGGTGAGATATTTCATGTGTACTTTCTGAGTAGCCATCTCCAGCCCTTGATACTCTTTTTCTTTCCCAGACTCTTCATTTGCTACCATAGACAGATTTATGCCCAGAGCCTGATAGTTTGAGTCAGACAAAATTTTAGCAAGGCCCTGTCCTTTAATTAGCTTAGTTGGACGGATGTCCAAATCATACTCTTGTATTTTAGCAATCCACCTTCCCCTTTTCCCTTCACTGTCTCCCTGAATAAGAATGTCTTTAACAGCTGTAGTAGGGACAAATGCAGTAATGTGAGACTGCAAAACATACATGTGAAATGCTTTGAGGGACTTTACTCGGGCATATGCCTGTTTCTCTAATATGTTATATTTTAATTCTGCATCATGGAGAACTTGACTGAAAAAGGCAATAGGCTGCTCATATCCATCTTCATTTTTCTGCAACAAAACTCCAACTACTGTATGGGGTGAAGCAAATGAAAAGATCTTAAATGGTTTAGTATAATCTGGCCCAGCTAAGACAGGGGCTTCAGCAAATGCCTGTTTTATCCTGGTGAATGCATCTCTAGATTCCTGAGGCCATTTTACTTCATTATTCTTTTTCAACATATCAGTTATATGCCTAACTATCTCAGCATAGTTAGGAATAAATCTTCTCAGGAAATTTATCCGGCCTAAAAACACTTGCACTTCCTTCTTGTTTCTGGGGAGAGGGATGCTATTTATAACTTCTACTCTTTTGGGATCTATATTTACCCCATCTTTAGTCACAATATGTCCCAAAAGTTTTCCTTCCTCTAATGCAAATAAAGAATTTTGTGGGTTAATAGAAAGACCATACCTTCTGCATTTTTCAAAAGTTCTTTGTAAATGCTCGATATGCTCAACATCATTTTTTGAAAACACTGTAATATCATCAAGGTACACCACCAAAAATTTATCTTGCTCCCCCACAAAGGCTATGTCCATGGCCGTCTGAAAGGTGGCTCCTGCATTGATCAATCCAAAAGGCATCCTGGCATACATGAATGTACCCCATGGTGTGGTGAAAGTAGTCTTCTTCTGGTCTTCTGGAAACACAACCACCTGGTTATAACCAGAAAAACCATCCATCATTGACATCCTGGAGGCTCCTACCACTTTCTGCAGGATGTGGTCCATCTTAGGCAGTGGATAATTATCTTTTAAAGATGCTCTATTTAAATTCCTGAAATCCACACATAGCCTTATTTCTCCATTTTTCTTTCTGACAGGGACCAAGTTTGCAACCCATTCTGAGTACCTTAATGTCACAATTATTTTGGCCTTTAGCAGCTTCTTGATTTCTTTTTCAATGGAGGGAAGCAGCAGGGGATTTATCTGCCTGAGCTTCTGCTTATAAGGTCTTGCATCTTCCCTCAAAGGAATTTTGCGCTGCATTATACTGACATCAAAAGTTTTCAGGTTCTGATAGGACCATGCAAATACATCCTTGTATGACTGAAATAACTTCAAGTATTTTTCCTTATATTCCTCTGGGACCTTCTTAGATAGCTTTACAATTTTAGGCTCAACATTAGTACCCAGATTCAGATCTTCCATTTGATTTTCTTCTGCTACTTTATTATGCTGCAATAGAACATCATTTTTGTCAAATAACCTTTCTAGAGGTACCAAACCTCTAGGAATAACATTTCCTTTCAGCTGCAGCGCTTTACTGCCTGCCATCTTCTCTTCCCATTTGTTTTCTGAAACATTCTCAGCCTCATCTTCTTCACAATCATCAACCTCCATATTGGATAACTCTCCCACTGTCTCCAAGAATTTCTTTATCTATTCATCATCCTCAAATAATTGCCAATGCTTAACATTATATGGGATCGATGGTCTATAACGTACTTCAAATTCATACCTCAAGAGAGGGTTCTGAGGGGGATGGAATGTAATGGCAACTACAGCAAGAGAATCTGCCATTCTATTCTGCTCCCGAGGCATGAACTGGATGTTGAATGCTGAGAAGAAATTCTCCACCATGTCCCATTCTTCGTTTCTATAAGCTCTCAACCGAGGATGCTTGGCTTGACATTGATTTCTGATCTACCTGACCACCAACTCAGAATATCCCAGATCCCTTAAGCATTGTATACCCATGCTCTTGGCTGCCTGCAGTCCCAATAATAGTGCTTCATATTCAGCCACATTATTAGTAGCTTCATATTCCAATTTAAAAGACAGTGGCACCCATTTTCCTGTAGGGGAGATTAATAATACCCCAGCCCCATTGCCTTCTCTTGAATTTGCTCCATCAAAATGCAGAGTCCATATTCATGCTTCATAAATTTCTGAAGGCTGCTCAGTTTTGATTTGACAGAAGGAAGGTTCATGAGCATAATTTTGATCTTCTTCTAACATTAAACATGAGAAATCTCCTTCCTTGCTGTAGACTGGCGAGTTTTCTGAGCTGTCAGCCTTAGTAACCATTTTGGCAAATCTAGTTTCTCTGTATAATCTCCTTTCCTGGCCACCAAAAACAGGGACAGTGGCATAGGTTAAATCCATCTTGATTGACCCACCAATTTTTGTTCCCCAGGACCCTGACAACAGCGTGCCAAAGCGAGCTGGGATGTCAGCCACCACAATGTCCATTACCACACTCTTTGATGGAATTTGGGCCAAATTGACCACTAAATCTTTGATCATCCCTAGACATTTAACTCTTTTGGAATCAAATGAATAGAGGTCTTTATATGGGCGTGTGATTTGTAGTCATAGTTGTTCCATGACTGACAAAGGCATAAGATTATGGGAAGCTCCAGAATCTAACATACAATTATGTAACAGCAGGTCATGAATAACTAGAGACACATAGAAAGGAGGAGTAGAGGGGTCTATCTCCTCGACATGTGGGCCAAAAACTACCATGGGTCTTTCTTCTTGAAGATTAAGACTGTCTGGGACTATTGGTGCTTCAGGAGGGAGCAATAAAGAAGTGACTTGAGATTGGTATGCGGGTTGTCTTAACAGCTCAGTCAAAGGGATTGGGATTTTGACTTTCTCAAGTTCTTTTTGCAAATTGAAAACAGGAGGGGAATTTTCTATTACAATTTCTTTTGACTCTTTATTTTCTGCTGAAGGTTTAACTTCTTTTGATACAGACTCAGCACTAGGAGGGACAACAACTTTTGAAGAAGAAGGAATTTGATCATTAGACTGCAGAGGTTTATTTAGAGGACTCTTACCTTTATCTGTGACTTTCTTCGTTGTTGACCCCTTTTGAGTAGATGCTTCTTTCTAAGGAGGCTCTTCTTCGTGTTCTTGAGTCCAAGTTCTCTTTCTGGAAGATCTGAGATCATATTGTCTATTGAAATGTGCTTGCATGAAATCATTAAACTGCTTGCAGTAGTGATCAATTTTTGCATCTTCTGTATCTCTGATCTCTTCTTCTTCTTCTTGCAATGGACATTCTACTTTATCATTGTTGGAGAAAGCAAGATTTGCATCTTGCAGTTCATAAGCAGCACCTTCAGTGGAGTCATCTACTGGGCCTTCCAGGTACAATGGGTGTGGTACTTGATCTTGTAGCTCCTTAGCTTCCCTTGGAAATATTTGCAGGGTTGGCTTTCTATACTGAGGATTGTAACCCCTGTTTAGAGCATTCTGAAAATTCTTGGGCACTGCATTTTTGGCCTCCAATTCAAGCTTGACCAGTTTATTAGAAAGATTCTTAATCATTTTACTCATTTCTTCAATTTTATCTGAATCCTTATCCTGATTAGAAGTAGATACTTCCTCTTTACCTCTTCTTCTGGTGTCCTGTTTAGCTTTCCCTCTTGATTTTCCAGTGGAAGCATTGTTTGCTTCCAATTCAAGAGCATCTGATTGAGCATCATCTAGGGTGGCGGGTTTCCTTTCCCTGAGAGCGAAACCAAAATCTGAGTCAAAGGCTGCTATGAAAACAAATTTGGCAGCATTCTGATGAGGCTTCATATCTGCAGGGAGATTTAGATATAACTTGTTAAATCTCTTGATAAATTATGACACCCCTTCATTATGTTTCTTCTTGAGTGTATTGAACTCAGTAAGATATTGTCCATGATGCTTCTTTTCTCCCCATTTCCTGAGAAAAGTACTTTCCATATCATCCCAAGTAGTTATGGAACAATTTCCCAATGTTTTGAACCATTTTCTGGCTTCACCATCCAGAGATTGCACAAATAATCTTAATACCGCATCTAGATGTTCAACATTAAAGTTCTCTGCAAAAGAGCAGAAGGTCTCAAGATGTTTTTGAGCATCAACTTCATTTTCCCCAGTGAATCTAGGAAAGATCTTCAAATAGTCCTGGGGCATATCATTTAACACTTGAGGGAGTGCTAGGGGAGCATATTTGTTTAACAAAAAGGCTGGAACATTAGCCATTGGAGGAGGTGGGGCTTGTGCAACAATCTGATGTAAAAAGGGAGGAAGAGGTGGATGTGGGGTATGAATAGCGACAGGAGTATACTGCACAACAGCCTAAGGTGTAGCTGGGAACAATTCACAATTAACAGCAGCTACTTCGGTCACCTCTTTAACCTCTTCAACTTCAGGAGTAGGGTTAGGATGATCTTCAGTTCTAGCACCTCCCCTGGGTGGGCTATCTGGGTAATATTCAGGATTTTCCTCAGTGGAGTCAGGTTTTTCTACTTGGATTTTTTGAGAAGAATAAAATGGATAGTCTTTTAACAAATATTCAGGGATTTCAGCACGGACTGATTTCCTTTCTTTCCAACTTCTTCTATGTATAATATTCTCAGGGTCAGACACTGAAGGTGTCTTTGATTGTGATGTATCTTACCTCAAATGGGGCTTACGAGGAGCCAGGACTACCAATAGATTTATCAAATAAACAACAGTGGAGTCGCCAAGGTGAGAGATATGCAACTCTTCAACTCTCTGTGCTCACCTGATTAGAGAGTGAATATTATTTGTCGAGGCCCAGGGAAACTGATATTCTTAAATTTGTCCCCGGCAGCGGCGCCAGAAAGATGTTGTCGACAATTATTGTCTCCCCTAGAGACAGTCTAGAGTTTCCATAGACCAGTGCCTAGGACATCTTATCATAGCAAGGAGCACTTAATATAACTTGGGTGTCAATCCAAAAAGCTCTCCTGCTATCTCTTGTAAAACAAGGAAATTGATTTAGATGGGACCAAGACTTACAGAAACTGCCACAAGGAAAGTAATGTTGCAAAGACAAGATGCAAAACTCCAACACAAAAGCATCAGACAATTAAGAGACAGTTTACTGTAAAGAGGGCCGATTCAAATAATATGCCGCAGAAATCAAGTATCAGAAGGTGTATGTAGTGAAAGAAATATAAGAAGAAATTAGTTAACTTTGATCTGATACCCAGATACACAACAGAACCACATATGGGCTTATCATTCTAAGAATCCATATATGACAATGGCGTTTTAAAAGCATCCTCCCAAAGCAACTAATATAGCAGAAAGATGGATGAAATGAACATGAAACAGTATATCATGCCTGAGGCATATTTAAAGCACTTGACTAATTCAAGTATGGGCATCAACTAGGATGAGTCCTTATCTAAAATCAGTGAGCCACTCGCATTCCAGTACATGATACAAGAAGATATATGAAGTGAAATGTTGTATTAATCACATAAGAGAAGGTTGCATACTGTGAAATACCAAAGACCAGAATCCTCATTACAGATAGAACTCCTCCTCACTGAGACCCTACGGGCTCTGAGCCTTCATGCAGAAGCTTTACAAAATGTATACAAACGTGCCTTTCACTGCACAATTTTCTGATACAAGTCTGGAACCCTTACAATGTCTTTCTTTCTCCTTTTTATAGAGGAGGGAGAAGAGAAACTAATAAAAGAGGTAGGCGAAAACAATTAATTGTTTAATTAAAACAAAATGGCGGAAACATGTCGCGCCCATACTATTTGACGGCCATGAAATATTACATGTACTCTACGGCCAGCTCCATGAAGTATATGCACTGGATAAAAGATCTCCTTAGAGGTAAGGTGTGAAGAATAAAATATATAACACTCTGTACTTTCCTTAGAGAAAAATCTGTTGAAGTAAGACCTGGAGGATAAGATTTTTATGTACTTGTACTCTCTGTCTTCTGAATGCCGAATTGGAATTTAAATTCTTCAATGTCAGACACTGCATTCCTTGGATCTTTCAGTGATATTGTTTGCCGCTACAATTAATACTTCCATCTGTAAAATCTGCCCTTTGGATTACTCTGAAGGGTTTGACAGCTTTCAATCTCTGCTCTTTAAATGGCAGTCATATGTCTACAACTACCCGGGATCTTTTTCAATAATTCTCCTTCTGCCAACCGGTCCTTGGGTGCGTCTTCGATTTTTGTAATGGAGGCAGAGATTAATGGTGATCTCTCGTCGCTGCAACCTCCAAAACCGACAAACACGTTAAAGAAAACCAGATGCGAAGGTGGTGGAGGCAGTCGTGACTATGGGTGTATACTGTGAAAAATAATGAAATATACAGTGGAATGGGGGTAAACAGGCGAGATAGAGGTTTCCCATGCAGAACACTAACGTTCAACATATGGATGAAAGGTATAAAAGGTGGAGGGGGAATGAAGAAGACACGTGGGATGATGACAGGGATGTGTGAAAGACCAAGCAGAAAGGGGCGAGGTGGAGGTGGACTCGGGCGGTCAGCGGGCGTGTGAATGATTTTGGACCATACGATCGAAAACAGAATCGACGGTTAATATTGCGTCGAGCGGTGATGCGATGGTGGGCCAGGGCGTCGTTTAACCTGGGCTAACTTCCGTGCAGCTCGGAAAAGCAACCAACGTTGGATGAAGGTTTATAGATCGAACGGCTCTCGTCAATTTCGCTGCGCGTCCATGGCCGAAGAATAACGCACGAAATGGAGCGGTTTTGGAACAGTGGCCCGGGACACGTGGCATCTGCTGAATGGAATCGCTGGGATTTTGAAAATACCGCCTGCTGCTGAAAAGTTGTGCGAAATAAACAGGTCGGTTTTAGGGGTAAGGCGTGGCGGGGACCACCAGATAAGGACAAGCTGTGGGCCATCGATTTGTGTTTGATTTGACGGCTGAGAGTGGGCCCGATAGCATTTAAATGATGAGCTCCTTTTGATCTGGCACAGGGTTATGCGCCCGGGTCACGTGAAAGGCTAGCTGTAGGGGGCTAGGACCTAAGGGGCTCAGATTCAAATATGTCAAAAGCGAGCCTTTCGACCTTCGATTATGAAATTTGGGCACGGAGGAGGGCAACGATAAGTGGAAAAAGGGGTTTCTTAGGCCACGATAGGGAATTTTAATGGTTCAGGAGGGGCTAATGGCCAAAAATTATAATGAAGGGGCACACATGTACAACACCTGTAATGAAATTACTTCAAGAGGCTCAAGTTGAACTTTATGATATTCAAAGAAGAATAAATCAGACTATCAATTTGCAGCAGACCAGAGAGAAAGTATATCAGAGATCCCAAATATTGCAGGAGAAACTAAAGAAGATATTTGACAAAAGGACAAAGGCAGAAGATTTCCAACTTGGAAACAAAGTTTTAAGATGGGATTCTAGGAGAGAAGATAAGGGAAAACATGGGAAGTTTAACTTCCTATGGAAAGGACCTTATATTATCCATGCTTTACAAGGAAACAATACATATTTTCTGAAAAACTTGGATGGTACAGAAACTGAAGATGGACCAGTTAATGGTCGAATGTTGAAACATTACTTTGATCCTATTTATTAGGATATTATGATTTTTAACATGTATATATTATATCCTTTGTAATGTCATAATTTTGAGTGGATAGTAACTTGCTGAAGTTGAAGCCCGAAGAGAAGGCCCTAAGCTTCAGAAGTATCACTATCATACATACAATAAAGCAACAAGCAAAAGAAGATTCCATAGTTCAGTCGAAATCATTCTGAAGGCAACTGACCTGTTGTTCTTGACTTTTCACCAGAAAGAGCCATCCCCAAGTGGAGCCAGTGTTAGATTCCTATATCAATAGGTGTCATATGTCATGACTGACTTGATGAGATATGTAATATGTTCATACATTTTCTTGTTGCAAAGGTTTTCCATATTCTCAAAAAATCAAAAAAAATTAAAATGTAAAGAGGGTATACCCTAAAAGAAAAATCAAAGGGTGAAAAAATAAAAAATGGCCAAAAAAATAAAAGAAAATAAACCCCACCAAAAGAAAGGCCAAGGAAAGTGCGCAAGTCTAAATGCCACTACTTTTTGTTCCTATGTAAATAAACAAATTGTGTGCAACTTGTATCTTATGCCACAATTTATGAACAGTCAAACAGTTTAAGCTTGGCTAGTTCATCTTTCAATTTTATGTTTTAGAGATAGAGAATGAAATCTGACCAAACTGTTTAATCTTGGCAGATAAGTAGATAGGTAAAGTAAATAAAATGAGCTCAACAGTTTAATTTGAGCTCTTGGATGTAATCAGGTTAGAATTAGATAGATTCCTATATGTAAAAGAAAAGAAAGTGTGATAAGGGTTTTCCAGTCTAAGTGCACCCTAATAAAGAAGAAAAAATGGTAGGTTAAAGTAGGTAGGGTAGGTAGATGTTGTTGCATAATTACATATGAGAGATAATGACGTTAGATGTGTTAAATCTTTACTTTCATCACAAGTGCAAAGACAGACACTACACTGGAAGAATTTCAAGCAAAGCAAAGTCAAATTATTAACTTTCCTTCTCATTTTTCCCTAAAAATTTCACTAATTTCCCCTAAGTACTAAGGTATTTAAACATTAGAGGGGCTCAAGGCATTTCCTTGACTTTTGGAGGGACCGGACCCTCGGCCCAATAATTGGAAAAGCCTAAGTACTTAAAATCATTTATCATGACATTCATTCACCTCTAAAAAATATTTTCCTAAGTAAAATTCCATTTTGCTTAGAAAATTATGCAATATTTCACAAAAAACTCTATTCATGCAAGCATAAGTTAAATACATTAATCTAATGTTTTACACTTAGTGCTTTCATTCATTTTTCATATTAATTTCTAATTTTATTATTTAAATCCCTATACAAATTCACCCTTTTCCCATATTATTTTAATAAAATTCCCCAAATTAATATATTATCCCGCCCCGTTGGTTGAAAAATAACCATATAATTATATTAATTGTGATTAATTGGTTGAATTTTCAATTAATTAAAAACCCGACACTCCACTGTATAAAAAGGGATTAACTAACCCTCATGGTTAAATAATAACTTAATCCATCAATAAAATTCCCCTCGATGCGATTAATTCACACTTAATTACACTAGGCCAGCCCTATTAATTCCCTGTCATCTCCCTTTCCCGACGATCAATCGATCAACCAATCCAGGATCTATGGTTGTCGTCCATATCGCTGCGCCTCCACGTCCGAACGATAACGCGCGATGGCCAAGCAGTTTTTTGAATAGTGTCGCGCCACGTGTCGTATATTGTATGGAATCGCTCGCCCTCTGCTGAAAACCGCCCATCCCCAAAAGCTGTGATGAAAACCGCTTACCACTTGCCTCCCATGACAAAGCAACCGTACTTGCTGATGTCATCCACTTAAAAAATAAAAAACCCGCCAACCTTTGACTTTGCAAATAAAACAAATGAACCCGCATCATTTTCACTATCTCGTGCAGTGACCAGTGTCCCATGCAACGAATTCCGAAATCAACTGTCGAAGATTGTCAACCACCACCTTGCTGAGGAAAATTGCAGTCGAGTAATCTAGAAATCATTCACCATAGCCAACACCTGTTTTAGTTACTGTTCATTTCCCGGAAAACAGGTATTTACTTAAATTCCCATTGAACTCTGCAAAATCCTGGTTTTTGTTTTAATTCCACAAGAAAAACTGAAACAAGGTTCAAGATTGGTCTTCATTTTATTCCTCAATTCCCAAAATTGCAATTGCATTCCCAATCCTGTGATTGTGCTCGTTTTTCATCAAAACCCGAATTCATTTATGAATCCACAAGAACCAGAAATGAAAATTCCCGTGGCTTTGAATGTCGCACCCCTGAATGCCCCTCACAGAGACTTAGACTATCTACCTCTAGCAGATAGAGATTTCCAAGTTAAAGACCTTGTCCTCAGTGAAAATCCTCTTCAAATTTTTTGCCACTGCAGAGATAACTACCTGAACGGCTCTGACATTTTTGGACTATGGGAATCCAATCTTCTAATGTATCTTCTCCCTTCAGTCCACATTTTTCCTGAAATAATCTATTACTGCCACACCAATTATGATCCCAATCAACGAGCAGTCATGTCCCCAAGTCAAACCGTCCTTTTCCCAATAACTGCTCAGTCTATCAACGAAATGTTATAGTTTCAGCCTAGTCAAGCCCTGACTCCTCTTTCCATGGGAGAGTTACTTGAGAAATCGGCCAATTTATCCCAAGAAGAGTTGAGTCGCCTTTGCCAAACCTTCATGTTGCCAGAACATCAGCCCAAAGACCCTCCCCCTTATGGTTATACCTTTTTCACTGATGTGGGCAGACTTATTTTGAATATGATATCTTCTATAATGGGTTTCAATACTAGTGAATATGTTGATCAATTAACCCTAGTATTGTTGTCGATTTTTACCCCTGGACAGCCCCCTGCTGTCAAATATGATTTTGCTTCCTACATTGCTGATAAAATCCATAATTAGTTCATGAGATTAGAAACTGAAAGAGTGTTCAAATATTCCTCTGTTATATACCATCTTATGCTTTACTATCAATCAAAGAGTTTCCCTTTCTATGTCATGAAACTTGATGCCAAAGGAAATCCTAGGTCTATAATCTTTTGGTCTGCAATCACTCATAATTCCTTTGATTCTCCTTATTCTTATAATAAGTTCATTAACCTATTTGTGCACCCTGCAACCTCCTTATTAACAAAAGTCTCCCCTCCTAGGGTCAATAGTGATATCAAGAAAATTCTCCAACTCTCAAAGCAATACAAGATAGGTGATTGGTACCTATACCAGAATCACACAGAAATCAGAATATATGGGTGTGAGTTATGCCCTTTCAAGTTACCAAAATATGTCCCAATGAGGCTCTTTGCCTTAGAATATTTTAGACAAATGATAAATTCAGACATAGTCCACTTTTGCAATGCAAAGAAAAAAGCTCAACTCAGAATTAAGAGTCAATTAGGTCCTTTTATTTGTAATTCTAGGGATGCTAGAAAAGAAGCTGAAAGAATCCTAGAAGACTATCTCAAATTACAAAAGAGTTTCTACTGGGTACCTTATGACCCAAACAACTTTATTTGTGATAGGAGGATGAAAAACAAATTGTCACCATACCTTCATCATAGAATCCCAGAAATTGAACAATATGCCAATATGGATGAATGGATGGAAGGGACATTGATAGAAGAAGATAGTGAACAGGTCAGTGTTGAAAATGTTATGAAATACCTTGAACAAATACTTGACCTAGACTCTTTTGGACAGGTGCAAAGACTAGGAATTGGTCCTTCTTCTGCTGGAACTTCTCAGAAAAATTTACAGGAAACTAGTGCATCAGCCATAGTAGCATCTAAAGGGAAGGAGAAAGAGGCTGATATACAAGTTACAGAGAAATTCACAATGACAGAACAGCTTGAAACTTCTAAAGAACAGGGTCAAATACAGATTTCTCCTACTCAGATCAGTGTGGCAGAAATTTCAGTTTTGCAAACTCCTCTCAATGTAGAAAAAGGTAAGAAGAGAGATGCAGAAACAGGTACTCCTATCAGTGGATCTTCAGAACAACCTGATGTTAAAAGAAAAAAATTAAATCCTCTTCTAGAAGTAGAATCTGTTCAAGAAATCCCTGATAGCCAGAAGAGAGAAGATTTGGATAGTC
Source organism: Pinus albicaulis (assembly GCA_034641835.2). Taxonomy (NCBI): domain Eukaryota; kingdom Viridiplantae; phylum Streptophyta; class Pinopsida; order Pinales; family Pinaceae; genus Pinus; species Pinus albicaulis. Next base: position 170,006,211 of record CM076574.1, on the reverse strand, counting down.
ATAAAACATGCACAGTCAGTGGGACATCCACTAATTCACAAAGAAAGGAACTACAAAGACAGCAAAGTGTAGAAATATCTTCCTTCAAACCACCAGTTAAGGATGTCGGGGATATTAAGAAAACATTTATAAGTATAAAAGCTAGAAATGATCCACTAAGACTTCAAGTCTATAATCAATACTTGAAGATGGCTCCTAAAAATCAACAAAGATTGATGTCAGCCTATGACATCCAACAGGGAAAAATGTTGATGAGTCATTTTAAACCCAAGGTGCAGCAGCCCCAAACAGTGGCAAATTATGTCAGAACCAATTTTGAATTCATAGCAAAGGATATTCATCCTTTGGATCAGATTGAGCTACACAAACAAAATGGTGAAATGATTTACTCAACTTTGACTGATAAATCAATGATGTCTCAAAGATTACAAGATTCCTTGAATAATACTACTGCTCAATTGCATCTTGAAAAAGCTTCTTCCGAGGCTAAAGACAACAGGATAAAAACTTTAGAAGAAATAATTATTAGATTGGGTCATAATCCCAAAGATGTCAAGGGTATAGAAGCCTTGATTAAGAAGAAAGATGATGATATTGCAGCCTTAAGAAAACAACTGAAGATACCATCTTCAAGGCATCCACAAACTGCAGAAATTATAAAGCAAAACTCTGAAGAAGAATTGATGGATTTGCTCTTGAAACTGAATGAGCAACTAAATGAAACTGAAAAAGAACTTGAAAAGGCATTAAAAGACAGGCAGCCAAATATTCCAGCATCAACAACAGCAGAAAGAATTACAGGTACAACAACCACAGATCAGTCAGCAGGACTTTCACAAGGCAACACTTCAAATTTAAGCACTGAAGAATTAATAAAGTCAATGGAGGAATTGAAACTCCAGGTGACAGAGCTTCAGAAAACAAAGATACAGTTTACTATTTTAGAACAAAAATACGATCTCTCAAAAATGAGTGTTGCAGAAAAAACAAGAGAGATCAACAGATTAGAAAAATTGGTCAAAGCATTGGAAAAGTATCTCACATTGGAGAAGCCTTTGAAGGAAATAAAATAAATTCTTTGGACCAAAATCATTCAATCAGTATATGATGTCTGGTCATCAATTCAAATAATGTATGAGCAGAATGAGTTAGTTAAATTGGCTCTGGAGGAAATTCAAAAGACAAGAGAAGAATTAGGAAATATGCCTGAGGAAGCCAATCAACTCATACAATTTTTAAACACCAAAAATATACACCAACTTAAAGAGCTTGGTATCCAAGATAGAACAGGGACAATTTTGGAGATTAAAAGAGTTTTTACCAAAAGAACTCTGATGCAGAACTTAGAAAGAAGATGCTCTGTCATGCAGGAAGAAATCTATGCTTTTACGAAGAGATTGAATCTTTTGCAGAATAAAGGATTACCAAGTCCTTTAATTTCAGATGATAAATTAATGAACCTTGAAAGTTATGTTGAGAAATTGAATCAATATACTGATAACCAAGCCAGTTCATCATCTAGTTCAACAACATTGCCCACAGGCAAAATTCTTCATGATAGTCTGGAAAATTTGTTTTATCTCGAACATGAGGTAAAGCATTTATTCCCAACTCGGCCTACTTTCTTCAGATATACTGAGGTTGATGAAACTCTGAGGAAACTTCAAATGACCAGAATACCAGAAGCTCAATGGTGGGAAGAGATGTTGGAACTTTTGTAAAAATTATCCTTACATGAAGTTTTGATTATTTACTACAATAAGTCATGATAAAAAGGATAAAAGGATAAACAGAGGTCAAAGAGTATCAGAATAAGTAAAGAGTATCAGTAAAACAAAGCAGCCAACACAAAGTTACTAAAGATGATAGCAATAAGCCAAATCATAGGGCCTGCCTCCAGCACATTCATAAAAAGAAGAAACAGCACAACATCGGTTACCTTTTCTCTTATCTACGAGACCATCTGTCTCTATTTTCTTGTAATATATCCATGAGTCATCCTAGATTATATCTCATTTTGTTAGGAGATATTTTTTATATTTTTTTGTATAAATACTCCCTCAATTGGAGTATTGAGGGGTGAATTCTTGGACATTGCTGTAACATTGATTATTTTGGAATAAAGTGTTGTTGGATAAATTTCATATGGCTAGCTAGATAAGGAATTGATGCAAAAGACTTTTCACAGGATTCTTGAGTCAAACAACAGATCAATAAGTCATCTATCTCTTATGTTTTAAAGTTCTATACTTGCTTATTATACTATCTGTGTTTCATATCTGAATGATAAATGAAAATGATTAATTCAGAAAGTGCTTTAGTGCAATCTGTTTTCAATCGTTATTATTCTTAATGTTTTCTTCTGAAACTATTATGAACAGTGAAATCCTAATTGCTCCTGTTTTCTAGCTTATTCATTTTGATTATTTGGTAAAGAATTCTTAATTGCTCTTTGTTAATAATCATTCAAGTTTCCCCTTTTTAAATATGTTGAAGGATTCTTAATTGTCCTTCAACCATTTCAAGTCCATTCCATTCAATTTAGATCTTCAATTGTTTCTTATTTGATTACCTTGCCCTGTGAAACCATCTCTTGTTAAGAGACTTAATCCAGTTAAGCCATCTTTCTTTGACTCCATTAGCCCAATGGCCTAAACTATTCAGTTTTACTCTGCTATAGAATTTCATCGCCCAAACAAAATCAAAATCCTTGTACTTTCATAACTAGCCTAATATCTTTCAAAACAAAGCTAAAACTTAAAGAGAGAGCCCTCTCTGGGTACAGATTGGCTAGATTTTGTACCTAAAAGTTGGTTTGTGGTTACCTCAGACCCCTTTCCTCTTCCCTACAACTTCAAGGAAAATCTGAGTGATAACAACTGCCATATATGTACTGCAGCTCCCTCTCAAATTGTTGCATCACACTGCCTATAGCACAACCACTGCTAATTGTTACATTGCAACTCAGTTGCTAAGAAGTAAGCAATTGAAGGATAATCACCCAACAACTGACAGACATGTCAGTCTGGTTGCATCTCATCACTGAAGCATCCTTCACTACTGCTTTGGGTTGTCCCTCTAGAGCCTCTGTGCTGCTGTTGCTCTGCACTGTGTAAGCACTGCCTCTGCACTGCTAAAATCCCATCAACCTCTACACTACCACTTCTACGATGCTCCAGTCTTCAGCATTCAAGCACTGCCTTGTGCCTTTCCATGATCCTTTACATCCACTGCTCCAGTTATCCTACTATTGTCTTATGGCTCCCGTAGCTTGTATGTGATCCAAGAGTTTGGGCACCTCAAGGATCCCATCACCACCATCTGTAGCTCACTCTACAAATCTATGTCGCCCCACCTCTTCTCTCAAGGTACATGAGCACCCATGGCCACATCATCATCGCTACCATCGTCCCCTTTCGTTGTTGTTGCCTTGCAATATGAATCTTACTTGCCCTTCCTCTTAGGACAAGTGTTGGCGAAGTGTTTCAATTGGCCACATATGAAGCACCGGACCTTGGATATGTCCTTCTTCTTCTTCCCTTGTTTTCGATGTCCCTTAGATGGTAGGGCTACATCTTCCTCCTCCCCTTTCTTTATCTTGACTCCTCCACTGTTGAATTCCCTCTTGGTTATTCTCCAGATCTCCTCTTGACGAAGGATTGCCCACATGTCTCCCCAATTTGGGAGTAGTGCTCTACCCAAGATACTTTGGACAAAGGTCTCCCACTCATCGGTGATTGCATTTAGGGTGGTCTTTACCATGAGTCCATCATTCGGAGTTGCCCCCATGACAATCAGCTGGTCTCAGATAGTCTACAATCTGAAGAGGAAGGGTTCGATCTCCTCTCCCTTGTGCATCTAGAACATCCGCATCTAATTCTCCATAAGCATCTTCCTCTGGACGAAGCTACCTTGATACAACATGGTCAAAGTTGTCCACACCTCATTTGTCGTCTTCTTCTCGGTAATGTGTGGGACGACATGATCTTTCACTCCATCCCTAATCAAGCGCTTAGCTCACGGCTGATTTTCATTGAAATTCTTCATAGCATCAACATCAGTTGGCATAACCAGGATGTTCTCAGCGTGATCTCTGATGTTGTACTCCTCGAGGACTCTCAGGATTCTTGCTTTCTAGATAGCAAAGATAGACACATTGTATGACCTATCCTGATCTCTAAGTTCGTACGGGGCCATCTCTACTCAAACAAGTCGAAGCAAGTGCTCTTATCCCTTCTGCTACTGCTACACTTAGCAAAAGACCAAATCTGGGTTTCTTGGCAATAGAAACCCTCTAGAGAATCTTCTCCCTCTGACAAATGATTTCCCTCCTGTAAATCCTCCGCCAATTCTGTGGAATCAACCCTCTACGATCACCCTCCTGATCGAATCTCAGATTTCTTGGCAAGAAAATATGTTGAGGGAATATTTCCCCTTACTTTGTCAACTTTGCTAGGCATTGTTCTGCACCGACAAAACCGATGCCCCAACAACAACTTTGAAGATCAAAAGTTTCACTTCCAGCCTCGACAACCGGCACAACGTCACTCCAACTTGGACCGCATCACCCTCTAGGGCCTGCGTTAGCCATTGCATCAGCGCAGTGTGAGCCTGACAGGCTTTGTGTCACCCACTAGGGCCTGTGTCAGCTCTGCATCACCCTTCTGTTGGGTCTATGTTGTCGCTCTAGCGTTGTGTTGCCTCTTCCTGGATCTATCAGTTTCAGCTGCCCTCCTGCAACAAAAATTCTTTAGCCTCTTATTGATGGCTTCAGCTTGATCTGCAATCGCTCTGATACTATGTGAAAATCTTTGAATACAGAAACCCTACTGCAGAATATTGATTTACTTCTCCTACTTGTTTTATTATACACAAGCTATTTAACTGAAATATTCATAAAAACATCAAAGTAAATAAACTCTGCAGCCTACACATATACAGATCATTTACTGAAACGAAGTGCACATATGACAAAGGACACACATGATTTTTCGGACAAATTTCCCCGAAAAAACCCAATGCGGAAAACCGGTGCAGCAGCTCTTTAAGGGTTTTATTATTAAGCATAGTCTGAATACATCAAGGGCACCAGTAGTGGTTTTCCTGACAAAGAATTTCATGGCAGTTGTACCTAATCACTAGGAGACAGAAAATATGGTTGATTCAAACCCTCAAGGGAATTACTGAATACGAGCCCTTTCTAGCCCATTGGAACCCCAACGTTGTCCCTCCAGCCTTTGCATCAGCCTTTCCTCAGTGTGGCCTCTGTGTAGCCTCTACGCAGCACAAGCTGCCCCTGCATCACCCTTCTGAGCTCTGCGCTGCCTCTGCGTGACCCTTCTGGACTCTGCATTGCCTCTGCATCAGCCTAGATGGGTTGTGTCCCTCATGTTGGCCTCTGCGTTGCCTGGTACGGATCTACCACTCTGATTTATGTATTCTCGGCCTTGGATCAGAACATCCCTTGCCTACCTACCCCTCACTAGCACTGCAAGCTCACTCGAAAATTCTTAGCAAACTACGCCCTAGAATTTCAACTTAGCTCAAGTGCTACTGCAATGTGTGTGTGTATCTCCAACTCACCCTGCACCTTCCTTTAATACTTTTCTCATTGAGAAATCAATGCTCGTGATCTAATCTCTAATCAACAGCTAAGATTAGAGAAAGCTTGATCCACGTCACTTAAAACATTCTCACCACATGTGTAAATTAATTCACTTTAATTTTTCAATTTCCCTAAGTTAGACTTAGGGTCCGCACTAAAAAATTTAATTATTTGAATAACTTTTACACCAAGTGGAATTTCTCCAAACGATTTCTGGGTCTTGGAGATATCATGTGTTCTAGCCCCTCCACAAATTTTTAGAGCTAGAGCACATTTGATGCTACCCAAAATCTCAACACTCTCTCTTAATGAGGAATGTACTTTAGCAACACTTCACCATTGAAGCATCACCCTGATCTTTGGCATCGATCTCCATGTTGTTGATGCTTGGCCTGCTGCACTCCATTCATTGTGCCACTGCTCTTTGTACTACTAGCCATGACTATGCCAAAATCAATGCCACATATGTACTGCAGCTCCCTCTCAAATTGCTGCATCATGTTGCCTATAGCACAACCATTTCTATTTGTTGCACTGCAAATCAGTTGCTGAGAAGTAAGCAACTGAAGGACAATCACCCAACAACTGACAGACTAGTCAGTTTGGCTGCATCTCATCACTGAAGCATCCTTCACTTCTGCTCTGCATTGTCCCTCTAGAGCCTCTACGTTGCTGTTGCTCTGCACTGCTGAAATTCCATCAACCTCTGCCTTGCTGCCTCTCGTCTGTGTTGCTCTAGTCTTCAACGTTCAAGCACTTCCTTGTGCCTTTCCATGATCCTCTGGATCCACTGCTCCAGTCATCCTGCTATTGTCTTATGGCTCCCGTAGCTCGTATGTGATCCAAGAGTTTGGGCACCTCAAGGATCTCGCCACCACCATCTATAGCTCACTCTACAGATCTATGTTGCCCCACCTCTTCTCTCAAGATACATGAGCACTCATGGCCACATCATCATTGCTGGAATATGAATTTTCCTTGCCCTTCCTCTTAGGAAAAGTGTTGGAAAAATGTCCTAATTCGACACATCTAAAGCACCGAACCTTGGTTAGGTCCTTCTTCTTCTTCCCTTGTTGTTGATGTCCCTTAGATGCTAGGGCTACATCTTGCTCCTCCTCTTTCTTTATCTTGACTCCTCTACTGCTGAATTCCCTCTTGGTTATTCTCCAGATCTCCTATTGACGAAGGATTTCCCACATGTCTCCCCAATTTTGGAGTTGTGCTCTGCCCAAGATACTTTGGACAAAGGTCTCCCACTCATCAATGATTACATTCAGGTCATTCCTTACCATGAGTCCATCATCCGGAGTTGCCCCCATGGCAATCAGTTGGTCTCGGATAGTCTGCAATCTGAAGAGGAAGGGATCGATCTCCTCTCCCTTGTGCATCTCGAACATCCACATCTGATTGTCCATAGCATCTTCCTCTGGATAGAGCTACCTTGATACATCGTGGTCAATGTTGTCCACACCTTGTTTGTCGTCTTCTTCTCGGCAATGTGCGGGACCACGTGATCTTTCACTCCATCCATGATCAAACGCTTAGCCCGACCCTGATTTTCATTGAACTACTTCCGAGCATCAACATCGGTTGGCAAAGCTAGGACATTCTCAGTGCGATCTCAGATACTGTACTCCTCCAAGATTGCCAAGATTCTGGCTTTCCAGATAGAAAAGTTAGACACATAGTCTAACCTATCCTGATCTCTCAATCCATACAAGGCCATCTCTGCTCAAACAAGTCAAAGAGTGTGCTCTTCTCCCTTCTGCTGCTGCTACACAACAAAATATTGGATCTAGGTTTCTTGGCGATAGAAAATATGCCGAGGGATTGTTTCCCCTTACTTTGTCAACTTTGCTAGGCATTGTTCTGCACCGATAGAACCGATGTCGCACTAGCAACTTTGAAGATCAGAATATGCACTTCTAGCCCCGGCAATCAGTACAACGTCACTCCAACTTGGACTGCATCACCCTCTAGGTCTTGCGTTAGCCACTTCGATAACCCAGTGTGAACCCGATAGGATCTGTGTCACCCACTAGGGCATGTGTCAGCCTCTGCGTCAGCGCTACGTGAGAAGATTGGCTCTGTGTCACCCTTCTGTTGGGTCTGTGTTGTCCCTCTAGCGATGCGCTGCGTCTTCTTGGATCTATCAGCTTCAGCTGCCCTCCTGCAGCAAAATTCTTCAGCCTCTTGTTGATGGCTTCAGCTTGATTTGCAATCACTCTGATACCATGTGAAAATATCTAACACAGAAACCCTACAACATAATATTGATTTACTTCTCCTACTTGTTTTATTATACACAAGTTATTTAACTGAAATATTCAGAAAAACATCAAACTAAACACGCTCTGCAGCCTACACATATACAGATCATTTACTGAAACATAATGCACATATGACAAAGGACACACATGATTTTTCGGACAAATGTCCCTGGAAAAACCCAATGCGGGAAAGCCAGTGCAACAACTCTTTGAGGGTTTTATTATTAAGCAGAAACTGAATACATCAAGGGCACCAGTAGTGGTTTGTCCGACAAAGAATTTCACGACAATTATACCTAATCACTAAGAGACAGAAAATATGGTTGATTCAAACCCTCAAGGGAATTAATGAATACAAGCCCTTTCTAGCCCTTTGGGACCCTAGTGCAGCCCCTCCAGCCTCTTTGTCAGCTTTTCTCGCCCAGCGTGGCCTTTGCGCAGCACAGGCTACCTGCGTTAACCTTCAGGGCTCTACGCTACCTCTGCGTCACCCTGAAGCCTCTGCGTCAGCCCCTGCACTACATCCCTCTTGTTGGCCTCTACGCTGCCTGGTACGGATCTGCCACTCTGATTTATGTATTCTCAGCCTCGGATCAGAACATCTCTTGTCAATCTGCCCATCACTAGCACCGCAAGCTTACTTGAAAATTCTCAATAAACTGCGCCTCGAAATTTTGACTTAGCTCAAGTGCAACTGCAATGTGTGTGCATCTCCAACTGACCCCAAGCCTTCCTTTAATACTTTTCTCGTTGATAAATCAACGCCCATGATCTAATCTCTAATCAACGGCTAAGATTAGAGAAAGCTCGATCCACATCACTTAGAACATTCTCACCACGTGTAAATTAATTCACTTTAATTTTTCAATTTCTCTAATTTAGATTTAGGGTCCCCATTAAAAAATTTAATTATTTGAATAAATTTTACACCAGGTGGAATTTCTCCAAACAATTTCTGGGTCTTCGAGATCTCATGTTCTAGCCCCTCCACAAAGTTTTGGAGCTAGAACACATCCGATGCTACCTAAAATCTCAACACTCCATCTTAACGAGGAATGTGCTCTAGCAACACTTCACCATTGAAGCATCACCCTGATCTTTGCCATTGGTCTCCACGTTGTTGATGCTTAGCCTACTACCCTCCATCCACTGCGATGTAACTTTCTATACCGCTGCCCATGACTCTGCCATAGTCATTGCCACATCTATACTGCAACTCCCTCTCAAATTGTTGCATCATGCTGCCTATAGCACAACCATTGCTAACTATTGCATTGCAACTCAATTGCTAAGAAGTAAGCAACTAAAGGACAATAACCCAACAACTAACACACAAGTCAATTTGGCTACATCTCATCACTGAAGCATCCTTCACTCCTACTTTGCGTTGTCCCTCTAGAGCCTCTGCACTGCGTAAGCACTGCCTCTGCGCTGTTGAAATCCCATCAACATCTGTGTTGTTGCTTCTACTATGTTGCTACCTCTCCTCTGCGTTGCTCCAGTCTTTAGCATTCAAGCACTGCCTTGTGCCTTTCCATGATCCTCTGCATCCACTACTCCAATCATCCTGCTACTGTCTTATGGCTCCCGTAGCTCATATGTGATCCAAGAGTTTGGGCACCTCAAGGATCCCGCCACCACCATCTGTAGCTCACTCTACAAATCTATGTTGCCCCCCCCTCTTCTCTCGAGGTACATGAGCACTCATGGCCACATCATCATCGTTGGAATCTGAATTTTCCTTTGCCCTTCCCTATAAGACAAGTGTTGGCAAAGTGTCCTAATTCGCCACATCTGAAGCACCAGACCTTGGTTAGGTCCTTCTTCTTCTTCCCTTGTTGTCGTTGTCCCTTAGATGCTAGGGCTGCATCTTCCTCCTCCTCTTTCTTTATCTTGACTCCTCTACTGTTGAATTCCCTCTTAGTTATTCTTCGGATCTCCTCCTAACGAAGGATTGCACACGTCTTCCAAATTTGGGAGTTGTGCTCTGCCCAAGATACTTTGGACAAAGGTCTCCCACTCATTGGTGGTTGCATTCAGGGCAATCCTTACCATGAGTGCATTATCCGAAGTTTCCCCCATGGCAATCAACTGGTCTCGAATAGTTTGCAATCTGAAGAGGAAGGGATTGATCTCCTCTCCCTTGCGCATCTGGAACATCCGCATTTGATTCTCCATAAGCATCTTCCTCTTGACATAGCTACCTTGATACAACGTGGTCAATGTTGTCCACACCTCGTTTGTCGTCTTTTTCTCAACAATGTGCGGGACCACATGATCTTTCACTCCATCCATGATCAAGCGCTTGGCCTACGCCTGATTTTCATTGAACTTTTTCAGAGCATCAACATCAGTTGGCACAACCAGGACGTTCTCAATGTGATCTTTGATGTTGTACTCCTCGAAGACTGTTAGGATTCTGGCTTTCCATATAGCAAAGTTAGACACGCCGTCTAACCTATCCTAATCTCTCAGTCCGTACGGGGCCATCTCTGCTCAAACAAGTCGAAGAGTGTGCTCTTCTCCCTTTTCTGTTGTTGCTACACTCAGCAAAATATCGGATCTGGGTTTCTTGGTGATAGAAACCCTCTAGAGAATCTACTCCCTCTGACAAATTATTTCCTTCCTGGAAATCTTCAGCCAATTCTATCAAATCAGCCCTCTACGATCACCCTCCTGATCAAATCTCAGATTTCTTGGCAAGAAAATCTGTTGAGGGACCGTTTCCCCTTACTTTGTCAACTTTGCTAGGCATTGTTCTGCACCGACAGAACCGATGCTGCACCAGCAACTTTGAAGATCATAAGCTACAATTCCAGCCCCGACAACCGACATAGCATCACTCCAACTTGGACTGCATCACCCTCTAGGGCCTGCATTAGCCACTACGTCAGCCCAACGTTAACCTGACAGGATTTGCATCACCCACCAAGGCTTGCGTGAGCAGATTGGCTCTGAGTCACCCTTTTGTTGGGTTTGTGTTGTCCCTCTGGCACTGCACTGCCTCTTCCTGGATCTATCTGCTTTAGTTGCCCTCCTGTAGCAAAATTCTTCAGCCTCTTGTTGATGGCTTCAACTTGATCTGCGATCGCTCTGATACCATGTGAAAATCTCTTAACATAGAAACCCTACAACAAAATATTGATTTACTTCTCCTACTTGTTTTATTATACACAAGCTAAGTCACCTGACACGGGGACACGGGACATGAAGGACACGAGGATTGGAGTGTCGGACACGAACACGTTGACTGCTCGGAACAGGACACGTTATATATATATATATATATATATATATATTTCTTACACAAATTCATTGATTCAAACATAGATCTTCATCTAGATGTAAGTTTTACAAAGTAACATTATACATACAAATACAATTGTGACATTCACCAATGATCCAATAGGAGAAAGACAAGATATTGCAGTTTTCTCAGTAAATATTCAAAATCAAAATGTGTTACATAGGTAGTAGAAATGCCAATGGCAAATAGAAATAGCAAACAAAAAAAAACTACAAGCCTCAAGGGAATAGGTAGCTCACGAGTCATCATTATCAACATCACTGTCATAATCATGGTCACCACTGCTCTTCTCTATTGCATCCTCCTCTATTGCATAGCCCTTGCTCTCTTGTGACATATTTCCACAATCTTGAGGTTGTTGGCTCAACATTTGAAGCTTTTGTTGCAGCCCCACTTCCAATAGTGGGAACACTTACAAACCCTAATGAAAATGGAACAGGAGGGGCATCTCCAATGGAGACATTCTTCCCCTTCCTTTGCCCCTTCCCTACCGCCCTTGATCGAGCCATGAATGATGTAAAAAAATAAAGAAAAAATGCACAAATTTGTAAAAGAAATGCACATGCAAATTGCTGTAATAAAAATACAAAAAAAAAAATGGCATTCTTCCCCTTCCTTTTCCCCTTCCCTACTGCCCTTTGCTCTTCGCTCCCACACACCCACAGAAAACCCACATCAAGAGAGTTAAATGTGAAGTTGAAATGGACCAAAATGACCATTTATGGGCTGCGTGGCACTCATAAAAGTCAGACAAGTGTCCCAAAATCAAGACATGATCTGGACACGTGGTGTCCTAAAGGGACACGATGGTGCCTTGATGCGACACGATGGTGTCCTGATGGGACACGATCGGAGACGACTGAAGGACATGTATCCCACCAAATCATGTCTGATTCAACTGATTCGGGACACGACTGGAGGACATGTATCCCACCGAATCGTGTCTGATTTGACTGATTTGGGACAGGACAGGGCTGAGGAACGAATCTAGTTTCATAGTACACAAGTTATTTCACTGAAATATTCAGAAAAACATCAAAGTAAACACACTCTGCAGCCTACACATATACAAATCATTTACTGAAACATAGCACACATATGACAAAGGACACATGATTTTTCAGACATGTCCTCGGAAAACTCCAATGCGGGAAAACCGGTGCAACAACTCTTTAAGGGTTTTATTATTAAGCAAAATCCGAATACATCAAGGGCACCAGTAGTGGTTTTCCTGACAGATAATTTCACGATAGTTGTACCTTATCAATCGAAGACAGAAAATATGGTTGATTCAAACTCTCAAGGGAATTACTGAATACGAGGCCTTTTTGGCACACTAGAACCCTAACGCTTTCCCTCCATCCTCTCCATCAGCCTTTCTTTCCCAGCATGGCCTCTGTGCAACACAAGTTTCCCCTACGTCACCCTTCTGGACTCTTTATTGCCTCTGCATCACCTTGAAGCCCTTGCGCTGCCTCTGCGTCAGCCTGGTTGGGATGCGTCCCTCCTGCTAGCCTCTGCGCTTCCTGGTACGGATCTACCACTTTGATTTATGTATTCTCGACCTCGGATCAAAACATCCCTTGCCAATCTGCCCCTCACTAGCACTGCAAGCTCACTCGAAAATTCTCAATAAGTTGTGCCCCAAAATTTCGACTTAGCTCAAGTGCTACTGCAGTGTGTGTGTGTGTGTATCTCCAACTGACCCCAAGCCTTCCTTTAATACTTTTCTCATTGAGAAATAAACAACCATGGTATAATCTCTAATCAACGACTAAGATTAGAGAAAGCTTGATCCACATCACTTAGAACATTCTCACCACATGTGTAAATTAATTCACTTAAATTTTTCAATTTCCCTAAGTTAGACTTAGGGTCCCCATTAAAAAAATTCAATTATTTGAATAACTTTTACACCGAGTGGAATTTCTCCAAACGATTTCTGGGTCTTGGGGATCTCATGTGTTCTAGCCCCTCCACAAATTTTTAGAGCTAGAGCACATCCGATGCTACCCAAGATCTCAACATGGATGTGCTAAAAGAATATTTACATCATTAGAAGTAATTATCAAATTTCAGAAATTAGTACTTGTATCTATTGCACTTGAAAAATCAACACCCTAACCCTGCATTCCCTTACTCTTGTGGTTTTAGATTTAATGCTAAGGTTATCGATGGATTCTTCTAGTGTGTTTGGAGGATAAATGCTTAGAGATTTACAAACAAATGGATATATATAGGTTGGAAATCTGGACATTTGGTTATTTAATGATTGTCCAAGATAGGATCACTATACTATGTAAACTTCAAGTATAATTCATTTCAAACTTTAAAATTAGAATGTCTTTCATTCCTATATTTTTGTTACTTTTGATGGAAATAAATTCACTATGCTTCCCCCCCTTTATTCATTGTAGATGTTTGGTAGAAAATCTATGTGAGAATAGTCCTAAAGTTATAGAAACTTGCCATTTGGGTATTCAAAAAAACTTGCAACACTCTAGTGTTTGAGACCAATTGAAGTGTCTTTGAAAAAAGACACGCCTAGAAGTGCAACATGTAAGAAATGTTCAAATTAAATTTGTATTTGTTATAATTTCATTAACTCTAATTTATGGCCACCATCTTATAATTACAACATGGCCCTTGTACATGATAAATGTCCAACACCTCAATGACATGGTTTTTATGTTACAATCGTAAGCTATGAGTGAATTACATTGACAAAGCATTTGACATGGATGTCATTTCCTTAGATGCAATTGACATAATAAGTCCATGGAGGTTGGGGGTGGAGAGGGCTATCATGGAGCAAGATCTGAATGTGTTGGAGGGGGAATTGAACGATAGTAAAGAGATACATTTGGGGGAAGAGATTGAAAGTGCATCATTGATGCCACCTCCATAGAAGCATGCAACTAGGAGAAGACATCTCACTTTGGCTTTCACCTTAGATGCCACCTCCATAAAAGCAGACAACTAGGAGAAGACATCTCACTTTGGCTTTCACCTTAGCTCCAACACATTACACCTGAGTGCCAACAATTGCTCCTCCCACCTCAAGCTCAACCCTAACATCTACACCCATTGCTTATAAAGAAATATTTTTGACCTTTGCCAATAAGAAAGACCAAAGACCTTTGACTATAAAAGGGATAGAGGGAATCAATAATTCCCCAATGTATTTATCACTGTAGTGTCTAGATGTCTCATGATGACTCGTCTTGTGAGATACATTTATGTTTGTTTTGATCTGATTTTGTATCATCATATAGACTTACAATTCAAGACATATATCAGAATTCAAAATTGATAGGTGATGTACCACTTAACATCTTATACATCTACTATATCAATTTTATTTTCGTATTAATTTAATGTGTTTGTTTGATGTTGCCATTCCTCTAAATGTTTAAAAAGTTGGAAAAAAGATTGTTTTTGCATATTTTTCAGTTTTTGAATATTTTTCCCAACATTGCCAATAAATTATATTTCAAACCCTCGTAATATATTCAACAACATGATAAATGTAACATTGGATACAATGTCTTTGTGCACTTTGTTAAGGAAAGTCTTGCATTTCTTTGCGAATGTTCAAGGTTAAAGAATTCTCCGCCTTCCTTACTCGTAAGAACATTTTATTCTCTTGGCATAGGATATTCATCGGATGGTAATTCTAATGTTCCAAAAATTGAAAAAAATAAAATAAAAAATTGGCAGCAGTATAATCTATGATACAGGGATCAATATCTGAGCTTTGGTTGCACTTCTAATCATACAAGAGCCGAATCTCGATATAGAATCTACGGAAAGCAACAATTTACATCTTGACAGCTTATCTACATCTGCCTCACTTTTTTATAATCGACCAGCATCTAATCCTATTCTGCATTTACGAATTTACGAACGGATTGTCAACCACATATTTGGGCCCAGACGCCTTCTATAAATGGTGTCAAACTAATTGAAGATTCAGTAGGATCCTGAAGTCCTTATTTCTCCACGACACATCAGAGGAGTAGTTGGAACCTTAAACTGTTCCTTATCAAGAAGAGATCGCTTACATATGTTGATGGAGTTCTCCATTGTAGCTTTAGTCCAAATCCCGTTGTTTAAGTTCTCCAATCTCAGTGCAAGAACTGTCACTGGTTGGATTAAAAGAGCAGCATTCCAAAGCACATGTTTGCATTAGATGGCTGCTCAACATCTAATTCCTTTACCTATCTTTTATTGAGAAAAAGGGTAACTCTAGTAGCTCAAATTGACAATTTGTTAGATCTGCTTCTCTTTGCATTCCTGTGTGGTGTTTCAGTGGCCGTTCTCTGATGCCTACTAGCCTCTTCTTGTGTCTTATAATGTTTTGTTATCTTTGAATTGCATTGTTTATGTCTGAATTTTGCATTTTTTGTTATTCTCAGACTGCATAGAAGCCTTCTTGTTGATATTATCTAATTGACTCGTTGCAACAAATGAAAATAATATATTTAATTATATATGAATAGCTGGAAAAGGATGTTCAATTTTGAATAACACGGAAATCTTACTAGTCCCCCAAGGTCCAGTAAATGAAATCTTATGGTAAATGATGGCAGTGTAAATGAAGTATTATGCGCGAGGAGGTCCAGTAGTCCAGTATTCAAATCCCCCCGATTCGCCTGTGCGTGCGGAAGGGGCATACATACGCGCCTAGAGTTTATAGTGGTAGCAGTTGGAATTGACCCCATGCCACGCCAAGTGAGTACGAGACTGGCACAGTTGCCGATTCCTCTAGATATAAATAAAAAAAATCTTACAACAGAAAATGTCACATGCACTACATATTGCACAATTAGACTGAAAACCAAAAGCCAGAATGATAATGAAAATATGGAAAGCAGGCCAATACAGGAGACATATTTATAATGTTCAAAATAAGTAGTAGTGAAGCTGTTTGGCTAAAGAATTATAGATCAATCCGATATAAATAATAAATGGCATCTCTATAACCTTATAATATTTTTTTTTTGTAAGGTAAACACCCACAGGGAATTTGAACCGGTGACCTTTTTGCATGAAGTGCCTTAACAGGGCACCCAGTAACTGTTAATCTAAAGCCCATCGGGCTTTATAAAGTTATATTATAAACTCTTATTCAACTATATTTATGGATTGCCTTGGCATTCTTTTCTTAATTATCTCATATGTGAAACTTAAAACAGAATGTCCAAGGAAAACCATATATATAACGGAGAGTAAAGGAAACATCATGACAATAGAATCACAAATCAATGTATTACGATTTCTGCACACTTTCATTTACAGGCAAAACCTTCCAGCAGGAATTTGATTCAAATGAGAAGTTCGTTCACCGTTGATGCATATCAATATGGATGGATAAAAAAAACATCTGACAGCTGATCTAATGCTTCTTTTTAAAGAGGAAAATGAGAAACCATGTTTTATTTGATACCATGCAGTATCTATAACTGCATTCTGCAATCATGAGAAACATACACCAATCTCGCATTCATTATTTTCTCCATTCCGTAAGGTTCAACGAGGATTTATAATTTATTGGCTATATATTGTGCATGACAATTGTTTGGAAGCTGTTCTCACTGACCGAGACAAATCTTGATCTGAGCTCTCTTCATCCGCTATAATCCAATCATCAAGTAGCTGCACCATTTTGCTGACCTGTAATCTGTCAGTCAAGGATATCAGATAGATCATAGAACATAAAAGCAATGTGAGCTCGAATATAAAATCTTCAGTTTTCCTACCAGACAAAAATATAGTATTTAAGTCAATGCCAAATCACATCTGTGGTTTGTAAAGACACTAGAGGATACAATCATTCTGACAAGGCAAAAACACAATGGCATAGGTGGGAAACCATCAGAAAGTTGACAGTTTAGCTTTGCTTTCTCGTATTTACAGTGGGTCTACAATTCTTGGATACTTTTCATGACAAGGGAATGAGATACGTTGTCATTTATTCTTTTGTGACACACAACATGCTAGGCTGACCCTTTTGGATAGTTATTGAAACATGATATACTCAGCTGTCAGAGTTGGTAGTGTTTCCTATCCGCTATCCCAAATTCCAATTGCTTCTTAGATTTTAACAATCACTATGACTGGAAGAAACCTCCCATTGTAAGATTAGCTTGGGTATGTCATCAGATATGTTTTCCCAGCTTAATTACTGGTCCAGACGAGAATCTCTAAATAACTGAAACAGGGAGCATACTCAGATGCCATCTAGCTAGATCAAGGATGCTTCATCGACAAAAGCAAAGGAGATCTATAGAAGAAAGAAACTTAAGGCAGTATAGACAATACAGCTGCTCATAAACTGCAATGTTAATTCATATAATCATATAAACTATGAGATTGATCACTAAAAATTTCTCTTCTATGTTTCTTCCATCTGCCATATCAATGTGAAGGAAATAATTTACATTTTCTTTCTTATGGATACGATCTTTATTAGGTAAGAATCCTAACTTAAACTGCTCAGTTTATACTACCTCTGCCACTGAAAACTCAAACTGCCAGATTCCCATGAAGAGGAATGACAAAACATTCCTGAAAAAACATTAATTTTACATGCATGCTGGGAGACATCCTGTGTTTCACATTAATGGACTAAATGCATGTCTTGATTCTTGTACATTTTTACATGCAACAAGCACAAGGGAAAGGATACAGTGGAGGAGATATTATATTTAAACCCCTTGTTAAAACTAACACTGTTAGCATGCTCAGAAGGTCTCTTATCATCTTCACCATTGTCATCATCTCGATGTTCATCCAAATCTTCCGCAATTAAAACCGACTGCCTGGCCAGCACTGAGACTAAATCTCTTCTGCAAGGTCCCATTTCTTTACATGTTGCAAGAATACCAAACATTCTACCTAGCAAGCTCCAAAGTGCATTCCGAGCTCCAGGGTCATCCGAAGCAGAAGGCAGGAGTTCCAATAAATTGTTTAAAAAATTTGCATCTGCATAAATTCACAATCAGTTTAAGATAGAAATTAAAAACTTGATGATGCTCTAGCCTCTGAAAAATGGCAATGTAATTATACTTTATTTGACTACAGAGCGTAATGTGCCTGTGTATTACATTTATGATCATCAAAATTAGAACAACATACCATACAAAACTTCATCAATAAGCTTCTCTTGTTCTGCTAAAAGATTTGCCACCAAGACAGCAGCGGTAATACATGGAGGACCAACCTGTCACACTCATTTCAAACTTGGAAAGTCAGTATAATATTACCCACAAAACAAAATTGAAAGAGAATAGCTTATTAGTAAAAATACAAAATGTTATTGGAAAATGCATACACAATAGAATAAAATTTTGGATTGCAAAAGTGAAATAGAACCATTCGAATCAATCTATACTCCAAAAGATATGAGTGACATTTATATAGCCTCAATAAAAGAAAGTTTGTTTCAGATTCCCCAATATCTAACTATCAAAAATGCCTTGTATAAATTTTTAAAAATTGTTTTAAATTAAGAATTCAACTTGCTATCGCAAACTTTGGACAAGCAACACTCCTCACAAGTCCCAAGACAACCAGCCACTCTGCTACCATGTAGGATTTCAGATGGGTGAATATACAACACAATAATACAAACATAATTAGAGAGAATAATAAATGTCATATCTATTAATGATGATGCTGCAGCTCCAAATAGGGCACCAAGCCAGATCCCAACCTGACTCACTACCCAAGAAATTCCACTTGACAACCCTAGTAACAAATTTCCAGGCCTTCCAAATGACAATGGCACCAGGTCTTGGAATGAATGGAGAGTGTTAGAATGGCACTAGGCCCTTCTTTCCTCCAACAAGGTTCTTATCAAAGACATTTTGGGTTTGTTCCTATTGAGGACTTGTCCAAGGTGAGCATTAACATGTTGGGCCTTCTTCAAAGAGATCAGAGGTGGCTGTTCAGTAAGCAGATCCAACATTATGATTCCAAAAGGTTTTCCTCCTTGCTACACCAAAAGCATGTCCTTGCTTCTGTTATCAAAGCTCATAGGACTTTTATGATCTAGAGGACAAAAGGATTTGCAAGATGCAATGTCTACCCCATTGGAATCAATTACAAAATGTTAAATTTCTGATATCAGATCTGATTTATTTATACCTCAACAATTATTTTACACCCAGAAATCATTTACCCAATAAACCCTGAAAACTGCTGGAAAATAAAATCACTGTTATTTTAACTTTCAGAAATTAAATTTGCAATGAAAAATAGGGAAAATCGGTCACACTACAGCAGAAAATTTCTGCTCAAAAACAATCTTCCTTCATGTTATATTACTCAGGTAAATTAGGGCCTAGACCCACAGAGAATACGCAAGAAAATTACAGTTGTTGGAATATGGAAATCAAACCCACTAGAAAATCGGCTTCAAGGAATTCAGCTCCCATGGAACTCAGCTCTCCTGAAGATTTCAGCCCTAGAAAATCAGCCTCCTCTTCCAGCTACTCAGCCCCTCTTTCTCCCTCCGTACAACCCTTGAGGACTAAAGAAAAAATGGCCCCAAGATAATTCATCCTCCCTCCAGAACTTGGCCCTCATTAGTAATTCGGACTCTCTCTCCTAGACTGGGCCTCTATGAAAAATTCTCCTGAAATTTCCCTGCTTTTAATATCCCCATCTACTTAGGAGACATGAGGGGATGATCCCACTACCCTAATTAAGTTCCCATAGGCTAGGACAAGAAAATTAATCAAGGGAACACAATCTGCCTAGGAGAAAATCTTATAAAAGAAAAAGGGGGAGAAAGGAGACATGGGTCCTAGGCTAATGAAAAGTCACTTTTAAATTATAAAGTGAGAAAACCCACTAAAGTGACTTTATTAAAATAAAAGGGTAAAAGGGTGGCAAAAGAGTCAAGTGAGTTATAAAAAGGAAAAAATGAGGAGTCTCTCCTTATTCTTGCATTTGTTCATTTGAGAAATAGATTTTGGTAGAGTTCTTGAGAAAGAGTCTAGGATCCGTATTCATATTGTTGGTTTCGGTGTTGAAACCATACATCTTAGCTCAATGAAGCACCACCCACATAAGGCCCTTGAGTACCTGTGGGTCTTTGCGGGTTCTATAGCAAGTCGAGTCACTCGCATAGAACCCGCGCTTAAGACCCTTACTTGGCCAAACTCGCATAAGACCCGACTACTCGTATAAGACCCGCATCAGACCCCAATAAGACCCGTCGAACCTCATAAGGCAATTATTTTTTTATTTTTAATTTTTTTGTTTTGAAATGAGGTGGAGGAAAAGGGAATTTGCATTAAGGTTTTTTTGCATTTTGATGAGTCTTATATGAGTTTTATATGGGTTGTTCCTGAGTCTTGTACGAGTTGAAGAGTCAATGGCCAGACGAGTCTTATACGAGTACGAGTCGTGCAACATTGCCTTAGCTAATATTGGAGCGAGATCACTCAAATTCCGATATTGAGCTTCATTGTTGACAAAGAAAGAGGCAGTATCAGAAAGGGAGTAAGTTTTAAGGTGTTATCAGTAGATTTTATATTCAATTTTGAGTATTCCTCACTCTCTTTACAGATTGATTGTTGAGCTACATCGGGGGTTGATTTTCCAGTCTCAAGCTGAGCATTGGGTTGAGTTTATTCTCTTGCATGGTGAATGAGACAGATTGTTGGGAAGACTAAGTTCTGTGATTATCTTAAGGCCGAGTTCTGTTACATAAAGAGGCCGAGCTTCACCTGTAGAAGGGGTTGAATTTTCCCTTTGTATTTACTGACCAAGTACCACTCAAATCTGAGCACATATGTAAATTATTGAAGGCCAAGTCTGAGTCCTTTTGAGGGTCGAAATCTAATAAAGGAGGATGAGTCTGTTAAGAGGCTGAGTAGTTGTTTGAAGGGGGGCTGAGTTCCTCTCTTTACTTGCTGAGGACATGGTGGACGAGCTAAAGGTATTCATTCTTTATTAGTCTAGCCATTCCTTTGTGGACCAAGTCTCCAAGTATATTCATTGCATGGTCACTTACAGCCTCACTGTTACATATAAGTCTGCTGCTATATCTTGTTATATTTATTCTGAGTTTACTGTGGTTCACTTAACAGTGGTATGTATCTTCTTTAAAATTAATCTGAACTATTTGTTGATGATTTGGAGCTAATTTCTTGGTGTATTTTGGTACTGTGTCTTATTTTGTAATATCCCCAATTTTGTGAGCTTTTCCCAATTTTAGTAATATTAATTAAAAAGGGGCAATTATTATTGAATAAAGATGATTAGTATTATTTTATTGGAGAATAGTGGCAAATTATTATTTTATTAAATGGTGGCAAAAGTAACTTGGTGGAAAATGGCCTCCACCAATAAAATAATATTAAAAAAGGAGTCTAAGGGCATGAGGAGAAATTATAAGAGGAGGATGGACTCATTTTGTGGATTATCTTTTGGCTATTACACTTCATATTTCATCTTCTCTTGGAGTTATTTAGCACAAGGGCCAGAGTGTTGTTTAGCACCAGAAATTCCAAGTGGAATTCCACCCTCATTTCAGAGAACTTCGAGTGTCTCCCTAGTCAGGTAATTTGGGAGTCCAATTTAGGACTTCCACAGAGCTTTATTGCAGGTGTTCACCCAGTTCTGTGCACTTCTTGGGTGCAGAGACAGTTTGTGGAGCATAAATTTCATCAGCTAGAATGAGCCAAGAGATCCGGTTATTTGCCGAGAGATTTCCTACCTTGAGACCGGAATTTTGGTAGTGTTTTGCAGGACAGAAATCTTGGCCATTTGGTGGGACTAATTTCTCCATTCTGGCAGTGTGTAGAGCTCACTAGAGAAAGCTTGCGTAGAGGAAGAGGGAAACTAGATTCTAGAGGAGATTGGCTAGAGGAGAAGGTAGATTTCAGAGGGGATTTTGTGTGGAATTTTAGTGGCATTACAACGGAGGATTTGGGAGTTTCTGGAGCATTATAGCATGCCTTAACATATGTTCTGACACCTAAATACTATCATCCATCATGGCTTTCAACATCAACACCTGGGGGGAGCAGGAAAAAAACAAACCTATATCCAGAGGTTCTATCTAGTTACATGAAAGCATTGGATTAATTAGTCCCTGATGAGGAGGAGGCTGCCATGGTACGGAAACATTTGAGCAACTATACACTTAACATTGGTCCATTTGGGAGCATGCATGCAATTAGAGATCGAGAGAATTTTTCCTCTCTTGAGTGGTGCAACATGCATGGAGGTGCTACTCCACTTCTACAGACTTTGGCATTGTGGGTGCTATCACAGGTGGTAAACACTTCTTCTGCAGAGAGGTGTTGGAACTCTTATTCTTTCATCCACAGTGTTAAAAGGAGCAGGTTAAATTTAGACCGGGTAGAGAGCTTGGTTTATGTTCACTACAACTTGCGATTGTTGTCCCAAGAGTCTGATGATGCAAAGACTAATAAAGACCTCAAGGTTTGGGACATAAATCCAGAGGAGCCAAATTTGGAGGATGGAGTGTTGTGATTAGAGAAATTGAGGATGCTCTTATCTAGGATCATGATGATCGAGTTGAGATGCCAACCCCATCTGGTCCCTTGGTTCCCAGGTTCCATGCTTCAACACCAACAACGGAGGCTTCATCTTCATTAGTTTTAGTGCCACAACTTCCAGAGCCACCATCTTCTTCATTGCCACCACGTGGAGGCTCACGTATTGTTCGTGGTAGAAGGAGGAGAGATTAGTAGATATATTCACAATTTACTACTTTTGTAATAGATTAGACTTGTAGGCTTGTCGTGAATTTGAACTTTTTGTCTTACTCTTCCGAGTTCATTGTGTACTTGAGTCTTGGTGGTAGCCCAGTGCCCTATTTTGTAAACATTATTATTTGAATTTTGGACATAACTAATGTCGACAGTTGCTCACTTGCTAGATAAGTTACTTGAATGTTTGATGATTTTATCTTCTAAATGTTTTATGTTTTATAATATGCCTGAAAATTTGATGTATGTTTGTAATTGCTAGAATCTTGATGGTTGATGCTGGAATAATTAATCATTGATGTATAATGGTATCATGGATGCCATATCTATCTTGATTTATGTAAGAATATCCATGTTTTCAAGTCTTCTACAACTAATTTGGTATTTGGGATGTATTTTTTAATATAAATGCAAAACAATATATATATATAGAGAGAGAGAGAGAGAAAGAGAGAGAGAGAGAGAGTAGATGCTTCGCCTCCTAGATTTTTGGGAAATGATGCTTCCGTGTACCTGCTTCCAAAAGACGTCCCCGCTTTGTGCAATGTTGATCTAGACCCACTATGCCACAATTTTTAAATGAGGCAATTGTCAGCCAAGTTGAATTTCGCAGACTTCTGCAACCTTAATATGAGAAACAAGCGTAAAGGAGCTAAGAGGGCTATGATGCAGAATCAAGAGCTACATAAAACACTAGGGAAAGTGAACCTCTCCTGTTTTGATGGATCCTCAAAATGTTCAGCTAGATCACAGGTTTAGAAGTTTGACACATTTTCAGCTCAATTAGATGACAAAGGCAGATGCCATTAAGTTGGTTACCCTACATTTGGATGGTGAGGTCCATGAATGGTGGTACCATGGGTTAATGAAATTGGGTCATTCTAGCATAATCACATATTAGGAGTTTACACAGAAGCTCATTGAATGCTTTGACAAGGACCCAAAGATTCATTTCAGAGAAATAACACAACTTAAGAAAACTAGCAATCCATAGGCATATATCTCAGAATTTTGGAGGCTAGCAGTGATGGTCACTGTTACATCTGATGCACGATTGGTAATGTTGTTTGTTGACGGGCCATTTGAGCCTCTACGTGGTTGGGTTAAAGCTTATAAGCCTACCACTCTATAGGATGCAATCAGTAGAGCTAGAGACATGCAAGATGTTGTTCCCACAAACAAATTTCCTCCTAAACCATCCTTCCCCCAGAAGAAAAAAGAAGTTAAGCCCTTTCAAAAGGAGTGAACTGGGAAACCAACAATGGATGAGAAGACCCGAAAAGACTTGTTGAGAAATTAAGATGATGGTAGATTAGGGTTAATTTCTCTTCACATGATAATTTCTTGTGAATTTGGTGGCTTCATTATTATTATATTTTTCTTCTTTCATCAAGCAATTACTAAAATATAAGAACATGAAGATCAGAAGAGACAAGAACACAAAGATATAGGCTTCAAGACAAAGCAAAATCCCCAAAAAATCTCCTCTTCTTATAGAATCGAATAAAAGAGAGAAATCCAAGACCCAAATCCAACCTTCAAGAAGCCGTGTCAAGCCCTCCGAATTTCAATCAATAGATATTTATCTTAGCTTGTGTTACTTCATAGAAATATAGCTTCAGTCCTTGCCTTTACTTCAAAAATATAGCTTCAAGAAACTTGCATCAATTAGAAAAGGTAACCCACAGAGAATTCATATCTATTTTAGACCATTTGTCACAGAAAAAATTGCATCATTTGCCACAAGAAAAGCTCGCTTCTTTTTCAGACCATTTGACCTCAGGAACTCACAAGACTTCATAATTGACTAGCCTCTGAATTTCACATTTTTCTATCTTATAACACATCATAGAAAAGCATGTATTGAGTGCCATTTGGTGGAGGATGTGAAAATTCGTAGATCTGACAATCTAAGGAATCCTACTGCATCAATTGAGTGTACTCCGATTAAGTAAATTACATTTACATAATTAATTCAGATCTGAATTATTGAAGTAACTACTGAAGCAACCTACATTGAATAAATATGATTCTGAAACAAGGAAACTGAGCAAGAAATCAATCACACATAGGACACAATTATTTTTGGACACAAGTCCCCGAAAAAACCCAATGCGGTAAAACTAGTGCAACGGATTTGAGGGTTTGTATTATTAAGCAGTAGCAAATCCTGCATACATCTATGAATACCTCAAGGGTTAATCAATTACAGAGAGAAATACTAGTAGAAGGAAATTGTGAGTTTTACCTCACACAATCAATGGAAAATCTGGTTGATCCGGACACTGGAAAGACTACCTCTAGAGGTCTCTGCGTAGGCACTGTGTCACCTCCTCTAAGGACTACGTCACCCCAAAAATAGATCGATCTGACTCCCAGAATCAGAGATCTGAGCCTCCCGGTCTCACACCTCGGTTTCTAGCTTCTGGATCTGATTCGACAACTAAATCTCGAAAACCCTCTGAACCTCTGTGTTGCCCTGACTATCTTTGCGTTGGATCTGCTTCACCCTACACTGGCTCTGCTAGACGTCTTCCTGCCTCTCTCTGCGGATGATTCTCCAACTCAGAAAATCTTTCTCTTCGGAAGCTACTCT
Organism: Pinus albicaulis; assembly: GCA_034641835.2. Lineage (NCBI taxonomy): Eukaryota > Viridiplantae > Streptophyta > Pinopsida > Pinales > Pinaceae > Pinus > Pinus albicaulis. Next base: position 169,980,680 of record CM076574.1, on the reverse strand, counting down.
GCCCCTCACTGCACTGAACCACTTAGATCTGATCTTCATCTGTGCACTGCTCCCTTGGAAGAATTCGATCTCAAGATTCACTCTGTGTGTCTTTCCAAATGACCCTCGAGCCTTCCTTTATAGTCTTCTCGTTGAGAAATCAACGACCGAGATTAGATCTCTAATCAACGGCTAAGATTATAACATGACTTGATCTCTGCCTTTTCTAGATTATTCTCACTCTGTTTTATTAATGTCCTTTAATTATTTAATTTCCCTAATTTTAGACTTGGGGTCTCCATTAAAATAATTAATTATTTTAATAAAACATTAACCGAGTGGAATTTTCACAAACGGTTTTTGGGTTCTTTGGAATACTCGTGTCTAAGCCTCTCCACCTAATTTGGGGCTTAGAGCACTTTCCGATGCTACAAAAATCAACACTCCGTCTTAACGAGGAAGGTGTTCTAACAATATGCCTGTTGCACACTGCTTTGTCCCTGAAGCATCCTCCGCGCTATTGAAGTCCATAAACCACTGTGCTACTGTTACCATTGTATTGCTGCCCATGACACTGCCACTGCCACTGCCACTGCTGCATCCTTACTACAGCACCCCCTCAAGTGTTGCATCTGCTATGCTGCTAGTACTGCCACTACTAACACTGCATCTGCACTTCAACTGAGCTACTGAGAGAAACAACTGAACTCACCTAGAACTGAACAAGTGTTTAGTGGATGCACCTCGGTGCTGAAGACTCTGATTGCTGGTAACTATTGCGTTGTCCTTCTGATCTGCACTCTTGTGCACTCCGCTGCTGCTACTCTACTCCAAAAATGAGTGTTGCTTCCTACTGCATTATCGTCTCCATCACTCCTCGGCTCTCACTGAAACTCCTCCATCCCGCTACTACTGATTATGTGCTCTCGTAGCAAAGTAATGATCCATGAGGTGGGCACCTCAAGGATCCTGCCCAACAGAAGTTCAAGGTGAACTGCAACTCTGTCACCCCACTTCTTACCAGGAGAAGCATGGGCACTCATAGCAAACTCATCCTGCTCGATCTTTGGGGTTGCAACTGTCGGATCATGCTTCTCATCCTTGTCCTTTTTCTTCAAAGGACACAGTGATGCAAAATGGCCCATCTCACCACATCTGAAGCATTTCACCTTCGAGACATCTTTCTTCTGTCTCTGTTGCCCTTGCTGCCCTTTAGATGCGAGGGTTGCATTCTCCTCCTCCTCCAAAGTCTTAGATCTGCTATCGCTGTTGTCGCCAAGCTTGCACTTGACTAGATCTCTCCTCAGCTCTTCCTCCTAAAGTGTTGACCACATCTGCTCCTAACTAGGAAGTGTAGCCCTACCCAAAATACTTTGGACAAAATCTTGCCACTCCTCCGTGACTGCTTTAAGGGCGAACCTCACCATAGTTTCTGTAGTTGGGGTGGATCCAACGACTGCCAACTGGTCTCGAATCTCTTGAAGCCTCGTAAGGAACGAAGCAATGCGCTCCCCCTTCTGCATCTAGATCATGCAGAGCTTCTGCTCCAAGTACATCTTCCGCTGCTCGGAAGATCCTTCGTACAACAAAGACAAAGCTACCCACATTTCCCGTTGCCAGCTAAATGTGAGACTATGTGATCCTTGACACCATCAAGGATTAGCCTCTTGCACTTTGCCATATCAGTCTTGTACTTCTTAAGTTTATTTGGATCTGTAGGTACAACAACCACATTCGCCACAAACGCCTTGAGATCGAATTCATCTAGAAGGAACCGAATCCTTTCCTTCCAGATTATTGTAATATCCCCAATTAGCAATTTTGCTAATTAGGATATTAATTTTTGATAAATTTTGATGTTGTTAATGTCAAGCAAAAATAAGATGGGTCAGGACCCACAATTAATAATTAAGGGAAAAGCTACAACCTACTCCTATAGTTCACAAGGAAAAATTGTGGCCTTAGTGCGGTCCATGTGGCCAGCATTCGATTTGAAGGTAGCTCCCTAGGTGGCACTGTGGGAGAGGCTTTATGGGGCAGCGCAGTGAGTGGCTGGATGAGGGGACTACACAGTCCATGGTGGGCCCAAGGGAACGTTGGGGGCTCAAGTAATGAAAGGAAGTGAAGGAAACTCTTTTCCTCATTTCGTTCGACTTCTATTTTGATTGTCTTCTTGATATAGCATGCTTGTGCCGGGTGCCAAGTCTGCAATGTTGTTTAGCACACGAGATCTTCAGGCGGAGATCTCAACCTCTACCTCGGGGGAATTCGAGTGCCTGCCCATGATAGGAGTCGTACCATTTTGGAGGGGCATTTCACAACAGAGATTACATGAGAATCATTTTCACTTCAGGGACTGCGTAGAGGACACAGAGACCGCGCAATGGAGGACGCAGTTCAGTTGGGAGGTTCCTCCGGGAGGCGAGAAGTGAGAGGAGATTTTGGAGGACACTTGGTGGGGAGGCTTAGAGCTTCCTAACAAGGATTTTCTAGGCATTTTGGTGGTCTCCAGTAACAGAATTTCCAGGAGGACCGAATTGCCCAGTAGCAGTGAGCCAAGCCCAAGAGGGCCATTTTCCGAGATAAAAACTAGGATAAACCCTTTCTGGGTTTTTCTAGGTTTATTGAGGGGAAGCCAAGGTTACTTTGGAAGAATTTTCTGGGCAGGTTTGAGGTGTCAAACAGAGGTCCTAACTCAGCCAGTAGCTAGAGGGGCTAGGGGAAATTGGGCCAAAATTCTGGGGACAACATCTAGCCTATTCCTTCGTGGGTTTTTGTGGGTTTTGTGAGTAGAGTCCAGGGTTAAAAGCCCAGAATTTTCTAGGCAGGGGAAACAACCCAACCAACAATCTGAAGTCAGCCAGCAGCAACATTTCTGGGCATAGCCACACAAAGCCATTTCCAGAGAGACATCCCCGCTTGATTTGAGATGTATTCCAGCCTGCCTCGAGCAGGTCCAAGTGCACCCATTCCAGCACCATTATTGTACTCATTCCCGACATTAATAAAATGGCTCAGATCATGTTTTTGGCTCTAGTTTTCATGTGTTAAAAAGCGTGATTTTGCTTCTTGTAATTTCTAGTCTATTGTTTATTGCATTATTGTCATTTTCCCTTTTGGATATATTCAGTGGTATCAAAGCTTCATTCTTGGCTCAGTCGTGGGGATCTTTTCCCATGAACGAGAAGGGTAGGCAGAACCATAGTATTAAAAACTAGCCGGCTTGAACTAGAAACCGATCAAACCAGCCAGTTCATTAGCCGACCGGGTCAAACAGATAGAAAAACCAGGTTCGACTCTCCTCTTTGCCAAAAAAACCAGTCCAACCGGTGCTAACCGGTCGATTCCATCCTAAATCAGTCGGTTCATTGCTAGGACAACTATGGACCCCACATAATGCATTTGTATGAGTTTTGGAGTTTTTTTGAGGGAAATTTACGGTTGTTTTCCTCCAAAAACATCCCCTCTAAGAAAAGCATGCATACCCTCTCATTTTCCTGACACATCCCTAGCAATGTTGGCAATTAATGGTAATGTTAAATTCTTAAAGTAAAAGTGACATTTCCTTTATTTTTCATTTTCATCCTTTTACTTCAATTTTTAACATTACCATGAAATGACTCAAGATGTTTGAGAGTGGTTTCAACCTCATTGGATTGCATATGGAGAAACTAGAATTTTAGATTTCACTCAAAATTCAGCAAACTTAATGGTTTTCAGGGTTTCATGGTTTGGGGGTTTGCAAAGTTTCCATTTGATTCTATCATGTGTAAGGATATGAAATTGGCATTTGATCAAGAGCATGAAGCCCTTTAAGGACCTTGATGTTGGTGGCATTGATTGTTGAACTTTGTTGATGTTGGTGGTATTGATTGTTGAACTCCCATACTGTGACCTTAACAAGAATGTACCCTTCACTCAAAGGAAAACAACTGGTTAGGCATGCTAATCCTTTTCTACTACATTTTAAGGTTGAGGAGATGAACCTTTCACTCAAACCAAAATCATTGGTTAAGCATGTTAAACTTCTTCAATTTCTATTATGTTATAAGGTTGAACAATCCAAGTCTAAAGACTTTGAGCTAGATGATGTTTACGTATCTCTTGTTGATGATCCCATTTCTAGTAGCGATGCATCAATGATGAGTTTCTTGAGAAACCATGTTGCTTAGTGATTTGTAGTTTTGATGTCTATTTTTGCTACTACTACTACTGTTGCTACTACTACTAAAGTTGTAGAGGAGTTTAGGAGTCCTCAAACTCTGAGCCATATTATTTATGTAGCTCATGTTGATGATCCCTTGTCTAGTAGTGGTGATGATTTTGATCATGATGAGGAGTGATCATGTTGTTGATCACTAATATGTAGTCTTGTAGTAGGCCAATGGCCTCATAGCTTGTAGTATTCTTTTGGGACTTTATAGGCCATTTGGAGCCTCATTGCTTATTTATTTTTTCGATGATATGTATTGCACTTGGTGCCATTTTGATATATTCACCTTTGCATGGTATATAAATGAGCAAACTTTACATATTTTGTCTCTATTGGCTTGGAATCATGGTTACAAATCCTGCAAATTGTTTTTTTATTAAAAATTAATTAGTTAATGTATTTTTTTTAAAACCGGTTCATTTAGACCTGACCAGTACCGGTTAGACCGGTTCCAGTCAAAAACCCGGTTCATTAGGTCCACTAGTCCACTCATCGCTTCCGGTTTTTAATACGCAGAACATTACCCACCAAAGGCGATAGAGGTGGCAAATATGGGGGAGTCAAGGAGCAAAGGGGAAGCAACATTTGGTAGCATCATAAAGGCCATAAATGATATAGCCAAAGGACAGAAGGGAATGTTGGAAGGACTCAAGCAACACAACAGGAATAAGAGCATCCATCATGAGTCCCTAGTTTGGGAGACTTCAGGGGTCTCACAAGAGGGTGACCACACTTTATGAGCCACTCACCTACTAGCCTTCAGTAGACCAACCAGGACAACGCTGCATACATTTTTACTGTCAGTACCGAGTGAGCAAGGTAGGTGACATGATCATATACCCATGGGAGATTATTTCCAAGAATGGCAGTCCATGGGAGAAAGTTTCATAGCAACTTTGTCCTTCAGAGATTACTCCTAGCTCAAGCAGGATGAAAAAGGCAGGAACAGTGGGGGGTCTAGCACGTAGAGCTCAGAGTTGTAGCATACCATTGGGAGGATATCTTTTCCCAAGTATGATGGATCCACCGAGTGCACGGCTTGGGATTGGGTGGGAAAGCTGGATACTTTTTTCTAGTTTAACCGAGTAACAGAGGGGGAAGCCATCAGAATGGCTACCTCGCACTTGGAGGATGAGGGCACACAAGATCATGAGGAGCATGTGGATACACCCAGTATGATGCAAGGGTCACCTGTGTTAGAGACTTCCTTGACCATGTCAGTTTACGTCCTAGTAGAGAGAGTAGAGCCTACCCTAGTAGTGCCATCCATTGAAGTGATTGCGAAAATTTCTGAGCACAGAAGTCCTACTGCTTACTATTGATTTACTTCTCCTATTTTATTTATTTACACGAGTTATTTAACTGAATATTCAGGAAAATTTCGAAGTAAACACAAGTAACAGCCTACACAAATACAGTTCATTTACTGAACATCACGCACATATGACAAATGACAGATTTTTCGGACAAATGTTCCCAGAGAAACCCAATGCAGGAAAACTAGTGCAGTAGATATGAGGGTTTATTATTATTAAGAAGTAATTTCTGAGTACATATAGGGTGCCATAACTCGGCTCACCCAACAGAGAAAACCTCGGCAGTCAAAGAAAAAAGTGAGATATACCCCACTCTCGCAAGTCTCGGCTAATCCGGATGAGCAACTGGTGAAACCCCAGTTGGCTCTACGCAGCCTCTGCGCAACTATTGTGTCAGCCTACGTAGCCTTGGCTAAGGGACTGCGTCACCCTAGCTCTGCATGGATCTGCTTCTCCGGAGTCTGGTTTTAGCCCTGCTGGCTCAGAAACCCCAACTTCCGGTGTATTTCGGACTATTTCTTGGAGACACTGTGTTGCACCTACGTGAGCCTTGCATGGGCCTGCGTCACCCTCCTAAGGGACTACGTCACACCCTCTGATGGTTGCGCTACCTCCACTGCGTCTTTGTTGCCCTTGCTCTGCATTGTACTCATGGCCCTCCTCACCAATCACTACATCTGCCCCTCACCGCGTCTCTTAATCACTCAAATTTGATCTTCGTCCAAGCACTGTTCTGTTAAAAGAATTCGATCTCTTAGATTCTGTGTGTATGTCTCCAACTGACCCCAAGCCCTTGCTTTATACTTTTCTCGTTGACACATCAACGACCGTGATCTAATCTCTAATCAACGACTAAGATTAGAAGTAGCTTGATCCACGTCACTTAGAATGTTCTCATCACATGTGTAAATTAATTCACTTTAATTTTTAATTTCCCTAAGTTAGACTTAGGGTCCTTATTAAAAAATTTAACTATTTGAATAACTTTTACACCAGATGGAATTTCTCCAAACGCTTTCTACGTCTTGGAGATCTCATGTGTTCCAGCCCCTCCACAAATTTTTGAAGCTAGAGCACATCCGATGCTACTCCAAAATCTCAACACTCCCTCTTAGTGAGGAGTATGCTCTACAATACTTCCACACTGAAGCATTGCTCGGATCTCTGGCATCGGTCTCTGCGCTGATGCTTGGCCTACTACCCTCCATCCACTGCGCTACTGATCTCTATATTGCTGCCCAGTCACTATCACTGACACTTCCACATTTGTACTGCAGCTCGCTCTCAAATTGTTGCATCATGCTGCCAATGGTTGCACTGCAACTTAGTTGCTGAGAAGTAAGCAACTAAAGGACCACCCAATCACTGACAGACAAGTCAGTCGAGCTGCATCTCATCACTGAAGCTCCCTCGGCTGTTGCGTTGCGTTGCCTCTCTAGAGCCACTACGTTGTTGCTGCGTAAGCATCGCCCCTCTGCGCAGCTGAAGTCCCATCAGCCTCTGCGATGCTGCCACCTCTGCATGGCGCTGCTCCAAGCTACAGCATCCCAACTCTGTCTCTACATCATCATGATCTTCTGCACCCACTGCTCCAATCACCTCGCTACTGTCTTAAGGCTCTCGTAGCTCGTATGTGATCCAAGAGTCTGGGCACCTCAAGAATCCTACCTGCTATCTGTAGCTACTCTACAGATCAATGTCGCCCCACCTCTTCTCTTGAGACACATGAGCACTCATAGCCACATCATCATCACTACCACTGTCCCATCTAGTTGTTGTTGCCTTGGAATCGAGAGATTCATTGTCCTTCCTCTTAGGACAAGTGCTTGCTAAGTGTCCAAGTTCGCCACATCTAAAGCATACGACCTTCGATAGGTCCTTCTTCTTCTTCCCCTGCTATCGTTGTCCCTTCGATACTAGGGCCGCATCCTCCTCCTCCTCCTTCACCTTGCTACTTCCACTATTGAATTCCCTCTTTGTCATCCACCAGATTCCTCTTGTTGAAGGATAGGCCACATGTCACCCCAATTAGGGAGTTGTGCTCTACCCAAAATGCTTTGGACAAAGGTCTCCCACTCATCAGTGACTGCATTCAGGGCAGTCCTTACTAAGAGCCCTTCATCTGGAGTTGCCCCCATGGCAATTAGTTGATCCCGGATCGTCTACCATTTGGAGAGGAATGGATCGATCTCTTCCCCCTTATGCATCTGGAACATCCTCATCTAATTCTCCAGAAGCATCTTCCGTTGGATGGAGCTGCCTTGATACAACGTGGCCAAGGATGTCTTTGGAGCAGCATCCTTGGTGGTTATGTGGGAGAGGCAGCGCAATGGGCAACGCAGTGGTAGGCCGGAGGAGAGGCAGCACAGTCCCTGTGGGCCCAAGGGAATGTTGGGGGCTAAGTTTGGACAAAAGGGAATGAGAGCAGCTCATTCATTCATCCATCTAGTTTCTATCTTGACTGACTGAAGCACGCTTGAGCTATTTAGCCAAGTCCGCAGTGTTGTTTAGCACAGAGATTTCCAAGCGAAGATCTCAAACTCTACCTCGAGGGATTTCGAGTGCCTGCTTAGGAGAGGACTACCATCAGTTTTTTTGGAGAAGCTTGCAGAGAAACATTCCAGGCATACGCAGTCCCATCAGGACAACGCATAGGCCATCCCGACTGCGCAGTGATTGCACTGTCCAGCTAAGAGAAGGTCTTGGGAAGCAGGGAAGCAGTGCAAATTCAACCGAAATATTTGGAGGGGAGGCTAGCCACCTCCTACATGTAGAAAATTTTGAATCTTAATTCTTATGCAGAAATTATTTCTGTTAATCCAGTTAAGCTTCTCCTACTTATACAAGTTATCAACTGAATAAATTCAAGTTAACATCAAAGCAAAACACATAACAGATCTCTACCAATTCAAATCTAGAATAAGCACATGCACACATAGACAAAGTGACACAGTTATTTCTGGACAAACTGTCCCCGGAAAAACCCAATGTGGGAAAACTGGTCTCTGGCTGCTGGAGGGCTCTATTATTAAGAATATTTCTGAATACACAACTTTGGGTTCCGAATTTTGAAAACCCTACAGAGAAAACTCTAGATCTGCAGCACCTGGTTGATCCAAGATCAAAAATATTGACTGATCCACACCCTCAAATAGGATTTAAAGAACTCAGCCAGATCTAGGCCTAGAAACCCCAGATCTGCCCCTGAAACACACTGTTGTTGTTGCTGCTACCCTCACGTGTTGATGCTACTACTGCTGTCGTCTTTTGTTGCTGTTGTTGTTGTCCACCGCTGCCTTTCTCTGTGTTGTCCTTATTGATCTCTTCTATGCTTCTTGTGTATTCTAGATCCCGGGATCAGATCATCCCCTTGGTTTAAATTCCCCTCTCTGCAACTAAAACACTTCTGAGAATTCTTAGCAACCCCGCCCTAGAATCTCAACTTAGCTTCACTGCTCTGCCTCTGTGTGCCTTCCAAATGACCCCAAGCCTTTTCTTTATACTTTTCTCGTTGACAAATCAACGACCAAGATTAAATCTTTAATCAATGGCTAAGATTAAAAGAAAGTTTGATCCGTGTGACTTAAGATAATTTCATCACATCTTTAATTAAATTCACTTTAACTGTTTTATTTTCCTAAGTTTTAACTTGGGAAATACATTAAAATAATTAATTAATTTAATATCTCCTAAACCAGATGAAATTTCTCAAATCCATTTCTGGGTCTTGTAGATCATGTGGACTCTAGTCCTTCCTCAAAATTTGGGACCTAGAGCACAACTGATGCTACCCCAAATACACAAAATCTCAACACTCCCTCTTAGCATCAAGGGTGTGCTCTAGCAATACATCACACTTATGCATTACAGGATTTTGGGCATTGGTTCTGCGCTACTGAAGCTTGGCCTCCTGCCACTCAACTCTGCACTGCTGCTGCCATTCTGTACTGTTGCCCATAACTCTGCCATTGCCACTACAACCACTGTATTGCAGCTCCCTCTCAATATGTTGCATCTGTGTTGCTCATAGCACTGCCACTACAACCTCAGTTGTTGAGAGAAACAACTGAATATCCTGCCCAATCTTTGATAGACAAGTCAGATGGACTGCATCCTTATCACTGAAGCTCTATAGGCTACAGATCTGTGCTGGCATCTAAAGAACGATGCACAGCTACAGCTTTGCTTGCGTAATCAAACTCCCTCTGCACTACTGAAGTCACATCAGCTCCTTGTGCTGAAATCTATCACGCTGCTGCTGCACTACGTTGTCCCTCTGAAAGCTCTCTGCGCTGCTGTAGCTCTACACTGCGTACGCAGTACTGCACTGCGCTGTTGAAGTCACATCAGCCTCTGCGCTGCTACTTCTTCTACGCCGCTACTACTATGCTCTGTGTTGCTCGTCCCACCTCCAGATCTGCCTCTGCTTATGCCTCATCTGTGATCTATGCACCCACTGCTCCACTTGTCCCGCTACTGTCTTAAGGCTGTCGTAGCTCGCTTGTGATCTAAGGGATGAGTTGCTCAAAGATCCCGCCTTACTTCCATGTAGCTCCTCTACATGTCCATGTCACCCCACCTCCGTGGTTCATGAGTGCTCATGGCTACATCATCTCCTGACCCATCATATGCTATAGCTGCCTTGGAAGAAGATGCTTCATTGTCCTTCTTCTTTTCTGGACAATGGCTGGCAAAATGTCCCATTACGCCACACTGGAAGCACTTGATCTTTGAAAGATCCTTCTTCTTCTTCGGTTGCTTCTTTGATGCCAAGGCTACATCTTCCTCCTCTTCCTTCTTAACCTTGCTCAATGCAGGGTTGTGCTGCTTCTTGGTGAACCTTCGTAGTTCTTCTTGTCGCAGGATCGACCACAAGCTGTCCCAATCTAGGAGGTCCGCTCTGCCCAAGATACTTTGGACAAAGGTTTTCCACTCATTCGTGACTGCATTGAGGGCAGTCCTGACTATCACTACATCATCTACAGTTGCACCTATTGTAGTCAGCTAATCCCTGATTGACTACAATTTGAAGAGGAAGTGCTCGATGTCTTCTCCCTTGGTCATCATGAATGACCTCATTTGGGCCTCCAACAACATCTTTCTTTGGACTGATTTTACCTCATACAAGGAAGTCAAGGCCTTCCACATCTCATTAGCTGTCCTCTTCTCAACTATGTGTGGCACAATATGATCCTTGATATTGTCCATTATCAGCCGCTTGGCATGCCCAGCAGCTTCCCTATGCTTCCGTAGGAGATCCGCATTTGTCGGTGTGGCCAAAGTCTGCTTTGCATGGTCTCTTAGACCATATGCCTCAAGGACAATCAAGATCCTTACTTTCCACACCGAAAAGTTTGAGAGGCCCTTTAGCCTATCCTGATCACGTAGTCCATGAGGAGCCATCTACTCAAAATGTGTTGGAGCTCCTCTTCTCTATGCTAGAGATCTGGATCTAGGGTCCTTTTCGAACTGGGCACCCTCTGCTCCCTCTGACACTTGATTTCCCTCCTTGGAAATCTACCAAATCAACTATGATTCAGCTTCTTCTTTGATCCTCTGACAAAACTGTAAGTTTCCTTTGGCAAGAAACTCTCTGAGAAGTTTATCTCTTCCCAAACTCTCACTTGTGCTAAGGTTAAAAATCTGAAAACTTCTGAAGTTTAACCCCACCAGCTCTTCTAAATTTCTGCAACTTTTCTGCAGACTTTTTCTAGATCTGACAAATTCAGATTTGAATCACACTGGTTGGCTTCAAACCCAACCAGCGTTGTTTCTGAGCTGCCTCTGCGCAGTGATTGCATGGGCTTGCTAGGACACCGCGTTGGACAGCGTCACCCTTCCCTCTGCCTGAATCTCCTCCTAAAAACTGCGTTGTCCCTTCAGATCTGCTTTTCTGTTGCCTTTCCAGTTGCTTTCTACAACTAGATCCTTCAGATTCTTCAGCTGGTGATCCTTCTAGATCTGCAATTGATCCAATACCATGTAGAAATTTATGAATCTTAATTCTTATGCAGAAATTATTTCTATTAATCCGGTTAAACTTCTCCTACTTATACAAGTTATCAACTGAATAAATTCAAGTTAACATCAAATCAAAACACATAATAGATCTCTACCAATTCAGATCTAGAATAAGCACATGCACACATAGACAAAGAGACACAGTTATTTTTGGACAAACTATCCCCGGAAAAACCCAATGTGGGAAAATCAGTCTCTGGCTGCTGGAGGGCTCTATTATTAAGAATATTTCTGAATACACAACTCTAGGTTCCAGATCTGGAAAACCCTACAGAGAAAACGCTAGATCTACAGCACCTGGCTAATCTAAGACCAAAAATACTGACTGATCCACACCCTCAAACAAGATTTACAAAACTCAGCCAGATCTAGGCTCAGAAACCCCAGATCTACCCCTGAAAGACACGGTTGTTGCTGCTGATGCTGTTGTCGTTTGCTGCTGCCGTCTGTTGTTGTCTTTCTCTGCGTTGTCCTTGCTAATCTCTTCTCTGCTTCTTGTGTATTCTAGACCCCAGGATCAGATCATTCCCTTGGTCTAAATTCTCCTCTCTGCAACTGAAACACTTCTGAGAATTCTTAGCAACCCCGCCCTAGAATCTCAGCTTAGCTTCAGTGCTCTGCCTCTGTGTGTCTTACAAATGACCCCAAGCCTTTCCTTTATACTTTTCTCGTTGACAAATCAACAACCAAGATTAAATCTTTAATCAATGGCTAAGATTAAAAAAAACCATGATCCGTGTGACTCAAGATAATTTCATTACATGTTTAATTAAATTCACTTTAATTATTTTATTTTCCTAATTTTTAACTTGGGAAATACATTAAAATAATTAATTAATTTAATATTTCCTAAACCAGATGAAATTTCCCAAATCTATTTATGGGTCTTGTAGATCAGGGGAACTCTAGTCCTTCCTCAAAATTTGGGACCTAGAGCACAACTGATGCTACCCCAAATACACAAAATCTCAACACTACAAAGGATTTGGGCAGAGTTGTGAGGGCATTTTCCAGCAATTCAGCCAAGAGACTGATTTCCCCAATAGAGCACCGTGCCAAGCCCAAGGGGGCTATTTTCTGGGGCTGGGATATCTAGAAACCTTCGCGAGTTTTTGTGGGCCTTGTGAGTAGAACCTGGGGTTAAAAGCCCGAAATTTTCTGAGCACAGGAGTAGGCCCAAACCACAATTCCATTCCAACCAGCAACAACAGTTCCAACACCGGCAGCGCAAATAAGGAGCCACGCAGAGCAGTGTTTCTAGCAGTGTTTCTGTCCAGGTTTGAGCTATACTTCAGCTTGTCTTGTGCAAACCCAGGTGGCCATATTTCTGAGCACCTCCATTGTACTCTTTCCCACATAAATTAATAAAATGGCTCAGCTGATTTTGGCTTCATTTACTGTGTCTTAATGTCATTTTCTATTTTGTTGTAGTTTTTAGTCTTGTGTGCTTTGTATCACTGTTTGTTTCCAATTTGGGATATTACATAAGAATAGTCCTATGAGGTCATACTCGGTGAACACCCGAGTGGAGTATGTACCTTGGAGACAATGATGAAGGTGTCTATAATCATTGGTCTTGCTAGGGTTGTAGCTCATGGTCTTCTGGAGAGATGGAGCTATTAGTCAAGGCCTTACACTGGGACAATGATGGTTAAAAATGATGCTATAACAGATGGATTACCAATCGAATTCTTCTTATGAGATTCTTCAGATTGAGAGTGACCATGTACCATTATGAATACCTCCCTAGTTAAGAGGGAGTGTTGGAAACTGTAACAAGCTTCGGTCTTCATATTGATTTGCAACTATGAATTTATGTAATGAAGAAGACAAAAATAATAAAATGTATTTTGTAAATACTTGCTTCATGGGTTTCATGAGCAAGGAGATTTTATTATAGATCAAAGATTTCTTCTTGGGGTCTTTGGGGGTTTGTCATCTTGTCATAAATGTATAATTTAGAGTCATGTATATCAAGCGTTGTTACACTTGTAAAGGACAATTATTGATGTAAAATATGCTCCAAGACCTTGTCTAAACGCTCCAAGAAAATCGGCTCAAATATGATGGAAAGATCTCCTTGAAGAAGTCGGCCTACACCCTTGAAGAAGTCGGCTCACCCTTAGCAAGTCATGTCGGCCTAAAGGATGGGAGACAGTTCCTATATATAGCTTGGACTACGGCCTCATATCCAACCAAACAACTCGGACACCTCTGAAATAATAAATGCAGATCACAACAAGGAGGTTCAAAGGTTATGCAGCGAAGTGTCAAGGGTTAACACAACGAAGAAGAAGACTATATAACAATGCGTAAGGGTCTCTCATATTCGGACTAGGGTTGCATTCCTACCTCTGCAATTATAGTGGACACCGAAGACTATTTCTGGGTTAGTTCGATTTAGGGCAATCATTAAGGACAGAAGGGCGTTGAAGGAAGACCGAAGAGAGGAGACTCTTGAATAGAAGAAAAAGAGACTATTGAAGAGCAAGATACTTCAAGAAGAGGCCGAAGATATACACTGTAAGAAGGAAGGGTCTAAGAAGAAAACTCTAGGAGGCCATGAACAATTCAAGGAAGTGCAGAAAGGAAGATCACTAGGAACTGAGCTTTCCTAGTCCTAGTGCAAAGCAGTGCAAAACAGTGTAGAAAAGAGAAGATCATCATAAGGAGGCTAGAAGAGCAGTGGCAATCTCTTGGAGGCATACTAAAGTCAAAGGTTTGTATCATGGTCATAGTACTCGTCAATTGATGATCTATAAGAAGAATGATTATCGGGTTTTCCTCTCCAAGAGGGAGAGGTTTTGGCCCTGGCTTGAAATCCTAAATATGTGTCTCTTGTGCATTTGATAATTGACTTGATGAAGAATGTTATAATCTAACGAAGATAAGGTCTAAGTAAAAGAAGCATAACGAAATCACAAGTAATTATCATGAAAGAGAAATTGAATCAGACACCTTCATTTCTCAACAACTACTAGGTCAAGGGAAACAATGGAGCGATGGCCCATTGTCAACTCAACTATGTTTCCCTACTTTTTACAGACTTTCACCAATGGGAGGAGACCCGGTATAAAGGGGAATCACTAGATGAGTAGGTCAATAAGAGGATAGGGAGTGATTCCAAAGGCCTATTCACAAGAGATACTCAATTATATGGTTTTCTTGCTCATGAAGCAAGGTGATAGGCTCTCTAGGAAGGGCTAGAAGGATTCTCAAGGCTAGGGTTTGGGAGTATATCTTGTAAGGATGATTCTTAGGCCTAGAAATCCTTGTAGAGAATTGGTTTTTTTATGATCTTTGTGGGATTGGAATTTTAGGTTGCGGGACCACGCAAGACAAAGTGGACCCAAAATTAGGTCAAGGAAGTCGAATTAATCACTTAAGGAGGGGCTTAACCTAATTTTTGGAAGAGAAGAGGATCAATGGACAAATCTTCTGGGAATAAAGTGCAATGATCCAAGTGAAGTCACTAGCCAAGGGAAACCTCGGGCAAGGTACAATCCTTGAGCTAGGGCTTCCAATATCTCGAGATCCCACCATCAAAATTTCGTGAAATTTGGAGGGCCTCTAAAGGAAACCCTAGCACTGTAATGGGCAAGAGATCGAAGTTCTTTGATGGCTAGAACATGAGACAATTGATGCCCTATGTTGTAACAATCATTTTATTATAAAAAAACATATATATAAGAAAAACGAAAAAAAAAAGAAATAAAAAAATAGAAAAGGGATATTAAAAAATGTTGCAAAAAAATGATGATAAAAAAAGCAAATATCAAGAAAATATAGAAAAAACAAATAAATCCCTTAGAAAAATTAAAATATGCGATCTAGGCTAAATGCTGCATTAGATAAGTTTAAATAATAGTTTTTAATTAATTGAATCGCAAATTAAACGAGATTAGCATTTGTAATAAATTTTAAGAATCAAATTAACGTTTTGTCATCTTGTGGTATCAATTGCGCAAGAACGGACCATTGAGATCCTCTCCGCCCGATCAACGACGAGGAAGACAGTCCCCACCCCCCCCCCACCCCCCGGCGCCTTTCTGATCTTTAACTGAGGGGGGCGGGGGTCTGAAAAGTTGATTCATATCAAACCGCCTAAGCGATGTGTCAAGTGCCCAGACAATTCAGACCCCTCTCCCCCCGCCTCCGAAATTCTCTGACGACCATTTCTGAAACTGCCCACAACTAATTTGACCATTCCCACTCCCTTTGCATCCACTCCAATGCTACTACCTGTCCGCTAATTGTTATACAATTTCAAACCGTTGACCAATCACAACCATTGCTACCATAAATGCCCTGTGACATATCAAACGTCCAAAAACGATTATTACGTCGTTCGTTTAAAATAAACCCGTCACTTCCCATCATCCCTTTACAAAGTCTATTTCAAGCAATTGCATGTCCACGCTCCAACACAACCATAAACAACCCAGCACACAGTACTTGCGAGCTGGCCAATTTCTCGGTAAATCATCAGTTTGATATTTAGCAAATCATATAAATTCTAAAGTTTCAACCTTACAAATCTCATCAAAGCTAAATTATTGTTAGAGGTGAAGAATCAACGCTTTTAATTACATAATAAATAATTAAGAATTGCACCTCCTTTAAGCAATTTAAAGCTTTGGTCATCCAATTTTTTTTTTAAATCAACAAAACATTACAAATGCTTTGGCATAATTCCGGACGTAGAATTCTCTACAAATGTACAACACCAGATTGGCGTCATTGCCGGGGAACGAAAATTTTGAATTATTTTTCCTTGGGACAACAATTAAACTTTCCTTTTAGTGGTGAATAAAAGGTCAGTATGTAAAAATATTTCACCTGGCGACTCCACATAATAAATCTAGCTTCATCAAAGCACACCAGATCTCACTCAGTTCCTCATCTCTATTCTCCATTATCAGATCCAAAGAGACTGGTGAGAATTGCCTCTTTGAGGAGAAGGTTAGAAGCTTCATCTTCAACTTCTTCCTCATTTCTACCTGAAATTGTTTCAGAGGTTGATCCTTTTAGTCCTGCATCAATCCCTCCTAAGCTATCAGATCTACCACCAAAAGTGTTAGAATTTTTGTCCAAAGGAGTTGATCTATAGTCAGATCTTCTTGTTTACCAATTAGAGTCTTATCAAATTCCTGAAACTATTTCAGAATCTCCCAAGTCAGAAACAAAACTAGGGATAGAATTACCTGAATTAAAACCAACAACTACTAAAAAACCTAAAGATAGTTTTTCTGTGTACACAAATCCTTTATTTGAAATATCTCTTCTGTCATTCACACTTTTCCAACAACTACTAAAAATCTTAAAGATGGTTTTTCTGTGTACACAAATCCTTTATTTGAAAGTGAAGAAAAATTTGATCCAGAACTACAGAAGTTAGTGATCCAATCACCTTTTCCAAAAGCTTCTACAAGTTCTGCTCATCTTCTCAAAGGAAGGTCATCCACACCCTAATCATCATCTTCTACTTCAAGTTCTTCATCATCTTCCTCTCATTCACCTAATAGAATGGCTCGTTTTCGACCCATCATTTAGGCTCGTTTTGTTGCACTAATTCTTCCTAGTCAACTAAATGATTTTCCAGATGGATATCTTAAACACCTACTTAGGTTTAATGGAGACACTAGTCCATCTGTTGAAGATCATTTATCTTCCTTCTTAGATTTTGCTGACAACATGAACATTGAGCATGAAGATGTATATATGATACTTTTTGTTCAATCCCTTGAGGAAACGTAAGAATTTGGTTTAGACAATTACAAGCCAATTCAATTCGAATATGGAACGAATTAACAAATATATTTAAGAATCAATGGGGAGTAAAAAATGATCCAATCTATTACCTTTCAAAATTTGATGATTAAAAAAGAAATCGTGGAGAATTTGTTTCTGATTTCATTAAAAAATTCAATAAAATTTACAATAAAATGCCACCTAACTGTAAACCACTAGTAGTTGTAGTAGTTGTAGCCAAGAATAGATTTTCAAAGGGATTTGATGATGATTTTGTTGTTATGCTTAGAGAAATAAAATTTGTCACTTTGGCAGATATGAAAACAAATGCTATAGAGGTCAAGGCAAACATATCTACATTAAGCAAACTTAAAGCAAACGCTGAAAAAGCTGAAAGAAAAATGAAGGCTAGAGATGAAAGTAGTTCTTTTATAATCTTCTTGTTGATGAATCAACGGCCAAGATTATATCGTTAATCAATGGCTCAGATTAAAAGATGACTTGATCTTTGTTTTCTAGAAGATTCACACTCAGCTTTATTAATATCCTTTAATTATTTAATTTCTGTAAGTTTAGACCTAAGGTCTACATTAAAATAATTAATTATTTTAATAAAGCCATATCCGAGTGGAATTTCCACAAATGATTTATGGGTTCTCTGGATAACTGTTGTCCAAGCCTCTCCACCAAATATGAGACTTGGAAAGCTTCCCGATGCTATAAAAATCAATACTCCCTCTTAGCAAGGAAAGTGTTCAAGCAAGATACCACTGCACTACTCTGACTCTATAGCATTTGCCGCGATGATGTTGTCCTGGCTGCTGCCCCTCATCTCTGTGTTCTTTCCTTCTATACCGTTTGCGGTGAGACTATCTCTGCCATTGTCTCATCTGTATTGCAGCTCCCTCTATTTCTGAAGACCACCCTTCCCTCTAATGGAAGGGGTTCTCGACCATCCCCATCTTCTCTCTGAAGTAAGTGAACTTAATCTTACTCAGAGCCTTGGTGAGGATATCTGCCACCTGTTCCCCTGTAGGAGTGTATCGCAACTATACTGCTCCACTTTGGACATAGTCTCTGACGAAGTGGCATCGAATGTCAATGTGTTTCGACCAATAATGAAACACAAGATTTTCAGAGAGCTTAATGCAGCTCTGATTATTACACAATCTCGGTCAAATCCATCCGCTTCTTGAGCAGGTTCAAGAGTAACTTATGGAGCCATATGGCCTCGCACGAAGCCGGACTTGCTGCCATGTACTCTGCCTCAACTGAGCTTAGTGCTAGGGACTTATGTTTCCTGCTGCAACAGGAGGTCATTCCTGATCCAAGACTGAAACAGTACCCACTAGTATTTTTCTGATCCACTGTGCTTCCAGCCCAATCTACATCTGTGAATCCACTCAATTGGACCTCATTTCCCTTGGTGTACTTCAACCCATACTCGATTGTCCCCTTTAGATACCTGAGAACATGATTGGTTGCAGCCCAGTGAGCCCTCCTTGGTTCCACCATGAACTGACTGAGGGCATTCACTACATAACAGATGTCTGGTCTAGTATTGACTAGATACATCAATGATCCGATGAGCTGCCTATACAAGGTGGGATCAACCTCATCATCTTCCGTTGGGTCTATCTTCTTCCAGTTAGTAATCATTGGC
Source organism: Pinus albicaulis (assembly GCA_034641835.2). NCBI lineage: Eukaryota > Viridiplantae > Streptophyta > Pinopsida > Pinales > Pinaceae > Pinus > Pinus albicaulis. Next base: position 169,961,737 of record CM076574.1, on the reverse strand, counting down.
GTGGCCATGGGTCTACAGTCCTCCATCTGAAATCTTTTCAAGAATCTATCGTGTATCTTCCTTGCCCCACGAAGATTTCCCCTTTCTACTGCCAGACTTCTAATCCAAGAAAATAGTGCATCTGCCTCAAGTCCTTCATGTTGAATTTTGTAGCCAGATTCTCCTTAAACCTTGATGAGCTTGGATGATCCAGTGAGAAAAAAATCATCCACATATAGTACTAGAATTAACGACTCTTCCCCTACTCTTCAGTAGTAGAGGTTGGGGTCTTCATCACTCTTGATGAACCCCATCTTCTGCAAGTAGCTATCAATTCACCCATACCATGCCCTGGGGGCTTCTTTTAAAACATATAAGGCTTTCTTTAGCCTGCAAAGATGAGGCTTCTGCTCATGTGTCTCGAAGCCCTCTGGTTGTTCTATGCACACTTCCTCCTCTATCACCCCGTTCAAGAATGTTGTCTTGACATCCATCTAGTGAATCTCCCATCCCATCTGCGCTGCCAGAGAGATGACAGATCTGATAGAAGTGTAGTGGGCTACAGGGGCGAAAGTTTCCTCATAATCAATGCCTTCCTTCTGTGCTTACCCATTAGCTACAAATATTGCCTTGAACTTATCTATGCTGCTATCTGCAGAATACTTGATCTTTTAGATCCACCCAGATCCTACAATTGATCTGTCATGTGGTCTAGGGACTAGTTCCCAGACATCATTTGTCATGATGGAGCTATACTCCTCCACCATGGCATTCACCCACACTTGATGCTGAGCTACTTTCCGAAAGCTGGAAGGTTCTCCAACCTGAGCTACTAGAGCCTGGTATCTGTCAGGTTGCTTCCGTATCCTCTTCCCTTCTCTAGGGGCTCCAACAAATTATTCTGCATCCTTAAGAATTTGTTGAAGTTCTCTACTCAGTCTCACCTGTTCTTCTTCCTATTCTTCTTCGAGGGAACTCTCCTCAAAATCCTTGTGCCTTGGAGAGGCACTTGACCCATCCTCTGTAGGTCGTTGAGGCTATACTAGAGGATCCTCCTCAATTTGCGTATTTGTGGCCATTTCTCGAGATTTCCTGAAGGCTCTCTCCTCCATGAATTTCACATCCCTCCTTACCACGATTTTCCTGCTCTCTGGAATATAGAAGCGATATGCTTTCGCATTTTCACTATAGCCCACAAGAAAACCCTTTTCTGCAATCTGATCCAACTTCTTCCTCTTTTCATCTGGAATGTGGCAATACACCATGTTGTTGAATATCTTGATGTGGCTCAGCTCTGGCTTCCTGCCTCTGAACACACTCTCGGGAGTCACCTTCCCCAAATCTCTATGGGGAACTCTATTCTGTACATATACCATTGTATTGCAGGCCTCTACCCACAAGAATTTGGGCATATCTTGGTCGTATAGCATTGCCCTAGCAACTTCTATTATGCTCTGGTTCTTCCTTTCTGCAACTCCATTTTGCTCTAGATTGTATGGAATTTTCCACTCTCTCTTGATGCCTTCCCTTACACAGAAATTGGTAAAGCCCTTATCGATATATTCTCCACCGTTATCTAATCGCAGCTTCTTGATCTTTTTTCCCGTAGAGTTTTCTACCAAGGCTTTGAATTCTTTGAATCGATCAAAGACTTAATCTTTGGTTTTCAGAAAATAGATCCCAGTTTTCCTGGAATGATTATCAATGAATGTAGCAAAATACTTTGCACCTCTGAGAGCGGTTGTGGACATTGGACCGCAAATATCTGAGTGTATGAACTCCAATACAACCTTGGCCCTATTGTTGCTTCTTGGAACTGTTGTTTTAGCATACTTCCCTAGTACGCACCCCCTGCAGACTTCATCTTTCCTCATGTTGAGTTCAGGAGCCCCTATGACAATATTCTTGAGAATCCTCAAGGCTCCATGATGTAGATGCCCCATCCTTCTGTGCCATAATTCGTTCAGATCTTTGTCGTCCATACTGCCAATCTGGGCCACCAAGGATTCAAGCTGGAGTTTATATAGCTTGTGACTCCTTACTCCAATTTGTGCCTTTTTGCTCCAGCTAGGGTGTTTGACATACACCTTATCTCTAATAAAGTATACATCATAGCTCTTGTTCTGAAGTTGAGACACTGAGAGTAAATTCATCCCCAACCCTAGTACATGCAGAACATTTGTCGCCCGAATCTTATTTCTATCTTTTGTTTGAAATGTTATGGTACCTCTCCCAATGGGGGTACATTTTGCCTTGTTTCCCATAGCTATCTCGAAATTCATCTATTCTTCTTGGTAGCTCCAAAAACATTCTCGAACCCCCGTCATGTGAGCAGATGCTCCACTATCAATATACGAAACACTTGGTGGAGGTGTGTTCGACATACAAGCAAGATCCTCCTCTAGTCTGGATGCCAACACTTTCATGTCGTGTTCCCTCTACATTTTTGGGTGCTCTTAAGGACCCCATGAGTCCCTTTGACTGCGTGAACCCTTCCAGATGGCGGATCTTTGGTCCATGGCAGATCCTCCCTTTCTGTCTCTAGCCTTTTGCTCTAATACCATGTGAAATTTTCAAGACTGAAAATTGGTTTATTTCTCCTACTTATGAGATAAGTTATTTACAGATGCTTCAGTAAATTCTGAAATAAACACATTTGCAGATCTTTACTCTAATCAAAAGCATAAGAACAAAAAATTACACAAGTAGCACAATAGAAACAACCATATGAACACAGTTATTTTTGAACAATTGTCCCCGGAAAAACCCAATGTGGGAAAACCGGTGCAGCAGATGAGGGTTTTTTTATTTATCTTCAGTGATGGAAAGTACATTTACAAGAGTCCTGATGAGCAAAGTAAAATTAGTATACACCTGGCTGAATTTTTCTGGAACCTTCAGAAGAAATTTCAGACCCTCGGGGTGACCTCCTTCACCCTCTGCATCATCCAGCGTGAGAACTCTGCGCAATCTCTCCCTGGATTGCATAAATCTGCATGGAGGGGTTCTTGCTACTCATCAGCTCACCCTTCCCTTCATCATCCGGACTTCTGCTTCTCCGATAATTGAATCCTCCTTCCTCCTTCTGCTTCCATAAACACGCCTCTACAGACTCACCCACTAAAATCGAATTCTCTTGCTTTAGAATCGATTTCCTTCTGGTACTGAGAATGTCCACAGCTTGATTTCCAAATGACCATCAAGCCCTTTCTTATAGTCTTCTCGTTGATGAATCAATGGCCAAGATTATATCGTTAATCAATGGTTCGGATTAAAAGATGACTTGATCTTTGTTTTCTAGAAGATTCACACTCAGTTTTATTAATACCCTTTAATTATTTAATTTCCCCAAGTTTAGACTTATAGAGTCTCCATTAAAATAATTAATTATTTTAATAAAGCCATATCCGAGTGGAATTTCCAGAAACAATTTATGGGTTCTTTGGATAACTGTTGTCCAAGCGCCTCTCCACCAAATATGAGACTTGGAACACCTCCCGATGCTATAAAAATCAATACTGGAACGTAGATCCTATATGCCTTAGAGGTTTCGCTAAACCCAACGAAATATCCCCTCTCTGCAAACTGATCCAACTTGGTACGCTTCTCATCTGGTACATGGCAATAAGCTATGTTGCCAAAGATCCTGAAGTGACTAACTCCTGGCTTCTTCCCCGAGAAGACTTCTTCTGGTGTTATCTTCCCCAACTCCCTGTGAGGAACCCTATTCTGAATATACACAGTCGTGTTACATGCCTCTACCCATAAGAACCTGGGAAAATCCTAAACATATAACATCGACTTTGCAGCCCCGACTATAGACATGTTCTTCCACTCCGCTACCCCATTCTCTTGTGAATTGTATGGAGTTGTCCATTCTCTCTTGATGCCTTCCTTTGCACTGAAACCCTTGAAGTCACTTTCTGTGTACTCACCTTCGTTATCTTAGCGAAGCACCCTGATATTTTTCCCTATCGCATTCTCCACCAAAGCCTTAAACTCCTTGAAGCGAGCGAAGACCTCATCCTTGGTCTTCAGAAAATAGATCCAAGTTTTCCTAGAATGATCTAAGTGTATAAGTTGTAACACACCATCTAATTTGTCGTCACTTCTTGGGAAAGCTACTTTAGCATACTTCCCAAGCATGCACCCCTTACACATATCGTCATGTTTCATGCCTAATTCTGGAACACTTGTTACTATCTCCCTGAGCATTCTAAGTGCTCCATGATGTAAATGTTCTATCCTCTTATGCCATAACTCATTAAGGTCTTTCCCATTGTTACTTCCATTACTCACTAGTGCCATTGGAGAGTCGAACAAGAACTTGTACAATTTGTTTCTTCATACCCCAATTTGTTTCACCTTCTTCCAGTTCCGGTGTTTGATGAACACCTTCCCTACAAAGTGGACAACATATCCCTTATCCTGTAACTAGGATACTGAAATTAGGTTCATACCTAACCCAGGCACATGCAATACATCTCTAACACTGGTGCTTGCTCCTAACTCCCTCTGAATGTCAACGATACCTCTCCCAACTGGAGTGCATTTCATCCTATTACCCATTGTTATATGGAAGTCCATCTCCTCCTCATTGTAGCTAGAGAAATATTCTCTAACTCCTGTCATGTGAGTTGACACTCCACTATCTATATACCAGATTCCCTGTGAAGCTGAGCTAGCTAAGCAAGCAAATTCGTCCTCCAATCTGGAAGACAATTCTATAGCTTGCTAAATATCAAATCTGTTAGTGGCCATACTGGAGAATTCTAGAAAAATTACTAAAGGCATCCTGAGTATAATTTCATGTGCTCTTCTCTTCCACCCGGCGTTGATCTGCTATTGTTGGTCTAGCTGCAAACCATCTGCGCCTAGATTTGCTCAACGAAATTTCTAATCTGCTCACCAGAACTCCTCTTTGCAAACACTAATCCCTGTTGGAAGTACTACTGGCTTGTTTGAACTTTTCCTGCACATGCAACTAGAAATCGAACCCTCTACCCAGCAATTCGAACTACCTGGATGGCCCTATGCGCAATTGTGGAAATTGTGTTGCAGAGCCTCCTCTGAACCTGCACAAATTTCCTCCTCGCTTCTAAGTTCCTAATTTGTCTTCAACACTGCTCTAATACCATGTGAAATTTCCTTGAAATGCAACAACTGGAATTTATTCCTCTAACAATCTAATTATGCAATTTATTTGGTATGGAAAACAATGAATAAATCACACTGCAAATTCTTCACCATAAAAATATTGCTAAAAATGAACTTGAAACTGAAAAAATGATAGCGCACACAATAAAATTGACACAAACATTTTTGGACAAATGTCACTAGAAAAAACCCAATGTAGGAAAACCAGTGTTGTAGATGAGGGTTTTATTATTATTATGCAGCAGTGAAAATCTGAGTACAATTTGGATGCCCAATACTGGAAATCCTCAACAAATAATCTGGCCAAAAGTATTAAGGAAATTTTTCCATTCTCCACAAGCAATTCCAGCACAACCTGCTTTAGAAAAAAGGTCATTCAAATACCCTTGCGCAGTGCTCACGCAAACCCTCATACACACAGCCTGAATCTGCCTTTGATCAAGTCATTCTGCCTGTTGTTGCCTCGGAAAGCAATACTCCTGCCCTTTGGAAACTTTTCCCAGACTTTGGAAACAAAATCAACCTTCTACACAGCCCAACCGAACTGCCTCATTGAAATTTCCTACGCAGTCTCTATGGAGCCTCTAGTGGAATAACTTGGCCTCTTTATTGTTGCCTCTCTGGAATTGGAACCTCCTCCTGAATCACTGTCTCTCATCCCTCTCTATCTCTGCGTCCCTTTTGGCTCGAACTCTGAAAATTTCAATCTATCACAACAATTGGAGATTATTTTCCTAATTGTTAATTTATTGGCTGTTTGCTACTGCAAATACCAAATAATTCACACTATGATTTTTGCAAACAAATACTGTGGAAGAAAAATTGCATTGGAATCTGAGAAAATTTAGCGCACACACAAAAATTTACACAGTTGTTTTTGGACAAAAGTCCCTAGAAAAACCCAACTTGGGAAAACTAGTGCATCAGCTGAGGGTTTTATTATTATGCAACAGTGAAATTTGAGTACAATCTATGGATGCCCAAATGGAAATCCAATCAGCAAGTATCTGATAGAAATAATTCGAGAGAAAATTATCTCACACCACAAGTAATCTTGACACTGACTTCTGCAGAAAAATTGGTCATCCAAACTCTAGTGTAGGCCCTATGTCTAGCCTCTATGTTGCGTCTCACACGTGTGGCTCGAATCTGCCTCTAAGCAAGTCGTTTAGCTTGTCTCTACAGCTGGAAGTGACTCTCCGGCCCTTTGGAAGACATTTCCGGCCTCTGGAAGCTTAATCGACTTCCTCCCCAGCTAAATCAAACTGCAACTCTTCTGCTATTGCGCAGTCCTTGCACTGCTTCTGCGTGGATCATTTTTCTCACTTGTTTTTCCTCTCCACATCTAGAAAACTTCCTCCGGATCACTGTCCCTACCCCTCACTGTCTCTGCTTTGATCTTTGGCTCTCCAATAACTACTACTTCTCTCTAGAAATCGATTTGCCCAAGGAAATCGAACTGCTGAAGTGTTTTTTCCATCACCACATCGATCCCTTTTTATATCTTCCTGTTAGGACTCCAATGACCAAGATTAAATCTTAATCGATGGCTTAGATCATTTCTGGATCGATTTGTGTGAGTTTCTATAGATTTTTCACCTTGACTTAATTAATTATGATTAAGTAAACAGTTTTCCTAAGTTTAGACTTAGGAAACATTAAAAAATGGGGTAATAATCTAAGTAAGTCATTTTTATGTGGAATTTCTAGAAACGGTTTATGGGTTTAGGAGATCTCAGGTATTCCAACCTCTCCACCAAGTTTCGTGATTATAACAAATCTGATGCTACAAAAACTAACACTCCATCTTAGTGAATATTGTGTTCTCCGTAGTGCTACACATCCTACCACAACACCCTATCTCTGCATCACCACCTGTCACACTGCTAATATCTAGCCATACTTCCCACCAACCACTACGCAACTCTGATGTTGCATCTGCAGTGTTGCTAACACTGCCATACTGCTGCCAACAATGCATCTGTACTACAATTTCCTCTCATCTATTGTTGTTGCAACTGCAACTACTACAACTGAGAAGCATCCAAAATACTGAATTAACTGTGTTCATTATGATGCATCTGTCTCTTGAGTCCTAACTGCTACTAGCATCTGCACTGTCACTAAAGAATCTGCATTGTTGCCAACTCTGCACTGAACCACCTACTTTGATGTCAACACTGCACTGTGCTCCTCAACCTCTGACTGCTACTTGTCTGCAACTGTCACTCTGGTACTGATTGTTGTGAACATTTCTTAAACTTAAGAAAACCTACTGTTAAATCTTGATTTACTTCTCCTACTTACATAAGTTATTAATCTGAATATTTAGAATTAACATCGAAGAAAATACAGTTAACAGCCTACACATACAGATCAAATACAAAATAACATGCTCATAGACAAAGTGAGACACAAGGATTTTCTGGACAAATGTCCCTGGAAAAACCCAATGTCGGAAAACCGGTGCTGCTAGCTTCTGGAGGGTTTTAATTATTTTGCAGATTCTAAGTACAACAACCCTGAGCACCAAAACTGGTTAACACGGCAGAGAAATATAAATGGCAGCAATACCTCTATCCCGAAGATAGAAAAATATGACTGATTCACACCCTCAAACGGGACTTACATAACTCAGCCCCTTTCTGGTCTCTAGAAACACCAGCACTACTCTGAAGCCCTCTGCATCACCATGACTGGTCTGCGTCAGCCTCTGCGCTGCTCAGGAAGGGCTGCGTCACCCTAGAACGGGTTAAGCTACCCCTGTGCTGCCCTAACCAAGCATGCACTACCCTAACTAGGCCTGCGTCAGCCTTGCTTGGCTCCTACTGCCTCTACGCTACCCCTGTTGGGCTCTTGGCTAGACTGCGTAGCTACTGCCTCTACGCTGCTCAGGAAGGGCCTGCGTCACCCTAGAAGGGTTATGCTGCCCTTGCGCTGCCCTAACTAGTCCTGCGTTAGCCTTTCCTGGTTCCTGCTGCCTCTGCATTGCCCCTGTTGGGCTCTTGGTTGGACTGCGTAGTTGTTGCCTTTGTGTTGCTTTAGAATGCTCCTTCTCTGCCCTCGATGTACTTTTGGCCTAGGATCAAACCATCCCGCTTGCCAATACTGCCCCTCGCTGCAGCTAAAACACTTCTGAAATTCTTAACAAACCATGCCCTAGAATCTTAGCTTAGCTTCACTGCTCTGCCAGTGTGTGTATTCTCCAACTGACCCCAAGCCCTTCTCTTATACTTTTCTCATTGAAACATCAATGGCCGTGATCTAATCTCTAATCGACGACTAAGATTAGTAGCTGCTTGATCCGTGTCACTTAAGACATTCTCATCACATGTTTAATTTAATCCACTTTAATCTTTTAATTTTCCTGTGTTAGACTTAGGTTTCTTAATTAAAAAGATTAATTATTTGAATAAAACTTAAACCTGATGGAATTCTTCTAAATTATGGATCTTGAAGATCTCATGTACTCTAGCTCCTCCACAAATTTTGGGAGCTAGAGCACATCTGATGCTACTCCAACACCCCAAAATCTCAACACTCCCTCTTAGCGATGAATGTGCTCTAGCAATACACTTCACCCTGAAGTACTGCTCTGATCTCGGGGATTGATCTCTACGCTAATGCTTGGCCTGCTGCCCTACATCATTGCGCTGTTGCTGCTCTCTGTACTGTTGCGCATGACTCTACCACCGTCACTGCTACATCTGTACAGTAGCTCCCTCTCAAATTGTTGCATCGTGCTGCCAACTATTGCACTGCAACTCAGTTGCTAAGAGTAAGCAACTGAAGGACCGTTGCCCAATGACAGACAAGTCAGATGGGCTGCATCGCATCACTGAAGCTCCATAGTCTGCTGCTCTATTATGTCCTCCTGAAGCCACTGTGCTGCTACAGCTCTGCATTGCATAATCATGCCTCCTCTGTGTTGCTTCCTCTACGTTGTTGCTGCATCTGCACTATCCTGCTTCCTCTACGTTGTTGCTACATCTGCACTGTGTTCCTCCCACTTCAGCGTCTCAGCCTCTACCTTTGCTTTATCTGTGATCTTTGCACCTACTGCTCCAGTCAATCCTTGCTACTATCTTAAGGCTCCCGTAGCATGGATGTGATCCAAAATTTGGGCTACTCAAGGATCCCGCCACCACTCTGTAGTTGCTCTACAGATCAATATCGCCCCACCTCCATGGTTCATGAGCGCTCATGGCTATGTCATTTTCGGAGTCATCGTCTGCTACAACAGCCATGGAATTAGAAGCTTCCTTGTCCTTCTTCCTTTGAGAACAATTGACGGCGAAGTGTCCAAATTCGTCACATTGGAAACATTTGATCTTTGATAGATCACGCTTATTTTTCCCTTGCTGCTTCTTTTTCCCTTGCTGCATCTTCCTCTTCCTCCTCCATTTTTCCCACTCTGGTGCTGGTCTACCTCTTGGTCATTCGACGGATCTCCTCTTATCGGAGGATAGCTCACATATCGTCCCAGTTAGGAAGGTTCACTCTACCTAAAATGCTTTGGACAAATGTTTCCCAGTCCCCTGTGACTGCATTTACAGCAGTCCTCACCATGACATCAACCTCTACCTTGACCCCCATGCCAGTCAGCTGATCCCAGATCAACTGCAGTCTCAATAGGAAAGGATCGATTTCCTCTCCCTTGGTCATCATAAATAACCTCAGTTGGTTCTCCAAAAGCATCTTCCTTTGCATAGACTTCCCTTGATACAATGTGGTTAAAGCTTTCCACATCGCATGTGCCGTCTTCTTTTCGGCTATGTGTGGTACCACATGATCTTTAACCCCGTCCATGATGAAGCGCTTGGCATGTGTCGTTGCTTCATTCTTCTCTGCTAGGAGAGTCGCATCGATTGGTGTAGCCAAGACTTTCTCAACATGCTCCCTCAAGTCGTATGCCTCCAGGATTACCAGGATTCTGGCCTTCCAGATAGCAAAGTTGGACAGGTCGTCCAACCTATCCTGATCACGCAATCTGTGTGGCACCATCTGCACAAAAATCTGTCGGAACAAATCTTCCTTTCCTTACTTCTGCTTCTAGAAGCTTGGATCTAGGGTCCTTGGCGAAAAATGCACCCTCTGACGACTGAATTCCTCCTTGGAAATCTGCCAAAAACAATGAATCAGCTCTCTTTGATCACCCTACGAACGATCCTCAGATTTCTTTTGGCAATGAAATTTGTTGAGCAGTTGTTCTCCTCCCGCTCTTTGTCAATATAGCTTAGGCTTAATTCTGCGTTGGTAGAACCTTCACCCCACCAGCAACTGCTGAAGATCTGCAGCTCAACCTTTGGTTCACGACACTTTGCACAACAATCAATTACTGGACTACGTCACCCTGGTTGGCCTCTGCATGAGAAGACTAGTTCAGCGCAGCCTTTGCACAACGACTGTGCAGTGCATGTTGCTCCTGCGTAACTCTGGAGGACACTGCGATGTCTCTGCATCACCCAGCTGGGACTGCGTCAGCCCCTGCGTGGCTCTTGTTGCCTCTGTGTCCTTCTAGTGTTGCGCTGCCCTCTCTGGTTTCTCTGTTGCTGCTGCTGCTTTCTGCAACACAAATTTCTTTAGCCGTCTTGCTGGAGATCCAACTTGATCTGCAATCGCTCTGATACCATGTGAAAATTTCTTAAAATTAAGAAACCTTACTGTTAAATCTTGATTTACTTCTCCTACTTACATAAGTTATTAATCTGAATATTCAGAATTAACATCGAAGTAAACACAGTTAGCAGCCTACACATATAGATCAAACACTGAATAACATGCTCATATACAAAGTGACACACAAGGATTTTCCGAACAAATGTCCTCAGAAAAACCCAATGTGGGAAAACCGGTGCTGCTAGCTTATGGAGGATTTTTATTCTTATGCAGATTCTAAGTAACAATCTTGGGCACCAAAACTGGTTAACCCGACAATGACATAAATGGCAGCAATACCTCTATCTCGAAGACAAAAAAAATCATTGATTCACATCCTCAAACGGGATTTACAGAACTCAACCCCTTTTCAGTCTCTGGAAACCCCAACGCTGCTCTGAAGTCCTCTGCGTCAGTCTGACTAGCCTACGTCAGCCTCTGCGCTGCTCAGGAAGGGCCCGCGTCATCCTAGAAGGGGTTACGCTGCCCCTGGGTTGCCCTAACTGGGCCTACGTTAGCCTTTCTTGGCTCCTACTACCATTGCACTGCCCTTGTTGGGCTCTTGGCTGGACTGCATAGCTGCTGCATCTACGCTGCTCTTGAATGCTCCTTCTCTGCCCTCGTTGTACTCTTGACGTGGGATCAAACCATCCCGCTTGCCAATATTGCCCCTCGCTGCAACTGAAACACTTCTGAAATTATTAGCAAACCACGCCCTAGAATCTCAAGTTAGCTTCAGTGCTCTGCCAGTATGCGTGTTCTCCAATTGACCCCAAGCTCTTCTCTTATACTTTTCACATTGAAAATCAACGGTCGTGATCTAATCTCTAATCGACGGCTAAGATTAGAAGTTGCTTGATCCATGTCACTTTAGTCATTCTCATCACATGTTTAATTTAGTTCACTTAATCTTTTAATTTTCCTAAGTTAGACTTAGGTTCCCTACTTGAAAAAATTAATTATTCGAATAAAACTTAAACCTGATGGAATTCTTCTAAACGCTTTCTAGGTCTTGGAGATCGCATGTACTCTAGCTCCTCCACAAATTTTGGGAGCTAGATCACATCTAATGCTACCCCATCACCCCAAAATCTCAACAACTACAGCAACTGCCACTAATCCATCCTGCAACTGAATATTGTGGGCCCTTGTAGCCAGGTAATGATCCATGAGGTGGACTCCTCAAGCGCAATTCTCAATCTCTATAGCTCTCTGGGGCTATAGCACCAAATCACCCCACCTCACTCCTGGCGGTTTGGCTGCCATGATAATGAAATTTGATCTACTCATACTACTACAGCTATTGCTCTACTGATGCTTCTGTACTGTTGTTGCAACTATTGCAATAATGAGTCTAGTCTCCCTAGATCCTGAAGTACTAGCTTCAATAGGGATGCTCCCTCTGAAACTAGACTCCCTCTGAGTCTTGATCTCCCTTTGGGACATCTCCCTTCTCCCTCCCGGCAACTCGCATTGTTCTCCTACACTGGAAACTGGACTGTGTAGCTTTGCAATGGGATTCTCCTGGCTGGAACTACACCTACATACTGCAATTGGGTGATCGCACTGCCTGTGTCACTACATCTAGCTCTGCAGTTGTCTCCCAGGTACTCACTGCAACTAGATTTGCAATTGTCTAATGAAAAATTGTCCGCTAACATTGAACCTGCTACTATGATATTGTGGGCTCTTGTAGCAAAGGTGATGGTCCCGCTGCAACAATCTGGAACTAATCTAACTGATCTCCTTGTTGTAACTGCGATGGACCCTGCCCATCTGGCACACAGGACTCTCATACTCCTCCACCTCCTGGATCTGGTGCCCAACCATCTCCTTTCAAGTCTAGTACATGGCTGGGACCCTTCGCTTTGCAACTCGCACTGGATAACTCATACTTCCTCTGACACCTATCTCTAGCAACTGGAAGTCAATCTGCTTCCCAGATCTGCATTCTATCTAACCCGCACGACCTCCTCTGGCAATCTCGTACGATCATCTCTCCAAAGTTGCAAAATCTGCGAAACCCAAAAATGGAGAACTAAACCTCGAAAATCTCCCTCTTTCCCTCTGCTCGGTTGATGCTCTGCTACAAGCACTCCCTCCTGGAATGCGAAGATCTGCTAGTTGCTACTGCCAATCTCCCACTGAGAAAATCAAATTTCTTACCTAGAAACCCTTTGAGAGAAAACTCCCTTTGTGTGTGCAATTTCTCTTCCACACGACACTGATTTTGCAATTGAAACTGTTGCAAAACCCTCTGTGTCCGACCAGAAATATGCTCAACGAAGGTCTGGACTCTGAGTTGTTGCTTCTCCCTTTGATTTCTGGAATCACAACCCCGGGCAACTCAATTTTTCTGCAAGCCTGCAACTGAAAATCGAATTTCTGCCCCAGCAATTCGACCTGCCTATCAATGAACTGCATAACCTCTAGGAAATTTGGCTTGCTGCGCCTTCTGAGTAGAGAAATTCTCTCCTCCGCTTCTGAGCTTCCCGGTTGATCACTCACGCTCTGATACCATGTGAAAATCTCAATCAATCACAATAACTGGAGATTATTTTCCTAATTGTTAATTTATTTAACAATTTATTGGCAGTTTTCTATGGAAAATACCAAATAATTCACACTGATTTTCACAAACAAATACTGCAGAAGAAATAAACGTTGGAATCTGAGAAAATCTAGCACACAGACACAAAATTTACACAGTTGTTTTTGGACAAACTCCCCGAACAAACCCAACTTGGGAAAGTCAGTGCAGCCACTGAGGGTTATATTATTATGCAGTAGTGAAATCTGAGTACAATTTATGGATGCCCAACTGGCAATCCAATCAACAAGTATCTGACAAAAATAATTAGAGAGAAAATTCCCTCACCCCATAAGCAATCCTTGTTGATTTTTGTAGCATCAGAAGTGCTCTAAGTCTCAAAAATTGTGGAGAGGCTTAGGCACATGTATTCCAGAGAACCCAGAAATCGTTTGTGAAAATTCCACTCGGAATATGTTTTATTAAAATAATTAATTATTATAATGAAGACCCTAAGTCTAAACTTAGGGAAATTAAATAATTAAAGGGTATTAATAAAACAGAGTGTGAATCTTCTAGAGAACATGGATTAATTCAAGTTATAAGCTTAGTTCTTGATTAGGGACTAATCTCAATCATTGATATCTCAACATGAAGACTATAAAGGAAGGCTTGAGGGTCATTTGGAAAATACAACAGTGCAGATGCTCAGTTGCCCAAGTAAATCAATTTTCTCAGTGGCTGAAGTTCGGAAAGAGAAAATCGATACAGAGGGAGAGTAGCAGGTGGAGGAGAAACAGAGATGTTAAACATCAATCTAAGGTGCAAGAAAGGTGATGCAGTGATAGGAATAGACGACGCAGAGGCACGAAGGGAACAACGCAGAAGGGTGACACAGTTCTGCACAGTGCCCACGTGGAGCCAGTGCAGTGGTGATGCGAGAGGCCAAGGAGGGTTCTTCCAAGGTCATTTCTCATTAGGAAATTTGTGAGAAATTTCTCCATGTTATCATAGAGAATTTCTCTTCATTACTGCTGATTGTAAATTGTACAAGAAGATTTTTGTTGAAGAATAATAGAAACCCTCATCTGCTGCACCGGTTTTCCTGCATTGGGTTTTTCCGAGGACAATTGTCCAAAAATCTCTGTGTCAATCTTGTCCTAAGTATTCCCTTGTATTTTGCTCAGTATTTGTATGGTGAACTCTACATTTCAATTTGTTTCAATATTTACTGCAGTGATTTTCGTAAATAACTTATTTCCTGAATAATAAGTAGGAGAAATAATATCAGATATTGCAGTAGGATTTCATATTGAACTTTTCACATGGTATCAGAGCAAGGTTGGGCAAGATAGCAAGAGGATCTATGCTAAAGGGAGCTCGTGGTGCTACTCTAGCAACAAATCGTACTCCTAAGGGCTTACGCATTCCTTCTGTCGAAGTTGTTGGGAAAAGGAAAATCACAAAGAAGATGGAAGATAGTGTTATTTCAGAATTGGCCTCAAGGCTGGAAAAGGAATGTGTGTGTTTATCTAGCTTTGCATCATCAAATGATTGGTATATTGATAGCAGGGCTTCAGCCCATATGACTGGAGAAAGGGATCATTTCTCCAACTATCAAGAGGAAAGGATGGACTTCCAAATTACTATGGGAAACAAGATAGAGTGTACCCCTATAGGAAAAGGAACCGTAGCATTTCAGACAGAAGCAGAAGACAGTCTCTGAGCCACAAATGCCCTGCCTGTGCGAGGTATGGGAATGAATTTACTTTTAGTGTCTCAATTGCAGGACAAGGGATATGGTGCTTACTTTATCGGAAGGAAAGTCTATGTGAAGAATCTAGGTTGGAAGAAGAAGGCTCAAATTGCAACTCGAAGCAGCAGACAATACAAGTTGCAGCTCGAGTCTCCAATGGCTCTGCTAGGCAACAATCTAAGTGACGAATCATATTTGAATGAGCTATGGCACAAACGAATAGGGCATCTACAAAATGGAGCTCTAAGAATGCTCAAAGAAACTGTTACGAGAGTTCCGGTCCATAGCACCAAGCATGAAGTACGTTGACGTAGCATATTCCAGAAGCAACAATAGGGAGAAAATTGTATTGGGACTGATACACTTAGATATTTGCAGACCAGTGTCCACTACTGCTCTTGGTGGAGGTAAGTACCAATGTTGCGAACATCGCAATCGAGATTAAATCGGCGAGGGGAAAAAATCGTAAAAAATCGAGAAAAATTCGGTAAAAATCAGGAAAAAATCAGTACATACAAAAATATTCATTTTTTTCCAATTGTTTTAATATCTAAAGCATCCACAACCAAAAATAAATGCATTGACACATAAATATGAAAAAAAAAAACTAATATATAAGATGTGTAATATCATGTCTAGTGCTACATCACACATAAAACTGAATCATGTCCTGAATACTAAGTCTTGAGTCTCAACTCAGCCTCAAAATATCAACAAAAAATATAATAATGTATCTCATATCATGAGTCATAATGTCAGATACAAAGGAATGCACCAAATAACCTATACTATTGATTTCCTCTGCCCCTCTTGCGATAAATGTAATAGCCTTCCCTCTAGATGAAGAAGTTGGCGGGGCTAGCAATGGACTCTGTTGTGCTCTAGAACCTGAAGCACCAGAACATGAAGCACCGGGAGCTAAAGGAGGCAGACCACGTCCTCTACCGGTAGCAGGGGTAGGTGGTGTCACCTCCTCCTCCTCCTGCTGCTCCTCCTCCTCCCCCTCCACTAACTCCTGCTGTATCCAATCAGGGGCTGACTCCGTGATAGAAAATACATGGGTGATAGAAACCCAGGAAGAACAAGAAAAAAACAAAAAAAGGGTCAAATTTGATGCCCATACCTGGAAAAAATGTTTTGCTAAAGAAACTTGGTCCAAACTTGAATTTTGTTGACTTGGGTTGCTAAATTCCTTCACTTTTCTCCTCTCTTTCCCTTGTAGATGACTTCTCCTCCTCCTTAGCTCTCTTTCTTAACCTCTGTCTACAAAAATGAAAAAAATAAAATCGAATTTCCAGGTTAAAGGGTCATTGTTTGATGGGCCCACGATTTTTTCGGGTCGAATCGCGATTTTTTCACCATTTTTTCAAAATAAAAAAAATCGGCGATTATATCGTTTCAGCGATAAAATCGCGATGTTCGCAACACTAGTAAATACTTTGTCACCTTCATTGATGACCATTCTAGGAAGACTTGGATTTACTTGTTAAACACCAAGGATGAGGTGTTTAATCCGTTTAGGGAATTTAAAGCTCTAGTAGAAAACCTGACCAGGAAAAAAATCGAAGTATTGCATTCAGATAATGGTGGAAAATATACTGATAAAAAATTCACATATTTATGCGCAAGGGAGGGCATTAGGAGAGAATGGACTGCTCCTTATAATCCGGAGCAGAATGGAGTCGCAGAGCGGAAGAACAGGACTATTGTTGGGGCAACAAAGTTAATGTTGTATGACCAGGATTTGCCTAGATTTCTATGTGCAAAGCATGCAACACAACGGTTTATAATTGCATAACGGGATTTTATTTGACTCCATAAGGCACTGGTTTTAATCGTGAAATCTAATTTAGATCCGTGGAATCTCGTTCATTCTATCAAGTATTTGATGTTTTAGCTGTGTCTCCTGGATTTGTCATCCTCATTTATAATAGGGTCTACCTCCCTTAGCTTGCAAGGAGACAACTTAAATAAAGAGATTGGGGATAAAGGTGACAACCCCCAATCTGAGCCGTTGTCGCGGTGCCTGGACAATCTGTGCGACAACATTTTTTGGCGTCGTTGTCGGGGATAGAGTTTTTCTGTCCTTGGTCTTAACGACATTTTATAATCTTCTGATATTTCATCGCCATTCATTAGCCTGTCGCAAGGGATCACATTTTCTGGCGTCTTTTCATCCTTTCATATTTTCATCGTCTTATCTTTCGTCATATCACTAATCATTTCATCATCGTATCTTTAGCACCTGCACATTTTGGTTGGCTTCTTGTTTGGGTGGCGACTCCACTTATTCACATTTTTACTCCCAAACAAGAATCCCCCATCTCTCGATTATTTCTTCTATTTTAGAATTAGTTTCATGTTCAAGTGGCGACTCCAATTCTTTCATTTCTTACAAGAGTTCCTGCCAAGAAGTTCGCTTCTTGAGGACCTTTTGACTATTCTTGAACACAGATCTATTTCTAAAATCCGAAAAACGATATCATGGATGTTTTTGCCCCATGTAATTTTGCTAATATTCAGAGTTCTCCCCATGATCTCCCTCAAATGGATAAATTACCTATCTTTCAAGGAAATGATGCAGTTAGTGTTAAATCTCATTTGTTTGCTTTCACTAACTGGTGGAATAGATTTGCAGTTGCAAATAATAATTTCGATGATGTAAAGATGAAAACTTTTGTTCTTACTTTTGGCGAAGATATTGCTGAATGGTTTACGGAAAAGCCTGATAATTCATTTGATACTTTTGAATCAATTGTAGTTGCTTTTAAAGAAAAGTATGGTGATAAAAGGGAAGATCGGCATTTGGTAATAGAGATCAGTACCATAAAAAAGAAATAAAATGAAACTACTAAAGATTTTAACAGGAGATTTAATGGTATCCTTAGAGAAATATCTCAAACTCATAAACCTCCTGATGGATCTCTTCTAAATTTTTACATTGATGCTTTTGATTCTGATACTTCATATGAGTTAAGGCGGGCTAAAACTGCAAATTATAAGGCTTGTCAATCTTTAGCTGAGGAGATTGAAAAGGATAAGAAAGCATATGGAATGTCCAAAACTCTAGATTTTGATAGGTCTTTGACAGAATCTAAGGAAAAAGAAATTGAAGAAGATGATGATGACCCTATGAAAAGGTTAATGCAAAAGCTTGAAAGCATGGAGCTTAATCATGCTAAGAAACTTGAAAGCATGGAGCTTAATCATGCTAAGAAAATAAGCGTCTTACAGGCTAGGTTGGTTCAAATGGAAAGAGCTCAAATGCAGAATGCCCAACCTAGAAATAATAATGCTTTGCAGAAAAGAGGCCTATCTTATGAG